>CM053785.1:944198814-944876314 GCA_028749045.1 Cupressus sempervirens
CGACCATTCATTTTAAAATGATTTTTCAAACAATCAAAAAGATGGGAACCTGAAAATATTTGGTTGAACTTTTGTTGTGGGTAGATGAGCCTCTTGTATGCTTTGCAAACAACTGGTTTACTAAATCGCTATCCCTCTCCTAGCTTCCAATTTAGCAGTAAACATTTGATTCCTTCCCTCTCTTTACAAACCCAAGTCGTCTCCTCTCCAGTCGCACTGTTGTCTCCGTAGTGATGGAAAGAAAAATATAACATATAAAACTTAAACATCTGTTCTCCTGCCTATGATATTCTTCCCTTCTTTTGTCTACAATGATAATCCCTCCTTTTTAACATTTTTTCCCCCAAACTATATATCTCCTCTTCCTATTAATTACGACCCCTCTTAAATGACTTTTTCTCCAAATTTGAGCAACAAATATAATAATCATAAAACAAGCGTTCCACTTGACACAAGAATTAAATTATATTTTTAGTTAAATTAATTTCATCTCTAACTACTCATAACCACTTCAAATTGGAAACTTGAAATTACTAATTGAAAATAAATTGAGAGTTTACCATTTATTTCAAAATGAAACTATAATTTGTCATAAAACAATAAACATTCTACTAAGTTTGTAAATAAACAAATTCACATTTTTTTATCATTTTATTTTATTTGTATTTGAACCTTTGAACTGGTTTTGAAAACAAAAGATACTATTTTTAATGAATTCAAAATATCTACATGTGTGTGTGTGTGCGCGCACACGCTTACACCATGAAAATTCTGAACCAACCCTGCTAAGGAGCTAAACTCCTCTACCTCAACCACTCTTTCATCTTCAATACCTCCACACTCACAAACTTGATATCATCCATTAAGCCAATAACAACATCACCATGATAAATAATTAACATCTTAAATATGATTTTGTTTTAAACATTCATCCTACATCATCAAATATAAATATGTAAAAACAGTAATTATTTTAACCATCATCTCAGAATCTCATATGATCAACATATAACTACTTATCATAATGACAAAATAAATTGAATTACCATCTAATAACATATATGATAAAAGCCTAATCAAAGTGTATAAGGTATTTGACTCAAGTCGAGTCTTACATAGTAAATCATAGTCTTAGTCAAAATGTCGAACAACATACTACGTCCTAATAAAAAGCATGTTGAAATAATGAGTTGTGACAAGCCACTATGTGACACTTGTTTAATTTTGTGTTTGTGTAACTCTCTCACTTCTCTCTTCCTTTGTATTTTTGTTATGATTGCAATCTTTCATTCTTCTTCATAATAAATGTTGCTAAATCTCACATTTTAAGAGGAGAAGATGTGAGATGCATCATAGTTTAAATTAAATATATAATACTAATTTTCTTATTTATATATTTTTTTATTGATAAGAGACAAGTCCCATTTTCTTATTAGTTCCTGTTGTAGGCTATTGGAACTATAGGCATCAAGCATTTCTTAACAAGTGATTAATGTATGCATTTTCATTTGAAATCAACTTTAATCATTTTTATAATAATGTAATTTATTGATATTTGATAAAGTGAACTTGTAAATTTTTTTTAACAAATAACTTTTAGAAATAACTTTTTTGAAATCTAATTGGTTAAAATGTTTTGGCAGTATGAGCCCTTTTTGCAGAAACATAGAAATTTTCAAAAAATAATATGCTAAAGTTTATGTACAAAATATTTAGATGAAAATTTGACTAAACTTATGTTATTTTTTCAAAAGATAAAATTTAAAATAACTATCATATTGTACATTGGATATATATACTATTAGAAAATAATATAAACAATTTATATATTTTGAATTGATTTTAAATTATATTTATATTAATTCTAATTTGTATAAGAGTATAATTTATTTATATATTATATTTATATCTATATGTATATAAATCAATTGTTTTATGTATTATATTTTTTTTAAACATGTTATATTAATTATAATATTAATTACATGCAAATATTTATTTATCAAAAATGAAATATGATATTTAAACTTAAATTAATAATTATTAACTTTTAGCATTACCTACTTTGACATTTTTAAGTATTTACATATATATAATATTTTCTACGTTTTAAACAATCCTACCTAATTTTGGCATATGCAACCTTGTTTATATTAAGTATATTATTTAAATAAATATATTAAATATGTTTAGTCTTATATAACTTTATATTTACAATGATATATTGCTATTTATTAATTTTTATTTATTGACAATAATTAATATTAAATTTAGGTAAGAGCGGTAAATTGTGAGCCTCTCATTGAGGAGGTATTTGCTGCGAATCTACTCAAGATAGACATATAATAATAATTAATCTAATAATAATAAATAAATAAATATCTCCTAATTATCTATTAATTATTTATGTAATTAATTATAATTTTGTAAAAAAAATTCAAATATTATTACTAAGATTTCTAATAACTTTGTAATCATGCTTATTTCATTTGACAAAAAGAATATCACAATATAATTTGGTAAGAGGCCGAAGCTAAAATTAATTATTATGTGTTGTAATTAAATATTATTATTATTTATTAAGTGTGATTGCGAGTAGATTTGAACCGAAGACCTCTTCAATAAGAGGCTCACAATTTACCATTGTGTTGTAGGCTCTTGCCTGAATATTACAATTTAATTGCTTTAAAGGTCGATAAAAAGTAAATCATATAGACAAAAGTTATAGTGATATATATTAATTCTTCTTCACAAATCATGTCAGATATTAATCATTTGTAAAAATACATATTTAAAATTATAAAGTCACATTGCCTATTTTATTATCCACCCATTTGAATCATATTGTATAAATTATTATCACAATAAATATTTTATTTATTATCACAATAAAAATATATTACATCTTTAGAAATATTTTTCAATATTATAATTTAGAGTGGAAAAAATAAATAGATTATTACTAAAGTGCTTTATTACTAAAAACTCTTATCACAATTACAAACAAGAGATGCAAGCGTCATAGTTCCTGTCATTTGAATTTTTAGTTTAAACAAAATAGAAGTAGAATTGAAGATAGTGGGGGATAAGTAAAGGGCCAGGAATAAGTTGAACAAGATTGGAACTGATGTTTGGTGGTAAATAAGTTTAGAATTTTACAATTGTTATAGATAATTACACCACAACTAAATAAATTCACTCATTTTTCTAGCAATGTTCTCATTCAAGATATATCAAATGGTAACTTTCAAAAGAATTTTAGGTGCTCAAAAACTATTGGCTATCCAAAATTCAACTTACATTACAACACTACATTTCGTCAATGACATTGATAATTGTATGATACAATCTATGTTGAATCTTGATGTAAGAGACTTGGTATTGTTTGAACACTGTAAAACTAACTCACTTGCATTGGATACAAAGTCTTGTTGCAATTAGAATCTTAATTCAAATATTTTGTCAATGGCATCAATAATTAAACATGAGACAATCTATGTTGAATCTTGATGTGAGTGACTTGCTATGGTTTGAACAATGTAAAACTAGCTAACTTGCATTAGATAGAAAATCTCACTCCAGATAAGATGGTGCCCTAGTATATTAGCACCAAATTCACCTTATAATACAAAAAAGATAAAAGATAAATAAGTTCAAAGAAAATAATGCAAGAATAGAGAAAAATATACAATTCACATAGTTCATAAACAATTGTAGGTGAATTAAAAGTCATCTTCAACATTCTTATCTACAAAAATTATTGTGTATGAATACAATGTGAGATTAATTAGATTATTCATTAATAATGAGTACATAGAATGCTAAAATATAAAAATGTAAGCCTTCTGTTTTGTGCAACCTTACAATATCAACTATAAAAACAAAAAAATTTAGAAAGTTAATAATTACATTATCAAATCATCTACTGTTACTTATTAAAAATAAAGAGATTATTTATTTACAAGTTATGAAGATAGAGGGAGAAAGGAAGAAATAAGGTTTAAAAGATATATATAAAATTTAATATTAAAGTAGAGATATTAAAGATTAGGAAATATAAAAGACAAAAGTGATTTGGAAGAACTCTTTATATAATCATTCTATATTCATAAAAAAAATTTGAATTGTTGATCTTTATATTGATCAAAATTTACAAATATAATTTCAAATGTAAAAATTGCTAAATTTTTATTATAATTTCTTTGATTTTTTAGAATGTAAAAACTTAATTCTTAAAGTTTTTATAATGTTCTTAAATAAACTTTAATAAATAAATAATTATAAATAAAATAAAATCTAATATATTTATACAAAATTATTGTCATTTAATATTTATATAAATATTTAAGTTCATAATTGCAAGAATTTGGTATAGCTCTAATACCATGTAAGAATTTGCCTAAGGCAAGAATGAAATGTCAAGATCTAGAGGCTTAGTAGATAGCACAAGAGAGACAAATGATGGTCAAATGAGAATGGATATCAAATGATTGGATATCAGGTAATTGGATAAATACAACATAGAAGTGCTTTTTATATAAAAACAACTGATATGTTTAGGAGTCATACAAGAGATAAGCATAACAACTAAGCACATGTCCACCAAGAGTGGATTATCCTCCATTGTGCATGAATGCACGTGCAACAATGAGAGGATAATAATACAAAGGTGTATCTCATAAAGAAATGTAGTAGACAACATGTGCTCAATTGGAGTGTAAACTATTGTGTTGTCTACATGACAACTCATGTGAATATGCAAACTCTTAGGTGTCTACATGACAATTAATATGCTAATGCATTAACCTAAGTAAACTTAAGTAAAGTGTAATTAGAAAATACTTAATTACACCAACACCCCCCTTTAAATGCAACTTAGAGGAATGCACTTAAACTCACAAAAGCTAGATGATAATGCAAGATGGGTCTCGACTACTAGGCCATGTTAGGTACCCATGTACAAATTGCAAGTGCAAATGATATGCAATGCAATCTCTAATAAAGTGGAGAAAGAGGGAAACCACATAGGAAAAACCCTCCCCCAAAAAGAGAGAAGAGAAATAAAGTAAGATGCATGTATGGATGGAGTAATCAAGACCCCCCCCCCCCCCCCCCCATTATGACATACACCATGCATATACAATAGAGAATCCCTCCATAAGAAGGAAATAAGGAGAAATGAAATCCCCCCTATAGTGAATTATCTCCTAATGATGAGTGCTTGAATAAAAAAGAGAATCCAATGTCTACAAACAACATTTCTCCCTTTAGGAAGAAGATACACCAAATACAAATGCAAGAAGCCTTCCTATTATGGATAGGAAGATGGCAGAGGAATCCATATGAAGTATGTTGTCTCTAAAGTTTGAAGATTTGTCACCATGTCCTTGAATACTAAAGATGTCACAAACCAATCAAGAACAAGTCCAATAGAAGAAGGTGATAGACAAGGAACTGATGGCAACTACTCCATATAGGAATGTGGATCAAACTCCAAAGACCAAGATGCCTCCTTAAAAGTAGGAAGAGAAACAAAGAAGCCCCCCCTCAATGTAAATCTACACCCATGAAATATGCTCCTGGATCAATGTAGAAGCTGCACCATGAAAACTGAATGATATTTCTCCCTTAAGGAAGAAATGGTGGCATGGGTGTACAAAATAATCCTCCCCAATCATTAGGAAAAACTCTCAAAATGTAATCTATCTTAGGAAACTGCGTAGGAATTTGCAACACGAGTATGATCAACCATGCAATCTAACATCTCAAGTGAAGTTTGAGATTCATGTAAAGCAATGTCCAAAGATTCAAATGTCTTCTCTGAAGTGAAAGGGACCTCTTGCAAATGTTGTAAGAAAGTATCCACAATCATGTCAAACTCAAAAGAAAGATCAAGTGGAGAATCATGAGGGTCAGAGTGTTCACTCACAACAACTGAAGAAGGATCATACTTAATAAAGAGAAGATGTATATCATCAATAATGTCTCCCATATCCTCAATTTAGGACTCCACAAACAAACCTGCAATGTCTGTCAAGAAGTCATCCAAAGGAACTGAGTCTGGAAGACAATGAATATCTTGTTGCACTGAATCATGTGAATTCATGACTATGTGAATATAGCATCATCAAGAGAAATAATTAATATAGTGATCTCAATTGGAGAGGATGTAGCTACAACTGGAGGTAAACGATCTTTTGGGAATGGAGGAACATGTGGATCTCCATACATCTCCCAAAGATAGATCCAAATATCATAAAAATCAGTTGACTTCATGTCATCAAGTGAATCCATAACCTCCATATCCATATGTAGAAAGAGTGCATGACAAATTATTATAAAAGTGTCACCATTGTATGAAATTCCTTTCACATATAGCAATGCATTATGCTCACTAAGATAAGTGAGAACTAATTCAATCCATTTCTTATAGTTTTGTGTTTTCAAGGTAATTAAATCTTCCTCATCCATGATGTACTAATCAATGCAACACTCCCCCCCGGCTCCCCCACCCACCACCCACCAACCAAATAGATTTTGGACACTTTATACTAAATGCATGTACAATTGCCACTTGTCCAAATGAATCAAAGTGGACTTTTGATTTTGATATTTACAACTGAAAATATGAAGCTATATATGACTCAACAAGATAAGACACAAGACCTCCCATCTAATTAATTACAAGTACTAAAATAGGCCAAAAATGATTAAATGTTGAAAGTACCATGTCCACTCAAAATTACTCCAAATTGATACTAGTTCTGGAAAGTAGACAAAAAATCATGCATTTTCAAAAACAATAGCACCTGAATATTTGTCCATATGAGCCCGAATGAAGCCTCTAAAGTTGTAAAAAATAGGATTGATAATTTTTAGAAAAAATTAGGAACAAAGATCACAAACAACCTACACCAATGTGTCAATCATGAAATTCTACCCCAAAACAAAAAAATTGCTCGAAAAAAGGAGTCTGTATGAGGGAGATATCGTTGTTTGAAAATTACCTCTATAATTAGTTTTCCTAAATTGCCACCCTCGCACCTCCAAAAAATCAAAAGACTCTAGATTTCACCTCAGATGTTCAATTTTGATGAAACAAAAGTCAATTTGGGGTTTTTGTGACCTTCTAAAATGTGATACCAATATCTGATTTGCATTAGAAAGCTCCAATCTTGACTTGCAAATAAATATCTCTCCAACGGCTATGCAATGAAACTCCTATGGCTCTAGTACCATGCAAGGATTTGGTATAGCTCTGATACCATGTAAGAATTTTCTTAAGACAAGAATGAAATGCCAAGATCTAGAAGCTCAGTAGATAGCACAAGAGAGACAAATGATGATCAAATGAGAATGGATATCATATGATTGGATATCAGGTAATTGGATAAATACAACATACAAGTGCCTTTTATATAAAGGTAACTGATATGTCTAGGAGTCATATAGGAGATAAGCATAACAATTAAGCACATGTCCACCAAGAGTGGATTATCCTCCATTGTGCATGAATGTACATGTAACAATGAGATAATAAGAATGCATAGGTGTATCTCATAAAGAGATGTAGTAGACAACATGTGCTTAATTGGAGTGCAAAATACTATGTTGACTACATGACAACTCGTGTAAATATTCAAACTCCTAGGTATCTACATGACAACTAATATGCTAATGCATTAGCCTAAGTAAACTTAAGTAAATTGTAATTAGTAAATACTTAATTACACCAACAATAATCAATAACTAAAAATGTAAAATAGAAAATTGAACATAATAATATAAAATACTAAAAATAAAGTAAAACTATATTGAAAAATATTAAGATTTAAGTTTTATCTCTTATATAAAGAAAAATAATCAATATGTCATGTCATTGATATAATTACTATTTGATCTTTATGTTTAAAATAGTTCTAAAAATGAATTAAATGTCCATGGTTCTAGAAAAGATGACATAGGCTATGATTAATTCATTAAAAGTACAGTGTACAAAATATCTTAATTTTTTATGAAGAAAATTAATTTTACTCCTTAATATTTGTTGGTGTAAATACGTATTTACTATTTACACTTACTTAAGTTTACTTAGGTTAATGCATTATTTTATTATTTTAATTTGTGAGACACTCGGGAGTTTGTGTACCTTTTTGAGTTGTCATGTTGACAACTAAGTACACAACTCTATTTCAGCACATGGTGTCTACAACACTGGAGTTTGCATCATTCACTAAGTTGTCATGTAGACAACATAGTTATTCACACTCTCTTTTTAGCACATGTTGTCTACAACACTAATTTATGTTTTACACCCTTGTAGGTTTATCCTCTCATCATCGCACTTACTTTCGTGCTTAACGGAGGATAACCCATATCTGGTAGACATGTGCCTAGTTGTATGACTTATTATGATGCTGATTCTAAGGAATTCTAGATGTATCTCAGAGGCCTTTATATGCAGGCACTCCTAGTGTACTCTTAGCGCATATTGAATGAATATATCATCATTTTGATCATACTCTCTCTTTTTGGTCTATAGTTGTGCTTGTGTTTGAGTTCTTAGTTCTTGGGTGAATTTTTCTCAAAGGCAAATTCTTACATGGTATCAAAGCTGGGAGATTTTCTCTTTACATAGTTGTTCGAGACCATGGTTGCTTCAGCACCTCAACCTAAATCTAGAGTACTACAAAAATTGAGAGCACCTAGAGCCAGATGTGACCTTGCCATTGCATTCAAAACTCTGATTCGATGAAGATCGACTATAAACTTGGCTACCTTAGGCCAAAGTCAATTGTGAGGCAAATTATTTTTTATAAATTGGCACCCGGAGGCCACAATTTGCAACACGGGTATGATATTTTACATTTGCAATTTTATTATTCAAATCTGTATTTTAAATTCTCTACCATTTTTGTTTGTATTTTTTCAAAAAAAAAAATTGCCCTCAGGGCAAGTAGTAGAGAATTTTTTTTGCAAGTATCGGGCTATCAGATCTCAACCCTGTGTAGAGGAATATTCCTTTGTCATTAATTGGTGAGCATCTTCAATATAATATCGACAAGTGCAACTAGTCGTACTACACAAATTCTAGGTGGCATCCAAACTTGACCATTGGCAAGAATTTTCTAGTAGTTCCCACAATCCCATAGCGGCCGAGCCTCACATTCCACCCACGAGCTTTGTTACCTATCGCTACTGTAGGCTTCATTTTAAAAAGTGCCAAAGGCTCACCCACCACCAATTTGGGATGATTCCCACTGAAATCGGTGATGCCAAATCAAGTTCTTGGCTTAGGCATTTGACATTCTAGCAACAACCGCGCTGTGACAACGTTTTCCATGTGTCACAAGCCATGACATCCACGTGAAGCCTCCATTAGACCCACATAGTGAACATGTCGGTGCTATGTGACACCCCTATGCAAGGCAACAACTGTAACCACACAGACCACCCTCATGTTTCCATGTGGCCTGTGGTCCCAGTCACCCTCCAGTACTGAAACAGAGCCATGTAGATAGCTAGCCTTGCCATGTGGACTAATTTTTCCATGTCAGCCCACTGCCATGCAGGACTCCTATACACGTTGTCAGACATGTGTACAACAGATAGAGTCAGACTGCCACATCAGCAGACCTATACATGTCATCCACATTAGCCATCTGTACAAGCCATAGTACCATGTAGGATCTGACTTAGCCTACCATGTATCAGAAATTCGTACATTATGTACACTGCCTCAACATTTTCGTACTACCACGTTAGCCCAGACAATTTTTTTGCTGACATCATCATTTCATGAGAAAAAATTTGATGATTGTCTAACCATCATTCCCATGCAATTTTGAACTACTATGATGGTCATTTGATCGTCAAATTTAAGCACGCAATTTTCCTACTAGACCCCTCTCTAGATTACTTTTTGATTTGGTAACTTGACTTTGCAAGGCCGTAACTTGGTCATCCAGACTCCAATTCAGGTGCAATTGTTTTTGAAATTTGCTAGAATTTCTTAAAATTTCTAGTGGTGGTGTTTTTTTTTGGTTTTGGTGCAAGGATTTTTTAGAAATTGCTTTTTTTGGTGATTGTACCTACATAATCCTACATTTTGCAACTTCGAACACTCCGTACGGGCTCCTTTGTTCGCCTTTTTAGTTTCCATTTTTTTTGAAAGTGTGTTATTTTTCATCTACTTTCCAAATCTATAGTTAGATTCTAGGGTTGTTTGGACAAAAATCTCACTTTTAGAACTAGGGCTTTTTCTGCATTATAAAGCTTTGATTACTTTTTAGAATTGTTGTACATTTGAGCTACAATGCTTAGTGATAGATTTGGGCCTCAAAAGGTAGTTTTAAAAGAAAAATTAGAAAGTCCACTTTGTTCATTTTGACAAGTGGCCCATTGTACATGCACTACTTCTAAAGTGCTAAAAGCATCTTTTTTTTGTTGGGGGGGGGGGGGGGGGTGTCTTTTGATTGAGTGAAAAGGGGGGGTGTGTACTGTGTTCTTGTGTCTCTAATTTTGCTCTTTTCATTTTCTGCATCATGGGTTCATTTAAATGTCCACCTCTAACTTCACACAATGTTTCTACATAGAAAGATATTGCATGGAGTAGATTAATGGAAAAAGGTTACAATCTTTATGTTGATGGTACAATTACCAAACCTACTGATGCTAAATAACTCATTGAATGGAAAAAACAAGACCAACAGGTTTTAGGAATTATCAGGAGTTGTGTACATAGAGATCTCTTCTTCCACATTGCCAGTTTCACAAAATCCAAGGGACAAACTTGAATCATTGTATGGTAAGGTGGATGAGGAAAAGGGATTTTAGATTGAGGATGATCTACTTCTCTTAGATCCAAAGAACTTTGACACAATTCAAGATTACATCAACAAAGCCAATGAGTATAGGGCACTACTTAAAGATTGTGGAAATCCCATGAAGGATGACAAGTTGATTCATCACATCCTGAAGAGGCTACCTTTAGAGTATGCTTCCTTTGTTTCGAGTTTCAATACTCACAGGTTGACCATGGGAACTACTTACCAGAAGCCTACATTTGATGCATTTGTAGAGATGTTGATTGTTGAACAATCTCACTTGATGGATTTAGGACTTCTCATGACATTAAAGACCAAAGCCTTGGTGGCTAATGATGAGCACCGATCAAGTCAAGGGAAAAATTCTAGCAACAACAAGAAGAAGTAGTAGAAGCAGAAATCATAGTCTGAGACACAAAAATCCTCCTCATAGCAAGGAAATTCTTCTTCCAAATAGAAGGGAAGTAATTACAAGAAGGAAAAACTTCTTTGTGCATATTGCAAAAAGCCAAATCATGATGAGCATCATTGCAAGACTAAAATAATTGATGAGTTGGAAAACCTACTCAGGAAGAACAAGATTCAAGTGCCAGGTACTTCCAAGGATTCAACTCCAACCTCTTCAAAGGGAAAAGGGTAAGCACTTATGGCAAACTCAAGTTCTTCTTTGAACTGGATACTTGACTCAGGTGCCTCCTATCATATGGGTTCTTCAAAGGGAGACTTTTCTTCATTGAAGCAGTCAAAGGTACTGCACATCTTCATGGGAGTTGATATCAAAATGGAAGTTGAAGGGAAAGGATATGTGGAAATGGAAAATGGGGAATTCAAAGATGTACTCTACGTTTCCAAACCTTAGCTCCAATATCCTCTCAGTTTACCAAATCACTCACCTTGGAGATGGTCACAAAGTTGAGTTCCTTCTAGATTTAGTGATGGTGCACAATCTTAAAGACGATTCATTGATTGTAGTGAGGAAAGTTAATGATAACAAGAGGCTTTATTCCTTATCCCACTTTGTGCCTAAGCCTCCTTCTCAAGCCTTGTTGACTCACTCACATTCACAAATCACCTTATGGCATGAGCAATTTGGTCATCTTGCCTTCCACCATCTTTAGCAACTTTTCTTAAAACACATGGTCAAAGGTCTACCTAACATCAACTTTTCTAAGGGTGAGTGTTCATCATGTTCTGTGAATATGCATCTTTAGGAGAAGTATGATAAAGGGAAGTCTTCAAGAGCACCAATTATTCTCCAGTTAGTTCACATGGTTTTAGTAGGTATTTTTCCAGTGACTTTAGTTAGCCAAGGCCGCTACATCCTTGATTTTGTTGATGAATTTTCACAGTTCACATGGGTCTACCTCCTTCATCACAAAAGTGAAGTGATTCATAAGCTTCAAGTCTTCAAGACTCACATTGAACAAAAATCCAAGAAACCCATCAAGGTTCTACAGATGGGCAACAAGAATAGATATGTAGACAAAAGACTTAAGGACTTTTGCAAACTTGAGGGAATCGATCTTCAGAATCCACTAGCATTTAGTCTGCATAAGATAGATATTATAGCACTGAGGATTAGAAATCTCAAGACCATGGCAAGTTGCATGATAAAAGCCAAGTTTCTTGATCCTACATTAGAAGTTGAAGCTATTAGTAGTACTGCTCACATACTTAATAGATCTCCTCATAATGCCTTAGATGGACAGACTCCTTTTGAGGCATGGTGCAACAAAAAACTGATTGTAAGTCATTTTAGAGTCTTCCGTTGTCTAGCATGGGCTAACCTATCTTCTAAGGGATGCAAGGCACCAATACCTAGGCCTTGTACTTTCATTAGGTATGAAGACGGTTCTAAGGCTTACAAACTTATGGATCCAAAGACTCATGAGATATTTGTGGAGAAGGATGTTCACTTTGAGGAAAGTTCACCCAGCTTATCCTCTAATCCTCTCTGCACTTCATACATAGTGGAAATTGATAGTGACACCAGTGATAGTACTTCAAAAAATTTAGACACATGGGGTTCTATTGACAGTTGTAGTGAAAGGTCACATCATCAGTCTAGTCCACATGCTTATATTGCCACAGTGAAAGGTCTAGCATAGCATGGTACATCTCATCTTCTAGCTCTAGCTTCAATTGATGACTACATGGCAGACATTATAGGTTTATTTGTGGAGTCACAAACCACAGACCTGGGAGATAGCCTTCATGATTTACATCTTCTCTTTGATGAAGATGATCCTTCTATAGTTGTTGTGAGGGCTCACTCTGACCCTCATGTCCATTCTCTACATGATCAATATTCATAGGTTGGCATGATTATGGATCCTTATGAACTACAATTGTCAAAGGTCTCTTTGTTAGTTGAGGAGACACATTGGAATAGGTTCAACAAACATCCTTGCTAGATATGCATTCATTCTTTTCAGCATAGTTAGAAGGGGTGACCATCAGTATCAGCACAGGGATACTTGAGTAGGTTTAAGGACCATCATACATCTTTAGGATTGTACCTTTGGCATTGTTTCTTCCAAAGGGGAGGAACATCATTCTACACTCTTGGACTAGCTTCCTTCTTGGAGCAGTAGTCATTGGTCGACACTCTTCATTTGGGGGGGGGGGGGAGACTACCTTGTCTCTCTTCCTCTTCTTTCTTATGGGGTAGACTTTTCCCTCTTATGAGGTCTTGTTCTTCTTATTCTTCACTTTTATGGATGTATGTCATAATGGGGGGGTCTTGATTACTCCATCCATCCATGCATCCCTTTTCATCTCTCTTTTTGGGGGAGGGTTTTTCCCATGAGGTTTTTCCTCTTTTTTTGCTTTATGAGAGATTGCATTTTTATTATGTACATGGGTACCTAACATGGCCTAGTAGCTAGGGTCCATCTTGCATTTCATCATAGTTTTTGTAAGCTTAAAGGCATTCCCCTAAGTTTCACTTAAGGAGGGGTGTTGGTGTAAATGCATATTTACTATTTACACTTACTTAAGTTTACTTAGGTTAATGCATTATTTTATTATTTTATTTTGTGAGACACTTAGGAGTTTGTGTACCTTTTTGAGTTGTCATGTTGACAACATAGAAGTACACAACTCTATTTCAGCACATGGTTTCTACAACATTGGAGTTTGCATCATTCATTGAGTTGCTATATAGACAACATAGTTATTCGCACTCGCATTTTAGCACATTTTCTCTACAACACTAATTTGCATGTTACACCCTTGTAGGCTTATCCTCTCATCATCACACTTACTTTCGTGCTTAATGGAGGATATCCCATATCTGGTGGACATGTGCCTGGTTGTATGACTTATCATGATGTTGATTCTGAGGCATTCTAGATGTATCTTAGAGGCCTTTATACATAGGCACTACTAGTGTACTCTTAGTGCATATTGAATGAATATATCGTCATTCTAATCATACTCTCTCTTTCTGATCTACAATTGTGCTTGTGTTTGAGTTCTTAGTTCTTGAGTGAATTTTTTCCTAAGGCAAATTCTTACAATATTATTTCTCTAAGCCAATCAGAAAAGAGGTAAATTATTTGTTTAGATCATTTAAATAGATAGAAAATTGAAAACTATAGTTTATAGACATATTTAAAAAAAATTCTTGACTTTGATTGGTTATTTAAAAATTATAATTGCATCTAATGGATGCAATAGTATCCTGCCCATGGAAGGAACTAATAAAATAAAATAAAAATAGTAATAATGACAAAAGAGTCGAAAGATTACAAATAAATTGATATGTGATTTGTGTGCACACAATACATCCACCCCCTCTCATGAGACAAATGCAATGTGTAACTATATATCAGTAGTTAGGAAATAGTTGGGTTTTAGTGTGGTTTGTGTCATTAAAGGGGAATATTGTACTTAGACACAAGGTATAATAGTTAGACAATAACGTATATCATGAGTAGATTTTAGTATGTTGGTGTTGAGTGAAAGAAATATTTCCTTTTTTTAATTATATTATTTATTTAGTAATAATTATTTTAATAAGGGTAATGGTTATGTAGATAGAAAGATATACTAGCACTTGTATTGGGAAAAGGTGCAACGGTATGTCAATAGGTTGTAGAAGTAAAAGAAATGTCCAACCAAAGTATGGTATCATGAAAGTGTAGTTTGTACCATTTCAAATAATTTCAACGTATTTAAAAGATTGCATATTTGAGCACAATTGCACAAGGCGCAAAAGGAAGAAAGTAGGAAACCAATGTTTAACTTGAACAATGAAAGATGGAAATAAACTCATATATTGCATAAAGAAAGCGTATTTTTTATCCATTTCATTGGTTTGTAAAACTTTCAAAGTTTATGCATTGTAGTTTTATACATTCCACCATTAGTATCCATGAAGAGATGGGTATAAAATAAGAGAGAGATGAGATGCATCAAATTGCAGCAATGAAGAACGTGCAACTTACATAATTTAATTATTGATTTTCTTAATAAAAAACATACATAACACAAGGTGGAAGCTTTAGCCTAGTTTGTTCCTTTTTTTTTTTGTCTCCTTTTTAATTTCATTTGCTCCAGTTTGGTTGTTTGTTGTTGTAGACACCTAAATTTGATTACACCGCTTTGGTAATCTAATTTAGCCATCTCTAAAGGAATCATTAATTAAATTCTTATTTAATTAATCCTTTGCCATCCCTAGCTGATTAATTTAATTAATCATCTATAGCCCTAATTGATAAATCAAATAAACCTATTATTTATCAATTAAATCCTATTCTTCTATCTAATTCCAAAAATCCCCATTTATTAAATAAATCTATTTGATAAATAAAATCCTCAAATCTAAAAACCCCTAACTTATCCCTAATCCTCCATTTAGCCTAATCCACCCCATCCACCCATACTAACCTAGCTTAGCCACTAACTCACCCACCCTCATTAATGCCATCCACTTGCACATCTCTAACATCCTTAATCTAATCCTAAACCCAAGCCTAATCCACCCCCTAATGTTGTCACATTCCTTAAGCAAGTTTAAGACTTTCTTAATCCAAACCAAAGTCTCCCCTCAAAAATCCCAACCACCAAGTCATGAGTGCTCTTACAAAACATAAAAGACTCTTACAAGCCCACTCATGACTCTTACATCCATCTTCCACACTCTTCCCTCTTCCACACTCATTCCTCTTACATTCCTCTTACATACTCAACCCCACTCATCATGCCTTTAACCAACCCTTTACCCTACCCTCTCACACTCATCCTCCTTGTGACAAGTGTCACCTTCCCATTGGTGCTAAACAAGCACAATCCATGTGCTCCCCTTTGAGTGCATCTTAGCCCTCCTTAACCATCTCCCCATCCTTGCATCTAAGCCCTCCATCCCTCTACCCCTTGGCCTATAAATTGAATCCCATTCCAAGCCATTTCATCAACAATCTTTGAGCTAAAGTTACCATGCTATTTTGAGAACCAAATCCATCAATCTTACCCTTATAATGCCAAATTGAGAGCTCACAAAGCTACCAATTTTCCATTACCCACCTCCATTGAAGTAGCTTTTGAGCATCTTGAGCATACATCCACATCAAAAGGACACATCTACAGAATCAAGAAAGCGTGGAGTGTTTTCTCTTGTGAGGTTTGCACTTTTTGTTTGCTTTTCTTTGTCTAAACATATATGTGAATTTAGTTTTAGTTTGTGAATGTTTCTCTTATTGTTAATGTTCTTTGCATACTAGATCTTGTTCTACATTTTGGCACGCCCGGTGGGACCCCACTATGGGTCATTTAATCATCTATTTCGATCTATATATTATTTTTTCTAACAATCTAATGTTTCTTGTTGTTTGAGTGGGTTGTAGAGTGTTTTTCTTATTTTTGCAAGTTAAAGAACGCACTTGGGAAGAAGACATACCCTCAAAAATTTGAAAAAAAAAAAAAAAAAAATTTGAAATTTTTTTGCGTTTTTCAGCTTTTTTTTCGCGCAGTGTCATCTCCGCAGTTTGGCGTCTACGCCTGCAAACTGTCGTCTCCGCAACCAAATTGTCGTTTCCGCAGTTTGGCATCTCCAACTATCGTCTATGCATCTTGGACTGTCGTCTCCGCAGATCAACGCCTCCGTCGGCTACTCTGTCGTCTCTACAACCTGAACTGTTGTCTCCGCCGCCGCCAACTTAATCTGTCGTCTCTGCCTCTTCCTTTGTCGTCTCCGCAGATTAGCATCTCTGCAGATCAGCGTCTCTGCAGTTTGGCATCTGCGCCTGATGAATTGTCGTCTTCGCCTATCTCTATTGCACTTCTGTTGTAAAATCTTTATTTCTGCACTTTGTAGTAAAAAAATAAAATAAAAAAAAGAGTATAAATCAAAATTTGACTTTTAGTGGTTCCGTAGGATTTAGACCATTTTAAGCATTTTTACGCATAGGAGAAACAACAAAAAAAGTTAAATTTTTTTTTCCCATAGTTAAGCTCTCATTTTTTAAGATTTTGGGTAACTAACTAAATTGCTTCTTTTTTTTTTGTCTCATTGCAGGTTGGAGCACATTGTTAGATTGTGGTGACTGATCAAGAAAGTACTGTACATACTTCACGATTTTTTTTTTTGGGCAGTAGCCGACATATTATGGCCGACATATGGCCGACATGTTATAACCCTAAAGCGGTTTAATACTTGTATAAAAGGGCTTAGGGTTGGGTATTTTTCATAATGTTGTGATACGAAATTGGTTCTTGCGGCGGTATTGAGCTATAAGGGATTACGAATTGTAATCAGGTTGTAATTACTGGATTGTAATAAGATCGGACTTGCTGTTTGGTGGACGTAACCCAGGGATTGGGTGAACCACATTAAATCTTGGTGCATTGTGTTCATTTCTGTGTGTTCTATTATTTTTTGTTATTGGTTATATTTGCATGTGATTTTTTATTTCTGTCCGTGGTTTATCCTAACAAGTGGTATCAGAGCAAGGTTGTCTTTCAGTTATCCTCTGCAGGAAAGTCTCATGGTTAAGTGGGAGTCTCACAGTTGAGTGGGAGCGATGGCAGATGAGGGTAAGTTGAGGGTTGACAGGTTTAATGGGCAGAACTTCTAGTTATGGAAGATGCAAATGGAGGACTATTTATATCAGAAGGATTTATGGAAGTCGTTGGAAGGAAAAGCCAAGAATCAGGGAACTATGTCAGAGGCTGAATGGGATCTTTTGGACAGAAAGGCACTCGGAAGCATTCGGTTATGCTTGGCACCATCAGTGGCATTTAATATTACAAAAGTAACGACGACAGAAGATTTGATGAAAACCCTAGCGACACTGTATGAAAAGCCCTCCGCTTCAAATAAGGTATTTCTCATGAAGCGTTTATTTAATATGAAAATGGCAGAAGGTGGATCTGTTGCAGATCATTTAAATGAGTTTAATACTATTACTAGTCAATTATCTTCTGTGGGTATCAATTTTGATGAAGAAATTAGGGCTCTCTTAATTTTGTGTTCTTTGCCTGAAAGCTGGAATGGCTTGGTAATGGCGGTGAGTAATTCTGTTCCTGGATCTAGTACCCTAAAATATGATGATGTGATCGATGTTATTTTAAGTGAGGAAACTCATAGAAAATCCTCAGGTGGATCTATATCAGGAAGTGCTTTAAATGCACAAAGCAGGGGCAGAACGACTGAAAGAGGAAGTAACTCTGGAAATCGTGGGAAATCAAGAGGAAAGTCAAAGGGGAGGAGGTCTTAATCGAGAGGACCAAATGATTGCTGGTACTGTGGGAAACCAGGGCACAAAAAGAAAGATTGTTGGAATCGAAAGAAAAAGGAAGGAGATAAATCAGATGGAGACAAGGAGGCAAATGTGGTAAGTAACAAATCCGAAGAGGATGCTTTGCTTCTATCTTTAGAGAGTGTTGATGATTCATGGGTTTTAGATTCTGGTGCTTCATTTCATGCTACACCTCATAGAGGTTATTTCATTGATTATGTCTAAGGGAATTTTGGGCTTGTTTATTTGGGGGATAATGAACCCTGTCAGATTGTTGGAAAGGGAAAAATTAAGATTAAGTTGCAGAATGGGAATCATTGGCTACTACATGAGGTAAGACATGTTCCAAAACTAAGTAGAAATTTAATTTCAGCAGGGCAACTCGGTGATGAGGGTTGTGTAGTTACTTTTAATGATAAAAATTGGAAGGTTTCAAAAGGTTCCCTTATAGTAGCAAAAGGTGTGAAAGTAGGCACCTTATATCTTTGTACAGGTCATATTGTTCCTTCTACTTTGATTGTTTCAGAGAAAAATGAATATTCAGGAACAATTACTACAGTTGAGCAGGGAGAACAAATAGCTGCTGTAGATTCTGATACAACGATGTGGCACAATAGACTTGGGCACATGAGTGAGAAAGGTATGAAAGTACTTCATTCAAGGAAAGTTTTACCAGGTCTAAAATGTGTGAATGTGAATTTCTGTGAAAGTTGTGTGTATGGAAAACAAAAGAGAGTGAGTTTTGTAAAGATAGGGAAGGAAAACAAAAAGGAAAAATTAGAGCTTGTGCATACAGATGTATGGGGACCGGCTCAGGTATCTTCCCTTGGTGGCTCTCATTATTATGTTACATTTATTGATGATGCAACTAGAAAAGTATGGGTTTATTTCCTTAGACAAAAATCTGATGTATTTCAAACTTTTAAGAAATGGAAATGTTTGGTTGAAAATGAGACTCGTAAGAAATTAAAATGTCTCAGATCTGATAATGGTGGTGAGTATTGCAGTCATGAATTTGAAGATTATTGCTCCACTAATGGTATTCGTAGACAAAAAATTGTTCCAAGGACTCCACAGGAAAATGGAGTGGCTGAAAGCATGAACAGGACTATAATGGAGCGCACAAGGAGCATGATGTTGCATGCTGGGTTGCCCTTACACATGTGGGCGGAGGCTATCAATACTGCAGTATATTTGATTAATAGAGGTACCTCTACTCCTTTGGGTTGTGGTATTCTAGAGGAAGCATGGACTGGTAAGAAGGCGAGTTATTCTTTTCTCAAGACCTTCGGTTGTGAAGCTTTTGCTCATATAGACTCTGAAAATAGAACCAAGTTAGAAGCTAAATCAAAGAAATGTGTCTTTGTTGGATATGGCATTAATGAATTTGGTTATAGGCTTTGGGATTTTGAAAATCTTAAAATTATTAGAAGTCGGGATGTCATATTCAATGAGAAAGTGTTGTACAAAGATCTGTTGCAGCAACATGAGAAGAAAGAAGATGATTATGTAGTGCTGGATGATACTCCAAAAGCTGATGTTCCAGCCATTCCTCATGATGTGCAACAACTGCAACAACAAATACCACACACACTAGTAAATGTTAGACGGTCAACAAGGCAAATTAGACCTCCACAAAGGTTTTCTCCCTCTTTGTATTCTATTTTACTTACTGATGCTGGTGAACCTGAAAGTTATGATGAAGCTGTGCAGGTGGATACTAAGATTCAGTGGGAGTCTGCAATGAAAGATGAAATGGACTCTTTGCTGAAAAATAAGACATGGGATTTGTGCAAGTTGCCTGCAAGTAAAAAGACTTTACAGAATAAATGGGTTTACAGGTTGAAAGAAGAGGAAGGAGGTAAGAAAAGATTTAAGGCCAGGTTAGTTGTAAAAGGATTTGCACAGAAAAAGGGAGTTGATTTTGATGAGATATTTTCTCCTGTTGTTAAAATGACTTCTATTCGTACTGTTTTAAGTCTTGTGGCTACTGAAGATTTGCATTTAGAGCAGATGGATGTTAAAATAGCCTTTCTTCATGGTGATTTGGATGAAAAAATATATATGGCTTAGCCACAGGGTTTTGAGGTCAAAGGTAAGGAGAACTTAGTGTGCAAATTGAAGAAAAGTTTATATGGCTTGAAGCAAGCACCTCGGCAATGGTATCTGAAATTTGACAGTTTTATGCATGAGCATGGATATAACAGGTGTCATTTAGATTACTGTGTTTATTTTAAGAGGTTGGATGATGATAACTACATTATTTTATGTTTATATGTTGATGATATGCTTATAGCTGGGTCTAACATGCATCATATTAAGGGGCTAAAACGCCAGTTAGCACATGCATTTGCTATGAAGGATTTGGGGGCAGCAAAACAAATCCTTGGTATGAAGATTTGTAGAGATAGGAAGAATAGAACATTGATGCTATCTCAAGCTGATTATGTTGAGAAGGTGTTGCAACGTTTCTCTATGGAGAATGCTAAAGCTGTTAGCACACCTTTACCTGGTCATTTGAAATTGACTAAGGAGATGTGTCCCAAGACATAGGAAGAGGAGGATAAGATGTCCAAGGTACCCTATGCTTCAGCTGTAGGAAGTTTGATGTATGCTATGGTATGCACTAGGCCAGATATTGCACATGCAGTGGGAGTCGTTAGCAGGTATATGAGTCATCCAAGATTTGAGCATTGGAATGATGTCAAGTGGATTCTCGGATATTTGAGAGGAACATCCAATAAGTGTTTACACTTTGGGGGCTCTACTACTGATTTATAGGGCTATGTTGACTCAGATTTGGCTGGGGATATTGATACCAGGCGGAGTACTACAGGTTATGTCTTTACTGTTGGTGGGGCAGTCGTGAGCTGGGTTTCTAGGTTACAGAAGATTAATGCTTTATCTAGTATAGAGGCAGAGTATGTTGCTGCTACAGAGGCAGCCAAGGAGATGATATGGCTTCAGTTCTTCTTGGAAGAATTGGGACATCCTCAGAAGGATAATTATTTATTCATAGATAGTCAGAGTGCCATTCATCTTGCTAAGAATTCAGCTCTGCATTCTAAGACCAAACACATACAGTTGTGGTACCATTTCATTTGGTCAGTTTTGGAGGATGGGCAGTTAAAGCTGGAGAAGATACATACCAATGACAATCCAGCAGATATGTTGACAAAGGTTGTCACAAGGGAGAAGCTGAACTCCTCTTCAGCTTCGGTTGGTCTTTTAGACTGAACATGAATAAAAGAACAGTAGAGTCCAGGATGGTTTGATCCAGTGGGAGCCCCATGTGGTAGTGGTATTGCTACAGGATCAGTCTCCAAGTGGGAGATTGTTGTTTAGTGTGGAGCCTGATCAGTTCCCAAGTGGGAGATTGTTAGATTGTGGTGACTGATCAAGAAAGTACTGTACATACTTAAATTTTTTTTGGGCAGTAGTCGACATGGTAGCCGACATATTATGGCCGACATGTTATAACCCTAAAGCGGTTTAATACTTGTATAAAAGGGCTTAGGGTTGGGTATTTTTCATAATGTTGTGATACGAAATTGGTTCTTGCGGTGGTATTGAGCTGTAAGGGATTACAGATTGTAATTAGGTTGTAATTACTGGATTGTAATAAGATCGGAATTGTTGTTTGGTGGACGTAGCCCAGGGATTGGGTGAACCACGTTAAATCTTGGTGCCTTGTGTTCATTTCTGTGTGTTCTATTATTTTCTGTTATTGGTTATATTTGCATGTAATTTTTTATTTCTGTCCGTGGTTTATCCTAACACACATATGGAACCACTAACCATATTTCTTGTAGGTTCTCATGTTGCTAAAAAATAAACTTGAATGTTTAACCATTTGTCTTTGAATGCATGTTGCTAAAATGAACTTGAATGGTTAAACACATTTTCCATTGAATGAATGTTGCTCAAAAAACACTCTTGAATGCTATGGATTAAAATCAATTTTCCTTGGAATGCATGCTTAAAACAACAAATCCAATCTTGAATGCCAAGGATCAATTAACCATTGCAATATCAAACACTTCATTTGGAGCTTCTAAAATTGAACAAAACAAATCTCTTTTCCACATGCAATTTAGGTAAAGTTTGATTTTTGGACATTTAAGAAACTTTGTTAAGTTAAATACAAATTTGCAAAAATCAATTTGAGTAGTTCCTTGGACTCACCTCTTTTCTAATCACCCATCAATTCAACCATTGGTTGCAATCTTAGTGCCATTTATGGGGATGGGTCTACTTGAAAAAGGTGTTAAATGTTTCACAATCTAACTAACTCACTTGGTCTTTGAACGTTTGCTTTAACTTTATCAAAATTCTTAAATGACCAAAACTCTAGATTAAATCGATCACACTTCAAGTTTGGGCACTAAAATTGAACAACAACTGACGTGGAGAGCCTCCGGGCATGCGCTTGAAATCGAATCTCACACACTTTTTTTTTGGGCTTAAAACAAACTCACACTCAATCTTGAATGCCTTAAAGAAAATTAATCGATACTTGACTTGGAGGGCCTCCGAGCGCACGAGTTTGCTTTTGTTGACCCTAGCTCTTCTTATTGTTTGCATTCTTCGATCGATTTACTTTTGTTGGCACTTCAAGTTGGAATTGAACATTGTCTCTTAAACATGAGTGCTTGCAAAGTCTAGATTAGCACACATAAGAGTCAGTTGGTAAAAGAACAAGCATGTTTTTTAGCCCAAGGTCATCCAAGTCTTCTCTCCCCTTGTCGTCTTTCGAGGCCATCTTGGGTGCATAAGATTAAGATCCAAAACCTTGTTTCATTTTAGGAGGCCTGCTTGGGGATTTCATCACCCCTTGGACGACCTCAACTCCAACATTTCGGCAGAGTATAAGAATCGGGAGGTGAATCGAAAGACACCTCTCTTGGGATCGAGATTTTGTCATTCGGGCTAAGCCTCAAGGAACTTTATACCCTTGAGAAGTTAAAGAGGGGAAGTGGGTTATACTGCTCCTCTCGGCTGTGTGACATCTTTTTGGTCTCATCTACGGATTTGGGCCTCACGTACCTTGCGTATATCGAGGACTCCCTAGCTAAACCAACTGTTAGCCTTGCAAAAAACCATTTAGGGTGTTAATGTGTTTGGAGTGACTGATCGAAACATTTGTAGAACATACACACTCCTCGGCGCAAGTATCACATTTTGAGAACCACAAACTTCTATCTGGGTGTTCCTATCTATTGCTTGATTTTATTTTACTTGTTGAATGAATGTTTGCCAAACTTGGTCAATCCTAGCTTAGGGCACACTTAGCATAGTCACTGCCTATTTTAGAAGTTGAACAAGTTGAAGCAAAACAACTAAGATCTCTCAAAGCCAAGCAAATTTGAGAATTTATGTTGGAACAACCCAAACCCAAACAAAAGTTTCACAAGGTCAAACTCAAGCCATCTCTAGCATACCAAGAACTTTCAGCCAAGAGAAAAGAAATAACACCAAGCCCATGAATTGCCAAACTCCACAAAGTAGAGGACAAAGCTACTGTCGAAGCACTTCAAGAGGCCTGGTTAGAGCACACCATCAAATTTAGCCAACATCCAAGAGTTAATCCTACCTATGCCTTACCAACTAGGCATGATTTCTATGATTAAACACCCTTGTTTCTCCACATCTTCTTGGATAAGCTTCACTTTAGAGTCATCTTTGTAGAAAAGCCAGACATCTTAGGTTATCCCCTTAAGCATTATTAGCTCATCCATCTCATTTAGAATCAAACCATCTAGCCAGCAATCCAAAATCTTGACATCCAAACCTTCAAAATTTGTTGTCACCTTGCCAAAAGTTTGCCATTCCTAAATTTTTTCAAATCCACCAATCTCACCAAGGTTATCCCTTTGACAGAGCTTTGTCTAGGGTAATCTAGCTTTGTCACTTGTTATCCTTCATCACCTTGAGCTAAAGGTTGGGATCCACAAGTGGTCAATCTCGTGTTCTTCCTAAAGGATCATCAGTTTATCCTTAAGTTGACACAATCACCACCAAGCTTGCACATAGGAAAGCAGACCTTTTGTGCTTTGGCAACATATCTTTGAAGTTATAATCCCTAACCCAATCCTCCTTAGGTTTTGTCATATAGCTTTGCCTCAACCTAGGAAATCATTTGCATAGAGAAGCCTTCTCCCTTTTGCATCCATCAACATTATTGCATCTCATCCCTAGGAGCATTTTTCATGCCACCCGTCACTCGCTTAGCCAAGAAGAAAGAAACAATGGAGCCCTATCATTTGGATCGAACAACATCACCCCCCTTGATCACTCAGCCATCCTTCGGCCCAAAAAAAGCTATGTCATCACCTACTGACATTGAAGCTTTCATGAACCAACCAGGAAATGCAGTATTGGTAAATGCCATTATAGACAAGAACAAAGAGACAATCATGGCTACTTTTTGAAGGGACAATGTAGGAACCTTTGAATTTGGAAGACCCCCTCCATTATCAGATCCATCTCACCCATTGTTTGGGTAGCTGCCACCACCCATAGGCTCTTATGATCCAAATTATCCTCAATATATGCCAAAAGAAGAGCCTCTAGCCAATCCATATGATCCAACAGACCCAAACATACCATCATCCACCCAAGTTGAAATCTCCATGTCGCAAGCCAACCCAGCCACCACCACTCCATCCTTGGTTCATACCTCTCCGCTCCAAACCCCCTTTACCCAAAACACCTCACCGTTCACCCCCTTCACTATTGCTGCTACTACTACCCAACCTAGCCTTCCAAATCCACCCATCTCCCAAATTAGTGCTAGCATCTTTGGCCAAACTTAGCAATATACAACAGGGATGCCACCCATGGGGCCAAGTAATCAACCTTTCATCACCCTTAGCTTGTTCACCATAGCCCAAAGCATAATCCCATCATTTCCATTAGGTCTTGGGAGCTCAATACCATCAGCCACAAATCCACAAGCTACTACCTTCACTCCACAAAGCTATCAAATCCCACAAGCTACTCCCAATTTTCTGTCAAGCTCCCAAGTGACCCCAGCTCCTGCCACCACTCTACCAAGCTTCCAAATCCAGCCACCAAGCTATCAAACCCCATTAGTTCCATTCCCAATCTTTCAATTCCCACCACCTCCACCATCAACTAATCCATTACCTCCTATTACCAACTACTTTTCAATGCCACTTCTAGGAGGTAATCCACCACCCCAGCCAACCACCAATTTTTTGCAGATACCATCCCAAATGGGGGCGCAACCCACATATATTGGTCAAACCCCACAGGCTCCCCAATCCTTTCCCCAAGCCTCACAACCATCTTATACCTTACACCCACAAAGCAATCCATTTATCCCACAGCTAGCTTATGTTCCTCAATCCCAACCTCAAATCCCATATCAACATCAAGCCTCGCAGCACATGCAGCAATATGCGCCACCTCCCCCTCAACAACCCATCATCCACCATGCAGCTACCCAAACAATGTACAATCCCTATCAGCAAATCCCTCACAGCCATCCATATTCAGTGGCCCCATCTAATGCATACCTACCTCAAGGCACTCCTACATTGGGGGCACCCCAGCCATCACCTATCAATTCAGAATGGGAGCAAATGAAGACAACTTTGAAAGCCATCCAAGAAGGGAATGATCCAAAGACATTCAAGTTTGAGAATGTGTGTCCTTACCCATTTGACAGAGCCATTACCATGACACCATTTCCCAAACACTTTGAAGTACCCAAATTTGACAAATTCAGAGGAAAAGGAGACCCTGTCACACATATCAAAGAATTTTACATGCATTGCTAGGACGTGGCATACAATGATGTCTTCCTCTTGTGCCTTTTTCCCAAAAGCTTGGCTGGACCAGCTCTTGAATGGTTTTATAGAATCCCCTATGGCACAATTAAAAACTTTGCTGAATTATCTGAGGCATTCGTAGCCTAATATGCCCATCTTGTTGAAATAGAGCTATCAATAGTTGATCTTGTCCACACCAAGCAAAAAGGTGGAGAAAGCCTTGCTAAATACCTGCAAAGAAGGCAAACCCTTACCACCCACATATCCTGCACCTTGCCAGAGCGCCATGTGGTGAAAATCTTTATTGATAATGCCCATCCTAACTTGGCTCACCACATGACCATGAACTGTTTGCAGACCTATAAAGATATCAAAGAGAAAGGAATGATCCTTGAGAAAGGACTTATCAAAGATGGTGTGGTCAAGATTTAGAAAGAGGCCAACCAAAATTAATCACATTCCAATGACAAGTCTACGTATTGGAACAAAAACAAGCATGTTGCAATAGATGGGGTTACTGACACCAGACATGTGAATATTGTTGGTCCTTCTCAAAACCAGTCTAACCCACCATATCAAACAAACAACCAACAAGCTATCAATTACCAACAACGAAATAACCAAAGCTATCAAAACCACAATACAAGACCCAACTTTCAAGGGTCTAACAATCAAGCTAATGCCATCAATGTAGCTGCAGGGCAAAAACCCAGATTCCAACCCGTACCTAGAAACTACACACCCCTTGGTGAGCCATTGGATGTCATTTTTGAGAAATTGGCTAAGGAAAACCTCATCAGATTTCCTCCTACCCAGCAAATTGATCCAAGCCAATCCAAAGCTGCATGGTACAAGGACAATGAGTATTGCAAGTTCCATAGGGTAAACGGTCACACCACCCTCAGATGCATGAAACTGAAAGATTATGTGCAGGACCTCATTGATCGGAAAGAAATCACTGTTGGTGCTCAAACCTCTCCCAATGCAGGCTTACAGATTTATCAAAATGCTTTTCCTCCACACAACAACCAAAATCCTGGAAAAGCACCTATCCAAAACAACACCAACAACCGCCAGCCAAACCAACAACATGGGAAGAACAATGACCACACTTCATCCTATATAGACTATGGTAGCCTTATAGGTTGTATATCCGAGAAAGAGCCTTTTGTCAATGTTATCAATATCTGAGGACCAGACAATGAGTGTGCAGTCACCACTCAAAGAGCATGATTTAACATCGCAGGCCCACCAGTTTCATCAACACCATCAACTCCATCAAAAAGCCGGTACAATATCTTAGAACACCTTGGGAACATGCCAGCCCAAATCTCCATTTTAGACCTTCTCCACACTAGTCCTGTGTAGAAAGACATCCTTGACAGTGCTCTCATAGAATCTCATGTCCCTTATGATATCAATGCTACTAATTTTTGTAATCTTGTTGGACACCTTTCATCCTCATGTGCCCTATCTTTCAAACCCATCGACATACCCGCGGTTGAGCCAGATCACACCCTTCCACTTCGCATAGCCATCATGGTATCCAATTTTGCTGTGAAAAGAGTAATGATAGATAATGGATCAGCCTTGAACATTTGCACCCTAAAATTCATAAAACAAGCTGGGTATACCGAGGCAGATATGATCAGTGAGGTTATCACCATCAAAGCTTATGACAACTTGGAAAGAACCACAGAAGGGACTATTTTGCTACCAATCAAGGTTGGGCCAGTCATCCAAGAGACAGTTTGCCATGTTGTTGATCTAAACCTACCATTTAACATCCTCCTCGGCTGCCCATGGATTCATGCCATGAAAGCCGTTCCATCCACATACCATTAGTGCATCAAATTTTTGCATCAGGGCACTGAGGTGACCATCCATGCCGATCCAAAACCCTTTGCTTACTGCAATGCAGTTGAAGCTTCATATACAAACCATTGCCCTGGAATAGACATCGGCACAGCCATCGCCAGCTCATCCCAGACTTGTAATGACGCAGAAACCATCCTCGCCTCCACCCTATCTACCATAAAGATCAACAACAAAGGCTATGCAGAGTATAGTCTATCAGATGCATTTGCTGTCGGAGCAATCCCACTTGATCCACATACCCATGGCCGGCTGACATATCACAAAGCTAAGGAGATTCCACCTCCTCGATACAAATAGTTTGGCCCAACAATCTTTGTATCCTCAAAAACCCCTCTTCATGAGGAGCTCACTCCAGATATCAACAATTGGTTACATAAGGATGCACCTCCAAGAAATCAAGCACGACTTGATCACTTTAGCCAGAAGTATCCCCAAGAACATAAGCTCATCACTAAAAAATGGAACTATCAAGGTGGTGAAATAGAACCAGAAGAAAGGGGCATGCAATGTCCCATCGAAGCACATAAGTGGGAAACGAAGTCAGGTTTTGGCTTTGGCATACCCACAACTGGGGGCACCAACGAGAACGGTCATGCTTTTTCGAACATCCACCGCGACCTTGTCGAAATCGAAGACATTCCTGAGGAAGTTGAAAAGAGAGCCTATGATGATATCCCAGACCAAATCTTCCTAGGAGACTCTGTTCTCCGAGAACTATCCATCCATCTCATTGACCTACCACTTGCTCATCCACAACCCATTGATTGGGACCAACCAAGCGTCATACACATTGATGAATTCACATAAGAGGAAGTGCTTCTAAGATTCATGGAGCTGAAACACCTCACAAGCAGACAAAGCCAGATTCTACCTATATCTATAAGCTAGATCCCAAGGGGTATTTTGGAGAAAATCCCCAACCTAGTTCTGATGCACCCAAAACTGGAACTAAGGTGAAACCAGGACTAGCTAATGCAACGAAGAAAGCCCCTCAGCAAGAAAATCCAGAGCCACAAGTAGAACATGAGGATTTAGTATTGCCTCCTCAAGATAATCGTCCAGAGGTGTCATCTATTCTAATAGAGGATACTAGAGAAGTCAACATCGGTTCTTTAGAGATCCCTAGACTTGTTCACATTGTTGCATCCCTATCACAAGACCAATTCGACCTCCTCTTTGAGGTTTTAAGAGAGAATATTGGCTGATTTGCATGGTCATATCAGGACATGCCTGGATTGGATCCAAAGCTTGTAGTTCATCATCTTGCAATCGACCCAAAGATCAAGCCCGTCAGACAAAAGCTTAGAAAAATGCACCCCAAGGTGGCATTACTGGTCAAAGCTAAATTAGAAAGAATGTTAGCTGCTAAGGTTATCTGACCTATCGACTACTCAAAGTGGATCTCCAACATGGTCCCTGTCACTAAGCCTTCCAGTGACATCAGAATCTGCACTGATTTCAAAGATCTTAACAAAGCTTGTCCAAAGGATGATTTTCCCTTGCCCAACATAGATATGATTGTAGATCTTACAACTAGACATGAAATTTTGTCCTTTATGGATGGATTTTCTGGGTATAATCAGATCAAGATTGCAGAATAGGATCAGCATAAGACAACATTCACTACCCCTTGGGGAACCTTTTGCTACACCATGATGCCTTTTGGCCTAAAGAATGCTGGGGCTACCTATCAAAGAGCAATGATAGCCATTTTCCATGATCTTATCCATAGCATTTTGGAAGATTATGTGGACGATATCCTAGTCAAATATCACACCTTCATGGATCATCTCGCTAACCTGGAGAAAGTCTTTGATAGGTTAGCTCAATATCATCTCATGTTGAATCCCAAGAAGTGTGTCTTTGGGGTCACATCTGGCAAGCTTCTAGGCTTCATAGTCTCTAAACGAGGTATAGAGATCGACCCCAAGAAGGTCAAGGCTATCTTAGACATGCCTCCTCCCCAGACACTGTGACAGCTTCGCTCTCTTCAAGGAAATCTCCAATCCGTTTGGCGCTTCATCTCCCAACTTGCAGACAAGTGTACACCATTTTCACATTTACTAAAGAAGGATGAGAACTTCAAGTGGGATCCTTTATGTCAGCACAGCTTTGATCAGCTCAAGCAGTATCTCACCAATCCCCCTATCTTGGTTCCACCAGTTCTTGGTCATCCCTTGATCTTATACATATCAGCAACACCTACTGCTCTAGGGGCACTTCTAGCACAACTTGATGACTACGGTAGAGAAAGAGCCATCTACTATATTAGTAGAACCCTAGTTGGTTATGAACTCAATTATACTCCTATGGAAAAAGCTTGTTTGGCAGTTGTTTTCTCAACTCAAAAGCTTCGCCAGTACATGCTAAGTCATACCATCCAACTAGTCTCCAAAATTCATCCTCTCAAGTATATGCTCTCTAGAACAGCACTCACAGGATGGCTAGCAAAATGGGTTATGCTACTAAGTGAGTTTGACATCCAGTATGTGGATAGAAAGGCAATCAAAGGGCAAGCTATAGCAGATCACCTAGCTGATGCACCTCTAATAGATGCATGTCCCTTGATCACAGAATTTCCAGATAAGCATATCTGTCTAATTGAAGAACAACCCCCATGGAAAAATTATTTTGATGGCTCATACACCTCTCATGGATCAAGGGCAGGAATATTGTTGGTTACACCTCAAGGAGATTACATTCCAAAAGCCTTCAAGTTACAATTCCCAAGCACCAACAATATAGCAGAATATGAAGCTCTTGTAGCAGGATTAAAGATAGCTGCAAAATGGAATATCACTGAGTTACAATTCTTTGGTGATTCTCAACTCATCATCAAGCAAGTCCTAAATGAATATCAAACCAAAGATGAAAAGCTATTACCCTACAAAGAGCTAGTTGATCAACTGACCCAGCATTTTATAAAGCTTCAGTTTACACAAGTGCCACGAATGTAGAATAAGGCAACAGATGCCATGGCCACTATCAGCTCACTCTTGGAAATTCCCCAAGAAGCTACACAGTATGAGTTTTTAGTTGAGCATCTCCTCACACCTGCCTATGCGAATGAGGATTCAAACCGTGTTTGTATCTTGGTTGGTCCCCAATCCCCTTGGTACCATGAAATTCATGCTTACCTTAACGATGGTATCATATCCCCTCATCTCACACGTACCCAATGCCAGAACCTCATTCGAAAATCATCCCGCTATGTTATCATAGCCAATACCCTATATCGTTGGGGTTATCACGATGCTCTCTCTCGATGTTTAGATGAAATGGAGGCCGCAATGGCATTAAAAGAAGTACACTCCGAACTTTGTGTTGCCCACATGAGTGGTATTGTCCTAGCACGACAAATCCTTAGAGCAGGCTACTATTGGCCTACCATTGAAGAAGACTCCTGTGACTTTGTCAGAAAGTGTCTCCCATGTCAGCAGCATGCAAATCTTGTGCACGCTCTAGCACAAGATCTATAGCCTATTGCACCACCTTGGCCTTTCGCTTTTTGGGGCCTTGATCTAGTTGGAACTATCACACCTCTCATCTGATGGACATAAATGGATAATAACAGCTATAGACTATTTCACTAAGTGGGTGGAAGCAGTCCGCCTAGTCTCAGCTACAGGAGTTCAGGTCTCCAAGTTCATCTTGTACCACATTGTTTGCCACTTCGGCATCCCATCCACCATCTTCACTGACCATGGAGGTAACTTTGAAAATCTCAACATGGAAGAATTATGCACTTCCCTCCACATCCATCACCGCTTTTCTAGCCCATATTTCCAACAAGGTAACGGCCAAGCAGAGGCAACTAACAAAACCCTCCTCAAAATCCTAAATAAAGTTGTCAATGATTCTGGCCGTGATTGGCACCTACAAATAAATTTGGCTTTATGGGCCTATCAAACTTCCTTCTATACATCCACAGGCACAACTCCATACTCCCTAGTCTATGGTAAAAAGCGGTATTACCTATAGAAGTTGAACTTCCCTCACTACGCATATCTTTGCGAGGGCAAATATCAGATGAAGAATACAGAGTAGCTCGACTCACCCAGCTAGATCTCTTAGACGAGAAGCGACAACAAGCCTATGATCATCTCACAGTCTATCAAACTCGTCTCAAAAGGAATTTCAACAAGAAGGTGCTTCCATGACACTTTTAGCCAGGTGACATGGTCCTCAAAGAAAACATGAAAGTCCAAGCAGATCGAGAAAAGAAAGGCAAGTTTGAACCTACATGGCTTGGTCCTTATGTTGTCACTGCTTCCTTTGGCTCCAGAGCCTATCAGCTATCTACACCGGAAGGAGAACTCTTGAATGATCCTACTAACATCATTCATCTCAAGAAGTTCTATGCTTGAAGATCCTTGGTATACCCAGCTTTTGAAAAATAAAAATAAAAAATTGTAAAGAGAAATAAGCATCCAATGGTGAAAACTTGGCAATTCAAACGCCTTGGATAGGTACCTTGGTGAAAACCTGGTAATTCAGGTGCCTTGTGTACTAAAGACTAATCCATTACCTATCACTATCCTATCCCTCATCCATCCACCCACCATCCCATAACACACCTACTTGTTCCCCTGGTGTTCCAACCAAATATCCAAAATCTGATGAAGCTTGTAAATACTTCCTGTACAGCTTGTAAATCTTGAACCTCAGCTTGTAAATCTTGTACCAAAGCTTGTATTATACCTTGTAAATCTTGTACCATACCTTGTATATATCTGAATCTTGTCCAAAGCTTGTACCATATTCCAGCTTGTAAATAATCTTGTATCCTAGCTTGTATCCTATCACATGCACACAAAGAACCCCATTTTCACTTAAGCTTTTCGAAAACCATCTACCTATCCACCTATCAACTATTATAGACATCCCACCCTTCACAAACATTTCCATCTCACAAAAACCAAAAACATGAACAAACTTGTACATTTGTAACATATCTTGGTCCGTCAACTTATACGTCCTCTTTAGCTTAGTACCATTGTATCTATCTAGCTTTCTTGTCAGTTCATCCTTGGTCAACATCTTGTACACATTGCACACCTTGGTTAGCTATTCCAATGCATCCGTTAGCTAGATTTCCTGTCACCAAAGTGTTATCCTTCTTAGTTCAGCTTTCTAGACGCATCACTCATCCAAATCCACCAGCTTAGGTGCTCTCCGATAGGTCCTTGTAGGATATAGCTTTCCTCATGTCTGATCTTGGTCCGTTAGTACCTCGTCCTACCCATCTTGTTGGCAAACGGTTCTCTTTTGGATTTTCACTTTCTTTTGATTTGGAATCTTTTGTTTTGGGTCTTGAAATATCTTTTCCAAGCAATCTCCTTGTTCCCTCCTCAAGGTTGCCACAATCTTCCATATCATGGTATGCTGTGAATGGGGCAATTAGAGCGTAAGGTCTTGATCAGGTCTTTTGCTTGTTTTCTTTTTCTTCTTGTGGGTTACCTAGTGTCGTTTCCATGCTACTTCCTCTGGGATTCATGTGTGATACTGGGGCAATCCTTGCGTGTTTTTTTTGAGTCAGTTCATCAGTCCTTTGGATGGTTGGTGAAAAAGCCTTGATGTTCTTGGTAACCTTGGCAATTAACCAACAGTCCTATAGCAAATCTAGTGCTCAACTACATGGTGGTACTTCTCTTTGAAGTATCCCCCCGCTCAAAAAGCTTCAATGGATTCCCTTCATCTCCATTATCCCCCATCCATATCCAGCACCTATCCCAGCTTATGCATCAGTATCTCTTTAGATCACTCCTCACGCTTAGCTTTAGGGATCCACAATCCTAGTCTTAGGGATCCACCAATCAAATCAATCTACCAAGCCTCATCTTTCGAGATCCACAATCCTAGTCCTAGGGATCTCCGAAAACCCATCTTCTGCCAATCTGACTCTTTGAAATCCTGTTGCATCAACTTTATCATTCCATCATTCATCCCCCCATCAATGGATTCTGTTTATAGCGCTCCGCTTCTCCATCCCCCCCCCCCAATCCTGGAAAGTCTTAAACTTGCTTTACTCTTGTGCCTCTAATTTTCCATTTATCATTCTCCCATAGTGAGAGTTTGAGCTAACTAAACCTCTTCTCTTAAGCCAATCTGAGTCTCCTTGCTCATCTTGAATTCTTGTACTTTTCAAGAAGTCGTCAAGCCTCTTTTATCTCTTCGCTGCCTTCTTGAGGGGGCATCATCTAAGTCTAGTCTCTCCTCTTCTTATCCGAGACTGGGGCAACCCTGTTGCTAAAACATCTTGTTCGTGTCGTCTTCATTCGAACTTTTTTGAAATAGTGTTGTCTCAACACTATGTCAAAGAGGGGCAAAATGTAGACACCTAAATTTGATTACACTGCTTTGGTAATCTAATTTAGCCATCTCTAAAGGCATCATTAATTAAATTCTTATTTAATTAATCCTTTGCCATCCCTAGCTGATTAATTTAATTAATCATCTATAGTCCTAATTGATAAATCAAATAAACCTATTATTTATCAATTAAATCCTATTCTTCTATCTAATTCCAAAAATCTCCATTTATTAAATAAATCTATTTGATAAATAAAATCCTCAAATCTAAAAACCCCTAACTTATCCCTAATCCACCCCATCCACCCATACTAACCTAGCTTAGCCACTAACTCACCCACCCTCATTAATGTCATCCACTTGCACATCTCTAACATCCTTAATCTAATCCTAAACCCAAGCCTAATCCACCCCCTAATGTTGTCACATTCCTTAAGCAAGTTTAAGACTTTCCTAATCCAAACCAAAGTCTCCCCTCAAAAATCCCAACCACCAAGTCATGAGTGCTCTTACAAAACATAAAAGACTCTTACAAGCCCACTCATGACTCTTACATCCATCTTCCACACTCTTCCCTCTTCCACACTCATTCCTCTTACATTCCTCTTACATACTCAACCCCACTCATCATGCCTTTAACCAACCCTTTACCCTACCCCCTCACACTCATCCTCCTTGTGACAAGTGTCACCTTCCCATTGGTGCTAAACAAGCACAATCCATGTGCTCCCCTTTGAGTGCATCTTAGCCCTCCTTAACCATCTCTCCATCTTTGAATCTAAGCCCTCCATCCCTCTACCCCTTGGCCTATAAATTGAATCCCATCCCAAGCCATTTCATCAACAATCTTTGAGCTAAAGTTACCATGCTATTTTGAGAACCAAAGCCATCAATCTTACCCTTATAATGCCAAATTGAGAGCTCAAAAAGCTACCAATTTTCCATTACCCACCTCCATTGAAGTAGCTTTTGAGCATCTTGAGCATACATCCACATCAAAAGGACACATCTACAGAATCAAGAAAGCGTGGAGTGTTTTCTCTTGTGAGGTTTGCACTTTTTGTTTACTTTTCTTTGTCTAAACATATATGTGAATTTAGTTTTAGTTTGTGAATGTTTCTCTTATTGTTAATGTTCTTTGCATACTAGATCTTGTTCTACAGTTGTGTCTTTGTAGTTGTTGGTTTTGGTGTTGGCTTTAGCCAAGTTTTGTTGGAAATGGTTGTGGGTGCATCTACTAGTTAGAACATTATTTGCTTTTGGAACTTTCATTTGAAAAATAATTGGGGTTTCAGTTCCCCTATAAAAAAAATAAAATTAGCCTTAACCAAAAACATATATAGCATGAGCTAACATCGTGAATCAATAAAATGACACATAGATACTTGGTTCAATAAATCAAATAAGATGCTCAATATTTTGATTTTGAATTTGAAATTGTGTAGATACAAATTAGCATATGTCAACAAAGCATATTTTTTTATGGTTGATATATGAAGTGCATACGTAGTAATAAAAAGTTATTATAATTGCAACGCAACACCTTCTAACTATATTGAAGTCAAAGTACAAGTTACTTTGAATGTTTACAAAAATGAATGAAGTTATTAAAGAGTCAATATTGCCTAAAGTTGTATTGAATTTAGGAACATCCATTTTTTATAAATTTTAGTTACATTGTTCAAATAAAATGTTGAGTTGGTAGATACATGAAAATAAATGTAGTAGCAAAATGTTTGGAACATGATAATTCATATGGTCTCTCTGTCTTCACCACTAGATTGAATCTATAGAATATGTAAAAAGGTGTTAGAAGCTAAAACATGGTAGAATATACCAGAAAGCTAGGCATGAACCATAAAACTATCAAAGTGGATATGAAATAGATAGAAAATACTTGAGCACCATGGGAGAGAAACTTTAGGTGAGCCTCATCTTTCTTTCTAATAATTTTGTATGATATTTTTTTCATTTTTTGACAAAAGGCACATTCAACACAAAGGCATTTCATGGACTTGACTTTGGAGACCATTGTAAAGGTGAAAACCTGCCTTTTAGTTCTACCTAGATGTCAATGGTGGCCATATCTAGTGTAAAGATCACATTTCCATACAACATGTTATATAGACTCAATTGCATCAATTTCACAAGTCAAAATTATATTTTGACAACACATTTGTCGAGTCAACAATGCAATTTTTTTTCAAATAGTATTATTTGAATGAGAAATTACATGAAAATGACCTTCTTGTCAAATTTCAAAGTAGAGCATCAAAATACAACACCAGTGGTGACCAAACTGTAGAATATGCAAAAGTCATCACATGAATAAATAATGAATTAATTACATTCAAGAAGTAGACCTACACATCAGTTTTAATATAACAAGAACATACATAAAGTAGGTTTTAAACATAAAATTTCACCATAGAAGATTGTTGATCTGCACATTGAACAGTATACAATGAGTACATCACATGAGTACAAGATCATGAAATAACATCAAATACATAAATGAAATATGTCATTGTTAGAATGATTTAGAATAACTGAGATGGGGAAAATTAGTTATCCTTAGGTATAGATGTACCAATCGAGCTTTTAAACACTTCAAATACTTCTGATCTAAACATTCAATAGCTTGGTCTCTGTAGAAAAGAATCAATAACATAAACTTGCAATTCATTGTCCTAATAATAAAAAACTTGTAGAATGTAAAACATCAATAGTAAAATATCTCATATGAAATCCACACAAGTATGACACCAAGATTTAACATGGAAACCCAATTTGGGGAAAACCATCAGTTACATGTCACCAATTTTCATAGTTTTGAATTGAGCTCTATTAGGAGCCAACCCTATTAAAGATTAGAAAACACATTATTAAATGTGACCTTTTTAAAGGATTTAATCACCCTATTAGGAGTGGCATTGTTAGATAGTTAAAGAACATTCCATTAGAATGCCACCCTGATTAAAGGATTTGCATATGATTGTTAGGTCAACCTTGATTAAAGGATTTCAAAATTGATACAATGTTTAGAAAGTAATAGCAAGTTGATATGAAAAATACAACTCGCTTTGCAAATACAAATCATAATTTGGTTCACATGTTGATCCACTGACTGGCCTCCATTTTCATCTATGTCTTTGATCTACTTGGTACTTCTTTAAGCAATCACTCTTCACCTCTTCACAACACTTCTAAGCCTCCTAATCAAGTTTTCCAATCTATAGCATCAAAAAATGATCCAACCTTATTAGGTCTTCACCAAATCTGCTTACATTTGTTAACATATTTTAGATTAGCCCTTATGCCTCCTTAAATAGGTAATTTTTATCTTTTGTCACTTAAACATCACCATAGATCTCAAGGTTTGGTTAGATTCATCAAATCCTTCCAACGTTTTGTCTCCTCTCTTCTCTTCTAGAAATTTATCCAAACTTTACCTTCAATTCTTGCATAGAAATGCTCAAGCATGGTTTCCCTTGAATTAAATGCTTCATTTCATCCATTCTTAACTTTAACATGCTTTACATATTCAAAGAAATCAACCGTGTCAGCTGGAAATCATGATTTCCTCTTAATATGTCAAATAGTGTCCCTCTACCAACACTATGTTCTCACCCTTGATCATTAATGGATTACTTGATTCTTGCTAACCTTTTTGTCCAAAACATACACTAACACTCAGTCAATATTGATGCTCGATCGACACTATATTTGCTCAACTTACATTGGCACTTTGTTAGCATTAGCATCACTCAACATAAACTTTGAGTTCATTAATCTTATGCTCTTTTTCTTGGTCAAGCCTACACATTTGGTCATTCATTGATCACTTCTTCTAGGCTTCAGTACAACTATCTTCTTCACTTTGGTTATGATTAAACAATCACTTAATATTGTCAAAGTACCCATTGTAATTCCTCATAACTCAAGATTTCCTCTAGGTCCTTTTGTTATGTCCATCTCCTCAATTCCTCTCCATCAATCATCTTGATATGGCACTCTACTCAAATAGAAAATTATCTTACTAATAAGGTTTGACATCAATGACAACATAAAAATTGTCTCAATTGTAGTTTCCAATAATTGAACCTCTGTCCATCTGCATGAATTCCATTAATTCCTTTCTCCAAAGCCCTCAAATTGAATTCCATTTGCTATCATAAGATGAGAGTGTGTCCTAGATTCTTTTTCCATCCAACCATAGAGTGGTTAGCTCCCCTGAGGATCATCCTAAAATGAAGAACTCCCCAACCCTGGCATGAGAAGCCTAGCAACTTGAGGCAATTGGATTGGATGGATTTGGTGTAGCCATGTAGCTAATATACTATGCAACCATGTACTGAAGTAGCATTTAAACATGGATGTGGAGGAGGAAAATAAAATATAATCATGCATCTCAATCATATGCATTCAATTTTTTAGCTTGGCCAAGAAAATAATCAATGTAGTGTAAAAGAAATTGGCAGGTAGCAATAAAAGAATAACATAAGACTTTCAATTTTCTACCCTCCTCTTTTTATCCACATTCATCACTCTTCCCATAATTAATATTAAAAAATAGAACTTTCAATCTATTAATAATTGTTCCTCATTGGTTCAAATATAGCTAAGTTTTCTTCAAATATATTTCCTCATATTGAATTTTAATTCCTTAGCACATGATAAAAAGTAATTTCACAATCAACTTTATCTATCTTAACCACACAGTCAAATAAAATTTACTTAGGTTAGAGACAAAAATAGTAACTCAATGATGCATATATGTATGTGTGTGTGTACACCAGACAATCCCTACCAACCCTTTCAAGGAGCTAGCCTCCTCTACCTCAGCCACTCTCTCGCCTTCATACTTGCAAATCTCAGACACTCACCAACACACCATGAGTCAGTAACCCAAAAATGCTTAAAGAAATACATCACATGTGAAAACAAGATATGTATGTGTGTGTGTGTGTGTGTGTGTGTGTGTGTGTGTGTGTGTGTGTCTATATATATATATATATATATATATATATATATATATATATATATATATATATATGGAACCAATGATCATTATAATTGATAACATAAAGTACCACAAAATTGAAGTATTGAGATCATCGAAAACGATATCCAATAAACACATCATCATATGATTGTAACATGATAAAACATTTTTCATCATAAATTGTAACACAAATTATAATATCATTATTCGACCCACCCTATACTGTGACAAGGAGCACACCTGGGGAACTGCCCCAGGACCCTGCAAGGGTCATTTCCCCTTGACCCTATCTTGGAGGCACTACCCCTAATCCCCCATAGAAATAATCTAGGGGGAAACTATACCAAATAAACCTCTGAGTCTAATTAGGCTCCACATCATGAAAAAATTGAGATGTACCCTTGGTAATAACCTAATTTTGGAAGGTGTAATTTGTAGGCCTACTACTTTTGAAATGTGAAATTTTGATAATTTCACTTCTATTTCTATTGAATCTTCTTTCAAATCTCAAATTTTTATTAGTAAGAAAGGAAAAGGAAAGTGTGTGAATAGTGATAGTGATGCTTTAGATGATGTACTTAATGAGCTTGAGGCACTAATGGCTAGAAGACTTTCAATAGGCAAAGCAAAATACAAAGGTAATTTTTTCTATTGGATGACTTATGCTAGCGCTAATTTTATAAGCAGAAAAAGCTTGTATAAAATGGCTTAGGGTTAGGGATTTCATAATTTATGGTGATATTGTAGCTTCTTGTAGTGGTATTGATCTACAAGGGATTGTGGATTGTAATCATTGGATAATAATAATATTGGACTTGTTGTTGGTGGACGTAACTTAGGGATTGGGTGAACCACATTAAATCTCTGTGTCTTGTGTTCTCTTTTGTGCCATCTATTATTTTATGATATTGGTTATATTTTCATGTAACTATTATTTATGTTTGTGGTTAATTCTAACAAGTGGTATCAGATCCAGACTATAGTCATTTTTTTTTTTAGCTAGACTGTCATCATTTTTTGTTTTTTATAGCTATCCTCTACAAGAAGGTCTCATGGTTGAGTGGGAATGATGACACATGAGGGTAAGTTGAAGGTTGAGAAGTTTAATGGGAAGAACTTTTGATTATGAAAAATGCAAATGGAGGACTATCTTTATCAAAAGGATTTATGGAACCTGTGGGAAGAAAAAACCAAAAAACAAGGAACTGTGACAGATGAAGACTGGGAGATTTTAGACAAAAAGGAACTTGGGAGTATTTGATTATGCTTGACACCATTAGTAACATTTAACATTACAAAAGTGAAGATAATAAACGAGTTGATGCGAACCCTAACAAAACTGTATGAAAAGCCCTCCATTTCAAACAAGGTATTTCTCATGAAGCATTTATTTAATATGAAGATGAAAAAAGGTGGATATGTTGTAGATCATTTAAATAAGTTTAATATAGTTACTAGTTAGTTATCTTTTGTGAATGTCAATTTGATGAAGACATTAAGGCTCTCTTGATTTTGTGTCATTTGCCTGAAAGTTGGAATGGCTTGGTAATCTAATACCCTAAAATTTGATGATGTGCGTGGTGCTATTTTGAGTAAGGAAAATTGTAGGAAAACCTTGGGTGGATCTACATTAGGAAGTGCTTTGAATGCACAAAGTAGAGGCAAAACAACTAAGAGAGGAAGTAATTCTAGAAATCATGGGAAGTCAAGAGGAAAATCAAAGGGGAAGAGGTCTCAATCTAGAGGATCAAGAGATTGTTGGTACTATGGGAAGCCAAGGCATAAGACGAAATATTGTTGGACTCAAAAGAATAATGAAGGAGATAAACTAGAAGGAAACCAAGACGTAGATGTGGTAAGTAACAAAATTGAAGAGGTTTTTTTTCTTCTTTCTTTAGAAAGTATTGATGATTTTGGGGCTTCATTTCATGCCACACCCCATAGAGGTTAATTTATTGATTATGTCCAAGGAGATTTTGGGCTTGTTTATTTGGGGGATAATGAACCCTGTCTAATTTTTGGAAAGGGAAAAATTAAGATTGAGTTGTAGATTTAGAATCATTGGCTACTACATGAGGTAAGACATGTTCCAAAGCTAAGGGGGAATTGAATTTCAACAGTGTAATTTGGCAATGAGGGTTGTGTAGTTGCTTTTAATGATAAAAATTGGAAAGTTTCAAAAGGGTCTCTTGTATTAGAAAAAGGTGTGAAAGTAGACACCTTATACCTTTGTACATATCATATTGTTCCTTCTACTTTAATTGTTTTAGAGAAAAAATGAATATTCAAGAATAGTTGTTGCAGTTGAGCAAGGAGAACAAATAATTGTTGTAGATTTGGATATAATGCTATGACAAAATAGACTTGGGCACATGAGTGAGAGAGGTATGAAATTACTTCATTCAAAGAAAATTTTACCATTTTTGAAATGTGCCAATATGGATTTTTGTGAAAGTTGTATGGAAAACATAAGAGAGTGAGCTTTGTGAAGAGTGGGAGAGAAAAGAAAAATGAAAAATTAGAGCTTGTGCATACAGATGTATGGGGAATAGCTCATGTATGTTCCCTTAGTATCTCTCATTATTATGTTGCATTTATTGATGATGCAACTAGAAAATTATGGGTTTATTTCCTTAGACAAAAATTCAATGTATTTCAAACTTTTCAGAAATGAAAATGTTTGGTTGAAAATGAGATTGGTAAAATATTAAAATGTCTTAGATTTGATAATGGTGGTGAGTATTGCAACAAAGAATTTGAAGATTATTGCTCCACTAATAGTATTCATAGACAGAAAATTGTTCCAAGGACTCCATAGGAAAATGGAGTGGTTGAACACATGAACATGACAATAATGGAATGTGCAAAGAGCATGAGGTTGCATGTTGGGCTGCCCTTAAATATGTGGTTAGAGGCTATCAATATTGTTGTATATTTGATTAATAGAGGTCCTTTTACTCCTTTGGGTTTTGGTATTCTAGAGGAAGCATGAACTAGTAAGAAGGTGAGTTATTCTTTTCTCAAAACCTTTGATTGTGAAGCATTTGCAAATATAGATTCTAAAAATAGAACCAAGATAGAAGCTAAGTCAAAGAAATATGTATTTTTTAGATATGGCATTTATGAATTTGGTTATAGGCTTAGGAATTTTGAAAATCATAATATTGTAAGAAGCAAGGATGTCATATTTAATGATAAAGTGTTATACAAATATCTATTGTAGCAACATGAGAATAAAGAAAATGATTATATAGTGCTAGATGATATTTCAAAAGATGATGTTCCAGTAGTTCCTCATGTTGTACAACAACTACAACGACAAATACCACATACTTGTGAGGCCTCACCCAGACCCATCATAGCATAGACATTATATTTTTATTTTGTTTCTTAGATTGGATATCTCGACATATATTTTGATACTTGATGGACAGTAATTTTTCTACTTAATCAATGATATTTACCTTGTGGTTTTCCATTATGATATATATTAGGACATAATTGGCATAGTGGATGAATTAATGGATACTTATTCAGTACTTCATTATTATGTTAGAAATGATTTTTGATGTGATTCTAATGCTTAATGTGATCTTGTTAAGGAAGTTAGTAAACTATAGTTCTTGAAGGCTAATGGTTAAATGATTATATGTAAATGATAAAAATTGAGAGTTGATTATAAAATGTGTTATATGCGAATTGTAGAATAAAAAAGTTATCATATACTTTTACTTTCATAGGTATTTTATATGTGTCTTTTCATTGGACTACTGATGCTCAAGTTTAGTGTGCAGGAAAGGAATCATGGAAACATAAAGGGGAAACGAGGTATAAACATGTAAATATGACTCTGCCAAGGTGAATCTTTATAAAATTCGTAAACCTCGTTGTGATATGTTTATTTTGTAAATGTGAGATGTATGTGTGTAGTATGTATTTCATGTGTAGATTCTAAACATGTCATGTGTGATGTATAGTGAATTTTGTACGTGTCATTGGACACTTGTACTTGTTATGTAAAAATGACATGTTCTTTAATGATGGATCATGTGATCACCTTATTCTGAGTTAAATACCTTAATTGAAAAATTTGACTTATTGCCTTAGATTAGTAAAGAGAACAAGGTTATCACCATAGGGAATTTGAAATTTGAACTTACCTAGCATTGTGTGGGCCATAAGGTAGCTCTAAGGTAGGGTAAACTTTAAGAAAGCCACATCCAAAAAAAGATATAAAATATTGGCGAATATTTTATTATTTTGAAAAACCAAAATATTTTTTTTGGCAAAACTCTCAATTTTTTATTCTAAATATGATTAATTTTGGCGATTATTTTTGAATCATAATTTTTTTTGTATAAAATATTGACGAATCTCAATAATAATAGGAAGTTCATTAATCACCATGGACTATTACAAATCAAAATTGAACTTTTTTTTACCTTGTGGAATGTTATGAGAATCGTTACATATACTTTAAATCAATAGTGAATAATAAAAATTGGTGATATATCCCTAAATTAACTAATAATTATGATAATTATTGGTCAATTCAATTTATTTCTCCAATAATATATAATAGTTAGGTTACTCAAATCTATTCATGTAACAAATATTGTGGCGAATATTTGAGTTTTAATTTTTCAATAAAATAAAATTTTGAGCGATTTTAAATATTCTAGAATTGAATTTTATAAGACTATGGCGATTTAGGTTGTATCAAATCTTAAATTATTAGCCAAAATACTAGCCAAAAAATTCTAAAATTAGCCAATTTATGAATATTAGCCACTAAATTATGCCCTACTCTAAGGTGAATTTGTGATAAAAATAAAACTTACCCATGTTAATACTTTAAGTTAGAGGGCTATTAATGACCATTAGGGTTCCTAGAAGACCTAGGAGACCCCAAAAAGAATGTATGTTATATTGAATCTTAAAATGAGAGTGATATATAGAGACATGGCCAAATTAGAAACTCACTTGGTCACTCTCTATCTTTAGAGACAACTAGGGTTTGGAGGAAGAGGATAAGGAGCTCTACTACAACTTTCATTTGCCATTTCTTAGAATGAGGTTGGTATCCATGATCCATGGTGTTCTTCTTTTGCATGTAGAGTTGATATGGTATTCTTCATTTCATGGTAGATTTGGTGTAATGTAGGTGTGGTTGTGAAAGAAGATCTTTTTTTTAGAGTGTTGCATGTGAGAAGTTTATGTGATTTCTTTCTTGGATCTTATTTTGTTTCATGTTGTTTGTTTGTGTAATGGGTGTGAAGCATCACTCACCCTTGGGAAGGAAGAGATGCTTGGGTGAAGGGGTTAGTTAGGCTCACTCATGTAACTGAGGAACTCTCCCATGTGTGGAGATAATTTTTATGTGTTCAATGGAATATGGACTTCTTGTTACTTGAATTTTGGGAGGTATAAGGAGGAGTGTAGAGAGGGAAGTCATTGTAAGCCTTGAAAGGGCATGTTGATAATGAGGATATGTGCATATTTGTGAATCATAGTTGGAAATCCTCCTCATGGAGAGAGCCCACTTTCACCCTATAACATGATTCAATTGTTGAATCTTTGTGCAAGCCTTGGGTTGGGTTGTCTTGTAAAGTGTTGTGTAGTGTTTTGTTATATTATTGTGATCATGCATAATATGTGGATGTGAAGGTGTTCAACCATTTGTGCCTTGTTTCCCCCAGCTCGGTGGGTGGCCTCCTCGAGGCCTAGGTTGGAAGGTGAGCCTCCATGGTTCTTCATTTTGTCACTTGTGTTGCAGGTATTTGCTTGGAGTCTTGGACAATAGAAGATGAGAATTCTTACCCTTACATAGGAGAAGTGAACACTATTGTATTTGTATTACAATGGAGGACAACTCCATTTTTGCTATGTGAATTTATAGTATTGTAGAAATGATGTTATTGATTTCATACATATGCCAATAGAGATATTGTGAATTATCTTGCTTGTAAAGGTCCTTCCATTGTGTATCTTGATATGATGATTTCACCACCCCATTGCTTGCTTGATATTGTGTTGAATGCAACCTTGAGAGGAACATGAAGGAAAAATCTCGTTGTTTTGATGTTGCCTTATCATTATTTAAAATTCGAATGTATTGAAGAAAAGAAATTTGTATTATGATATGCAATGGAAGAATGATATCATTTTGTTATCCTTATCTCCTCAAATTTCATGAGAATAATGTAGTTGCTTTGATGTTCAGTATTGATTTCAAATTAGTTGTAGAATATGCAATTGATAGCAAATGGATTTGTAGATAGTTTAAATTAAGTAATTGGATGCCAATAAAGCCTATTGAATATTTGATGTTCATGAAATTATAATTTAAAGGATTTCATTTGAGTTCCATGTTAGTGTATCTTGCAAATAGATTTTTTTAGTGATATGCTAGTTGCTTTACGTTAGATTTGCTTATTAGAATAGACATTATAATGCATGATGCAATGTTAAATTATCATCAATTCAATCTAAACAATCTTAGAGAATACATGAAAAGAACTAGACCAATAAGTTAAGCTCATATAAGACCTGTAGATGCATATTTGCTTGCTGTAAAATGCATGGCAAACCAACTAATTCACTTATAAAAAAATACAGTCATTAAAATAATGATTTTAGAATTAAAATATTCATATTTATATATTAGCAATATATAAGTCAATTGACATATTAATGATGGCTACCCAAGAGGAAAATTATATATATATATATATATATATATATATATATATATATATATATATATATATATATATATATATAAAGATAAGACTATATGGTTGCAAGGATGTACCCTCACAGTTAGAAATTAATGAGAATGGATTTTAAAAGAAATTAAAAATAATAATAATAATAATATCAACTCCCCTCCAAGGAAGTGACCTGGACATGATGTATGTCAGAAAGGAGTCAAATTAAAATTTAAAAAAAAAGGCAAGTGGGAGAGAAGGACATAGCCTTACCCCCCCACTACCTAGTAGCCTTACTTGAAAAAGGGAGGGATTTAATATATTTATGGTGCCTAAGGAAGCACACCTTCCTCCCCCCTCCTCTTTCCCACATGGGAAGAGAGAGGGAAGGTGGGGGGGCATTGGAAGTTGGGAAGGGATAGGTTTTAGGTGTGGGTATCGGTTTAGGAAAAAAGGGGTGTTGGGTGGTACTTTTCAATGTTTTTTATTATTAATAATTATTTATTATGAAAAGGGAGTGTTATGGGTTAGAATACATAGGAACCTACATTGTGTAGGTTAGAAAGGGGTTAGTTATTGTTTTTTTTAAACATATGTATATAATATAGATTGTATTATCTCAAGCCTGTGTTATAGGTAAGAAGATATATATACAACACTAGCTAATATAATATTTATAAAATAATAATAATGATTAAAAGATGTATATTAAGAATAGTGAACATGGTAAATTTAAAGTGTTATAATTATAATAATATCAATAATGAAGTTTAAGTTGAGATGGGACATAGAATTAGAAAATGCAAGTTTTTTTTTAGAATAAGGAACATTAATATAAGAGTTCGACTTTAGGAAATACTATGTTAACAAAAACAATTATTATAAAAGAACTGAATTTTCATGTTATTCTATGGGATTAAGAGTTTTAGTTTCAAGGTATTATTAGATGGGTGGGACTTGGAAATAGATAGTAATGTAAATTTTTCCTACAACAAATATATATATATATATATATATATATATATATATATATATATATATATATATATATGTATGTATGTATGTATGTATGTATGTATGTATGTATGTATGTATGTATGTATGTATGTATGTATGTATGTATGTATGTATGTATGTACGTACGTACGTATGTATGTTATTGTTTTGTGTTGATACTTCAAGTATGGGTAGATATAGATAAATCAAAGATTAAGCATAATGTAGATATAAGATGCTAAAATTCTTATGACTAAATAATAATTTATGGAACTAGTGGGAATGCCTTCTATTAAATTAGGATTATTAGGATTTATTGATAAAATTATAGAGCAATAATGTTATAGTGGATAGGCAATGATTTATAAGGTAAATTTAATAATTTAACAAACTCTCCTATAGGTACTAGTAAAGAGAGATATGAGTATGTAAAGTTAATAATAGTACTAAAGTAATTTGAATTAAAATAAAATAACAAAACTATTGAATAATTAATATTGGGGCCTAGTTAGTAGTGTCTAGTTAGTAAATCAAAAAAAAAAAAAAAAGTTGTGTTTTTGCCTTGTAGGATTTGGGCATGACATTCTAGTATTAGAGCCAAGTTTCAACACTAGGAGCCTAACCCATTACGTCTAACCTATGAACTGCAACTTTATGTAGGATGCTCGCAGTCACCTACTATAGTCGTCGGAGGGCCAGGGGTCCTAGAGCAAACCCAATAGGCCAAGAGGGGGTAGGACAGGGTGTGGGAGGACCCCCATTGGGGCAACCTCCAAATCTTGATCAGGTTTTGAATGCTATCAATAATTTGATTGGAGTAGTACAACAAAGGTTACCACCTATCATTTCAAAGCCAAGGTAGTAGGATGCAGAGGGGCATGGGGCCAATATTAGGGAAAGGAGTAGAAGTCCCCCACCTAGACTTGTAGAGGATCAGGGGAGGGGGAAACATCAATACACCAAGTCGAGCCAACCCCTACATTAGAGAAAGCACCAGTGAGAGCACCCTGAGATATTGGGAATGAGATTAGTGACCTACTATGACTCAAGCCATCCATATTTACCAATACCATAGATGGCACACGTGCGGAGGCATGGCTATAGAATTTACAGAGGTGCTTTGGATTGCATACCCACAGGAGCAATCTGAAGGCATGATTGGCCATACACCTATTATGAGAGCATGCCTCCACTTGGTGGCAATAGGAGGAGACTGTAGGGAGAGTAGACATAGAGACACTCACATGGGAGTTCTTTGTGGACCATTTTAGGGATAGATATTTTCTAGAGCACTTTAGATAGAGGTAGGTTGAGGAGTTCCATGATCTTTAGTAGAGGGGTCTTAGAGTGGCCTAGTATGAGAGTAGGTTTTTTGAGCTACTTCCTTATGTGGAGTACATGAGAAATGAGAAGCTACACATCCATCAGTTTGTTAAGGGCCTTAACTTATCTCTTCAAGGATCAGTGCAGTTGGCATTTCCTGCCACTTTCAAAGAGGCAGTTGAGATGGCATTGGTTGCTCAAGATATTTTTACCAGATAGGAATCTTGGGATAGGTCCCATAATCAAAACCCCACCCAACAACCAGCACAATAGAAACCCTCTTAGAAGGGTAATCAAAGCCACTCGGTAGGGTCCTCAAAGGCCCCATAGACATAGTAGAGAGGCCAGTAGGACACTAGACAGAGGTCATCTCAAGGTCACCAAGACTCTAAGCCCAAACGGTGGCAGTCATAGGGCCCCATACGTGATCAGAGGCCACAGAACTAGTATACATAGCTAGTCAGGGCTCAATAGTCCTTTAGGGGAGGCTTTAGCGAGTCTAGCAAGACTAGAGGTCAGTAGTAGTCTAGGCCATAGGGAGTACAGATTTAGACCCATGGGCCATGTTATGCTTGTGGTGGTATGGGTCATATTGCGAGAATGTCCATAGGGTCTCATAACAGGCAGTTAGCGAGGAGCCACCTTAGAGCCTATAGTAGGTGATATGGGTAGATCCCACAAGGTGTTTGCAACGGTTGATAACTGCCAGGTCGAGCACCAGGCTATAGGGACTAAGACTATAGGTATGATTAGAGGATATGAGGTTACTATACTATTTGACTTTAGAGCTATAGACTCTTTTATATTTGCATTTGTAGTGGAGCGATGTAGGCTAGTGGCAGCTAGACAAGATGTTGACTGGGAGGTTGAGTTAGCTTCAGGGGCTAGGGTGTCAGTTGATTCCTTGATCCAAGAGTGTTGGATTCAAATTGGAGAAATATTCACCACATTAGACTTGTGTATTACTCTATTGGGTTCCTATGATGTAGTTCTTGGCATGGATTGGCTTAGTGCCCATAGCACCAAGATGGATTGTAGACAAAAGATAATTGAGTGTGTAGATGACCATGGTACACCTCAAGTGATTTCAAGAGTTCAGAGGCCAGTATCCCTCCGTATGATTTCTTCCATGCAGCTTAAGTGATGCATGCGAAAGGGGTGTCATTTGTTTGCCATTACGATCAGTGATAGAGAGGAGGAGGTAAGAGAGGAACCTTCTCTCAATGACTACCCAATATTGTAAGAGTTTGCAGATGTGTTTCCATCAGAGCTTCCTGGCATGCCACCACCGAGGGTAGTTGATTTCCATATTGATCTCATGCTAGGATTTGAACTCTTATCAAGGGCACCTTATAGGATGACCATCCATGAGCTCAATGAGCTTAAGATTCAACTAGAGGAACTTTTGGAGAAGAGACATATATGGCCTAGTGTATCACCTTGGGGCGCACCGGTGATTTTTGTAAAGAAGAAGGATGGATCACTCAAATTGTGCATTGATTACTGGAAACTAAATAAGGTAACTATCAAGAATTGATACCCATTACCCAGGATTAATGACTTATTTGATCAATTACAGGGTGCTTGAGTTTTCTCCAAGATAGATTTGAAGTCAGGGTACCATCAGTTGTGCATCATGCTAAGTGACATCCACAAGACTGCATTCTATACAAGATATGGTCACTACGAGTTCATGGTGGCACATGTTGGTCTCATGAATGCCCTAATTGTATTAATGAGCCTCATGAATGGGGTATTTTGAACATTCCTAGACAAGTTTGTAGTAGTGTTCCTAGATGATATATTGGTCTATTCTGATGACGAGAAGGAACACGAAGAGCACCTACAATAGGTATTGCAGTGGTTAAGGGAGAATCAACTTTATGGTAGCCTATCAAAGTGTGCCTTTTTTAGATGGGAAGTACATTATTTGGGTCATGTGATATCAGGGGATGGGATTTTAGTGGACCCATCCAAGATTTGAGCCATCATGGATTGGCTAGCACCTACCAACGTCACAGAAGTTAGAAGTTTTATAGGATTAGCAAGATACTATAGGTAGTTTGTGTCAGGTTTCTCTAAGGTAGCTCACCCTATTACCTCTGTTCAAAGAAAAGGAAAGAAGTTTAAGTGGACAAAAAAGTGTGAGGAGGATTTTCAGAAGCATAAGAGGGTACTCACTAGTGCACCCATTCTAGCAATACTCGACCCCTCATTGGACTTTGTAGTATGCATAGATGCTTCCTTGGATGGAATTGGAGCTATTCTTATGCAAGAGGGTCAAGCAATAGCTTACGAGTCTAGAAAACTCAAGGGGCATGTGCTCAATTACCCTACTAATGATTTCAAGCTCATAGCAGTGGTCCATGCATTGGCACGATGGCATCATTTCCTTCTAGGGCGATGATTTGAACTTCATTCAGATCACCAAAGCTTGCAGTATATTTTCACACAACCAAATCTTAATGCTCAACAAAGGAGATAGATGAAGTTCCTATGTGAATATGATTTTGATGTACATTACATTAAGGGTAAGGAGAATGTAGTGGTGGATGCCTTGAGTAGATGATGTCATGAGCTTGCTTCCATGGTTACAAGCACAAATTTGAGGGAGCGTATTATGCAACACCTACCAGAGGATGAATTCTATGCAGAATTTTGCCAGATAGTCCACTATCAGAGACCCCTTGAGGATAAATTTGTTGACTATTCATTGGATTCAAAAGGATTATTGTGACATAAAGGGTGCATCTATGTACCCTCCATAGGGGAATTGCATGAGTTCATTATTCTAGAGGCTCATCGAGCACCATATGTAGTGCATCCTAGAGTTAAGAAACTCCATGCCGACTTAAGACAACTATATCATTGGTTGGGTACGAGGATACAAATTGCTAATATTATAGCTAGATGTCTTGAGTGTCAGAGGGTTAAGGCAGAGCACGGACATCTAGGTAGACTCTTGCAGCCCCATGAGATACCAAAGTGGAAGTGGGACACTATCTCCATGGATTTTATTGTTGGTCTTCTAGTGTCTTCTCATCGCCATGATGCCATCATGGTGACGGTTGAAACCTTGACCAAAGTTGCCCATTTTTCACCAGTTCAGACTAGCTTCACCACTCCTGTAGTTGTATAGGTGTTCTTGCGAGACAGTATCAAACTTCATGATATTCCTCATAAGATCATCTCGGATAGAGATTCCTTGTTTACATCATCCTTTTGGAGGGAATTATAGGTAGCATTGGGCACTAGGCTCAACTTCAGCACCACCTATCATCCTTAGACAGATGGGTAGATAGAGAGGGTTAATTAGATTTTAGACGATATGTTGTGGATGTATGTGATGGATAACTAGGCTAAGTGGGAGGAATATTTGCATCTTGCCAAGTTTGCATCTTTGAATGTTTATTATTATTATTTATTATTTATTATGAAAAGGGAGTGTTATGGGTTAGAATACATAGGAAACTGCATTGTGTAGGTTAGAAAGGGGTTAGTTATTGTTTTTTTTTAAACATATGTATATAATATAGATTGTATTATCTCAGGCCTGTGTTATAGGTAAGAAGATTTTTTATTATTATTATTAACACTTTAAATTTACCATGTTCACTATTCTTAATATACATCTTTTAATCATTATTATTATTTTATAAATATTATATTAGCTAGTACTATATATATATATATATATATATATATATATATATATATATAGTACTAAGTAATATAATATTTATAAATTAATGATAACGATTTAAAGATGTATATTAAGAATAGTGAACATGGTAAATTTAAAGTGTTAATAATAATAATAATACCAATAATGAAGTTTAAGTTGAGATGGGACATAGAATTAGAAAATGTCAGTTTTTTTTAAAAAATAAGGAACATTAATATAAGAGTTCGATTTTAGGAAATACTATGTTAATTTTTTATTTTTTTAAAGAACTGAATTTTCATGTTATTCTATGGGATTGAGAGTTTTAGTTTCAAGGTATTATTAGATGGGTGGGACTTGGAAATAGATAGTAATGTAAATATTTCCTACAACAATATATATGTATATGTATATATATATATCTATATGTATATGTATGTATCGACATTATTGTTTTGTGTTGATACTTCAAGTATGGGTAGATATAGGTAAATCGAGGATTAAGCATAATGTAGATATAAGATGCTAAAATTATTATGACTAACTAATAATGTATGGAACTTGTGAGAATGCCCTCTATTAAATTAGGATTATTAGGATTTATTGATAAAATTATAGAGCAATAATGTTATAGTGGATAGGCAATGATTTATAAGGTAAATTTAATAATTTAACAAACTCTCCTATAGGTACTAGTAAAGAGAGATATGAGTATATAAAGTTAATAATAGTACTAAAGTAATTTGAATTAAAATAAAATAACAAAACTATTGAATAATTAATGTTGGGGCCTAGTTAGTAAATCAAAAATAATAATTAGTTGTGTTTTTGCCTTGTAGGATTTGGGCATGATAATAAAGAAAATGATTATGTAGTGCTAGATGATACTGCAAAAGATGATGTTCCAATAGTTCCTCATGCTCTACAACAACTACAACAACAAATACCACACCCCAGTGAATGTTAGATAGTCAAAAAGGCTAAGTAGACCTCTAGCCTAAATGTTGGTGAACCTAAATGTTATGATGAAGTTGTGTAGGTGGATACAAAGATTTAGTGGGAATCTGCAATGAAAGAAGAAATGGACTCTTTGCTCAAAAATAAGACATGGGATTTATGCAAGTTGGCTACAGGTAAAAGGGCTTTAGAGAATAAGTGGGTTTATAGGTTGAAAGAAGAAGATGGAGGTAAGAAACAATTTAAATCTAGGTTATTGGTGAAAGGATTTGCATAGAAAAAGGGCATTTATTTTGATGAGATATTGTCTCCTGTTGTTAAAATTACTTTTATTCATATAGTTTTAAGTATTGTGGCTATTGAAGATTTGCATTTAGAGCATCTTGATGTTACAATAGCCTTTCTTCATGGTTATTTGGATGAAGAGATATTAATGGCATAGCCATAGGGATTTGAGGTCAGACGTAAGCATAACTTAGTGTGTGGATTGCAGAAAAGTTTATATGGCTTGAAGTGCCTTGGCAATGGTATCTGAAATTTGATAGTTTTATGCATGAGCATGTATATAGTAGGTTTCATTTACATCATTGTGCTTATTTTAAGAGGTTGGATGATGACAACTACATTATTTTATGTTTATATGTTGATAATATACTTGTAGTTGGGTCTAACATGGATCACATTAAAGGTTTAAATGAATAGTTAGCACATTCATTTTCTATGAAAGATTTGGGGACAACAAAACAAATCCTTGGTATAAAGATTTGCAAAGATAAAAATAATAGAAATTTGACATTATCTTAGGTTTATCATATTGTGAAGGTGTTGCAACATTTCTCTATGGAGAACATTAAAGTTGTCAACACACCTTTACCTGATCATTTGAATTTGACTAAGGAGATGTGTCTAAAGACGTAATAAGAGGAGGATAAGATATCCAAGGTACCTTATGCTTCAGCTATAGGAAGCTCAATGTATGCTATGGTATGCACGAGGCTAGATATTGCACTTTTAGTGGGATTTTTTAGCAAGTATATGAGTCATCCAGGGATCAAGCATTGGAATGTAGTTAAATGGATTCTTAGATATTTGAGAGGAACATCCAATAAGTGTTTACATTTTGGGGGCTCTACTACTAATTTATAGGGCTATGTTGACTCAGATTTGGCAAGGGATGTTAATACTAGGCAAAGTACTATAGGTTATGTATTTATTGTTGGTGGGGAAGTAGTGAACTGGGTTTCTTAGTTACAAAAGGTGAATGTTTTATCCACTATAGAGGTAGAGTATGTTGTTTCTATAGAGGCAACCAAGGAGATGATATGGCTTTAGTTCTTTATGGAAGAACTGGAACACCCACAGAGGGGTAATTATTTGTTTACAGATAGCTAGAGTTTCATTAATCTTACAAAGAATTTGATCTATATTCAAAGACAAAACACATACAATTGTGGTATTATTTCATTCAGTTAGTTCTGGATGATGGGCAGTTAAAGTTGGAGAAGATGCATACAGATGATTATCTAATGGATATGTTTACTAAGGTGGCAAAAAGGGAGAAGTTGAGCTCCTCTTTAGCTTCAGTTGATCTTCTAGACTAAACAGAATAAAAGAACAACAAAGTATTCTAGTGGGAGCTACAAGTGTAGTGGTGCTATGACTAGTCTTCAAGTGGGAGATTATTGTTCTGGATTCTGATTAGTCTCCAAGTGGGAGATTATTGTGATGTGGAGCCTAATCAGACTTGGAGGTTTATTTGACTTGATTTCCCCCCAGATTATTTCTACGAGGGTTTGGGGGCAGCACCCCTAAGATGGGGTCAAGGGGCAACACACCTTGCGGAGTCTAGTGGTAGCTCTCGAAGTGCACTCCCTATCACAATACATGATGGAGTTAAGGGGAAATTCCCCTATGGGGGTTTTCATGGGCAGCACCCCCCAAAATCCAAAAATGACCATATTGTTGTAAAAGGCATCAATCACTACTTTTTCTATTGGATGAATTATTCTAGCCCTAATTTTATAAGTGACAAAAGCTTTTATAAAATGGCTTAGGGTTAGGGATTTCATAATGTATGTTGATATTGTAGCTTCTTGCAGTGGTATTGAGCTATAAGGGATTATGGATTTTAATTACTAGATAATAATAATATTGGACTTATTGTTGGTGGACGTAGCCCATGGATTGGGTGAACTACATTAAATATTTGTGTCTTGTGTTCTCTTTTGTATGATCTATTATTTTTTGATATTGGTTATATTTGCATGTAACTGTTATTTCTATCTGTGGTTAATCTTAACAAATTCTTGTATTAAAAAAACTCTAATGGGATAGAAAGGAAGTAGAGTTCTCAACACCTTGTTGATCATAGTCTCATCATCAATATTTCCATTTTCTCCTCTTATAGTATTTACCACCTCTTTGATTCGTCCACAATAATGAATAATATTCTCACCTTCCATCACTCTCATTTCATCAAATTTACCTCTCAAGATTTTTGATTATGCTCTCAAAACATTTGTGTCTCCTCCATAGATGGTTTGTAGTATATCCCACATTTTCTTAGTAGAAGTGCAGTCCTTTCTGTCATCAAACTTGATATAGCTTAGGGTTGATGCAATCTCCAACATAGCCTAGTTGTCTTCTTGCTTCTCTTTCATTTGTTGAGCTTTCAAAGGAATTGTTATTGTCACATATGCATGTTTTGTATAGTATATTACACAATCTCCAATTCTTGCTAAATGCAACTTCATCAAACTCCGTCATGTAGGGAAGTTCTCTTTGTTCAACTTTGGCACCTCCTTTTTGTACATCTTGATATTTAGCTCCAAGTAACTTCAAAATTTTCTCTATAAGAACCAATGCTCTGATACTAATTGTTAGAATGATTTAAAATATCTGAGAGGGGGTAGATGAATCAATTATCCTTGGGTCCAGATGTACCAATTAAACTATTAAACACTCCAAATACTTCAGATCTAAACATTCAATAGCTCAGTCTTTATAAAAAATAATCAGTAACATAAAATTGTAGTCCACTATCCTAATAGTAACAAACTTGTACAATGTAAAACATTAATAATAAAATATCTCAGATGATATCCACATAGGTATATGACACTGGGATTTGATGTGGAAACCTGATTCACGAGCATCTTGGGTTGCACTGCTATCCTGCATGTTTTCAATTTTCTTAGTTTTTGTTGAGTTGCAATGTCTTGCATTGTTGAGTTATCAGTTATTTCCAAGTGCTTAGTGGATGCTGAGCTTCTTGGTTGATGTCGAGTTCATAGTTACCATCAAGTGTCTTTGGTTTTTGTGTCATCCTTTTCTGCCAAGTGATCTTTGGTTTCCAAGTCATCTTTGGATGCCAAGTTCGTGTGTTTGTTGAGTCTATTTGAATGTCGAGTGCCAGTATTTTGTGGAGTCTTTGTTTGTTGAGTTGTCTATGTGCAGTTTCCTATTGAGGCTAACCTTTGCATTTAATTTAGTGTTAGATATATGTTGTGAGCCGACTTATGGCTTAGCCTACCATTTAATATGAGAGTTTATTTAGTTGACATGCCGAATTGTGGTTGTGCATGTATTTAAGAGACCTTGGCTAGAGTCTTAAAAAAATGCTGAGGAAAGAAATGAATGTGAAGTTTGATCATCGAAGATTATATTTGAATTGATATATGTGGTCGTAACCCAGAAGGCCTTATAGCTAGGCACGTAATTGATCTTTGGATGAATATATGAATGAAGACTTTTACTTCCTTTGTCTCTCAAGTTGTTTGTATTTTTTGTTGGTTTCCATTGTGTGACTCTACGTAGGTGGGAGAATAGCTGGGTGTGCCTTTGGCCTTGGTTGTTCTCTTCTCCTCCCTATGTCAGGTGGTATCAAAGTAAAGGATCATCCTTGTGGAGATTGGATTGTGTAGAACCCTAAGTCAATTTGGTTGTGGGGTAGCATATCTGAGGATTTGACCTATAATTTGCAGAGGGCTACAATATTGTAGGAACCTAATTTATAAAAATGGTTTGAGGTAGAGGAAATGTTGATAATGCAGTATTTGATACATTGAGGCAGATTCTAGCCAGATTAGATGTTTTAGAGACCGTCTAGAGGAGAGGAGCACATCTTGATGATGTGAGTGATGATGAAGTAGTAGCACCAAACCCTAATCCAAAACCTAAAGAAGATCAAGATGAAGCAAGGTCGTTGAGGGTATTATCTAGGGAAAATTCAAATCATGTTGTAGAAGTTGTTCCTTATGATGGAAAGTTGGATACCAATTCTATGTTAGATTGGATCTCTAAAATGGAGAAGTTCTTTGAGTATGAAAACACTTCTGATAATAGGAAGGTGACAATTGCAGTTACTAGGTTAAAAGGTCATGCCTCACTATGGTGGGAGCATTTGCAAACTGATAGAAAAAGGAGAGGAAAGGGAAAGATTACAAGTTGGGTGAAAATGGTGAACAAGGTAAAGAGCAAATTCCTTCCTATTGATTACCAAGTTATCTTGTTGAGAAAAATGCAAAATTTGAGACAAAGAGATATGATTGTGAAGGAGTATACTGAGAAATTCTATAGATTGGACATTAGATTTGGACATGTGGATGATGATGTTGAGAAAATTGTGAGGTACATAAATGGATTGAGATCTAGAATTCAAGATAAGATAAGTTTTGTGAAATTAGAAAGCGAGGAAGAAGCATACTAATATGCCTTTAGAGCTGAGGAGATCTTGACAAAGAAGCATGAACAAAGACAAAGAGGTAGAGGTGGTAGATTCCAAAGAGGGAGAGGTAGGTCTATTGGTGAAGGTGGCAGATTTGACAATTCTATGCAACATAAGGGCAAATCTAAATGGAAGAATGATGATAAAGGCAAGACCGAGTGGAAAGGTAGTTATTCTTACTAAGGAGGTACTGGTTCTTACCAAGAAAGAGGTAATTCTTATTGTAGAAGTGGATTGTGTGGTAATTATTTCAAATGTTATAAAGAAGGGCATAGATCCTTTAAATGTAAATCCTATGAAAGTGGGCAGGGTAAAAGCACAAACTTGTGTCACCTTTTATAAAGAAACGTGATATCAGAATGTGACTATTCAACATTAATGACAAAAAAAATGGTATTTGTGTTTAAAATATGAAGATGATGTAAACTAATGAATTGTGTAGAATTGGATGAATTTTATGCCTATATTTTTTATAATTTTTTTGAGTAAGAATTTATTCATTTTATTTTATTTTGAAGTCCCTTTTTTAATTGTAAAAAATATAGGGTGCGGTTCCCGTCAAACAAGTATATGAAAATCATCTTTTTTTGTTCTAATTTGAAAATATCTTATAGATGACATGTATAGCTAGTGAACAAAAAAAGAAATAATTATTATTTTTGTATATTTTCTTTGTTATAAGTACCCAAGTTCAACCTTATCAGAATCCAATAGTTTTTTCCTCCTGTCAAAACTTCCCTATCAAATCTATACCTTTTTGAAAAAAAATTGCATATTCATGAAGAGGATTCTCTCCTCTAGAGATAAATATAATTTTTTAACTTTTTTGAAATGATTTACTATTTTTTTTTCCTTTTTTGAGGGAGCATCTTATGAAATGTTGAAATATCAACTTATAATATTTTGATATTATAACATATTATAACTAATCAAAACACTCAAAAATTTATATAATGATGATATTGAATCTAAGATCTATAAAAGGGTATTTTTAGTTTTTGAATTTTTTTTTGTTTTGATAGAGAAATGAGATTTGACCAAACCAAATTTTGGTATCATAAATGGTGACACAAATCTGTGCTTTTACCTGGCAAGGTAACAGAAATGTTGTGATTCAAGGAGACACCGAGGGGTCACCAAGTGGACTTGTAGCTGGAGAAAATTTGATGGTGAGAAGAACCTTATGTAATAAGGGGAGTGATGAGGAACTTGTCCTAAGGAGAAGTCTTTTCAAAAATAGATGTAAGATGGTTGGAAAATGTTGCAAGGTAATCACTGATAATGGAATTTCTACAAATTTGGCATCAGAAGAGTTGGTTACAAAGTTGTAGTTATAGAGGTTGAAGCATCCTAAACCCTATCATGTCTCATGGATCAAGGATGAGCATAAGATATTGGTAAGTGAGCAATGTATTGTGAAGTTCAAGATTGGACATTATTTTGATAAGTTTTGTGTGATAGTATGCCTATGGATTGTTGTCATGTTTTGTTGGATAGACCTTGGCAATATGATAGAAATGCTATGCATGATGAAAGATTGAATCAATATACCCTTTGGTGAATGGGAAAAAGCAAACCAGATGAGGTTAATTGTACTACTGTGAGAATTTGCATGGTTAATGATAAACAATTTGAAAAAGAAATGAAAAAGAATCAAGTTTGTCTTGATATAATTATAAGGAGACCAAGTTGTGTCAATAGAAACCAAGAGCTTGAAAATAGTGTTAAATGAGTGCCAGTTAGTGGTGAACAAGTGACAACAAAAATTGGTAGCAATGACTGAGTACCAGTAGAAACTAAAAATTTGTTGAATGAGTATAAAGATATTGTTACAAAGGATATCCTTGATGATTTACCACCAGTAAGGAGTATAAGTCATTTTATGGATCTGATTCCTAGAGCTAGTTTTCCAAATAAAGCACCATATAGATTGACACCTACAAAGAATGAAGAAATTAACATACAAGTGCATAAGTTGTTGTAGAAAGGTTTGATTAGAGAAATTTTGAGTCCATGTGTTGTACCTACTATATTAGCACCTAAAAAGAATGGAGAATGGAGAATGTGTACTGATTCCAGAGCTATTAACAAGATCGTAGTGAAATATAGATTTTTCATGCCAAGGATGGATGACATAATGGATTTTTTGAGTAGAGAAAAGTATTTTTTGAAGATTTATTTGAAGAGTGGCTATTATTAGATTAGAATCAAAGAAGGTGATAAGTGGAAGACTGCTTTTAAGACAAAATATGGTTTGTATGAATGGTTGGTTATGACTTTTGGTTTGACTAATGAATTTCATGAGGTTAATGAATGAAGTTTTTAAAAGTTTCTAGGGTAAGTTTGTGATTTTTTATTTGGATGACATTTTGATATTCAGTAAGACTAAGGAAGAACATCTTGAGCATGTTAGACAAGTATTATAGAAATTGAAAGACGAAAAGTTGACGATTGATATGAAAAAGTGTTCTTTTATGTAAGAAGAGATTATGTATTTGGGATTTGTGATTTTAGTTGATGGTTTGAATATGGATCCTGAGAATGTAAAAGCAATTTTGGAATGGCCTGAACCTTAGAATGTGGGTGAGGTAAGATCATTTCATGGTTTGGCTAGTTTTTACAAAAAGTTTATAAGGAATTTCAGTTCTATTTGTAATGTTATGACTGAGACAATGAGAGGAGATAAAAAGGAATTCAAGTGGACACATGGAGTTGATAAGAGTTTTGAGACTTTGAAACAAAAGGTTGTTGAGTTGTTTGTATTGGCTTTTCCTAATTTTAATAAGGTATTTCAAGTTGAATGTGATGCAAGTGGTAGTGCAATAGGAGTCGTATTGAGTCAAGCAGGTAAACCTATTTCTTTCTTTAGTGAGAAGTTGAATGATGCTAAAAGGAAATATTATGTTTATGATCAAGGATTTTATGCTATTATTCAAGCCTTGAAGAAGTGGAGACATTGCTTGATTCTTAAGGAGTTTGTGTTATATACTGATCATAAAGCTTTATAGTACTTGGGAAGTCAACATAAATTGAATTAGAGACATATGAAGTGGGTTGAGTACTTGCAAAGTTTCACATTTGTTATCAACCATAAGAGTGGAGTTACTAATAGAGTTGTTGATTCATTGAGCAAAAGACGTTCTTTGTTGACTGAAATGAAGGTTGAAGTTATTGGTTTGATGAAATGAAAGAATTGTATGATACTGATCCTAATTTTTCTAAGGCGTAGAAAGAGTGCAAAGCACCAAATCTAAAAAATCCATATAAGTAAGTATGATGAATATTTCATTCAAGAAGGTATGTTATTCAATAGTTGTATATCCCTAGAAGTTCCATGAGAGTTAATTTGATTAAGGAAAAGCATAGTGGTGGATTAGCTAGACATTTTGGAATTGATAAGACATTGATTTTGTTGACGGATAAGTATTATTGGCCACAAATGTATAAGGATGTTCAAATATTTGTAAGGAATTGTGGAGTTTGTCAAGTTGTAAGAGTAAGTCATAATACTGGTTTGTATACACCTATTACTGTTCTTAAGAAACCTTGGAGTGACATCAATATAGATTTTTGATAAAGGGCCACACCACCCTTACCCACTCGCAATCAAAAGTGCAACAATATGGAGACCAAGAGAAATAAAAAAAAATGCTTCACAATCAATTTTATTATACTTGAAGATCCTTACAACACCCACAAGATGATATCATAGATATGACTTCTTCGAAAAAGAAGTTTACAAATTCTTCAACATAAGAAAAATCCCAAATAAGAGTCTTCACACCAAGAGCTTCACCAAGAATTCTACTTTAAGAGCTACACCTTTAGAGCTTTCACACCTTGAAGTCTTCACACCTTCTAGCTTCTACTTCTCAAGCTTGATTAGAAATGCTCATATGCCTTGCTTAAATAGGCACTTACCACCCTATGCATGACTTATCCACAACCTTCTAGAATTCCACCTACACAATATCCACAACCTTCTAAAAGTTCCATAACCTTCTACAATATCCACAACTTTCTACAATATTCATAACTTTCTAGAATTCTACCCACACACCTTGATAAATGGAATGACAACCATTTATTTTTTTATTTTTTCTATTATGCCACCTATGCACCTTGAAAATAGAAATCTCCTTTTCCTTTCTTTTCTCCTTTTTATTTTTTTTATTATTTTTCCTCTAATTTTTGTCACTTTCTCTCTCCTCCACAAATTTTTTTATTTTTTTATTTTTTTAACAATTTTTTTTAAATTTTACATTCAACATGTCTCCCCTTTATTTTGGATGCAAGATGCTCCTGCATCAGACTCCCCAGGGCCGAAAAGATGTTGTAATAGCTAGACGAACATCTTTCAGAATTCAGCACATAAATCCCAAACTGGTTTTTCACATATATCTCCTCCAAATCTTCAACTTGCACACTCTTTCCCTTGTTTTTCTTCTTCTCCTTCACATCCACCACAGGTGTTCCATAGGTCTGCTTCCCATGCTGATTTTCAATCTTCTCAAAATCTTCCAACTCAACTCGAATGCCAACACTCAGGTTTCTCCTATCGAGCGCTTCATTTAACAAAGAAATCAAGGAAAACTTCCTACCACCTTTCTCAATAGTAAACACATTCCTAACACAATCATGCATAGCCCTGCAATCATACTGCTAAGGTCTACCAAGTAATACATGACAATTGTTCATATCCACAATATCACACAATACTTGATCCTTATACTGCCCAATCTGAAAATCAACAAGGCATTGCTCCCTCACTTCCAAAGCATGCTCACCTTGCAACCAACCAATTCTATAAGGACAAGGATGTCTCAATCTCTCCAAACCAATTTTTTGAACCATCTCCTCAGCAACAAGGTTATCAGTACCACCACCATCTATAATTACCTTGCAAACTTTCCCACCAGACTTACAACAAGTTTTGAACAAACTAGTCCTCCGACAAGAATCCAATGTCTTCTTACCCATTAGTACTCGCCGAGCCAACAAACTTTCTCCTTCCTCAGGCTGATTTTCCTAGACTTCAACCTCATTCACAATAGTAGCTATCCTACCAATAGAACATTCAAAAGATCTATGCCCTTCTTGACCACACTTGAAACAATTACCTCTAAATACACCTCCACCTGTCCTTCTTCTTTGTTCCTTAGGTTTTGGTTCACCTTCTGCTTTTGTTTTAGCTTGTACTGAACTATCCCGCTTCTCCTTCCCTCAAGAACTACCTTGATTCTTCCTCTTTAGCTTCTCCTCTGCTCTCAAAGCATACTGATAAGCATCCTCAACTGTGGAAATATTCAGCATACCAAACTCATCCTGAATATTGAATCTCAAACCATTAATGTACCTTGCTACCTTCTCCTTTGACAATTATCTATGCCTAGACCAAATAGTCAACTTGTAGAACTCCTCAGTGTAATCCTTCATAGTCATATCCTTCTATTTTAGATTCTGCAACCTCTTAAACAATTCAAGTTCATAATCAGTAGGAATGAACTTTGCCTTTAACTTAGTCACCATCAATTTCCATCTAGTGATCTTCATTTCACCTTCCTCTTCTCTATCTCTTTGCAGTTCCTTCCACCAAAGAGCAGCATGTCCCTTCAACTTAGTTTGTGCCAACCTTACTCTCAATGGATCTTCAATACCCTCAAGCTCAAAGTAGTCCTCTAATTCACCAATCCAATCAATCAGGTCTTTAGGATTCAAAGTACCTAAAAAATTAGAAACCTCCATCTTATGCTTCAACTTCAACTGAGATCCAGGTCGAGTAAACTGACTAGCCCTAATTCCAATAGGTCTCTTCTCATGATCACTTCTATCCTCACTAGCAGCTTCAAAGTCTTCGACAACTTCATCATATCTGTCTTTAGTACCCACATGCCTAGGTACACCACCCAAAGCACTCACAATTTCAGCAATCATGTCACTCTTCATCAATGCAATCTTTGATTTGACCTCTGCTCTTATCTTCTCTAAGATTCTTTCTTCCATAGCTTCACTAAGGTCATCATTTTCCTTCGGGTCCAATCTTCTTGGAGGCATCTTCCAAAAATTTAGCAAACCCTAAGCAAAAAAAAATCCACCAATCTAAAAGATCAATCAACCACAAGATCAACCTTCTTTGCAAATCCTGGTGTAAACTGTCTCACGTTCGATGATCTGTCCATACACTCAAGAACTCCCTTTTTGATAAACTTCACCCAACAAAGGTCCTGGTACAAACTACCTCACACTTCGACGATCTGCTTGTACACTCAGGAACTCCTGCTCTGATACCAATTGATAAAGGGCCACACCACCCTTACCCACTTGCAATCAAAAGTGCAACAATATGGAGACCAAGAGAAATAAAAAAAAATGCTTCACAAGCAATTTTATTATACTTGAAGATCCTTACAACACCCACAAGATGATATCATAGATATGAATTCTTCAAAAAAGAAGTTTACAAATTCTTCAACATAAGAGAAATCCCAAATAAGAGTCTTCACTCCAAGAGCTTCACCAAGAATTCTACTTTAAGAGCTACACCTTTAGAGCTTTCACACCTTGAAGTCTTCACACCTTCTAGCTTCTACTTCTCAAGCTTGATTAGAAATGCTCATATGCCTTGCTTAAATAGGCACTTACCACCCAATGCATGACTTATCCACAACCTTCTAGAATTCCACCTACACAATATCCACAACCTTCTAAAACTTCCATAACCTTCTACAATATCCACAACTTTCTACAATATTCATAACTTTCTAGAATTCTACCCACACACCTTGATAAATGGAATGACAACCATTTATTTTTTTATTTTTTCTATTACGCCACCTATGCACCTCGAAAATAGAAATATCCTTTTCCTTTCTTTTCTCCTTTTTATTTTTAAAAAAATTTTCCTCTAATTTTCGTCACTTTCTCTCTCCTCCACAATTTTTTATTTTTATTTTTATTTTTTACAATTTTTTTTAAATTTTACATTCAACATGTCTCCCCTTTATTTTGGATGCAAGATGCTCTTGCATCAATTTTGTTATGGGATTGCCTAAAATAATGAAGTGGTATGATTCTATATTTGTTGTTGTGGATAGATTTTCTAAGATGGCTCATTTCATACCTTGTAAGAAGACATCAGATGCTAAGCATGTTGTTGAACTTTTCTTCAAAGTGATTGTGAGATTTCATGGATTACCAAGAATTATTATATATGACAATGACAGTAAGTTTGTTGGTTATTTTCAAAAGACTTTGTAGAAGAAGATGGGTACTAAGTTGAAGTTTAGTTCTACATTCCATCCACAGATAGATGGATAGACAAAGGTTGTGAGTAGAAGCTTGGGTAACTTATTAAGATGTTTAGTTGGAAATAAGACAAGTAATTGGGAGATGGTATTAGCAGAAGTTGAGTTTTCATATAATAATTATGTAAATAGGAGTGCACTGAAAACACCTTTTGAGATTGTTACAGGAATGTAGCCTAAAGGAGTATTAGATTTGAGGGATGTTTCTGGTGAGGAGAAGAGAAGTGGTATAGGGGAAGAATTAAGTAAAATTGAAGATTGAACAAAGTAATCAAAAGTACAAGGAGAATGCTAATAAGTCTAGAAGACATCATGCTTTTGGAGTTGGTGATGAGGTGATGGCTCATTTGAAGAAAGGAAGATTTCTTGTCCGAACATACAATAAGCTAAAAATGAAGAAGTTTAGACCTTGTAAGATCTTGAAGAAGATTGAAAGTGGCAATGCTTATGAAGTTGAGTTACCTGATGACATGGATACATCTCATATATCCAATGTTGCTGATTTATACAAATATCATGAGTCAAAAGATGAAGTGAATGTATTAGATGATTATCCTAAGAAGAAGATTGAAGAAGTTAAACAGATATTGGACCAGAGAGTTGGTAAGAGTATGAGAGGGAAAGACTACTATGAGTATTTGGTAAAATGAAAAAATAGACCTAGTGAAGATGCTACATGGATTTCTCAATTTGAGTTGGATTCAACTCAGGTTGTGACATCTTAATGATTTAGGAGAATTATTTATTTCTACATTAGTTGTCTAATGTAGGAGCATCTTGGGTTGCACTGGTATCTTGCATGTTTTTAGTTTTCTTAGTTTTTGTAAAGTTGCAATGTCTTGCATTGTCAAGTTCTCAGTTGTTGCCGAGCATTTAGTGGATGTTAAGCTTCCTGGTTGATGTCAAGTTCACAATTTTTGTTGAGTGTCTTTGGTTTCCATGTTCTCTTTGGTTGTCGATTCATCCTTTGTTGCTAAGTGATCTTTGGTTATCGAGTCATCTTTGGATGTCAAGTTCATGTGGTTGTCGAGTCTGTTTGGATCTTGAGTGCCAGTATTTCTTGGAGTCTTCATTTTTTGAGTTTTTTATGTGTGGTTTCCTATGGAGGTTTAATTTTGCATTTAATTTAGTGCTAGATATTAGTTGTGAGTTTACTTATGGCTTAGCCTAGAATTTAATACAAGAGTTTATTTAGTTGTGTTTGCAATAGGTTGACTTGTGGTTGTGCATGTATTTAAGAGACCTTGGTTAAAGTCTTCAAAAAAATGCCGAGAGAAGAAGAAAATGCAAATTTTGATCATCAAAGATTGTAATTGAATTGATGTAGATGGGTGTAACCCAGAAGGCCTTACAGTTGGGCATGTATTTGATTTTTGGATGAATATATGAATGAAGGCTTTTACTTCCTCTATATCCTAAGTTTTTTGTATTTTCTATTGGTTTCCATTGTGTGACTCTATGTAGGTGGGCAAATAACTAAGTGTGCCTTTGGCTCTTGTTATTCTCTTCTCCTCCCTGCATCAAAACCCAATTTGGGAAAAAACATCAGTAACATGTCACCAATTTTCACTCTTCTGAAGTGGCCTTTGTTAGGAGCCAACCTTGTTAAAAGATTTAATCACCTTGTTAGGAGTGGCCTTTTTAGAGGGCTTAAGAACATTTCATTAGAATGCTACCTTTATTAAAGGATTTATATATGACTATTAGGTCAACGTTGATTAAAAGTTTTCAAAACTAAAACAATGGTTAGAAAGTAATAGAAAGTTGATCTGACAAATACAACTCACTTTGCAAATACAAATCACAATTTGGTTCGCATCATCCACTGACTAGACTCCATTATCATCTATCTCTCTGATCTACTTGGCACTTCTTCAACCAATGACTCTTCACCTCATCACAACACTTCTAAACCTTCTACTCAAGTTCACCAATCAATAGCATCAACAACTTTTCAAACTTTATTAGGTCTTCACCAACTCTACTAACCTCTACCAACATCTTTTAGATTAGCCCTTATACCTCCTTAAATAGGTAATTCTAATCTTTTTTTGCTTAAACATCACCATACATCTTAGGGTTTGGTAAAATTCATCAAATCTTTCCAACATTTAGTCTCCTCTTTTCTCTTCTACAAACTTCTCCAAAATTTTCCTTGAATTCTTGCATAGAAATGCTCAAACATAGTTTCCCTTGAATTAAATGCTCTAGGTCATCCATCCTTAACTTCAACACACTTTACATATTCCAAGAAATCAACTGTGTCAACCAAAAATCATGATTTCTTCTTAATCCGTCAAATGTTGTCCCTCGGCCAACATTGTCTGACACTTAGTTATCATTGGATTACTTTGCTCAGTGTATACACTAACACTTAGTCAATATTGATGCGCAGTCAACACTATATTTTCTCAGCTTACACTGGCACTCGGTCAATACTAGGTTCACTTGGCATAAACTTCAAGCTCCTTAACCTTTCGCTCTTTTGCTTGGTCAAGCTTATGCATTTGGTCATTCCTTGATCACTTCTTCTAGACTTTAGTACAAGTGTCTTCTTCACTTAGGTTATGATTAAATAATCACTTTATCTTGTCAAAGTCTAACTAATTAAGTGCCCATTGTAGTTACTCATAACTCAACCTTTCCTCTAGGTCCTTTTTTTATGTCCATCTTCTCAAATCCTCTTCATCAATCATCTTCATATGAAACTCTACTCAATTAGAAAACTACCTTACCAATAAGGTTTGAAATCATTGATAACATGACAATTGTGTCAATTGTAGTTTCCAACAATTGAACCTCTATCCATCTGCATGAATTCCTTTCTCCAAAGCCCTCTGATCAAAGTCCATCTGCTATCACAAGATGAGAGTCTAGCCCAAGCACTTTTACCATCCATCCATGGAGTGGTTAGCTCCCCCAAGGTTCTTCCTAAAATGAAGAACTCTTTGATGTTGGCACAAGAAGCCTAGCAACACAAGGTGATTAAATTAGATGGATCTAGTGTAGCCATGTGGCTAATATACTATGACACCATGTGCCTAAGGAGCATCTAAACAAGGATGTGGAAGTGGGAAATAAAAGATAATCATGCATATCAATCATATGCACTCAATTTTTAAGCTTGGCTAAGCAAATAAGCACTGTAATATGAAAGAAACTAGTAGGTAGTAATGAAAGAATAACATAAGACTTTAAATTTTATACCCTCCTCTTTTTACCCACATTCAACACCCTTCTATAATTTATAAAAGAAAAATTATCAAGTTTATCAATAAGTGTTCCTCATTGGTTCAAATATAGCTAAGTTTTCTTCAGATTAATTTCCTCATATTGAATTTTAATTCCTTAACACATGATAAAAAGTAATTCATAGTCAACTTTATCTATCTTAACCACACAATCAAATTAAATTTACTTAGGTTAGAGACACAAATAGAAAATCAACAATGCATATATGTGTGTGTGTGTACATAGGATGATTCCATACCAACCCTTTTGAGGAACTAGCCTCCTCTACCTCAACCACACTCTTGCCTTCATAACCACAAAACCTAGACACTCACCAACACACCACGAGTTAGTAACCCCAAAATACTTAAAGAAATACATCACATGTGTATAAATATATATATATATATATATATATATATATTAATGGAACCAATAATCATTATAATTGATAACATAAAGTACCATTGAATCAAAGTAATGAGATCATCAAAAATTGATTCCAATAAACACATCATCATATGATTGTAACATCATAAAAAAATTGTCATCATAAATTATAACATCATTATATTTTATTCTCATTATAACCCACGTTTATGCATGTGAAGCATATAGAACAAGCATCATAAATTGCCCATCTAACATATAACTATCTACAGTGCATAAAAGCTCATGCGATATCCCTTGATAAATTTTAATTACACTATTGAAATAAAATGTTGAGTTGGTAGATTCATGAAAATAAATGTAGTAGAAAAATGTTTGGAACATGATAAGTCATATGGTTTATTTGTCTTCACCACAAGATTAAATTTATAAAATATGTAAAAAGGCAATAGAAGTTGAAACATGGTAGAATATGCAAGAAAGGTAGGTGTGAACCATAAAACTATCAAAGTGGACGTGAAGTAGATATAAAATACTTGAGCACCATGCAAGAGAAACTTTAGGTGAGCCTCTTCTTTCTTTCTAATAATGTTATGTCATATTTTTTTAATTTTTCAATACCATTTGAAACATAAGGCATGTTCAACACAAAAGCATTACATGGAATTGACTTTGGAGATTATCGTAAATTTGAACACCTACCTTTTAGTTATACATATGTCAATAGAGGCCCTATCTAGTGTAAAAAGCACATTTTTATGCAACATGCCACATAAACACAATTCCATCAATTGTAGAAGTCAAAGTTAAATTTTGACAACACATTTTTCGAGTCAACAATACATTTATATTTTAAATAATACTATTCGAATGTGCAATTACATCTGAAAATGACCTACTTATCAAATTTCAAAATAGATCATCAAAATACAACACCAGTGGCGAACAAACTGTCAAATATGGAAAAGTCATCACATGACTAAAAAATGATTTAATTACATTCAAGAGGTATACCTACATGTCAGCTTCAATATAACAAGAACGTACATAAAGTAGGTTTCAAACATTCAATTTTACCATAGAAGAATGTTGACCTGCATGTCAAACATTACATAATGAGTACATCATATGAGTATGAGATTATGAAATAACATCAAATATATAAATGAAATATGCCATCAGACTTCTATCTAGCTACATGAATTCCTTTCTCCAAAGCCCTCAAATCAAAATCCATCTACTATCACAAGATGAGGGTGTGGCCTAGGGACTTTTACCATCTAACCATGGAGTAGTTAGCTCCTCTGAGGTTCTTCCTAAAATGAAGAACTCCCCAACCCTATCACGAGAAGCCTAGCAACTCAAGATGATTGGATCAAATCGATCTTGTCCAACCATGTGCCTAAATAGCATCTAAAAATTGATGTGGAAAAGGGAAATAAAACATAGCCATGCATATCAATCATATGCATTCATTTTTTAAGCTTGGCCAAGCAAATAACCAGTGCAATGTAAAAGAAAATGATAGGTAGCAATAAGACTTTCAATTTTCTACCCTCCTCTTTTTACCCACATTCAACACCCCCCCATAATTTATATTAAAAAATAATGTTTAGTATATTAATAAGTGGTCCTCATTGGTTCAAATATAGCTAATTTTTCTTCAAATTGATTTCCTCATATTGAATTTTAATTCCTTAACACATGATAAAAAGTAATTTGACATTCAACTTTATCTATCTTAACCACACGATAAAAATTTAAGGTTAGAGACACATATAACAACTCAACGATGCATATATTTAAGTGCATGTGTGTGTGTGTGTGCATGCACAAGATGATCCCATACCAACTCTTTCGAGGAGCTAGCCTCCTCTACGTCAACCACACTCTCCTCTTCATACTCTCAAAACTCAGACACTCGCCAACATACCATGAGTAACCCTAAAATACTTAAAGAAATACATCACATGTGGAAATAAGATATATAATAATAATAATAGAACCAGTGCTCATTATAATTGATAACATAAAGTACCACCAAATCAAAGTAATGAGATCATCAAAAAATATATCCAATAAACACATCATCATATGATTGTAACATCATAAAACATCTGTCATCATAAATTATAAAATCATTATATTTGATTCTCATTGTAACCCACATTTATGCACGTGAAGCATATAAAGATAAGAATCATAAATTACCCATCTAACATATAACCATCAATAGTACATAAAAACTCATGCAATGTCCCTTGATAAATTTTAAATACATAGCTCAAATAAAATGTTAGGTTTGTAGATTCATGAAATAAATATAGCAGCAAAATGTTTGGAACATGATAAGTCATATGGTTTCTCTGTCTTCACCACTGGATTAAATCTATAGAATATGTAAAAGGTGTCAGAAGCTTAAACATGGTAGAATATACAAGAAATATAGGCATGAACCATAAAACTATCAAAGTGGGTGTGAAGTAGATAGAAAATACTTGAGCACCATGCGAAAGAAACTTTAGGTGAGACTCTTTTTTCTTTCTAATAATGGTGTATGATATTTTTTGGCATTTTTCAATAGCATTCAAAATAGATGGCATGTTCAATGCAAAGGCATTGCATGGACTTGACTCTAGAGACTGATGTAAAGGTGAACACCTTTTAGTTCTACCTATGTCAATGATGGCCCTATCTAGTGTAAAGACTACATTTCCATGCAACATGCCACATAGACACAATTCCATCAATTGTGAAACTCAAAGTTAAATTTTGACAACACATTTGTTGAGTTAGGAAATTTTCTTCTTCTTCAAATAATGCTATTTGAATGAGAAATTAAACACGAAAATGGCCTACTTGTCAAATTTCAAAATAGAGCATCAAAATATAACGCCAGTGGCGACCAAACCATCAAATATGGAAAAGTCCTCACATGACTAAATAATGATTTATTTACATTCAAGAAGTAGACCTATATGTCAAATTCAATATAACAAAAATATACATAAAGTATGTTTCAAACATCAAATTTCACCATAAAAGAATGTCAACCTGTATGTCGAACAGTACATAGTGAGTACAAGATCACGAAATAACATCAAATACATAAATGAATATGCCATCAAACCTCTGTCCATGTGCATGAATTCCTTTCTCCAAAGCTCTTTAATCAAATTCCATCTGTTATCACAAGATGGGAGTATGGCCTAGATGATTTTACCATTCAACCAGAGTGGTTAGCTCCCTTGAGGTTCTTCCTTACATTAGTAACTCCTTGACCTTGGCACAAGAACTCTAGTAAATCAGAGCGATTGGATTGGATGGATCTGATGCAACCATGTTCCTAAGTAGCATCTAAACATGAACATGGAAGTGGGAAATAAAATATAACCATGCATCTCAATCATATGCATTCAATTTTTAAGCTTGGCCAAGCAAATAACTAGTGTAATGTAAAAGAAACTGGTAGGTAGCAATGAAATAATAACATAAGATTATTAATTTTCTACCCTCCTCTTTTTACCCACATTCAACACCCTTCCCATAATTTATTAAAAAAAGAAAATTCAATATGTTAATAAGCATTCTTCATTGGTTCAAATATAGCTAAGTTTTCTTTAGATTGATTTCCTCATATTGAATTTTAATTCCTTAACACATGATAAAAAGTAATTTCACAATCAACTTTATCTATCTTAACCACACAATCAAATGGAATTTACATAGGTTAGAGACACAAATAGAAACTTAGTGATGCATATATCTAAGTGTGTGTGTGTGTGTGTGTGTACACTTGACAATCTCTACCAACCCTTTCGAGGAGCTAGCCTCCTCTACCTCAACCACACTCTCTCCTTCATACTTGTAAAACTCTGACACTCACCAACACACCACAAGTCAATAACCCTGAAATACTTAAAGAAATACATCACATGTGAAAATTATATATTTATATACATATATATCTAGAACTAGTGATCATTATAATTGATAACATAAAGTACTACCAAATCAAAGTAATGAGATCATCAAAAATGATATCCAATAAGAACATCATCATATGATTGTAACACCATAAAACATCTGTCATCATAAATTATAATATCATTATATTTGATTCTCATTGTAACCCACATTTATGCATGTGAAGTAGATAAAGATAAGCATCATAAATTACCCATCTAATATATAACCATCAATAGTTCATAAAAACTCATGCAATATCCCTTATCAAGTATAGAAAATAGAGTGTACCATAAATGCATAATATCTCTCTATCACATATCTAAAAAAACATGAATAGAAAGGACATGTTCACATGGTGTAATGCCCCGCCAAGGGATCCAAAGAATTAACCTAGAATTTCACTAAGTTTGGTAGCATTTTTTTTTTTAAACATGAAAGTAAATACCACATATAACTTATGCACCATAACGAAAGAATTAGCAATATCCATCTAAAAGTAAACATAGCATACATAACAGACTACATTCTTTAAGGATCCCTTAACGTTGAATTACATCTAAGTCAACAACATTACTGAATCCATTTAATATAACAACCACATGCAATAATAATGATAAGTCCAATGTTTATACAATACATTTCTAAATGCTCAATCATCCACTGTACATGTCACAGGGTATGAAAAGCTTAAAAGAATATACATATGTGGAATAAGGTACATCATCCTATTCTAATCCATGATATATCAAAGTAAAGATAATCACATGATACACATGATACACCATCATAGAAGATATAAACAACCATCATAAAGATCAAACATAATAAACTAAGTGCACGCTTCCTCCCAACCGTTAATAGCATCATTAGACCATCGTGGGCCCTAGCCATCCCTCCATGCGTAACATTTCAAATCACCAAAGAGATCATTGGTATTAACATAGTAGGAATGTCACTCCTAACATATACTACATCATATGTAGAAAGTAATCTAACATGCAAATAAAAGCATAAGATAACATCATCTAACATATGCTAATCATCAATGAAAGGATACATATCCACCATCATGAAGGACGCATCAACCATGATGTCTCAATGAATCTCAAATGATAAGAGTGGAAAAACACTACCACCCGATTGCGTGGTACCTAAGTGGTCCACTCCCACCATTCTGAGGAGATAATCTCAAGTCCCAAATAGGCTATCCAAAATCACATAGCATAAATCTCTATAAGTCTAGGAATCCTAAAAGTATGCTAACTCAAAGGTTCCATCACACAAAACTGACATCTAATCCCAGAGACACACAAAGACATGTAGGAACCTACTATGCAAGCGAGAAAGTGTCATCGCATATATCATGTACAAGTTACCCTGGCAGTTAGCTAAACTCCATGGGTCCATACTAATCCTCATGCGGCCACTAGTATCATCTCATACTAACAAGACATACTATGGAATGCAAGGTTGCAACCATGCATTCTCTCTACTCCCATCCTAGTCTGTACAAGCACTCGAGGCATGGGCGAGAACAAAACAATTATCTTTTTAGATTCATTCAGTTAGTATTAGGTGTGAAATTTTTCACTTTTTAACCAACTTACAATGAGGTGCCCTAGCAACCTCTTAGGGCCCCGGCCCCCATTGCAAGCCACTTCCTGACACTACATGCAGATAACCTACCCTAAGCTCATGGAATCATAAATCTCAAAAAATCACAAAAGATATTCCATAATTAAATCATCAAATATGCATAAAAACATCAAATCTCCATGAGCAAGCATCCATAGAAAGTCATGATCACAACAGCTCTCTATTGGCAACTGAAGTATCATTGATAATCAAAAGTATCCATTGGTTCTCAATAACCAAAATATATCTCAATCATACTAATCGAAGACTCCAAAATGGTTGAGTCAAAACATGTCACAACATGACATCATCAAAAATAAATTCACATTTTAGTCCCATCATGGCAACTAGAAAATAACCAAGGATAATTGATTGATGAATCAAAAATGGTTAATTCAAGTGTTTCATACATAAGAATCTCAACTATAACAATCAGTAATTACAAACATTACATAGAGCATGCCATCACATAACCATGGTTGGGTTTATAAAGATCGAGATTAAAACATCATCATGACATCACAATCACATAACCCCCAAGCCTCTGGTAGACGTCCTATAACTGGTCAACACTAGTCAACCCAAAACCCAAAACAATAGCACAAAGAATACACAATGCAAACACATGTTTTGTTTTTGCTAAAATTACATAGTTGAATTTAAATGTAGAGGTCTCAGTTTACATTTCCAAGTTGGATAATGAATGGAGGAACATTTTGTATGTTTTTCCCAACCCATGTATTGTATTGACTGATAATGGTTTTTCCCTCTAACTCTTAAAATCAATTTTCTAATGTTCTAAATGTCTTTTATATACACATTTTGATGATAATGACCCCCATCATTTTCAAAATAATAATTGAAATTCTTTTCATATTCATCTTTCCAAATTAAAAAGATTAAATTGAACCTATATTGCTCAACTATAACATTATAAAATAATTTGCTATTTAAGAATTACTCTTTAAATTCCAACCATTTATCAATATATTAATTATTTATTATTAATAATGTATACACACACACACACACACAGACACACAGACACACACACACACATATAAATACATATACATATATATAAATACATATACATATATAATTATCATTTTATAAAAATGAATTATATAAAAAATTGAATTAACAAAACATATGACAACCGCACATTACACACGATGAGTTTAATAACTGCCAGTCACAATTATATATGTGTCCTACGGATCGCAAGTACACTACGATCGCAGATACATTGCAGACCGCAGGTACTCTGCGGTACCGTAGTCCGCGTGGTCATAGCCGTCGGTGGGGGTGGGGAAATAAGTCCCTCCCACCCCATTCCAAATTTTAATATTTTTTATAACATTTTTTTAATAAACGTTATCATGGGCGAATACAAATCGTGATGCGATTTTAATGAGATTTCACTGCGGAAATTCATTCAAATTTTAATTAAATAAATATATATGTATATATATATATGTGTGTGTGTGTGTGTGTGTGTGTGTGTGTGTGTGTGTGTGTGTGTGTGTGTGTGTGTCTATATATATATATATATATATATATATATATATATATATATATATATATATATATATATATATATATATATATATATATATATATGTATATATGTATGCAGATTCGAAAATATAAACATATATATACACAATTTATTTAAAAATTCCAATTTTTAGAATTTTCCTATAAACTTTTGATCTCAAATTTATCCAATAATACATCTAATGGTTTTGGCTACAATTTAAACCCTAGCCCCGTGTTCTTTTCAGATTTATGCAAATAAGATTCTCAAATAAACTTTAACTACCCATATTGAGAATGCATACAATTTAAATAGGAAAAACCTCAGAAGACATATGGAAGACACGAAGAAGATAGGAAGTGCAAGATGCAAAAATAGCATAAATAAAATCACAAGAGTCTACCTGGATTATGATGCTAATTTGCTCTTCCTCAGAAAATCCGCAGAGCAAGCTCCTCCCTTCTTCGGAGTTCCCGAGTCCTCCAATGCTCCAAATGCTCTCCAAACGCTATCTCTAAGCTTCTAGGAATGCCTGAATATAAAGAGCTCCTAGGAAACACCTAGGATGTCTCTAGAAACAGCTAGAAGGTGTCACCAACTAAGCATGTGTCTTTTCCAACCTTCTAGATGAGTCATAAGGTTGTAGACACCATGTGCTTAATTGATGCACTAAACCCCGTGTTGTTGACATATGAGAAATGAAAAGGTGCGTTAACTCCTAGACAAGCTTATAACTCCAATTTACTTTTTATATAATTTCTATTTAATTTTTTATAACTTTCATTCTAATTTTTATAACTTTTTTTATTATTATTTATTTATTACTTTATTATTATTTTATAATAATTATTATTTTTAATTTTTAATTTTTTTTTATTTAATTCTTTTGCCTCAATTAATTCTCATTTAATTAATTATAATTAAAATATCAAAGATCATGATATTTTATATTAATTTTCTCAAATAATTAATTTATTAATTAAATCTATTTATTAAGACTTAATTAATAGAAAATTCACCATAGACCTCCAAGATAAAATATGAAAACCCATCATAGAACAATTCACACAAAATCAGTCTAAAGGGTTAAAAATCACGAAATATGTCATCCGACACATTCAGTGGGTAAAATATCCAGATACTTGTCCTACCTCACTAAGACGAATGGTTTAAGGGTTTGGGATTTAGACTTGAGAATTTATCTCCCTTCTCTTATCATTGAGATAGTATAATAGGGTACGCTCATCCTGGAAATTCAGGGAAGTCAATACCCAGTACCTACAACCTGCAGAAAAACCATGCATGTACATACAATATATATAATGCTAAGCTAAACAGACAATGGCAGGAAGTGGTGCATTATGTAGATCCCGACTAGCAGGTGACTATGACTCCCTTCCTTAACCATATTAGAAATGCCATACAATATGAGCAAACACGCACACCATACACATGCAAGTATGGGGTAAGTATCCATAATAAAACACATGAGATAATAAAGCATCTAACTAATCATCAACAATAACTAAAAGCAATGTAATTATCATCATGCATACATGAAATGTAAAGTCTAAATGATCTCATCATATACCAACTAAATCCATAACATAATGTCTGATAGTCTCAAAACAATACTACTAATCCATCAACATAAAACTAGTCTATCATAGTCTGATAATAACAACAACAATGTCCAGAAAAGATGTGAACAAGGGCAGACACTACATCCACCCTCCCTTGGATTAGGCTTACTCCTAGAAGCCTACAAACAGGTAGGGATATAACTCTCGTAATCTAGCTGCATCCTCCCAAGTAGCCGAAGAATCATCAGTAGGGTCCCATTGGACCCTTACCTGCTCGATGGTTCGACCCTTGAGGGTCAACTCCTGCTGCTCTAGAATACAAACCGGCTCCAAAGTCAGCTGCCTGTCCTCTACCTGTAATGCATTTTAATCGGGAATATATTGCTGAAGTACTGAAACATAGAAAACATTGTGAATGCGAGCTAGGCTGGGCGGTAGAGCAAGGCAGTAAGCAACCGGGCCAATCCTCTCTAGAATTTTGAATGGTCCCACAAAGCGAGGTGCTAGCGTAGAACCCTTTTCGTATCGGATCGAACTCTTTCACGGACGCACTCTCAAGAAAACCTTATCACCCACAGCAAACTGCTTATCTGTCCTATGAGCATCAGCATACTTCTTCTGCCTAACCTGTGTTGTAGTCAAGTGCTCACGAATACGCACTACCTATTGCTCCATATCATGAAGCATCTCAGGATCCAATAGGATACGATCCTCAAGGCTGTCCCAACTCAAGGATGTACGACAAGGACATCCATATAATGCCTAAAATGGTCCCATGCCAATAGAACTATGATACCCGTTGTTGTAAGCAAACTCCACTAGGTAGAGATAGTCCTCCCAATGTGTCTGCTTATCCATCACGTACATCCGTAACATATCCTCCAAAATTTGATTCACCCTCTCTATCTGACCATCTGTCTCTGGATGATATGCCGAACTAAAATTTAATTGGGCTCCAAGATCAAGCTGCAACGATGTCCAGAATGCGGATGTGAATACAGGATCCCTGTCAAAAATGATCTTTCTAGGAATACCATGTAATCTCACAATGTCACGCATGAAGACATTGGCTACAGAAGTTGTTGTGTAAGAAGACCTGATCGGTGAAAAATGCACCGCCTTAGTCAACCGATCAACGGTGACCATTATAGCATCATGACGTCGAACAGTCATAGGTAGTCCTACTATGAAATCCATGGAGATGATATCCCACTTCCAAGAAGGAATGAGATTTGGCTGCAAAAGCCCAGCTGGGTGCTGATGTTCTGCCTTAACTCTCTGACACTCAAGACACCTAGCCACAAAATCAACAATATCTCGCTTCATCCTAGACCAAAAGAATAAACGTCTCAAATCAACATGCATCTTCTTGACACGTGGATGTGCTGAGTAAGGTGTACGATGGGCCTCTGCTAAAATCAAGGTGAGAAGCTCATCCAATAATGGCACATAAATCCTCCCAAAATGTCTCAGAAGACCATCTGACTCTCGAACGTAGCCTACAAACTTACCTTCCAAAGGTCTTCCTGAATCTATCTCTCTGTACACTTCTTGATATCAAGAATCCGTAAGAAGTGCTTGAAGAATCCGACTCCTCAAATCCACACTAAGAGTCATAGATGATACCACATGTCTCCTGCGACTCAAAGCATCCACCACCACATTCTCCTTTCCCTGAATGTACTTAACCTCAAAATCATACTCGCATAGAAATTCCATCCATCGCCTCTGGCGAGCATTCAAATTAGGCTAAGTAAAGATGTACTGAAGACTACGATGATCACTATGTAGCTCAAATCTATGCCCCAACAAGAAGTGTCTCCACCTTGTCAAAGCATGAACTACTGTTGCTAACTCAAGATCATGCGTAGGATAGTTTAGCTCATGATCCTTGAGCTTGCATGATTCATATGCAATCACCCGTCCATTTTGCATCAACATTGCCCCAATCCCTTCAAGAGAAGCATCTGTACACACCATGAAATCACCTTCTGGATCAAGTACGGTTAAAATCGGTGCACTAGTCAAAATCTCCTTGAGCCTCTAAAATGCTTCCTCACATTTTTTGGTCCATATAAAATTCTTTCCTTTCCTCTGAAGAGAAGTGATAGGATGTGCTATCCTAGAGAAGTTTTGGACAAATATGCGATAATAACCAACAAATATCTGACATCCCTTACGAAAACTCCGCTTCATTTGTATAGCAGAAATCATCTGCAAAGATATAGGCCTTGGTATCCCAACTATCTTCACATCATTCCCTTGGTCATCTTGGCACATAATAGTCTTCTTCCTGCAATCTATACTGGCTCTATGAGATCCAAGCCAGTCCATGCCTAAAACCACATCATAGGAACCAAGGGGTGTGACTCGAAGATCCACTGCAGTATCAAAGCTTCCTAAGCTAATCCCACACTTATGAACTATAGAGTCTGTGGAGACCTTAATGCCTGAGGCTAGTTCCACTTGCCAACCATGATTTTGCTTCACCGCATCTAGCTTGCACTTAGAAACTATAGATGGTGAAATAAATGAATCTGTAGCTCCTGAATCAAACAATACTGAAAGAGATATACCTCAAATAGCACCTGTGGTCTCAATCACTATTCCTTGATGATCTACCTGATGGTGATCTACTACTGCAAATACTCTATGAGCTCTACCTGCATCACCAACTGTAGGCTCTGAAACTGTAGGCCTAGGTCCTGAAAATTGAGGTGCTTGCTGTGGACACTAACCTGCATAATGTCCAATCTATCTATATGAAAAACATTCTATATTTCTACCAGATCCTCTACCCATAGGTGGTACATTTGATTGCTGATGACTGTTCTTGCTAACAAAAGACTGGCTACTCTGTGCTGGCTGATTGGGATGACTTTGTTTATTGCGTTGAGTATTGCAGTTGTTCTTGGAATTAGAACCTTTGCCACCACCTTGAGCCTGAGAATTCAATCCCTTCTGTTGCTGCGTCTGTTGAGACTGCTGCTGATACTGTTTCCCCTTAGAGAAGGAAGACTTCTTGTTACCACCTGAATTATAGTTGCCTTTAGATCCTGATGCTGTTGGCGCTCCTACAAAACCTCCTTGACCAAGGTTGACACTTTTCTCAACAAGGATAGCTCGACGTACTGCATCCTTGAGGGTTTTTGGCTCAAATACCTTGACACCCCCAATTATACGATTATTCAAACCCCTAATAAAGTGTTGTGTCAACTGTGCTAAATTTTCACTGAATCTTGAAAAAGACATGAGCTCATAAAAATTACGCTCATACTCGGTCATTGACATAGTATACTGTCTAAGATTATGAAATTCATCAGCCCTTTGCTGCTTCCATTCCTCTGGTAGGCATCGTTCACGGAAACTCTCTAAGAATAGTTCCCATGTGACACTGCTCATATCGATTCCCAGCTTCTTCTCCTCGATTGCCCACCAAGTGGCCCCAAAATTATCTAAATTAGTGATCACAAATCTTGCCTTAACATTGTTGTTGAAGTCTTACATGGCAAAAATCCTGTCGAGGGAAATAAGCCACTGCTTGGTCACATAACCAAAACCTTGCCCATTGAAAGGCCTAACCTTGGATCTCAAAAGATCCTTCATCTGAGTGGACACAATGGACCTCTGACGATCCTTTCGAGGGCTCCTAGACCTGGGTCTATGCTCTTTCTCTGTCTGATGTGCTTTGGAATGTTCTTGAACAGGGAGGTAGACGTTCAAGAATAGTCTGCATCATCTGTCTCAAACCAACCTCTTCAGACTCAGCTTGGTCCTCTCTACGGCTCTCTTCTTGCTGCCTACTAGCGTGCTCTCCTCTATTCTCTTCATGAGCAAATCCCTCATGGGAAAACTCATGGACACTGATAGCTCTGCCACGACCACGGCCTCTAACAGAAGACCTAGTCCCAGATACCATCCTACAACAGTACAGAGTACTATTACAATCAAAAGACACATGTTTGCAATAAACAAGTTCAATTCTATGTTTGTCTATGTTTAGGTTTAAGTAAAATTTCCAGTTTTGAAACTAAGTGTTGAAGTATGAAAAATATACAAGTAACAATTTAGGTTTTGTTTCAGTTCACCTAGTTTCAAGTTTTGAAGAGATACACTCAATAGTTCAAAGTTTCTAGTTGTTCCAAAATACCCAGAGCTCCCAATGTAGAAACTCGGGCTCTGATACCAAATGTAAGGCCCCACCAAGGGATCCAAAGAATTAACCTAGAATTTCACTAAGTTTGGTAGCATTTTTTTAATTTTTTTTTTTTAAAAATATGAAAGTAAATACCACATATAACTTATGCACCATAACGGAAGCATTAGCAATGTCCATCTAAAAGTAAACATAACATACATAACAGATTACATTCTTTAAGGATCCCTTAATGTTGAATTACATCTAATTCAACAACATTACTAAATCCATTTAATATAACAACCACATGAAATAATAATGATAAGTCCAATGTTTATACATTACATTTCTAAATGCTCAATCATCCACTATACATGTCACAGGGTATGAAATGCTTAAAAGAATATACATATGTGTAATAAGGTACATCATCCTATTCTAATCCATGATACATCAAAGTAAAGATAATCACATGATACACAAGATACACCATCATAGAAGATATAAATAGCCATCATAAAGATCAAACATAATAAACTAAGTGCACGCTTCCTCCCAACCGTTAATAGCATCATTAGACCATCGTGGGCCCTAGCCATCCCTCCGTGCGTAACATTTCAAATCACCAAAGAGATCATTGGTATTAACATTGTAGGAATGTCACTCCTAACATATACTACATCATATGCAGAAATTAATCTAACATGCAAATAAAAGCATAAGATAACATCATCTAACATATGCTAATCATCAATGAAAGGATACTTATCCACCATCATGAAGGATGCATCAATCATGATGTATCAATGAATCTCAAATGATAAGAGTGGAAAAACACTACCACTCGACCGTGTGGTACCTAAGTGGTCCACTCCCACCATGCTAAGGAGATAATCTCAAGTCCCAAACAGGCTATCCAAAATCACATAGCATAAATCTCTATAAGTTCAGGAATCCTAAAAGTATACTAACTCAAAGGTTCCATCACACAAAACTGACATCTAATCCTAGAGGCACACAAAGACATGTAGGAACCTACTATGCAAGCGGGAAAGTTTCATCGCATATAGCATGTACAAGTTACCCTGGTAGTTAGCTAAACTCCATGGGTCCATACTGATCCTCATGCGGCCACTAGTATCCTCTCATACTGACAAGGCATACTATGGAATGCAAGGTCGCAACCATGCATTCTCTCTACTCCCATCCTAGTCTGTACAAGCACTCGAGGCATGGGCGAGAACAAAACAATTATCTTTTTAGGTTCATTCATTTAGTATTAGGTGTGAATGTTTTCACTTTTTAATAAACTTACAATGAGTTACCCTGGCAGCCTCTTAGGGCCCCGGCCTCCATTGCAAGCTACTTCCTGACACTACATGCAGATAACCTACCCTAAGCTCATGGAATCATAAATCTCAAAATCACAAAAGATATTCCATAATAAAATCATCAAATATGCATAAAAGCATCAAATCTCCATGAGAAAGCATCCATAGAAAATCATGATCACAATAGCTCTCTATTGGCAACTGAAGTATCACTGATAATCAAAAGTATCCATTTGTTCTCAATAACTAAAATATATCTCAATCATACTGATCGAAGACTCCAAAATGGTTGAGTCAAAACATGTCACAGCATGACATCATCAAGAATAAATCCACATTTCAGTCCCATCATGGCGACTAGAAAATAACCAAGGATAACTGATTGATGAACCAAAAATGGTTAAGTCAAGTGTCTCATACATAAGAATCTCAATTATAACAATCAGTAATTACAAACATTACATAGAGCATTCCATCACATAACCATGGTTGGTTTATAAAGATCGAGATTAAAACATCATCATGACATCACAATCACATAACCCCCAAGCCTCTAGTAGATGTCCTATAATTGGTCAACACTAGTCAACCCAAAACTCAAAACAATAGCATAAAAAATACACAATGCAAACACATGTTTTGGTTTTGCTAAAATTACATAGTTGAATTTAAATGTAGAGGTCTCAGTTTACATTTCCAAGTTGGATAATGAATGGAGGAACATTTTGTATGTTTTTCCCAACCCATGTATTGTATTGACTGATAATGGTTTTTCCCTCTAACTCTTAAAATCAATTTTCTAATATTCTAAATGTCTTTTATATACACATTTTGATGATAATGACCCCCATCATTTTCAAAATAATAATTGAAATTCTTTTCATATTCATCTTTCCAAATTAAAAAGATTAAATTGAACCTATATTGCTCAACTATAACATTATAAAATAATTTTTTATTTAAGAATTACTCTTTAAATTCCAACCATTTATCAATATATTAATTATTTATTATTAATAATGTATATACATATGTATACTTCTATATATATATATATATAATTATCATTTTATAAAAACAAATTATATAAAAAATTGAATTAACAAAACATATGACAACCGCACATTACACATGGCGAGTTTAATAACCGCCGGTCACAATTATATATGCATCATGTGGATCGTAGGTAGACTATGGTCGCAGGTACACTGCAGACCGCAGGTACTTTATGGTATCGCAGTCCGCGTGGTCATAGCCATCGGCGGGGGTGGGGAAATAAGTCCCCCCCCCCCCCCCCCCCGCCCCATTCCAAATTTTAATATTTTTTCATAACGTTTTTTTAATAAACGTTATCATGCGCAAATACAAATCGCGATGCGATTTTAATGAGATTTCACTGCGAAAATTCATTCGACTTTTAATTAAATAAATATATATGTATATATACATATGTATGTATATATATATGTATATATGTATATATATGTATATATGTATATATATATATATTTGTGTGTATATATATATACATACAGAGTTTTATCAAATATCATAGCATATAGACACGTATATATATAGATATATAATTGTATATACGTATGCAGATTCGAAAACATAAACATATATATACACAATTTATTTAAAAAATCCAATTTTCAAAATTTTCCTATAAACTTTTGATCTCAAATTTATCCAATAATACATCTAATGGTTTTGGCTACAATTTAAACCCTAGCCCCGTGTTCTTTTCAGATTTATGCAAATAAGATTCTCAAATAAACTTTAACTGCCCATATTGAGAATGCATACAATTTAAATAGGAAAAACCTCAGAAGACATATGGAAGACACGAAGAAGACAAGAAGTGCAAGATGCGGAAATAGCATAAATAAAATCACAAGAATCTACCCAGATTCTGATGCTAATTCGCTCTTCCTTAGAAAACCCGCAGAGCAAGCTCCTCCCTTCTTCAGAGTTCCCGAGTCCTCCAATGCTCCAAATGCTCTCCAAACGCTATCTCTAAGCTTCTAAGAATGCCTGAATATAAAGAGCCCTCAGGAAACAACTAGAATGTCTCTAGAAACAGCTAGAAGGTGTCACCAACTAAGCATGTGTCTTTTCCAACCTTCTAGATGAGTCATAAGGTTGTAGACACCATGTGCTTAATTGATGCACTAATCCCCGTGTTGTTGACATATGAGAAATGAAAAGGTGTGTTAACTCCTAGACAAGCTTATAACTCCAATTTACTTTTTATATAATTTCTATTTAAATTTTTATAACTTTCATTCTAATTTTTATAACTTTTATTATTATTATTTATTTATTACTTTATTATTATTCTATAATTATTATTAATTTTAATTTCTAATTTTCTTTTATTTAATTCTTTTTCCTCAATTAATTCTCATTTAATTAATTATAATCAAAATATCAAAGATCATGATATTTTAAATTAATTTTCTCATATAATTAATTTATTAATTAAATCTATTTATTAAGACTTAATTAATAGAAAATTCACCATAGACCTCCAAGATAAAATATAAAAACCCATCATAGAACAATTCACACAAAATCAGTCTGAAGGATTAAAAATCATGAAATATGTCATCCAACACATTCAGTGGGTAAAATATCCAGATACTTGTCCTACCTTACTAGGACAAATGGTTTAAGGGTTTGGTTTTAGACTTGAGAATTTATCTCCCTTCTCTTATCATTGAGATAGTATAATAGGGTACGCTGATCCTGGCAATTCAGGGAAGTTGATACCCGGTACCTGCAACTTACAAAAAAACCATGCATGTACATACAATATATATAATGCTAAGCTAAACAGACAATGGTAGGAAGTGGTGCATCATGTAGATCCCGACTAGCAGGTGACTACGACTCCCTTCCTTAACCATATCAGAAATGCCATACAATATGAGCAAACACGCACAGCATACACATGCAAGTATGGGTTAAGTATCCATAATAAAACACATGAGATAATAAACCATCTAAATAATCATCAACAATAACTGAAAGCAATGTAATGATCATCATGCATACATGAAATCTAAAGTCTAAATGATCTCATCATATACCAACTGAATCCATAACATAATGTCTGATAGTCTCAAAACAATACTACTAATCCATCAACATAAAACTAGTCTATCATAGTCTGATGATAACAACAACAATGTCTAGAAAAGATGTGAATGAGGGCAGGCACTACACATGGTTGATCAGATCATCAAGTGAACAAGTGTAAAATAAGAGAAAAATCATGAAGATCAAATCACATAATCACATAGTCAAACTACAATTTGACTAGAGTCTAGGTCGATCTACATATCAACTCAATGTTAACAACATGAAATATCCAATCGAGGCTCATCAATCTAATTGATTGAGTCAAACTACATTGACAACTTCTTACAAAGTAAGAGTCACACAAAGTGGGTCATGACATCTAGGGTAAGACCTTGCAACTTGTGGACAGTGATGGCCCACATTGTAGTTAGTGGTAGTTGTTGAAACTTACATAGCAATATTTCTTGGAAACATTAGCCATCATTATGGGTTGCTATAGATTGACGGTGTGCATTAAGTGTAGTACAAAGTATAATAGTTACATGTAGTACTTTTAGACGTTGCATATTATCAAGAGCCACAAAGTTCTTATTTGTTATGACCTAAAAAAAGATGACATAATTAAATATCTATGAAATAGTTATAGTATTTTTATGTGGGGAAGAATTCCTAATTTCAAGTTGGGTAATGTATTATAAATTTCATGGTTTAGAAATCATGCCTTTTCACTCTCATTATTATTTATAATGCGTTTTATATATAGGGATGAAAGAACATGATAGTAGTCGATGACCATAAGATGAATAAGGTATTATATAGAAAATCATTATATAAATGAATAGTAAGACTGTGAGATAATAAATTTAAACTTTGGCATGAGTCATCTACTAAATTTAAGTATTAGTTGATGAGCTTAAGGGGATTTCATATGAATGGTTCATAAGGAAAAACACCTAGTGAAGGTTTTACAAATAGGGTTGTAAGAAGAGTGGGTTTAACCATGGAGGGAACTTTGTAGTGAAGCACACTCAAGCTAGAGTAGTATTGGGATGGGCGACCTCTCGAGAAGTTCTAGTGCTTCACCTCTGTGAACATCACCTAGATCCAATGAGTGCTAAGAGTTCCATTTATTTTCATGAGAGATGGATTAATGTGTGACTCACTACTCATGACATATGGGTCAATGAGTTTGACTCAAAAACTACAAGGTTAAATTCTAATATCAATATCGCTATCACCATCTACTAAATGTTATGCATCACGATAAGACAAGATAACACAGTGACAACATTTATTTTTAAAAATGACTCTTAGAAATAGAATGACTTAGGAAATTTTATGAGTAGGTACATGAGACAACATAAATAATGACTACTCTTAGTCTCATACAAAATACGATAAGATAGAAACAACTATAAAGAAAAATATGTAGCTCCTAAAGGTAGTGCTTCATATATGAGTTCAAATTTAAAATTTAGAAGGGGCATAAATTAATATGGAAAGCATGTTATTCACCATAGAGGTAGATGGTAGTTCCAGCAACTAATATCAATTTATCAAATCCTCTTGGCAAATTTGCACAGTTCATAATGAGTGGAAAGACAAACAAACACACATGAGTAAGGGAGAGGACCCAGTACTTGAACGCATTCTAATAGTTGTGATAGGAGGTGTTCACTTGATACCAATACTTATTGACTTAATGCCCAATTTTTTTGACAACATTGTACCAATACTTGTGACTTTAAAGTTGTTAGTACAATGCTAATTGCCCAAAATTGAATAAAATGTACCCTTAGTTATAAAAATTAACCAATGATGTGATGCAACATCAGCTATTCAACTATGGGTACCCTTTATGCACAACCATTGGTCTCACTTTTTATTTGGGTTATTTTGGACTTGGCAAAAAGCATGTTGATGTGGCATCATAAGGGTGACATGGACTTAAAACCTTTGTTATAAGTAGCTGACTCGCCAAGTAAGTTGCTATAAAAAAATGGGAGCGATTTGAAATTTTTACATAGGGTTTTGATAAGGATGAAGTTAGGATGTTCAAGTACTGGGTCCTCTCCCCTATATGTCATTTCTTTTGAAAATGCTAGTCTATTATAAACATTACTACATCAAAACAAACAACAACAACAACATAAACACTAGTTACCTTTTCTTAGAAGAATTTATTGTTTGATTTTTTTTTTCTAATCCTTTTTGGTTTTCACCCATCAACAATATATTTTTCCCAAAAACTCTTCATCTAAAAATCACCCAAATCCAAGCATTAGATATTGAGCCTCAAAAAATAACTAAAGTTTAGTGACAGTGGTAGAATGGAATATCTCCAAATGATGCTCAAACTTCACATTTATGGGAATATCAGGTGCCTATTGCAAATTTGGACCCACTGAATCAAGATTCGCATGAGAGATATGCAACATTAAAATTTCACAAAGCAAAAGAATGGAAATGACCACAAAACTAAAAGGACTAGCGAATATTCTAAAACCAAAACCAAAGTTGGTGTTTAATTTGAATTGATATAGCAGTAAAAAAAAACAAAGCTTAATAATAAAAGCGATATACAAAATAGAGATAAGAATTCAAAGTTAGAAAAAAGCTTAATAGTAAATACAATATGCAAAATAGAAATGAGAATTATAAAACTTTGAGGCATATTTTTTTCTTTATATAACTTTGATTATAATTACAAATGCATAAGGAAGTGAACAAAATATTGAGTTTCACCACTGATAATCTAAAAATTAAAAAATATTGTTAACTTGGCCTCACACATATTCGCAAACAAGGGAAGAGTTAAGGTGAAGAAAAACTATGCCAACAGATGGGCTGAATTGTAGGATATTTCAAGATAGTACATAGTAATATACTTAATTTTTAGGCATGAACTATGCCGCCAGCTTAATATTCTTCTCATGTTTTGTATAGAAAATATTAATTTGAACAAAATAAGTACATCTATTTTACAGAGTGATAGAATGAATGCAACAATCTTTTGCAGTAATCTGCCAAAGTTCAACAATGCAAACTAATGCAAATCTAAAGGAAAAAGATATATAATATGGGTCTCTTTATAGAAGGTCTCAAAAAATAAGTGTCAACATAAAAATTCCATCTATGATCTATAGACACCTAAATCTAATCACATAAATGCGTAATCAAAATTAATCATCTTCTATAGCATATTTTAATTAAATATTGCATATTAAATTATTTTAGTGCTAGTGCCTAATTAATTAATTATAGCCCAATTAATAAATTAGCAGACAACCAATAGTTTATAATTTTTTAATAAAATTCCCCTTCCTCTATTAAATCAAATTAATGTAAAACTCATTTCATTTGATCTCCAAGCGCCTCTCTATTTAATTAATTTAATCCCTCAACGGACAAACTCATCCTCTAAAACAACAATTACCCAAACTTGACTCATGCACTAATAATTCCTCTTTTAATTAAATTATTTATTTATTTAATTAAATCTCATGTACAAAATAATTACTCTTTTAATTAAATAATTCTTCTTTTAATTAAATCCCATGGACTAATTTTCAATAATTTTATTGAAATTAAGTTAAAAATGGCAGACCGAGCTAAAAATATAGTCTGGGCAAAAAATGCAGTCAAAGAAAACAAGGGTGAAAGTATATACAATACTAACTCAAAATTCAAGACAAAATATGTGGCCAAAAAATACTATCCAAGAATTAACACTAAGGGTACACAACTAGAAATCCTCCCCATAAAGATCAAAAATTGGTTTGAAATGCTGAACGGAGGAAAAACACAAAATGGCTTCGAATTTACCATTAGGGCATATAAAGCCAGACAAAAAGAAATCTCCAAGAACACCACAATCAAAGATGTATACATGTAGGATGAAGGAAACTAGAAACAAGTAACAAGAAGGAAAAATGTCAAAAATCTCGCGCAAAGAACCATAGCAAGGCCCTCAAAATCTACCTCTGAGGATGAACTCTGCAAATAGAAGATCTTCTTTAGTAAAACATGTTATGATTATAGTAGAAATAAAAACAATATATCCCTACAATCAAAGGAACAAGTGAAAATGATTAGGGCTAGCAATAATTTAAAGCCTGAAATAATTTTAGAGGCAAATCGCTGGCACTAGGTCTTAATCTACGCAACTTGAACAATTCAAAAATGGAGACAAAGCTCCTCCTATAGGACTGCAAAATTAACAGGAACATTTTATTAGAAGCAAAGAACATGACCCTATATCATCCCAATGTGCCCCAAGTAACCCTAATACCAGTAAATCATGTTGGATGCCACAACCAAGTTTTGAGCCATTATCCAAGCATATTTTTCAATTTGGCAATTTTTCTAAATAGGATTCCAATAACCTAGGAGCTCCAATAAAAAATGACAGAATCGAAGTACCAACAATTATTTTCAGCAACAAGGTAAGCCAGCAACTGTGGGCTAATTGTGAGAAGAAAGGGGTTTACACTTTCTGGACTGGCCCTAAATCAACTAATAGGATTTTATCAAAGAAATTAAACTCCCTCATCAACAAATAGGTAAGTATGACCTCTCTCTCTGATAATCTATTCTATTTAGAAAGTAAGTAAGCAAAATATAGTAGTTCTCTATTAAAAAATCCCTTTTGTTTTTTCAAAGGACATAGCTTAGATTTTATAAAATGGTTTCCAAATTACAATGAAGAATCACTAATCCCCCAAAGATTACTAGTATGGATAACATTAGACAATACTCTAGTTGAGCTCATTGATATAAAATTATTCATTAAAATTGGGGATGCTCTTGGTGGCTTATGGGAATATGAAGCCCATAATGACAACACAAATTTAGTTAAACTCTTAGTGTGCATAAAACAAAAATTTTATGGCCAAGTTTTCATCAAAATCATCTCTAATCGATCCATTTATAGGATTAATTACTCACTTTACAAAGGCTCAATTAATAACATTATGTTCCTCAAAGATAGACTAGAAGCAGTAATCAACACCTTTGATTTCAAAGAAGTGTATGTGGATACTGACATGGTGAAACTATACCCAGAGATAGCAATTGAAGTATACATTCTACCCCACGAGATATAGAGAGAGACCAAAAAATGAAATCACAAAAGCTCTAAGCTCAATCATTATCAAGGAAGCACTAGTGGTTGGAGAAGTTGCTAAACCTATGATTATGCAGAACTATCAAAAAAAATTCTTAACAAAGCTGAAAATTGTAAAAATAGGAGAAGTCAACCAATTGGCTCAGGACAAATATAAAGAAGATTTAGAACTATTGAAAAGCATGGAGCAACATGTATCAATCTTGAAAGAAAACAAGGATGACATATCAGAAGAGATATCTAAAATAACAAAAAACTTGGCACACATCAAATCTCTAGAGGCAAAGCTAGCACTAAAAATAAATGATACTATTGACAAAATAATATTAGCCCAGCAATGTATTCAAAAGAAGAAGACTGAAAAGGATCCTAGTAGTATCAGTCAACCAAGAAAATGCAACAAGAAGAAAAAGAATCAAAAGAGAAACACGCTAAAAATAGGTTATAGACAAGCAAGACTGTTAGATCACAAAAAGTGGATCTCCAAATAAATTAAGGGAAGACCCAACTACCATTGAAGAAATTGAGAATCAATGTCTCTTTTCATTAGCAGATCCTACAAAAATAGAGGGAAGGCCTGTTGACAGTTTGACTAAAGTTCAAGCATAAGAAAAAGTTTATGAGATCAATACAAGACCATTCATTGAAGAAAAAAGATTTCCAAAATTTTGGCAAACACCTAGGTCAATGATAATAGAGAAGGAAAATATAGAAAACTAGAAGGAGGATGAACTAATGAGGGAGGCAAATCCATACGAAAAAGAGATATCAGAAGAAACAAGAGGAAAGATTGATTGTTTGGATTAACTAACAGTCAACCTCAATGTTGCATTTTGTGAAGAATCGGATGAAGAAGGTCTGGAGGAAAAAAAAGAGGTTTTAGTGAAAAAAATTCTGGAACTTGGAGGTGAAAACTACACTTTTGAAGACCTTAAGAGAGATATTGAATCTTTTGAGATGGACTTGGCTACTGGTAGCATTGAATAGTCAAAACTAGCCATTGAAAACCCAAATGTTACACGAACTTACAAGTAAAGAGGAAGGAAATATCAATAGGAACTACGAACCAAAGTAGCATTAGTAGAGGGGTAGACTAAGCTAATTGGCATTCTCAACATCAGGAAGGGGAAGATCCTTCCCAAAGAGGTATGAAGATTCTATCTATGAATGTTAGAGGCCTAAATGCCCCTAGCAAATAGCAAATTTTTAAAAATTGTATTAATAAATTTCATCCGGATTTCTCTATTATTCAAGATTCTAAATTAAGTAACCCAAAAATAGAAAATCTTAGCGAAATAATGGGATGGAGGAAATTAACTAGAGTTCTCTTTGAAGGTGCTTCTAGAGGATTAGCCATCATCTAGAATCCAAAAAAAACTGAGTAGAAACCTTAAGGGCTGAAAAGTACTGGCTAAACCTAAAAGTAGTGGATTGGAACAACTCTCTTACCTTTAGAATAATCAATATCTATGGACAAACTAACTACTTAGAGAAGAAGAAAATATGGGATGATATTAGCATACATATTCAGCAAGACAAAACCTTCTCCATTTTAGGAGGAGACTCCAATGTTATAACATCCCTAAAAGACAAATTAAGAGGATCAAAAAAATTACCATAGGAAACAATTGACTTCAATCACTGAATCCAAACCAATGCACTAATTGAAATCCCATCAATAGATAATGCATTCACTTGGAACAATAAATGACAACGATGTTACCAAGTTGTTGAGAAACTAGATAGGTTTTTTTTATAGTGATCACCTTCCATCAAATATATCCAAACTTACCTCAGAAACCATCCCTTATTCCAGTTCAGATCACTTCCCCATATGACTAACAATGGTAGGGGAAGCACTACCTAAAAAGATCCCATTTACAGTAGAGAAAATGTGGTTCAAGGATGAAAAACTTTTTGAACAACTAGCACTCTAGTGGAACACTACTAAAATAAAAGGTTCAAGCATGTTTAAAATCATCCAAAAACTTAAATTAATTAAAGCCAACCTAATTCAGTGGAACAAAACTCATTTTGGCAATATATTTGAGGTCAAACAAGATATTGAAAAATCCTTAGACAATGTTAACTAGGTAGTAATGAGAAATGGGATGAACAAAGAAACACATACCTAGGAAAAGAATCTTAGGTTAAAATTAGAGGATATCCTAACTAAGGAAGAAATATATTGGAGACAAAAAATCAAGGGAGGATTGGCTGAGAGAGGGAGACAAGAACACCAAAAATTTTCACAATTGTACCAAAGTTAAGCGATCAATCAATAGTATAACCAAAATCAACTCAAAAGATGGGAAAAACTTAGAAAATAAAGAAGAAATATCTAGAGAAGCTCTAGATTACTTAAAAACCATTCTAAGCGAGGAATCATCCTTTTTGGATCAAACCAATTTTTTTATCAACTATTTCCCAAGATTATTAGCAACAAGGAAAATAAAATTTTAATGAATAAATTAACAAAGGATGAAATAACTAAAATTCTTTTCAAAATGAACCTTGATAAAGCCCTAGGACTAGATGGTTTTCCAACCTTATTTTTTAAAAACTATTGGTATTTCATGGGAGAATAAATTACTAAAGCTTTAGAGAGCATGAAGAATTCTGGCAGTTTACTTAAAGAGATCAATAACACCTTCCTAGTGTTCATCCCGAAATTGGATCACTGTGAAGACTTTGGTAATTCTCAACCCATTGCCCTAAGCGATACACTTTATAAACTTTTTACCAAAACATTAGCTTCAAGACTCCAAACAATCCTCCCTCAGCTCATAAGTGAGGAACAATCTAGATTCGTCCAAGGTAAATCAATCTACGATGGTATGATTATTGCTCAAGAAATAATTCACTCTTTAAAGCTAGGAAAGAATCTGTGCATGCTTATCAAATTAGACGTCAGTAGGGCCTATGACAAAGACAATTGGAGATTTTTATGTAAGTGCTTACAAGCCTTTGGATTTACAAAAGCATGGATTAACTTAATCTATGAATGTATTTCTACACCTAAAATATTGATCCTTATTAATAGCACACCTGAAGGCTTCTTCTCTCCTTCAAGGGGTATTAGACAAGGTGATCCTATCTCCCCATTTTCTTTTATCATACTTTCAAAGGCACTAGGTCAGTCTCAAGTAGACAGAAAAGGACAGAGTCTTCCCTTAAAGGGCTTAAGATAGCCAATAACAGTAAACCAGAAACTCACCAACAATTTGTAGATGACACCCTACTCTATGGAGAAGCAAATGAAAAAGAAGTTGAAATCATTAATTCAAAACTAATAGACTATTCTAAGGCCTTAGGACAAGAAATTAATAGGAAAAATCCAAAGTTTTCTTTTTTAATACTGGGGAAGCATTAAAAAGAGGATTAGTACCATCCTTAACATTTCAATAGGGTCCTTTCCATGCAAATACCTTGGTTTCCAACTTGATGACTCTTCAAAGCAAGCAAGATTATGGGAACCCCTAGTAAATAAAATTAGAAATAAAAATCAATCATGGAAGGGAAAATGGCTCTCTCTTGCAGGAAGAACAACTATGCTTAAACTAGTTCTATCAACTATACCTATCTACTAATTATCACTATACAATCCTCCCATCTATATAGAAAATGCACTAAAAAAATTCCTTAAATATTTTTTTTTGGCAAGGTACTGATAGTAGGAGGAAATTTAACCTTATGGCCTGGAATAAAATTTGTCAGGACAAGGAGGAAGGTGTCTTTGGAATTTAGAATATAAAACTACAAACTATGGCTTTAGGGGCTAAATTAATATGGAGAATGATCCGTGACCTTGAACTATCTTAGGCTAAAGATCTCTCTAAAAAATATTTATAATTGACTGATCCCCTAGGTAAAGAACTAAATCCCCCTTGCAAGGATCAATAGTATGGAATTTCATCTAAAATGTCGACACATTATTTTTAGTAAAGTATCTTGGCATGTTGTAAATGGTAAAAAATTTAGATTCTAGACTGACTCCTAGGAAGGATTCCCACTCCTATGTAAACTTGGAAATTTTACCAATGCTCAATTCATTCTCTCAAAAAGACTAGGAATCTATTTAAATGATTAATGGGAAGAGGGTATAACCACACACAAAGGATGGAAATGGAAAAACTTGGATAGGTTTGACATTCCTAACAATGAACTATCCATTCTTAAAGCCTTGCTATCAACAAGATCCTTCACCCTCTCTACTTTTGAAGAAAAACTTGTTTGGACCGACTCCCATATAGGAGAATATAAATCTAAAGAGGGATATAAGTATTTAACTAGTCTCAAATCAAATACACTTAAACTCCTTCCAATTATCTTTATTGTAACTCTCTATGCCTTCCAAAAGCAGGAACCTTCTCCTGGCTAGCAATATAAAACAAAATTCTTACTACAGATAAATTTAAAAAGATGGGCTATGAAGGACCAACTAGATGTATGTTATGCAAAAAGGCTGAAGAAGATCCCAACCACCTTCTCCTTAATTATGACTTTTCCCATAGGATATGGACTTGGTTTTACAAAAAGATGAATTTATCCTTCATCCCACATGAATCCATCTTTGAACACTTCCTATCATGGCCCAAATTCCATTATAACAATATTTTCAAAGGACTATGGATCATTGCTCTATCTATAATTATATGGGAATTATGAAAGGAAAGAAATAGACAATTTTTTCAGAATATTGAGATGCCAATAGAGAAAGTCATCCTTAACATTGAAACATCCATTATTGAGACCTTAAATGGTAAATTAACTCAGACAAGTGAAGCTATGACCCTTTGGGATGGATCAATGTAAAATAAATGGATTGGGTTCAGGATGCCCCCATTCAATGGAAAAGGAGGAAATTCAAGTCAATCATTACAAAAAACTTGTGTCTGGACCTCCTAGATACAGGGTGGGTTAAAAATAATTTTGATGTAGCCTCAAGAGGTAATCCTGGCCTGACAGGAGTTGGTTATTGCATTATAAATAGTGAGGGAAGGATACTAGTAGAAAGATCAATGAAAATCAAACCAACCACCAACAACATGGCTAAACTTAAAGCATTGCTAGAAGGCTTATGGAATTGTTCCCAACTAAAATTCCAATCTATAGCAATTGAAGGTGATTCAGAAATCATTATCAATGCCTTACAAAATAGATTCACCCCTAACTAGAAGTTGACTAGCCTACTTAACCACAGATTAGATCTTATTTCAAAATTTGAAAAAGTCACTATTAATCATATATACAGAGAAGGAGATTTCATGGTGGACAACCTGGCCAACAAAGGTACAGATGGTATAGAGACTCTACTTTGCCATGATGGTTGCTATCCCTAATGGATAACCTTCTCATTGTCTTAGCATGCATAGCTTTTAAAAAATCTTTAATAATGATGTTTGAATATTTAATGTAGGTTTAAACCTGGGATTCTTGGTTCAGTTTTCTTGTAGCATTTTAGGCCCTTTAACACTTTTACAATCTACTATTCAACATATTTCTAGAGCTATCCTTAATAGTATCAATCAAGTTTCTTGCTTCTTTCATAATCTTAGCTGGATTTTCTTCTCGTTCTTTAAGTTCTTTACTATACTCTCCTTTGTATGTTGTACAGGTTTCAACTAACTTATGATCATAGATGCTCTATTTTAAAAACCCATCCTATTATCTTTCATGTATATGTTTTCACTTTATTTTACCGATGGAACTTAGTGCTCGTTTTCATAATTAGTGTGTCTAAACTAGGCTTGTTCTAGTTTTGCATTTGTTAATCCTATTAAGGACAAGGTTTCCTTTAACCTTGGCTAAGTATTATATATTAATCTGATTATTTATAACCAGTTTTGCTTCTTATCATGTTTTTAGTAACATTACTCTAGTTTTTTCTAACTAGTATATTATATACTTTCATAAATATCTATGATCTTTTAATCTATCTTTCTAACCCACCATCTCTAGATTAAAGATTTACACTGGTGGTAAAATGTTGGTTTTTCTTGGCTTAGTTTGTGCTGACACAGAGCAGAGTATTTACAAATAATACACTTATGGAAGGAGGATTGTGTTCCCACACTAGCTTATCTTCATACATTGGAATTTCCCCTGCAAATGAAATCTGTAACTATACTGAAATATTATAACTACAAAACCATGTATAACATTTATATACAACAATGATTCAATCAAACAAACTGGGGAAATCCCCTTTCAAGTATGTATAATATTGGACTTTGTCCCAGGCTAGACTAGAGGTTTTCTTTCTTTGTTCTTTCCTACCAATGCCCGTTTGAGCAGAGCAAAAAAAAAATGTAAATTTTTATTCATTAATACATATAATTCAAAGGCTTTGGCAATTTACTGATTTTAAAAAAAAACTCAGAGACTAAGTATTTCTCTTTTAATTAAATTATTTATTTATTTAATTAAATCTCATACATCAATAATTCTTCTTTTAACTAAATAGTTCATTTATTTAATTGAATCTCATGCACCAAATATTCCTCTTTTAATTAAATTATTTATTTATTTAATTAAATCTCATGCACCAAATACTTCTCTTTTAATTAAATAATCCATTTAATTAATTAAATCTCATGCACTAGTAATTCCTCTTTTAATTAAATAATTCACTTATTTTATTAAACTCACTCACCAATATTTTATTTAACGAATCCATCAACCTATCACATCCTCCAATTAACTAATCCACCTCACCCACCTTAATTGAAACACATGACCTCCTCTTCCATGCCTAAAATCCCTCTCTCGATCACTTGCATTTACTAAGGCATATATGATGTATTCCCTCGAACTCAAGCCCAAGTCCACTCTCATGCCACAACTCCCTCATCCATCTCTAAACATAGAAGTCAATCTCCTCCACTTATCTCAGTCAACTGAAGCCTAGCTCATACCTCACTTAGTTAACTATCCATCAAAAAGTCTTATCTCCTCACCCAATTTCCTATAAATTGAATTCTTTTCTACTCACAAATCATCCACCTTCTGAGTAGAATTATTATACCTATTTGAGAGCTAATTACTTTCAAAGTGCTATTTGGTGATATTTAGATGTTTCATGCATCCATTTTTTGAATTCATCCATTGTTGAAGCTTGAGCACCAGATTTGAGCACACATCCACAATCACAACCACATCAACACATTAAGGAGGCTACATAGAGACACAAGTTTGCATGTTTATCATATATGTTTGTTAATTTATTTAGTTTGTTAGATGTTCGGCTTTGACTTTATATCTTTTGCATCATAAGCACACCCAGTGGGACCCCACAAATGGGTTATTTCACCATCCAAAATTCATTTTTCTTTGTTAAATGACTAAAGGATTATCTCACATGTTTGTGTTTTTGTGATTCATTTGCATAGTTTCTTGAGTTGTACATGTCAAGGTTGATTTCAGGAGCCTGCACAAAAAAAGATTAGATTTTTTGGATCAATTTTTGAAATTTATAATAATAAAATAATTATGATTTTTTATTAAAAAATAATAATTTATATTTAGAGCAAATGAAAGAATCGAAAACTCAAATTATTTAAGGAGGTTTCTTCTGAGGTTGACAACCTACCATAAAAAATTTCTAAAAAATTGAGTAATTTACAATTTTTTTAATTTTTTTGCAGGCTTTTTCATGAAAAACATATTTTGGGAGAAAATAAAAGAATTAAGAGCTGAAATGTTTTTTTGAGGTTGTTATTTATGTCGTCATGCTACAGTTAAAAATTCAGAATTTTTTTAAAGCAGTTTATGATTATTATTTTTGCATGCTTTTTAGGCAAAAGCCTATAATGCAATGGTAACTTGCAAGCCTCTCATGTGGGAGGTCTTGGGTTCAAATCTCCCTTTTCTTAACATATAATAATAATTAATTCCAACAAATAATAATAATTAATCTAGGCTTCGACCATTTACCGATAAATAAATAAAAAAAATTGCATGCTTTTTCAAAAAAAAAAAAAACATTTTCAAAGAAAATAAAATAGTTAAGAGCTAATTCTTTTTTTGGAGGTTGTTCATGTTGCCATGCTTGAGTAAACAATTCAGATTTCTTTGAGCAATTTACAGTTTTTTTCATGCTTTTTGATAATAATAAAAAATCTTGGGTACAAATAAAAGATCTAAGAGTTGAAATAAATTTTGGAGGTTTTTTTTTTTTTTCTATCAGTAAGAGGCCGAAGCCAAGATTAATTATTATTATTTGTTGTGATTAATTATTTCAATTATTAGTTAAGTTTGAGTAGATTCGAACCCAAGATCCCCCAATAAAGAGGCTCACAATTTACCGTTGTGTTGTAGGCTCTTGCCTTTTTTGGAGATTGTTGTTGATGTTGCTATGCTACAATTAAAAAAATCAGATTTTTTTGGTCATTTTCAAATTTTTATTTTTTTCATAATTTTTCATTAAAAAATTATTTTGGGAACAACTAAAAGAATTGGAAGCTAACTTTTTTTTGGAAGTTGTTATCCAGCAACCTATAGTAAAAAAATCATAATTTTTTATAAATTTTTCATGATTTTCATTAAAAATTTATTTCAAGAGCAAATAAAGGCATTGTCTAAAGAATTTATTTTTGTAGGTTGGAGATGTTGTTAGGAGGCTACAATAAAAAATACAGATCTAAACAAAGCTTTAGGAGTTTAATTTTTAAATTTTTTAATTTAACTCACATCTCATTTCAGATACTAAAAGAAACAAATGCTCTCAAACACACAATCTTGAATGATTAAGAGAATGAACCGAACAATGATTATTATTTTTTGGGTCTAAAATGTAGTCACACAATCTAGAATGCATAAAGTTTCAAAGAACATTGCAAATTGCACTCTTTAATTTGGGCTTTATTATGAATGCACGATTCTTGAATGACTAAGGTTAACATACTCTTATTCCCTTCTCTTTCCAGCTTTCATATTTTGATTTATTAAGTTGACCCCTTCGTATGATTTATTAAGTTGACAATTGATTTACTAAGTTGACCATACATGTTTTCAAGTTGGAAAAATGAATATTGTATCTTAATCGCATCTGTCTTCTATCATAGATAGCCAACTTAAAATATTCAATTTGGAAAGAACAAACTTTTAGACGTGTTTCCAGAAGTGTTTCTACTACAACACTTCCATGGGCTCATTTGATTTCCTTGCATTTTAGAAATCAAAAAATTATATGACGTGTGTACCGAAAGGTTGTTAGCAAGATCATTTGCAACAACTCTAGGACCACTTCTAGAGAGGCATGCCCATTAGGAAGCGTTACCCTATCGAAGAATGACCTCGCACAGATAAATTCCCCGATCGATATAGAAACAAGGCACTGAAAAACACTCTCACCTTATATCCATGCAAGTTTAGGTGATGTATTTTTTATTGTAGTTTGAGGTAGGAAAACATCCCTACAATTTTTAGCATGATCATAATAGACTACCATTTGGGAGGACTCCACATATCTGTTTATGAACTAACTTAGTAGCTACCTTTTCAACCATATTCTACAAAGCTAATTTGACCTTAGGGATAATGTATTTCTGAAGTTCTTGTATTGTGATTTGACCTCATGAAAACATTTGTTGAACATTCATAATTCTTAGTCCTATTATTTAGAATCATTTTTAGAAGAACTCACTTGCTTGTCTTTGTCAAAGTTGATATGTCCTTTGAGAGCTATTTTGTCATGTACCTTATTGGTTAGTAAGTTATATGCATGTGTTGAAAGGTTGTTATCAAGTTTATTCAAAACAATCCTAGGATTTATTTGTATTATTAATAAAATCTTTATCATTACTTTTAAAAGATTGTTTGTTCACATATACAATTTTCCATTAAGATTCCTATCATTGATGTGTTGAAAGGTTCTTAACAAGTCCATTTGCAACAACCCTAGGATTGTTTCTAGAGAAACCTATCATCTAATTTAAGTTAGGGTATACTCATCATATGCACTACTTGGATCTAAAAGTTATTTACCAAAAAGCAATACAATTTGAGCCTTCATGCCAAAATGACAACCTACAACTATCACGATTAAAACTCCATTTTTCTTCATCACACACTTTTTCCCTTTTGTTTACCCTAGAATATTTCATTGAGAATCATCATTAAGTCACCCTCTTGAATGATTTTAGAAAATAAATCATTATTTAGCTCTCATATAAAAAATCCTCATCCAAATGCAGCCTATACCTCATCCCATCTTTAGTATCATTATCCTAGCAACCACAAATCTTATCTCACTACAAAATATCCTTGGGCTAACACACTTGTCCAAGTTAGTTCATATCATCATTTGTGTCCCACATCACCTTGATCAAAAGGTTGGGCTCTACACTTGATTATCTACCATCATCCTACAACTCCCACACTTGATTATCTACCATTGTCCATCCTTTTGATACCAAGATAATTCTCATGGTCCTATAGGCATCACATCCTTAGGCTAATCCTCCACCATCAACCTATCTTTTTGCATTGGTCACCACATATAGATCCTTTGAAGAATTTGTGCATTTTAGGAATATCACTGACTTTGTCTCCTAGCTTGCATCCACTATTGTATTGTCTTTTTGTGCCCCACATCTAGGTTATAGTGTCATTTCATGCCATGAACCACACATCTCAGTAAAAGGAAGAAAAATGAAACTACTCCATATCATCTTAATATAAGAACTAGCACTTGTCTCAATCCTAAGAAAACAACAAACATGTAGGACCCAACATCTCAAGATCCATAACCCAACTCTGAAACATCATGACTTCACAACACACAAATTTTTCCATAGAGGAATTTATGATTTGTCTAGGGAATGCATCATTTATTAGTATCATCATTGTGAAGCATAAAGATACCATCAAGGAACATTTTCAAAGAGAAGACATTAGAGGTTTTGACTTTGGCCAAATGCCACCATCGAGCACTATCACACAACCCACTTCATCCTATTCCAGTGATGATGAGAAACTTGTTGACTATGATGGGTACATTGGAAGTCTTAGAGATCTTGCTCCAAACATTCTCCAAATTATCTCATTATGCCTCCATGCATACCCACTGGTACTTCATTTTGTACCTTTAACAATGGAAATCCATTTTTGCATTCATCTACACCTCCTTCCTATATCGCACTTGTATATCTCCCACATACATCATTCATGTCTCCATCTTCTTTCATAGTCATACCTTGATCTCCAAATTTTGATAAAAATACTACTAGCTACATCCCTAGTCCAAATCCACCACCTTCATATCCTCCAACCTATTTTCCAAATCCTCAACTCAATCATAGTTATGCAATGCATCAATGTGACTCACCTACTCTTTCCAATCCAGTTCCATCCCCTCTATCCTTAATAAATCCTCCACCTCATATTAGTCTACCATATACCATTCCATCCTATGTCACTATAGACTCCCTTTTGGAAATAACCTATACCCGTCAATCGACTTCATATTCCATACCACAATCTATCACACCTCCTCCACTAGAAAGAAAATCACCCATCACCAATAACCTAGTAATGCCTCCTCTCAAAGGTGGCCAAACCATTCCACCACCACAATACCAACAAACAAGGGTAACCCCTTATCTGCACTATCTAGCCATGCCATCTCATATATCGATTTCTAAACCTCCACACATTCATCCAAGCCTATAAAATGTCACCCCACCTTTATTGAGTTGTCCACCATCTAAATATGCCAATCCTCCACCTCAAAATATAACATTGAAGTCTCCAAGAAATTTTACAAGGAATCTAATAGAAATTGCATCTCCTAAGTTTGATGAGTCATGTCATCTAATTCCATCGTGTGAAGTTGTTAGTGATAAAGCCTTTCCAAATCCCACACCCATCATTCCTTTGCCATCTCCCCCAACTATCTGTTGGTATCTCTACCTATTGTTGTCTATTAGTGTCAACCACTTAGTCATTTACAAGGTAGATTCAGATGGTCATCACTACAACTGAGCGACTCTATATAAGTTGAGTCATGTACATAAGCAACTATGTACCAAGCTCTATACAAGTTGAGTGATGTTTTGGTCACCGAGTATTTTCTATATGAGTCAAGCTCAAAAATGATTGAGCAAGTTTCAATCATACAAGTTCCAAGTTACATAGTGTGTGCCAAGCACATATAGACTAAGCAACAACAATGTCAAGCATCAAAAAGTACTAAAGACTGAGCAATGCAAAGTTTACATAAAAGTCATAAATGGAGCAGATTGTGAGGTAAAACATTTAATATTTTTAGAGGTTGTTACAAAACATTTAAAGGTTGTTTTATGCATAAATGGTGTGGTTTACATATCCCTATGTTGTGCAATCAACAATTTAGATGGAGAGGCTATTATGGAAGAATCTAGAAAACTCTTTATGAAACTCTTTAAATAGTGAAGATCTTAATCTAGATCAGTGTGTATAGAAAAAGGAGAAGTGTATGCATGAGAACAAGGAGTAATATGCAAGTAAAGGATCAAGCTCGGATCAGAATTTAGTGAAAGGGTTTTGTTGTCACTTAACAAACCAAGTATCCTATTCAAGGCAATAAAGTGAAAGGGAAGGTCCAAGTTTATAAGATCAGAGGAGAGGATTAGTTAGCAAGGAGAAGAGATGAAATCAACTTACAAAGAAAACTGAGAGTCAGGTATTGAATCTATTCTAACTGAATTGAATCAAGGTAAATATCATAACAGAGTGGTCTTAATAGATCTTTGTAAATCTTCTAATAGAGTCCTTACTTTGTAACATTGTAACCCTAACAAGTTAACTTTATTACTATAGTAGTGAAGATTTGTGGGTGTCACCCCCACCCCAGTTTTACCTTCACCTTGGAGGATTTCTGGGTAACAAATATTGTGATATGTGTTTATTTCCATGCATGTGATAGATCATCACAACAAGTTATTATTACAATTTTTACATGCATAAGATAACTAATGAAATGGTGAAAGTTTTAAAGTGCTTAAGATTTTGATTCGCCCACCCCCCCAATATCTTGTTTATCCTATTTATACCTCCATCAGTCAACAATTGGTATCAGAGCACTAGTTCTCTAAAGAGAATTATAATAGCTTAGAGATGGAGGCTTTCAAACTTGATAGGGTTATTAACAATCAGGTGATTGACATCCAACTCATACTACAAAAATTTAAGAAAGCGAGACAAGATCTGAAGGATTCCCTAAAAAGGAGAAAGGAAATTTCCATCCAGATAAAACAATTTTCCTATGAAGAAGTTGAGATTGAAGGGATGTTTGAACTGATCAATACAAATGACAAAGCATTTATAGAGCTACTTGAAAAGAAAAAACTCCTGAATGAAGAAATAAGACTAAAAAGAGAACATGAAATCCAATTAGTAAGACTATGTAAAGTGATTAAACTAAAGAAAAAAGTTGAAGAAGACAGGATGGCTGAAGAAGACAAAAGGGTAATGACTACTAGACTTGAAGAAAGGATATTAGATGAGAAGAATCTCACAAACACCCAACTGGACATGATGAATCAACTTATGCTTGCAAATTAGGAATTGAATTAAAAGGATGTGGAAATTGTAAATCTCAAATCATAAAGGGACATACTGAAGAATGAACTAAAAACTAAGAGGAACCTATGGAAAAATTCAATAAATCTAAAGAGGAAATGAAGTAATTTGAAGAACTTATGAAGTCATCTAACTGTTCTAATGGGTTAGGACATTCATGCACTAAATGAGGAGAATAGCCCAGGAATGGAGAACTGAGGAATGTAAAGTCAAAAGACAAACAAACATGTTATCACTGTGGAAAATATGGTCATGCTACAAATATCTGTCAAAGAAAACATGGTATACAAAATTCTAAACCTAAGTTTACTGGTTACTATTTTTACTGCAAGAAACAAGGACATTGAATACATGAGTGTAGATCAATAATGAGGAATGCATCTGCTACACCTAGATTTGAAGTATATTTCTATAATTGTCAAACCTATGGGCATAGAGCACATGAATGTAGGTCATAGACAAAACCCTACTGGAAAAATAAGAGGAAGAATTATGCACCTAAAAATGCATGCTCCAAATATCACAAGTTTGGACATCTAAGCAAGAATTGAAGGACTCAAGTACATTCAAAAAATTAGACAAAAGACAAAGGCCAAGGCAAAGTAGACATTGAACAAGTTAGGAAAGAAATTAAAAGAGAGTAGAAGATGAGAATAGTGGAGCAAATGGAGCTAAGATTACCCAATCCAATGGAGAAGGTGGTCATGTCATCTCAAACTAAGCGAGAAAGGTATGTATGGAACTATATACTTAAGTTATATATCATGCATTAGTTCCTTACATATGAATGTGCCAAAAGTTCATATTTGCATATACAAAGATGCATAGGAAAAAATTTGTGAAAGGTTTCCAAGTGTCAGTAAAAATTTCTATGTTGACTGAGCATTGCAACATAGACTGAGCACTTCAAAAGAATAATGGTAGAGATTGAATGATATGGAATAGACTAAGTTGTAAAGTAAAGACCTAGTTAATAGGGCATCAATATCGACTAAGACAGTTGGCTTCCATCTACCTGAGTACACAATATTAATGGGGACCCTAAATTGATCAAAGGAAGGTATATATCAAATTTCAAAGGATTTATCTCATACCTTGCATGCAAATTTTCAAGAGAATAGAGCGATCTGGGAATTTGAGCATCGAGTAAAAGATCTCAAGAGCGATTTGGATGAGAAGCTTTAATGAGTGGAAATTAGAATCATTTCAAGTAATCTAGAGAAGGAAAGAACTTCAAACCCTAACAATGAACATGGAAGTTTCATCAACCTCTAGAATAAGTCAAGAGGTTAGTATAATTCAACTGGTGAAGAGTGATGCTTGTCCTCCAACAAAAGTTATGTGCTATTCCATAAATTGTGATGAAAGGAGATTCAATGGGTGCACTATCCTTGATACCACCTAAAGTCATTATGATCCATGATGTTAGAAATTGTTATGTGGGTAAAATTGGAGAAGTAGGATACTACGAGATCATAGAAGCATGTCAAAAGTTGTTGAATCTTGAAGGACAAATTCAAAGTCGTTGAAAGGAAAGGGTTAACTCGTGCCCTAGAATTCCTAAGGGATTTCAAGATCAAATGAATCAAATTTGTTTTGAGAAGAATCTATGACATGAAGTATTTTTTATATAATGGACCTATGGAGATCACAAAGAAAATGATTCATATGGTTACATGGTATCCAACCCTAGACAAGAAGAAAACCATGTGATGCCTAAGTAGACAAGAAATTGAGGCAAACATTGGAGCCAAGTGGAATGGATGTGGTATGTCCATTGCAAACATTTTTTATCTACTAATTGAATTTGTAGTGAGGGTAATTGCTCACAAATTCTACCAATCAAGTAGATTGAATAGTGTGCCATGTATGGTTGTGGATGAAGCATGGAAGATAGTGGTGAAAGATCATGAATATGATCTTACCTAGCTACAAAGACTAAAAATTGCAAAGAATCTATCATCTATAAGGAGAGAAAAGAATTCAATGTGTAAGTGTGGATCCCTAATTGTCTGTATTTTCTTTTATATTCAAAAGTATTTTCTTGGTGTTAGTAATGTTGTATGGGAGAAGGAAAAACCAATGACAACACAAATTAATGAGTACATTACTCAATTGGGAGAAAATTTTGAGAATGTTATGGGTGCTTATTTTGATGAATTTAAGCAAAGGATGAAAATGAGGATGAGAATACCTGAAGAATTGGTCATGAAGTATTACAGTGACATATATTTTCTTGTAGATATAGACAACACTTTTGTGTAGGTAGTAAAATCAAGGAAGACTTGGTTACAAAGTTTTTACGATGAAATTGACAATGATGTAGTGAGTGCAAATATTGAAGCACTATTGAATGAAGAGATAGACGTTGAGGCTAAACATTTTGGGAGATATGAGGAAGCTAAAGCAAGTTTAAATGTAAATATTAGGATTTCTTCTAAGGAAAAGAAAAGGGAGAAAATGTTTGAAGATCTAGAAGCAAAATTGGGCACCCTAGGTAAGGGAAAATAACCATTACAGTTGACAAGAGGCCTTGGAGAAGATAAGGAAAATGACAGTGGTGATGAGGAAGAGGAAGAAAAAGGAGACAAGGGTAAAGCCCTAGCTATTGTCACTGTACTAAGCAAGAAGGCTCAAGGAACCAAGAAGAAGCCAACAATTACACCCCTCTCTCCTCCACCACCAAATAAGCCAAGGATTAGGGTAGTTGCTAGTCCCAAGTAGACTACAAAGCAAAGAGTAGCAGAAGCTGCAGAGCCTAGTGTCCCAAAAACCAAAAGAAGGAGATTGGTTAGAGGACCACCTATCAAGAAATCTAAGTCTATTGAAGAGGTATGTGAAGATCTAAGAAGATCTCCAAGATTATCTAGCTTTAGATTTATAAAGTATGATACATTAGATAACTTTGATTGGACTAAGATTGAGGAGGCTATGGTCGACATGATTGAAAATCATAAACTAACTCCTAGTGAAATAGAGAAGAAGATACCTCGGGATCTATATGATAGATTGAAGATAAGATGACAACAGGCAAAAGAGGAAGAGAAAAAGATAAGGACTAACATATTAATCATTGTTATAACTAATCTGTCACATAATCTATAGAACACATTTTTGGAACGGTTAGGAGAAGATTTTTTCCTAAGTACAAAATGTTTTTGATACTAAAGAATAAAATGGAAGTTGTACAACATTAAGACGAGTTGCTTTCGAAAAGCATTTTTGGGTTAATAACTAAGGTAACAAAGAAATACATTGTAAACATCAAAGATGATTATAGAAGTGGAGAAAGCTCAGGTATGCTGAGTTCACAAGGTAGCATTTCACCTGTACATGCTAACACTCTTGAAACTCCAAAGGCCAACTAGTCAAGGCTCACAGGTATAAGGCAGATGGTGAAGAAAAAGAAACAAGTGTAGATAATAAGATTGTTTCAACACTTCATATTGAGGAAAAAAAGAATCAAGTATAGTTGAATAGAGTGCAACTATTGTTGTCTTAAGCACAGATGCACAAGCATGACCGAGTGGTAAAACTCCTTCACCAACTCTCAAAGTAGTGTCGAGCAGTAACATTCCTTCACCAATAAAAAGGAGAAAAATAAAAGATGTTTCACCAAATATTGGAGTTAGTTTGGATGAAATAATTGAGATACCACAACTTGACCTGGCAAGTCTCACCTTGGAGCAAACAATTTTTCTACAAGAACTTTTGGCAAAGAAGAAAAGGAAAGAAGAGCTAAAAAGAGAGTTGAAGCAAAAGCAAGTACTATATGATGTAAAGGATATTTTTTTTGATGCTTTTGAAATTCAAAGTTTTGATGAAGAAACCCAAATCATCAACCAGCTTGTATATGTAGTTGATCAAGTCAATGTTGGAAATATAGAGTCAAATAAGAAACTGATGAATTAGTCTATGAGAAGATTTTAAAATAAGGTTGTGGACAAAGTTTACATAACCATTCTCAAGCAGAAAGTGCCATCACAAGAGAAAATATAGGTTATGTTAGAATTAATATAGAAGGTACAATATTTGTACAACATTCTGTCAAATGTACCAAGATTCACAAATGACATCCAAGCACAAATAAACCAAATTTAGTCTAAGATCAAGATATTCAACAATATTATTTTAGAGTTAGCAAGCTCAAGCATTGATCATTATAATAATTTACTGAATGCTCAAGGCACATTGGTCGAGCTATAGTCAGCTGATAGCAATATGAGATCCAAATTGATCTATATTCAAGAAATCATGATACCTCATTTGGAGGTCTTGCAGAGGGAAATGAAAACAACCCAGGATCTTATCAACAAAGATCATAATATTTTAGTGGTTAATAGTTTATTTGATTTAGTTGCAAGACCATAGTTGCAAAATCACATTTTGGAAGCAACTAGAACCGCATGGGATCATGTACTATCCATGATTACCAGAGTTCACAAGACATTCATTGATGAATATGGATTATTTCCACCTATTATACCCCAAAAATAGAGACATGAGTGTTCAAAAACAAGGGGGAACTATATTTGATAAAAGGGGAAATAGAATTGATTAAGGGGGAAATGAATTTGTTATTCACTTTTACATTGTTTATTCATTATTGATTGGCAAAAGTCATAAGACTTAGGGGAAGAGCTCATTTTTAGATTATATTGTAACAATGTAAATATGAAAAAGTAACAATGTAACAATATAGAAAGAGCAACAACAACATTGAGCATCAGAAAATGATAAAGACCGAGCAATTTAGAGTTTACATGAAAGTCATAAATGGAACAAATTATGAGGTAAAACATTTTTCAAGATGACATGGAAGGAATGCTTAATGTTTGTAGAGGTTGTTATAGAACATTTAAAGTTTTTTCTACATGTAAATGATGTGGATTACATATCCCTATGTTGTACAATCAATGATTCAAATGGAGAGGGTATTATGGAAGAATCTAGAAAACTCTTTACCAAACTCGTTAAATAGTGAAGATCTTAACCTAGATCAATGCGTGTAGAAAAAAGAGAAGTGTATGCATGCGAACAAGGAGTAATATACAAGTAAAGGATCAAGATCAGATTAGAAGTCAATGAAAGGGTTTTGTTATTACTTAACAAAGCAAGTGACCTAGTCAAGGCAATGAAGTGAAAGGGAAGATAAGTTTATCATATTAGAGGAGAGGATCAATTAGCAAGGAGAAGAATCAAAATCAACTTATAAAGAAAATAGAGATTTAGGTAATAAATTAGTTCTAACCAACTTGAATCAGGGTAAACCTCTTAAAATATTTGTCTTAAGAGATCTTTGTAAATCTCTTAAAAGAGTCCTTACTTTGTTGAAAGTGTTAAATCCTCTAACAAGACGAGACCTAGCAGTCTCTTAAGATTTTAATAAGGTAGATCCCTCACAAGGTAGATCATATTTTATGATCAAACATTGTAATCCTAATAGGTTAACTTTATTACTGCAATAGTGAAGATTTGTGGGTGTCATCCCCACCCCATTTTTACCTTCACCTTGGAGGGTTTTTGGGTAACAAATATTATGTTATGTTTTTATTTTCATGTGTGTCATAGATCAGATTTATATGTTACAACAAGTTATTATTACAAGTTTTACATGCATAGTATAACTGATGAATGTGTGAATGAATTGGTGAAATTTTTAAAGTGTTGAAATCTCTGATCCACACACCCCCCTGCCCTCAATATCTTATTTATCCTATTTATACCCCCATCAGTCAGCACTATCATACCTCTTTCATCCACCACACTTATATATCCCCTTCCATCTCCTACCATCATTGAAACCCTCCCATCCATTGAATTCGTCCAGATTCCATCCACATCTCCTCCTCCTAACATTATCCAGACCTCGTCTAATGAACCTCATGTTTCCATTCTCCATCTCCCCATCCCCATTGAAGAAATTCCCATCCATCCATTAACCCCATATAAGGAGTTCATCCATACATCTCCTGTCACACCATCTACTCCCAACCAATCCTATCACGATCTTGTCCAAAAGCATGTTGAAATATCCATTGGCATAAATTAGAATCCTACTATTATACCTACTCCATCTCAAGATCCTCCCATCCCAATTATTCCCCTACATGATCCATTTTTAACATCTACTCCATCTAAAGAGCAATCACCATCTCCTTCATAGCAATCACCATCTCCTCCATATCGGTTTAGGGTATGAACTGCAGTGTTGATAGCTTCCTTCCAGTATTTGATAGCAATGCTCTTTTCAATCATTAAGGTTCTTGCACAATCCATGATAGATATGTTCCTCCTTTTAGCTATTCCATTTTTCTCAAGAGTTCCAGGGGTTGATACCTGTCTTTTGATTCCTCTTTCAATGCAAAAGTTATTGAACTCATGTGAAATGAATTCTCCACCTCTGTCTGACCTCAAGCATTTCAATCTTTTCCCTGATTCCTTTTCTACTTTGGCCAAATACCATTTGAATTTCTCAAATGCTTCTGATTTGTTCCTTAGATACATGATAGTCATCATTCTTGAGTAATCATCAACAAAAAAAATGAAGAAATTTTCTCCAGTATAGCTTTCAATTCCAATGGGTCCACATAAATCAGTATGCAAAATTTCTAATATATCTTCAGAATGATATTTTTTACTTTTAAAACTAGTCTTTCCCATTTTACCAATCTGACAATTCTTCCATAGACCAACCTCAGGTTTCTTTATGTTAGGAATGCCTCTTACTTTCTTGAATTTTCTTATCTTCACCAAATTATCAAAATTGACATGACACAACCTTTTATGCCATAACCAACTTTCTTCAATTTGAGAAATAAAACATGAACATTCACCAAGTTCAAGATAAAATAAGTTATCTTTTGTTTGAGTGCCCGATCCAATCAATTTTATTTTGCCATCCAGCAGTCTTGCTTTTCCATGCATGAATTCTACTTTGAATCCATTATTGAGTAGTTGTGCCACACTCAACAAATTATGCTTTAGTCCTTTTACCCAATAGGCATTATCACATATAAGTTCTTTGGTTAGAGAGATTCTTCCTCTTCCTTTTATATAACAAGGTTCATTGTTACGAAATCTTACACTGCCACCATCATAGTCTTCAAAATATTCAAACTTAGTTTTGTCACCAGTCATGTGATGAGAACAACCACTATCTATGATCCATGTATCATTTTTTCTCATATGAGAAATGAGTGCCATTTCCTCATCATTATCAGACTCATCTTTCACAGTAATGTAGACAATTTCATCTTCTTCTTCATCATTAGAATCATTAGAATCTTTAGCCATAAAACATGTTTTCTTACCTTTATCCTTGAATGATTTGAAGTCTTTCTTGCCATTGTACTTGTAATCTTTCTTCTCATCTTTGTTCTGCTTGTTTGGGCACCTAGCAGCAATATGACCCAACTTCTTCACATGAAAAATAGATTAGAAGAACTTTACCTTTATATTTTCCTCTACCTCTAGAATATTTCCTTGCTAGTAGAGCTTCAATCACATCAAGATCATTGTCTAAACTTTGGTCTGATTCATCTTCACTTTTTGACTGAGATTCTTTGTTCTTTTTTCTTTTCTCCTAGAGTGAAATCTTGGCTTCAAATGTTGATTCACTATTTTTGGAAGTTGGAACATAGTTGTCAAAGTTGTCTAGTTCAAATGTAGTTAATCTTCCAACTATGGCCTCTAGATTTATCTTATGATTTACTTCACATCTTCTTTCTTGAATTGCAGAGACTCTAATTGCATAGATTAGTAGTAATGTTCTAAGAACGTTACTTATAACTATCTCTTCACTGATATCTCCTCCAGATGCTTTGATTGCACTGACACATGCTTTAACTCTTTCAACATATTTGGCAATGTTTTCATCCTCTCTCATTTTCATTTGGTCAAATTGTCCTCTCAAACTTTATGCTTTGGCTCTTCTCACATTATCATCTGCTCCATAGATTTCTTTCAGCTTGTTCCACATTTCAAAGGCAATTTTGCAATCTTTAATGTCATCAAATTCTTCGTAACTCAGAGCAGATGCTATATCTATCATCATAATGTTGTGGGTCTTCTTTTCAACAATATCATTGACAGATAGTGTACCAGTTGGTTCTGCATATTTTTGACCAAGGTATTTTAGTCCTATATCTCCAATAGAAGCTAGATGAAGTCTCATCAACCCTTTCCATGAGAAGAAGTTGTCCCTGTTAAGTCTTGGAATTTCCCTCTTATAAGACATCCTAATCTTTGGTTTAGATCCTTGAAATCTTATCCTATAAGCACCAAAAGCTCTGATACCAATTGTTGGAAATATAGATGAAGTAACTGAGAGGGGAGGGGTGAATCAATTACCACAAAACCAATTCCAAAAATCCCTTAGATGTCTATAATGCTTACTTACTGCTGATACTCAATAAATAGGGCAGGAATATTGTAACTCGGTAAGTTAACTAGTTACTGATCATCTAGCATTCAAAGTTATTAATATGCATGCAAAGGTTAACTAAATGAACACAAGAGACACCAGATTTAATGTGGAAACCCAATATGGGAAAAACCACCAAGTAACTAGTCACCTATTTTCACTCTTCTGAAGTGAGCCTTGTTAGGAGACAACCCTGTTAAAGGTTACAATACACACTGTTAGGTGTGACCTTCTTAGAGGATTTAATCACCCTATTAGGAGTGGCCTGGTTAGAGGTCTTTAGAACAATCCAATTGAACTGTCACCTTGTTAGAAGATTTACAAAATGGTTGTTAAACCAACTCTGTAAAGAGATTCTGGATTCACTGTTACAATGATTAGAAAGCAACAATGAAATGACCTGAATGATATGCAACTTATCTTTTGTTGATTACAAATCTATGTTCTGCTTTACTAGATCCTTACTGATCAAATACAACTTTGCAGCTCCTCCAAGATATCTAATCCTTCATTAGAATTCGCTCATTATTCGCTTATTCCTTCCTCATCCATATACTTACACTTACACTCTCACTTTTTATTCCACAACTTGAACATCTATATATATACCTTTGAGATTATCAAGTTAGCTCAAATATAAGTTAAAACAACTAAGAAACATCAGTTGGCTACATTTATTCCACGAAACAATTGATCTTAATATCAAAACAATAAAATCCTTCACTGGTCGACCCAGCTCAGTAACCACTGCTCTAGAATGGTTTTCTAGTGTTAACCAAGTGAAGCTTGGTAAACACTGCAAACCCTGCAAAAATCCTCTGGAGACTGAGTGAACTCAGTTAGCACTGACCTTCCTTTGCTAACCTTGTGAGCTCATTAGAAGCTATCTTTCTGCCACATTTCCTTTGATGACTGAGTGAGCTCAGTAGACACTAACTGCTCCAGAATGGTTTTTTAGTGTTAACCAAGTGAAGCTTGGTAAACACTGCAAACCCTGCAAAAATCCTTTGGAGATCAAGTGAACTTGGTTAGCACTGACCTTCCTTTGTTGACCTTGTGAACTTGGTAGACTCTATCTGATGACTAATATGACATTTGTGTAACATCAAAGACAATACTCAATTAACAATTGTATCCAGCAATTCATCCTTCCAAGTCAAGATCCATTTACATCTACCCATTCAAAGAAAGATAATCAAACCCCGTCCCCTTTTCTTTGTTATTGTACATCTCCTATAATCCATGGGAATACATCTACAATAGAAGAAATAATTTTCACACCCAAAACTTCTACTTCTCCACCTACTAATGGACTCACATCTAGTGTTCCCAATAATGAACATCATATTGAAAAAAGAAATAAAAATGTATATCTAGATGTTGGTATCCTTTCTATCCCTTCACAATCCCAAGTCCTTCCATCTTTACCCCAAATTTCCTATCCATTTCATTCCACGTCCATTTTGGGCCCTTATCCTACCACTTATTTTCATCCCTCCATTTTGGGTTGCTATACCCCTTATCTAAGTCCTTCACCCTTTCCATCCAATTTGGGTCATTATATACCTAATCCAAATCCTTTATCTCTTCCATCTATTTTGGATCCTAATCCTTCCTCATTTCCATCTATTTTAGGTCCTTATCCTTCATTCCTTCTATTTAATTTGGGCAATTACATGCATCCATATCCTGTATTCTAACCTGTCACTCCATCCCCTCAAATCCACAAGCTAGATCATCAAAGGCACTCATCCTTGAATTCCTTCCAACCTTAAAACTCTATCATTCCATCCATAATCTCTCCACATCCTCCATGCTCTTGTTCCCATACCATGGCTAATGGAAGTAAATTGGATGCCAAAATTAAAAATCATAAATCCAAAAATTCACAATAATCCAAGTATCAACATGTCCCTCTAAAATATATGTTAAAGAAGAGAAACATTTGATCCAAAAGAAACAAAAGAAAGAAAAATTTAAAAGGCCATAAGGTACCAAAATAAAAAAAGTCAAAAATCATGTGAATACCCAAGATACTCATAAAAGAATGCATCTCAAAGGAAAATCTCAATTCGCATCCATTCTTGGTGCTAAAAAATCATCGTTTGTTCATAATTTATCTAAATCCATAAACACGTCCTCCATCCCCCCAATTAATTCTTAGTCCTCATGCTTCTTATCCTACATTTCCAATCCTCCATCTTCCAACTTTAATTTTGGTCCTTATATTCCTCCTACTCCATTTTCTCCTTAATCCCGTTCAACATCATCTTTTCCACTACTTCATCACCCTTCAAGGTGCATACCAATGATGATCTTTCCAATTCCCTCATCCATTTATCCACAAGTCTTGCATCTGCCCATCCATTATCTTCCAACTCACACCCACCATTTTACGCATTTAATCTTATTTTTTAATGCTTCCTTATCCACTCATCCTACCAACACCTATGAGTAAAAGACAAAATAATACTAATAATCGTACAATGATGAGAACTTGGCAAACAAGTGCCTTGGATAAGTACCATGATGAAAAATTGGCAAATAAGAATCATGCGTAATCCTTCCATAGAAATTCTCTGCACACTCAAGGGAAACTTCTTGTGCCCACCATACATGTCTCATCTTCCTACTGTACCTACAAATTCTTATCCATTTCACCTCCTCCACCTTTGAATCTTCATTTAAAAAAAGCCACTGCCATACATGCAATGTTTTGATCAAATTTTGACACTCATTCTCCCATCACAATGTGTATCCACCTATCCTTTAGCCACACATTGTTCCTTCCATATAATCCATCATCCTCCTTTCCTTTATCTCCATCCACCCATCTTAGTTATCCTTTATCTACCTCCTTCATCTTGTTATTTCCCTATCTTCCATCCTATCATAACTCTCTTAAGTCCTTCTCATGCATGAAATATTATAACTGGGGGTATTGTATTTCTTTGAGACCCTATCCTACCCACCTCCCATCTCCCTATTGTTGCTCCATTTCCATCTTCATATTCTAATCCCTATCTTCCCACCTTCCATCTCTCTGTTCTTTTTCCATTTCCATCTTCATCTTCCAATCCCTATCTTCTTACTCACCACACCTTTTTCTTCCATCCTTGTGTCTCCCAATATCTCCTTCGCATTTTCATTACTTAACATATCCCTTTTCATTGGTATCTAGCTCTATGTTATTCCCATGTAACCCAATACCATCCATTCATATCCTAAAGCTCCTAGAAATCTACCATCACATGCCCCATCGCATTCTTCCCCTCTAGATATCTAAAATTGTGCATCAATAACCCCATCCAGTCACACCCTTAGTCTTGTTTCTAGCCTTGTTGAAAACATTGATCAAAATCCAATCTTCATCATTGGGATGCATCCTTCCCAATCCTTGCCTTGTTCTAAGGTATATCATTCCCATTATCCACATCAACCTATCCACCATCTGTCCATCTTGGCTTTTTAGCTAGATCGGTAAATCATCATGCATTTCTTTGCACCACTACGAATCCATCCCATTCAACCCCCCACCCTTGTACATAGCACCAACATATCCTCAACATCTCCTATAAATAGTCCCTATACAATGTCATTCTTGTAAATATCTCACTTAGTTTTATTGTACATACCATCCACAATAGCATTTGTTAGTCATCACTATACCCCCATATCAATCACCAGTCATCAACTCATAAGTTATCCGTCCTTAGCCATCATCATTCATCAATTTCATCATATGTAACTGGATCTCATGTTAGTTCCCACCAGATCAAGGCCTTTAGTTATCACTGCTTTGTGCTTCAAAGAGTCCTTATGTACAATCCTCTATCACTAAAGTGTTTTCTTTACAAAATCAGGTTACTTTTGAGTCTAGGTACTAGGTGCTATTGATAAGTCCTTGCAGGATACATCTTTCCTCTCATCAGACTTGGGTCCATTAGTATTGAGTCCTACCAATCTCTCTATCACATACTTATTTTTTGTTAATTTATTCTTTCTTTTGATGTTGAATTTCAATTTTGGTTCTTGATTAAATATTTTTTGACAAATTTGGCTATCCCTTCCTCAAGGTTGCCACAATCATTCATATCATGGCATGTTGCAAATGGGGAAATCAGCAAGCAAGGTCTTGATCCCTCTTTCACATTTTTTCTTTTCTACCTATGAGTCAATCCGATAAAACCCTTTCATATCCAAACATATGATCATTTATGATTACATGGTGCACTTGGGAAATATCACTTGTTTGTGAGTTACCCAATTTCATTTCTTTTTTGATGTCCATTGGGTTTCATGTGTGATTCTAAGAAAATCCTTGCATGTTTGTTTTCAGTTAGTCCTATTCAAAAATGATGACAAGGTCTTGATGTTCTTGGTAACCTTGGTCAATCCCTAATATTACTACATTAAATTAAGTGCTCATATACATGGTGGTTCTCCTCATGTAAAATCCCATGCTTGAAGCTTCAAATGGATTTTATATCATCCCCCCATTTCACAACGAAGAAACAACAAAAAGAGTCATTTTTTATCCTTATCAAAATCATTGTATCAACATCTATCCTACATCCTTATCCTATCTTGAAACCTATCCAAAAATCCTGTAAAGTTTCCAAAATTCCACCACATTCTAAGGGTTCACTTTAAAAAGTGAAATCCCCCATTTATCCCTCATGTCCTACAACCTATCTCACAATTTTGTCTAATCTATACAACTGATCTCCCCTTGTCTTGTACTTCCGCAATAAGAGTATGAACCACTTTTAAACCTCTTTCATTTAAACCTCTTTCATCCTTTATGTATCCTCCATCAACCCCAATTTTCTTATTTCTCGAGATGTCATCTAGTTTCGCTTTCTCTCATCCTCGCCTTCTCAAGGGTGCATCATACATTATAGTTTTTTATAAAGACAAGGGCAACCTAGTTTCTTTAAAAACCTTCTTTGTGTCATCTATTATCTAATAACATCTTTGAAATAGTGTTGTACCAACACTTTATCAAAGAGAGGCAAAATGTAGGCACCTAAATCTAATCAAATTTAGTCATCTTCTAAATCGTATTTTAATTAAATATTAAATATAAAATAATTTTAGTGCTATTGCCTAATTAATTAGATTAGATTAATTAATTATAGCCCAATTAATAAATTACTAGACAACTAGTAGTCTAATTTATTAATAAAATCCTCCTTCTTCCATTAAATTAAATAAATGCAAAACCCATCTAATTTAATCTCCAAAACTCCTTTCTATTTAATAAATTTAATTAATTAAATTCCTCCACCCACAAACTCATCCTCTAAGCCAGTTGTCACCCAAACTCAACTCATGCATCGATAATTCTTATTTTAATTAAATAATTCATTTATTTAATCAAATCTCATGCACTAATATTTAATTAAATCTCATACAACGAATATTGCTCTTTTAATTAAATAATTCTTTTCTTCTTTCTTTTTTTTGATAGGTAAGAAGCCAAAGCCAAGATTAATTTTTATGTTATTTGATTAATTATTATTATTTATTTAATTAAAGTAGGTTTGAATTGAAGACCTCCCAGATAAGAGGCTCACAATTTACCATTGTGTTGTAGGCTCTTGCCTAAACAATTCATTTATTTAATTAAATCTCATGCATCAAATAATTCCTCTTTAATTAAATAATTCTTCTTTTAATTAAATTCCATGAACTAAATATTCCTCTTTTAATTAAATAATTCATTTATTTAATTAAATCTCGCGCACTTAATATTTCTCTTTTAATTAAATAATTCATTTATTTAATTTAATCTCATGCACTCAATACTCCTCTTTCAATTAAGTAATTCATTTATTTAATCACATCACATGCACCAATAATTCCTCTTTTAATTTAATAATTTATTAATTTAATTAAATCTCATGCACCAAATATTTCTCTTTTAATTAAATAATTTGTTTATCTAATCAAATCTCATGCATGAATCATTTCTCTTTTAATTAAATAATTCATTTATTTAATTAAGCTCATCCACCAGCATTTTCTCTAACAAATCCATCAATCTCCCACATCCTCTAGTTAACTAATCCACCTCACCCACCTCAACTAAAACACATCACCTCCTCTTCCATGTTTAAAATCCCTCTCTAGATCACTTGCATAAACTAAGACATAATTTACTCCCTCTAAGTCAAGCCCAAGTCCACTCTCATGCCACATCTCCCTCATCTATCTCTAAACATAGAAGTTCATCTCCTCCACCTATCTCACACCTCACTCAATTAACTATCCATCAGAAATTTGTATCTCCTCCTCACCCAATTTTCTATAAATTAAACCCTTTTCTCTTCATAAATTATCCACCTTATGAGTAGAATTATTATACCATTTTGAGAGGTAATTACTTTCAAAGCGCTATTTGGTGATATTCAAATGTTTCATGCACCCATCTATCAAATTCATTCATTGTTGAAGCTTGAGCACCAGATTTGAGCACTCATCTATAATCACAACCACATCAACACATCAAGAAGCCTACATGAAGAAACAAGTTTGCATGTTCTGTTATTTGGTTTCCTTGTTAGTTTATCATATATGTTTGTTAATTTATTTAGTTCACTAGATGTTTGGCTTTCTAGCTTTATATCTTTTTCATCCTAATTCTAATGCATATATGACCAATCATTGTTACATGGACAAACAATTATCATAAATACTAATATTGATTCTTGAGTAAAGACTTGCCCTTATAACAACACAATAAAATAGACCTGTAGTGCCTACCCCTAGTTCGCATTTTTGCTATCATTTTCGAACTCTTTTAGGGCTAGTTTTATGTTGATGGTTAGCAGCATTGTTTCGAGACTTTCAAATATTGTGTTATGGATTCAGTTGATTTATGATGAGGTTACTTGGTACTTTATAGTTCATGTATGTATGATGATTATTTTCAGTGTTTGCAATTATTGATGATGATTATTATATTGTTTCCAACTATTGATGATGATTAGTTAGTATTATCACATGTGTTTTCTTATGGATACTTACCCCATACTTGCATGTGTATGGTGTCTGTGTTTGTTTTCTTTCTGTATGGAGTTTCTAATGTGGTTAAGGAAGGGAGTCGTAGTCACCTGCTAGTTGAAATCTACACGATGCACCACTTCCTACCATTGCCTATTTAGTTTAGTATATATTGTGCTTGTACATGCATGCTTTTTATGCAAGTTGTAGGTACCGGGTATCGACTTCCCTGAATTTGCCAGGATGAGTTTACCCTATCACATTATCTCAATGGTAAGAGAGGGGAGATAAATTCTCAAGTCCAAATCTCAACCCTTTAAGTCATTTTTTCTAATTGAAAATTAGGACAAGTATCTGAGTTGAGTACCCTCCGAATACATTGGATGACGTAATTCGTGATATTAACCCTTTTGGTTTGATTTTGTATGTATTTTGGCTATGACGGGTTTTCATATTTTACTTTGTGAGTCTTTGGTGTATTTTCTATTAATTAAGCCTAATTAAAAGAATTAATTAATGGTTTAATTTAATGGAAAATTAATATGATATTTTAATATTTATTTTATTTAATTAATTGAGAAATTAATTAAATAAAATAATTAAATTTGAAGATAAAATATATAATTTTAAAGTTGGAATGTGATAATATTTATTTAAGTTAATAAATATTTTAGCAATTAAGTTTCAAAAATATATTTAAAAATGGAAAAGATATTAAAATTATTAAAAGATTTTAAATTGCATGATGTGTGCATGTGAAATAAATATAAATATATTAAGATAAAATAAGTGGAGTTAGTAAAGTTAGTGCATGAGATTTAAAAATAATAAATAAATTTAAAAGAGTAAGTAAATATTATATTAATTAATGTGCATTATTTTAATATTTGCTCACATAGGAGTTGGCAAATTCTCAGGAGTTGTCATGTAGACAACACAAGAGTTTGCACTCTAAGAATGCACAAGTTGTCTACACTTAGGAGTTAGCATATTATTTGAGCACATGGTGTCTACAACCTTATGACTGATCTAGAAGGTTGGAGAAGACTCATGCTTAGTTGTCATGCTTATCTTCTAGTTCTTTTTAGACACATTCTAGATGCATCTTAAAAGCCGTTAAATAGAGGCTCTCCTAGTCTGTTTGGACAAGCTTCAAAGCTTAAATGCATTTGAGAAGCTCATATGCTTCTACATGCTCATATGCTTCAACAAGCACTTCTAATCACTTGGAGATTTCGGTTGGCTTGGATCTTGGAGGAATTGCGAATGTTGGAGAAGGAAGGGATTTTCTATGGACTTCTGAAGCATGGCAAATTAGCATCAGTGTCTAGGTGCACTCGTGATTTTCACATATTCTATTTGCACTCTTTCTCTTCCTGTCTTCATCGTGTTTTTTATATGTGTCTGAATATTCTCTGCGATTGAATCTACAATTTTGAAATTAGAATCTAGATATGTATGTCAATTTTATTTGGTTGAGAAGAAAACAATAGAAAACCCTAGTTCCAAATGAGAAAGAATTATATCTAAATCAGGTTTGGGTTTGAATTAGAATCGAATTGAGAAATAGATTTTAAAAAAAGGGTTTCAAAATTTGTAGTTAAACCTATTAGATGGAATTAATGAGAAACAATGATTTTAAAGGAAAAATTCTTAATTTTGAGAAATTAAAAAGCTCTTTTTGTTTATATATATATATATATATATAATTTATTTATTTATATATATATATATATATATATATATATATATATATATATATATATATGTATGCAGATTTGATATATTATATATATGTATGTATATATGTTCTCTTTTTAATATATTAAATCTACATACATACATACATATATATATATATATATATATATATAGATATATATATACATATAAATATATGTGTGTGTGTGTGTGTGTGTGTGTATGTATGTAAATGTATATATACAAGCATTGCAACATTTTTATATTAGACATATATATATATATATATATATATATATATATATATATATATATATATATATATATATTGTAATGCTTGTATACACACACACACACACACACACACACACACACACACACACACATATGTACGTTTATTTAAAAACGTTGCTTTTAAAATATGTGATAGTGAAAATCATTTAAAGCAAAATATATTGATGTGCATCTGGTAAAACATTTTTGAAAATGTTTATTAAAAATAAATAAAAGTTAATTAACATATATTTTGGAGTGGGCGGGGTTATTACCCACCGCACTCCACCTGCCTTATTATCCCCAACGGTAGTGGCACGCCTGTAATGCGTACGGTGATGGGATTCATTGCAGGGCCGCACGGCTTATTAAGCCGGCGGCTATTTATATACATATGAGCCGCAGTGATTGTAATCGCTTGTCTTTTTGTAATGAAAACTATTTTAATAAAGTTTAAATTATATGCAATTTAGTTTGTGTATTATTTAGTGTTGATTTTATATTATGTACTATTTAATATATGTTAAATACTATTTAATATATATTAAATATTTATAAGAGATGGTGATAAATAAATTTAGATATTATAGTAGTTGGAGATTTAATTTATTATAAATAATTATTATAATGATTTAAACTTTAATAATATTTAAATGATTAGGGGTCATGGATTGCGAAAATATGTTAGTCAACTTAAATAATATGATTTAATTAGTCAATAGGAAAGTTGTTTAATCAAGTGTTGAGATTAATGTAAAATTGTTTTAATAGAGTTGATATGTATTTGTTGAAATTCTAGAGCATTATTTTAATGATTTAAATGTTAGATGGATACTTATTCTCTAATTATTTTTGGAGAATTTGAATTAAGAGAATTTTCATTGATTTTAGTAAAATAATGGAGAATTGGTTATTATTATTAACAAGTTATTATTAAATTATTAATTTAAATAATAATATTTTTGGAGTATAGTTGATTTTTAATCAACTGATATTTATTGAGTTGTTAATATAACTATGATATTAATAATTAAGTTGTGCGATAGAGTCTTAATAGAAATGATTATCAATAATACGGGTTTGTTAAGGAAATATTAGTATTCATTGAAAGAGTGACGAATGTGGTCATTAAAAATTTATTAATAAGATTTCCAATATAACTTGTTATTAAATAATAACGAGTCATTTTTGAATTATTAATATTAGAGAATTGGATTATGGTTGACCTTTAACTTACAAATTATAGTTAGTTATTAATCATCTAATATTCATTGGGTCATTGATATGGATAGGTAATTATTAATTAAATTAATTAATTAGAGTTAATTGAATTTAATTAATAATTAAGTTATGTAATAGAGTTTGAATTGATATGATTCTTTTAGCAAAGTTGTAAATAATCTACATCGAAGTTGATAAGTCTTATTCTAATGACTTGAATAATGACTTTAGATATTTTAATGGTTATTAGTGATGATTCAATTATAACGATTAAATTAAAAGGCTTAAGTTTTAGTGATATTTAATTGAGTTTTTAATTAAGAACTATTAGAATGATATAAAAGTCATGGATTATGTGCCTATGTTAATTGATTGATTTAATTGATCATTTTAATAAATTTTATAATCTTCTTATTCAAAGATTGATAACTCGCTTTCTTATAGTTTAACGAATAATGATCCTTTGATTATGTTGAAAAGTTGAAGTAACGTTAAGGAAGAGTTACTCAATTAGTAACATTGATCATAGCAAATTAAAGCGAATGATTTTATTAAGTGTCAAATGATTTAATGAGTAAATATTTATCCTTCAGTTATTCTTAGAATGAAATTTTAAATAATGGAAGGAATAATGTTATCGAGGGAACAAACGGGTTGACTTGTAGGTCAAATGATTACTTTTATATACTTGAAGTATACTTGAAACGAAAACTGAAGCTCTACGCTCAATTCAACTATGTCTTATAGCAAAACTAAAACATGTGTTTGCATTGTGTAATCTCTATGCTTCTTGTTTTGAGTTTTTGGGTTAAATAGTGTTGACTAATCTTAGGTTGTTACCAGAGGCTCAGGGGTTTATGAGATATGATGGCATGTTGATCTTATTTGGTCTCGATCTTTCTAAACCCAACCATGGTTATGAGATGGTATGTTCTATGAGATGTTTGTAATTACTGATTGTTATTGCTCCTCAGTCTTCTTGAGTGAAATTGAGCTATATGTATCTGAGACACTTGACTTAACCATTTTTGAGTCATTGATCAGTTATCCTTGGATTACTTTCCAGTTGCCATGAAATGTTGATTTATTTCTTGATGATGTCATGTTGTGACATGTTTGACTCAACCATTTTGGAGTCTTCGATCAGTATTACTTTGAGATACCTTTTGGTTGCTTGTTAAGAACCAATGGATATTGTGATTCATATTGGAGATTATATTTATGAGGTTTATTTTGTGGAGCTTTTATGTGTTCTTGGATGGGAGAACCATCTTATTATCAGGTTGCCTATTAAGGAACCGAGTTTGATCTTTATGAGTGTTGTGGTATGGGACACAACTGTGGATTTATGTGCTTAGGAGAGGTTGTCTAGGTACATGACTGTGGGAGTGGCTTGCATAGGGGTTCGGGGCCCAAAGTGGTTAGTACCAGGGTAGCCTAATGCAAGTTATGTAATAAGTGATAATCTAGTAATTAAAATTTATGGGGGGAAACACACTAAAAAGATAAGTTAGAGATATTTGATCCACCCATGCCTTGAGTGCTTGTATAGACTAAGGATATGAATGAGATGAGTGCCTCGTCTTCTTGAGAGGGCTTCTTGGTTTCCACATGTGCCACGTTGAGGGTCCGAGGTTCAGAGTAACCAGTCCAAGGTAACTCAACGCTTGAGGGTCCAAGGTCTAATGAGAGACCAGTCCAGGGTAACTCAAGCAACCATGTGATGACACTCCCTAGTATGTAGCCTGAGTCTCCTCTATAGATTTTGTGTACCTCTGGTAGTGTACTTATTATTGTGCCTCTGGGATTAGATGTCAGTTTGTGATTGGAACCTTTGAGTTAGTATACTTTTAGGATTCCTGAATTAGAAAGTGTTTGTGCTATGTGTTTTGATATCCTATTTTTGGGACTTGAGATTATCTCCTTAGCACGGTGGGAGTGGACCATTTAGGTTCCACGTGATCGGGTGGTAGTGTTTTTCCACTCTTATCATTTGAGATCTGTCTGAGACACCATGGCCGATGCATTCTTTATTGCCTTCTATCTTTATGGATTATGATGGTGGACATGTATCCTCACATTGATGATTTGCATATGTTAGATGATGTTATCTTATGCTTTACTTTGCATGTTAGACTACTTTCTGTATATGATGTAGTATGATTAGGTGTGACATTCCTACTATGTTAATACCGATGATCTCTTCGGTGATTTGGAATGTTACGCATGGACGGATGGCTAGGATCCACGATGGTCTAATGATGCTATTTATGGTTGGAAGGAACCGTGCACTTAGTTATTTATGTTTGTGATGTATGGTTATCTTTTATGATGGATGTTTTTATCTTTTGTGATGATGTATCATGTATGACACGTGGTTTCATTTATGTCATTGCATCATGGATGAGAATTAGGACGAGAATGTATCTTATTTCACATATGTTTATTCTTTCAAGCCTTTCATACCTTGTGACATGTATAGTGGATGATTGAGCTAAACTAAAATGAAATTTATGAACATTGGACTTTTTATTATTATTTCATGTGGATGTAGTATTAGATGATTAGTTATGTTAGATGTGATTCAACATTAAGGGATCCATAAAGAATGAAACATGTTATGTATACTTTTATTGAATTGTTCCTATTGCTTCCGTTATTAAGCATAAGTTATAATTGGATTTACTTTCATGTTTTAAAAAAAAATTTGTTTGGGCAACCTCAGTGAAATTTTAGATTAATTCTTTGGATCCCTTGGCAGGGCATTACAAGACCTAACCTTGTCTATTTCAAGTTAAACTCTCCAGGCATGTAAGAAAAAATGGAGGAAATTTAGAAAGAGTGAGCAATTTTGCATATTAATGCGCATAGTCATTACCTTGAAGTGAGAATAGGTGTGATTCTGAGGTTTAGATTGAAATGAATAACACAAATACATCACATTTTTAATAGATAGGGGAGTAGTGTAAACGCTTTGGTAGATGGAAACATAATTGAGGAGTAAATGCTCTGAGGTATTTGGAATGGTATTTTCAAAAAAAAAAAAACATCCATTGTGTGCACTATAAAGGTAAGCATGTCACCATCAACTTCCATTATAAAATAGAGGTATACAAATATCGATGGTATTGATATCTACATCAAGGTTCATAGAAACAAGAATGAAGTTATTTTTGTAACACTTGACACACGGATACCAATAGCCCATCCTTCTCAAAAAAATTACCCAACACATTACATCTGAGCATTTTGTAGCTTAGATAACCATATCTCTCAAACCTCACATTAGCACATTACTGTTTGCAAGTGGGTAACTCATTATTTTATGCAATCTAACACTCATGCTAAGTTTATACAACCTTTCTATAACAATGATGATTTCCACATAGTTCAAAACTAAGAAAAATAGTGGTATGATCATGAGATAGGTTTTTCTTGGCCGTACACAAGCAACCTCACAAGTAAAGCCTATCCACTAATTAGGGTCATACATTGAAATTATGCAAATCATGTGTAATACATTTTGTTGATGTTCTTTATCCTAACTCCAATTAAAGCCTAACACTAAATCCTATCTCTATATGTAATTTTGATTTTGTAACCTAATTAAACCCTAGTTAACTCATCTTATAACCCTAAATCTAATGTTAATCTTAACCTTCATCCAAAATATAACCTTGATCATAATTGTAATGATTAAAAAATTATAACAATAAAAAATAATTGAGATTACAACTCTACTTAATTTTCTTAAATAATTATTTTAAATCTATCAAATAATAAAAGATTGCACTTACAATTTATATTTTTAGGCATATAATTCAAGTGATTTATTAGATTTTTAAATATATATTTTTTATGTACATTACCTTATTGATATATGTACATGTATTTTTATTCTATTTATTTGTTCAAATTTGAACTATCATATTAAAGTCACACATGAAGATCAATCTTAAATGTGTAAATCTAGACCTTTGAAATTCAAAACTAATAGTACAATTTTATTCATTTCATATTTACATTTTGTTATTCGAGTTAAAACATTTTACACCATACCTCCTAATTCATCACTAAAACAAAAAATAATATTATTTTTATTAAATACATTTCATCAATTATATTTCAACTTATTATAAACTTACAAATTTGTTTTTTAAATTTATTTCTTCTTAATATTTAATTTTAAATGCTCAACTCTATTTTTTCTTCAAAAAAATAAAACTCATTAATATTTTTACCTAAAAAATAAACAAACTCAAAATATGAGTTCTAATTAGCAATATAACTTAAGCAACACTCGAACTTTATGAAGAATGAATGAAATAAAAGGGCATATTGTCAACGGTTATTATAATTCCTTTAATGAAACATACAAAGTCCACTAATGTGCTTAGAGCTCATTTAACACATTATGTTGGAGTGATTTGGAGACTAAAATAACTAGCGCTTACATCTTTGAAGGGTGCAAGGGTTAAGCCAATAGTATTGTATATTTGTTATGATGTACTTGAATAGTTATTCATAAACTCTCCCTATCTACTTCCCTGCCTCCATTTTTATATATTTCTTATTCACGCACATAGTGTAGTGCCCACCCATAGTTTACTTTTCCATTATATTTACTAAACTCTTTTATGCCTATTTCATGGATGTGTTAGTTTCAAGGATATTATTTCATAACTTGGACTAGAGATATATCAACGATGATTACTAAGTTGACTATATTTCATGTGTTGTTTAATAATTATGGTTACTGGTGCATTAATGATGCTTTAATGCTTCGTAGTTAATAAATATTATTCCTTTCATAGCAATGTCAGATGATATTTTAATGACGATTACTTCATATTGATAATGATGCATTATTTTATCTGAGCATTTGATGTTTGACTTATAATTATTGTGGTACTTACCCCATACTTGCATGTGTATGGTGTGTGTGTATGTTTTATCTTTCTATTTGTTGTGTTTGATGTGGTTAAGGGAGGGAGTCATAATCACCTGCTAGTCAGGATCTACATGATGTATCACTCATTGCCATTGCTTGTTTAGTTTAGATATATTTATATACATATGCATGCTCATCTTTTATGCAGAATGTAGGTACTAGGTATTGACTTCCCTGAATTGCCAGGATGAGTGTGCCTTATCACAATAACTCAATAGTAAGAATGGGGAGATAACGTTTAAGTCCAATCCCAGCCATAGCCTAAATACTTGTCTTGCAAGGAGGACTCATAACTGACTTTCTACCATTTTAAAAACCATTAGTTTGTCTTTATCTATGTTGTTTGATTTTGAGCTTTGGTTTGTTTTGGTGATTTTGCTCTTATGTGGATTTCCCTATGTGATTTATTTGGTAAATGATTTAATTATAATATTTTGATTAATCATATAATATTGAGAATTATTAAATATTATTTGATTAAAAAGAAAATATTGAAGTATGAGAATATTTAATTGATTTAAAAACTAATTAACTATGTGCTTTAATTTAAAACTATTAATCTAAATTTAGAAAATTGGTTAAAGAGAAATTAGAATATGATATTTTTAATCAATTATTAATTAATTAAATATCTATTTCAATTTAAAAGAATTAATTTAAGAAGTTGTACAAAAAGAGAATTAAAATATTAAAATATTAAAGATTTAATATTGCTTAATTATAATTTTTTATTTAATAATAATTAAATTAGAGTTCTATTTAAAAAATGAGCTTTGATTATTATTATTAATTTAAATAATAAACTATGCTTTAATTAGTGCTTGCACTAATTAATAAACTATAGGAAAATAAAATATAAAAGAATGAAATTTAAAGATAAAGTTATAGTTCTAATTGTGGCGTAGTTATATTTATTTAATTTAATGATAATTATTTAGGAGTTTTATTTTAATAATAAACTCTAAATAATAGTATTAATTAAATTAACAAATATATTATTAAAAATGTTTCAAAAATTAGAGAGAAAGCTAATTATTTAAATTAAGATTTTTGTAATTAAATATCTAAAAGAATTGTGCATGAAAAGGTAAAAGTTAATAAAGATTTTTTATTTTTTTAATTAAAAATAAAATCTCTTGGGGGGGTTGAGAGTGGAGGCATGTAGAGAGGGCTCTGCAACTTGGTATCCATAGAGCCCTCTTAAATTTCCTCCATATTGGCCTTGATGGCCTCGGCTTTGCCGAGGACAGGAAAAGATGGAGTGCTCCACTGCCTACTCCCTGCAACATTTAATAGGGAAGGTATTAATCCTAGTGCCCATGACCGCTCTCGCCAATTTCAGAGAAGTGGTGATCCTTGCTCTAGGTCCAAGGATGAAGAGTACAACCAAATTGCGGGAGCTAAAGGCATAAAAAACACTTGACACACCTTTAAACAAGTGCTACAAGGGAGCTTCAATGTCCCAGTTGATGCCAAGTTTATCAGGCACCAACCGTCTGCAACCACTTCCACTGATGCCATAGGAGATGGAGGTAAAGAACCATCTTCCCCTTGCTATGTTGTTAAATTGAATTTCCAAATGATTCTTGAGTTAAAAAGGATAGATTAAAGTACACTACCATTTTTTTTGTTGCCATGAATCCTTTGAATCTTCCGTCGAGAGATTACCTTAAAAATTGGTTTCATAGAATTTGGAGTAATAATTTAGGGCATCATTTCTTATTTTGTCATATGATTCAAAAAAGTTTATTTATTATTATTGTTGTAACCCCAATGCTCAAAAAGTGATTGTTGAGAAGCAATTTTGGAAAGTCAAAAGCTCTAAATTTAGGCCTTTACCCTAGTCTCCGGAATTAGTTAATGATGAAGTTCTTGTCCTGGTCAGTCTTAGATGGGTCACCATCAACAATCTTTTGTTGTATGTCTGGAATTTCATTCCCCAATTACTTGAACCCATTGGGAAGGTCCTCAAAATCGACCACTCAAATACCCTAATTCTTAATACTGATATCAGAGCCCTTGCTTCCATTCTCCCAAGTGTGGATGCCCTAGAAACAATCACCCTTGAAGATGGAACCCTTCCTATTATCTTCCCTATCATCTATATGGGAGGCTTGAATTCTTGCTACCTTTGCATAAAGGAAGGGCATAAGAGGAAAAATTGCCCATTACTAGCAGAAAAGAAAGTGACTATTCCTTTGAACCCTTCCTCCTTCATTCCCTCCCTAAGGTTAAATCTATCATTACGTCCTCTAGGAGTAATTATCTTCAAATATCCATTAACCCTCAAGACTCCATATGGTTGATTGAATCCAATGAACTTGTTTCATCTTTGGACTCTACCAAGAACCAATTCATCTAGAATACTGAAGTATCTTATCCTCCTATAAATCAAGATGGTTTGGAAGAACTTAAGTCTCTGCCTGATGTGCAATCCTTGTATTTTGGCTTCAATTTTAAATCAACCGGGAGAAATAATAAACCCCTTAATGCCCAACAGTTGGTCCTAATCTCTTTGAAAGCAAAAGCCAAGAAGGCATTATAGGAAGCACCCTCGATGACTGTGGAACTATGCTCTGCTACAATGGAAGATTGTGAGAAGGCTACCCCTCCTCCTTCCCACTCACCTTGTGCTAATTCAAAATCATGTCTCCCTAGATTTGATAGTATGGATTGCCTAAACCTAGAGGAAAGACTTCATGATTTCTCCCTTGTGGTTATTCTGGTAGCTCCTTCTTCTGTCGTGAACAAGGTTACTCTAGAACCTAATGATGACATTCAAGACATTCCTGGTTCAAATCAGCATGAGGGGAACTATGACCCTGAGGTTAGGAAACCTCCTTGTAATCTAATAACTAGAAAAGAGGGTAGGCCTAAAGGTTTTTCTGTAGAGTCAGAGATATTTGTTTTCAGTGTGGATAGAGAGAACCTAGATTATAAGAACCGATAGGCTGCTGTTGAATCTCTTAAAAGGAAAAGAGGGAGACCTATGCATTCTAGTGGTAATGTTAAGCCTTTTCAGAAATCCAAGACTAAAATGCCTTATTTTTTCAAGGGGTTTCAATCCCCTATGGACACCGGTAAATAATTGTCTCTGATGAATAAGTTGAAAATTGCTTCCTAGAATGTGAGAGGGTTGGAATCATCAAATAGGAATTATATTGTTAAGAGATTCCCAAGTTGGAATAAGGATATAGACATCCTCCTCCTCCAATAAGTTAAGTCTATAGGATTCACTCTAGATATTGCATTGAAATGCATTTGGAAAGATGTTGCTTCTTTCTCCACCAGGCACCCTAAAGGTAAGGGAGGCTCTTCTATACTTGTTGGTCCTTGCTGAAGGAAGAAGATCATTAATTGGGGATTTTCCCCTTGTAATAGAGCATCTTGGGTTGCTTTCAAGGATGAAGACTTTGAGTTTGGCATTTTCTCGGTCTATGCCCCTAATGATTTTCTGGATAGGTGCACTCTTTGGCAATGGTTGGCTGAGCTACCTAGCTTCCCTTGGATTCTACCAGGAGACTTTAACATGGTTGAAAGGGCTCAAGATAAGTTGGGTAGTCTCAAATTTGAGTGGAAAGGCAATGAACATCTATATTGGTCCAGAATGGCTAATAATCTTAATCTCATTAATCCCCTTGCCGGTTTGAAATAGAAATCTCGTGGTATTTGGTTCACTTGGACTAATTATCAGAAAGGGGAGAAAAAGTATACTCTCAACTAGATAGGTTCTATTTCAATAAAGATTTCTTTAGCTATTTAAAACCTTTGGATAATAACTCAATGCAAGTTCTCCCTTTCTGACCATAACCCAGTTGTAATTGACATTTTTAAGCTTAGATCCTAGTAGCCTGTAAAAAGAAAATTTCATGCATTTGCTCTTAATTCTTCTCTCCTACATGATCAAGACCTTCTAGTAGCCTCCAAAATTATCCATTGGTATAATCACTCTATTTGCAAGCATGACAATTTGATTGACAGTCGAGTCCAATCTATTCACTCTTGGCAAAACTTATTAAGGCTATGGGTAAAAAGAAAGCAAAAGATAGTAGAGCCCTAGAACTTTCCTTGGTAAACTCGTTGCAGATTGAGGAAGCTTCCTCTTGGTTGCATCCTGGTGAGCCCACTCTTGCTGATTTTGTGGCTAATAACAAGAATGAATTGAGGAAACTCCAATAAAAAAAAAAATTTAGGGAGCTAAGCTCCGTTCCAAAGCTAACTAGTTATCATTAGGAGATAGGGGATCCAAGTTCTTTAAAATGCAGCATTTGAAAGAAGCCAAGGATAAGATTAACTACATTTGTGAGGAAGATGTTATTTTATCTAACTCAGAAGATATTCTCTTGGCTTTCTCTTGATTCTACAAGAACCTCTTTTCTTCTAAAGATAAGGGATTGATGACTGAGATGGCAAGGAGTAAGATTGATTTCATCATACCTAGAAAAGTTTTAGATTTAGATGCCTCAACTCTTAACTCCCTATTTCCCTAGCAAAAATCTAGAATGTTGTTTCCTCTATGGAATGTGATAAATCCCCTAGACCAGATGGTATCTCAATGGAATTCTTCAAAACTAACATTGAGTGGATTGGTCCCAGTCTTCTTGAACTTTATAATTACTCAGTGACGGTAGGATCTTTAGGTCCTTCTATCAACTATGGCCTCATCAAGCTTATTTACAAAGGTGGTGATAAAACTTTGATCAAGAACTGGAGGTCAATCACTCTTCTCAATGTTGCTTATAAGATTCTAGCTAAGATTTTAGCAATCAGAGTTGCTCCTATTCTACCCAAAGTGATTAGTCCAACTTATACAGGCTTTGTTAAAGGGAGATATATTTTGGAAAATCTTTTAACTTGTTGGGAAGCTATGGATTAGGCAAGATCTTCTGGATAGGATATTGGAATGCTTCTGATTGATTATGAGAAAGCTTTTGATAGAGTGGAATGGAAATTTTTTCTTATGATGTTGAAAGCCTTAGGGTTCCTAGATTTCTATGTATAGAGGGTGGGAGTTTTATTGAAGGATGCCAATGCCTCCATTGAGGTGAGTGGTAGTAAATCTAAGTGTTTTGATTTTTTCAGATCCATAAGGCAAGGTTGTCCTCTTGCCCCTGCTCTCTTTGTGATTTCTACTGAAGCCTTACACTATCTTCTGAGAGATGAATCCATCTTGCCTAGGGTTTATGGGATCCTCCTGCCTAATGGAGATGAAATTTCCAATGTGCAATTTGTTGATGATACTTCAATTATGTTTGAGCTCACTAAAGATAATATGCAATATCTCATGGCTAAGCTTGACCTCTTTTGCATGGCCTAAGGGAGTGAAATGTCCATTGCTAAATCTATTATTTTAGGCTGGGAACCCAACCCACTGCAATGGTGCACCAAATCTAGAATCAGCTAGGGTGGTCCCAACCATATTGTTAAGTACCTCGGTATCCCCTTTGCAGTCAATCCCAACATTACCAATATGTGGTGTTGGGTTAAAGAGAAAATTAGTAACAAGATTGGCAAATCGAATACTCTATATCTTTCCTTGGCTGGCAAGATTTAGGTCTATCAGAAGATTCTTTCCTCTTATTCTATTTAGTTATCTTCGGCCTGGTTATTTAATGTTAATAAGTTTGAATTCTTGCCAAAAATTTATCAGATATTTTCTGTGGTCAAATGGTAAAGGAAATTCTAAAGCTCATGTCATTAAATGGGAATGGTGCACTAAGAGAAAAGTTATGGGGGGGGGATTGGTCTTAAAGATCTAAGAAAGCAAGGTATTGCTCTGGTAGTTAAATGGATTACTAAAGCCACTATTGGGGAGGAACCCTAGAAGATACTACTAAGAAATAATTTAGATAATGGTCATCCCTGTGGAGCCAAATTCTAGAATAAATGAGATGTTCTAGATTTTCCTGCACTTGATTGCAAATCTACAATTGAAGGATCTATGGTGTTCAAGGCTATCTAGAAAAGTTGGTCTATGATCAGACCCCTTATGGGAACCATTAATAGAACTAAGTAAGGCAACATTTGGTGTGGTTTTTGTTCTATCTGGTGGAATCTTCAAAGCCAAGGAAAACCACTTGCCTTAGTGCAGGGCTGCTCATCCAAATATTGGTCTGAGGCTAGTATTAATACTTTTAGAGATATTTTTGTTAACAACAATTTGATGGAGTGGACTGAGCTGAAACTGAGATTCAATCTATCGGATTCCCATAGAAAAACTTACGCTATGGTTAATAAAGCCCTTGAAGCTTTTGGAGTAAGGAAAGCTTGTTATTCAACTAACTCCTACCAATTTCACCTTAGTTGGTCAGATTCCTCCCCTCTCCATTTGGTCAAAACTAAAGTTTTTTATGACTTTCTTTCTTCTGGACCTATTATGCTTAACTGCTTTAATGTTGTTTGGAATCTCTCCCTTACCCAACCTGAATGGAAGAAGATCCTAAGTCAAGTTTGGGCCAGACCTATAGAACCCAAGATTACCTGCTTTCTTTAGCGGTTGCTTATCCATAAACTCCCCTTTTCCAAGCTTGGTGGTGATCCCAACCCTTGCTCTCTTTGTACCATCCTGAATTTTTTGCTCATGTTTTCTTTGAATGCCCATTTACTTTTGGAGTATGGCAATCTTTTGGGTTTAATCTGAACCTTAACTTCTCTTTTTTGAATGTTATATATGGAAAAATCTATTATTGTAGCAAGAAATTAAATGTTTTTTGGTCTATTCTTTCTTTTGTTTTGCTTTGGTATATTTGGAAATTGAGGAATAACAACATTTTTCAGGGGGTTGATCATATCCTTACTGAGTCTCTAAGGAGACTCATAGCTACTGATATTTCCTTGCAACTTGTAACAACAATCTTCAAGTTGAAGGAGGATTAGTTTTAGGAGTTTTTGAAAGAAGGAAAATCTACCTTGTCAAAGGAGGACCTCTTTTATGGTTATACCACCCTAAAAGAGAAGGACAAAGGAAGTGCTACTACCTTGGTAGAAGATGATTTTAACATTCCTCTGGCTCAACTTCTAAAGAAGATTAGAAAGGATGGAACATGGAGACCCCCCTCTGAGGATCCGATTCCTACTACTTCCTTCATGCCTTCCCCAGTGCAGTTCACTTCTTCGAAGTGAAGTGAAGATGAAAGTGGTTAATTTTATGTTATAATTAATGCTGTAATTTTGTTTTTTATTCATTGATACTTGGTGCTTCATTTGGGACAACCTCTGTTAGGGCTTTCTATTTCATCTGTTGCAGCCTTAGTGCTGCTTTTTGATTTGGGTATTTCTATTGTATGGGTTGATAGCTTCTATGCCTGTTAAACTTTGGTTGTATCTCTTTTTGACTTCTTGATATACAATAGTAAAAGTTAATAAAGTAATAAACAATAATTGATAAGTGAATTCCCTCTTGTGATTGCACAATTAGAGCCCTAATTTAAGGGAGAACTCTTTATCAGAGATTGAGAGCTCATTTTTGCAATTACACAAGTTTTGGGGAGCAAAATTTAAAATTGGATCAAAAGAACTGTTGAAAGTTTCAAAGGGTTTGGATTTGCATGCATTCACAGATTGTCTCAAATTTTAGCTGTGGTTATGAGGTAGAGTTTGAAAACTCATTGTAGAATTTTATTGAAAGATCTGTCTGCTTATGTCTTCCTGGGTGTTTGCATATTGCTTATTAATTACTATATTGATTGTCGAATAAAAAATTAAGTAGTAGATTTTGAAAAAAGAAAACTTAGTAATCAAGAAAACTTGACTGAGAAGAACTATAGAAAAATTGTAGTAAATTATTATGACTGTATTATTTTAAAACCCATTCTAGTTCAATTGTAAAAAATTGAAAGAAAATAATAAATTGAATAGTTAGGGTTTCAACTTTAATTTGGTCATTAGAACTATGTGATTATCATGAATTTTCTAAATTTAAATAAATATTATTCTTATATTTAAAAGAATTTGATTGCAAAATTTATTGAAAAAAGGAAAAAGATTAATTGAGTGGAAAACATGTTATAACTAAACTTATGCATGCATGTGAAAACAAATATGCTAAAAATAGAAAGCTAAGTATGGTATGGTTACATGCATGTGAAAATAAATATGTTAAAAATAGAAAGCTCAGTATAGTATGGTTGCATGATTTGAGAGATCAAAGACATGCCAAAATACTAATTGCATGTGTATTTTTATTTTATATAATTTAATTTTCAAATTTATTTATTAAAAAAATTATTTAATTTGTAAAATTAAATAAATATTATCTATTTAGTTATAAAGTGAATATTAGTATTAGTGATTATTTAAGTCTAATTAAGCTCTTAGTTGCATATAAATGATTTTATAATTATTAATGCAAGGGAGAAGTTAATAAATAAATATCTATAATTTTATCATATTTTAAGAGAAGTTGTGGTAGAGTTCACTTTGTAATCATTTAGTCAATAACTATTTAACTTTATGAGAGAAATTATAAATAATTAAATTAAATTTATAATTTATAATAACCATTTGGGTCCCCCTCAAATTGACAGATGTTGGATGCTCATTGATATAGCGGTACCATTATCATTCTTCCTCTTTTTTTGAAGACTTCTATTCATTTGATGTATCTATGTATCATGTGTTTTGAGATCGTATGGGATATTGTATTGTATATTGATGTACTTATATCTATTTTCACATACCCTGTGACATGTGCAATGGATGTTATTCATTAGATGTGCTTTCATATTATTAGTTGTACTTATGCATTTGTTTATATGACTAAGTATGTGTTTATTCATTTTATGATTATGGACATTGTAATTGAGACTTAAACTTATTAATAAAACTTTCTTAAATGTGACTCAATGTGAAGGAACCCTTGAGGAATTGAAACTATATTTATAATTGATTATGTGTTTTTGATGTGTATGTATATATTGCTCTTGCATTATTGTTACTTTGATATTGTTTAAATTTCAAAAAAAAAAAAAATTAGTAAAGTTTTTAACATATTAGGTTTATTTCTTTTGGGTTCCCGAGCAAGGCATAACATCTGGTATCAGAGCTCAAGTTTCAACATTGAGAACTCTGGGCATATTGTGCGCCATCACTTGAGCAACTAGTAAACTTGCAACATGATTTAAACAATAAACATTTATCAACATAAAACTTGAACCTAAATAGTTTGAAAAATAATAATTTAAAATTAAGAGTGGAACTTTTGAACATGAGACTTGGAAATTTGTAACATTTCTATTCTCAACTTTTCATTTATGCATATGCATTATAAATTTTATGTTTTCTGATAGATTGAGAGATGTTGATCTTTTGTTGGAGTGTTTTAGGGGATCTCTTTCAGTATTTGTTAAAAAGATTAATGTTGGATCAATATGGTTTTCAATTTATTATTAAACTAGAATTATATTTCTCTAAATGACCGAAAGTGTATACATAATTAACTTATTTTTATTAGTTTCTTAAATGATAATTTAGTTTGACATGGTAGATAGTACTCTTTTACTTTTAGTTACCCTAGTCATTGTAGTAGGCTTCCAGGAGCAAGCCTAATTCTAAGGGGGTGGATGTAGTGCCTACCTATTGTTTACTTTTCTATTATATTTACCAAACTTCGTTATGCCTATTTCATAGATATTTTAGTTACAAGGATATTATTTCATAACTTGGACTAGAGATATATCAACGATGATTACTTCTATATTTTTGTTTAATTATTATAGTTGTTGGTGCATTAATTATGCTTTAATGATTTGTAGTTAATAAATGTGATTTCTTTCATAGCAATGTCAAATGATGCTTTAATAATGATTACTTCATATTTGTAGCGATGCATTATTTTATCTAAGCATTTGATGTTTGACTTATAATTATTATGGTACTTACCCCATACTTGCATGTGTATGGTGCATGTCTCTATTTTATCTTTTTGTTTTTTGTGTTTGATGTAGTTAAGGGAGGGAGTCGTAGTCACCTACTAGTCAGGATCTACATGATGTACCACTCCCTACCATTTCTTATTTAGTTTAGATATATTTATATACATGTACCTGCTCATCTTTTATGTAGGATTGCAAGTACTAACCATCGACTTCCCTGAATTGCCAAGATGAGTGTGCCCTATCACAATAACCCAATGGTAAGAATGGTGAGGTAACATTCAGGTCCAATCCCAGCTATAGCCTAAATACTTATCCTGCCAAGAGGACTCGTAATTGATTGTCTACCCTTTCTAAAACCAATGAGTTTATCTTTGTATGTGTTGTTTAATTTTGAGTTTCGATCTATTTTGGTAATGTTTCTTTTATGTGAATTACGCTATTGATTTATTTGGTAAATGATTTAATTAAAATTTTAGGGTTAATCATATAATTAAATATTATTTGATTAAAAAGAAAATATTAAAGCATGAGAATATTTAATTAATCAATTAAAAAAACTAATTAAAAATGTGCTTTAATTTAAAAGTCTTAATTTAGAAGTCTAAATTTAAAAAATTGGTTAAAGAGAAATTAGAATATGATGATATTTAATTAATTATAAATTAATTAAATATTTACTTTAGTTTAAAAGATTTAATTTAAAAAGTTGGACAAAAAGAGAATTAAAATATTAAAATATTAAAGATTTAATATTTTTTATTATAATTATTTATTTAATAATAATTAAATTAGAGTTCCATTGAAACAATGAGCTTTGATTGTTATTATTAATTTAAATAATAAACTATGCTTTAATTAGTTCTTACACTAATTAATAAATTGGAGGAAAATAAAATATAAAAGAATAAAATCTAAAGACAAAGTTATAGTTCTAATTGTGGCATAGTTATATTTATTTAATTTAATGATAATTATTTAGGAGTTGTATTTTAATAATAAACTCTAAATAATATTATTAATTAAATTAATAAATACATTATTAAAAACGCTTCAAAACTTAATTAAAGAGAGCTAATTATTTAAATTAAGATATTTTGTAATTAAATATCTAAAAGACTTGTGCATGAAAAGGTAAAATTTAATAAAGTAATAAATAGTAATTGATCAGTGAGTTCCCTCACGTGATTGCACAATCAGAGCCCTAATTTAGGGGAGAACTCTTTATCAAAGATTTAGAGCTCATTTTGCAATTACATAAGTTTTGGGGAGCAAAATTCAGAATTGGATCAAAAGAATTGTTGAAAGTTTCAGAGGGTTTGGATTTGCATGCATTCACAGATTGTCTCAAATTTTAGCTATAGTTTTGAGATAGAGTTTGAAAATTCATTGTAAAATTTTATTGAAAGATCTGTCTACTCTATGTCTTCTTAGGTGTTTGTATATTGCTTATTAATTTACTATATTGATTGTTGAATAAAAAATTATGTTGTAGATTTTGAAAAAAGAAAACGTATTAATCAATAAAACTTGACTAAGAAAAATTATAGAAAAATTGTAATAAATTATTATGATTGTATTCTTTTAAAACCCATTCTAATTCGATTGTAGAAAATTGGAAGAAGATAATAAATTGAATGGTTAGGGTTTCAAATTTATTTTTATCATTAGAACTATGTGATTATCATGAATTTTTTAAATATAAATAAATATTATTCTTATATCTAAAAGAATTTAATTGTAAAATTTATTGAAAAATGGAAAAAGATTAATTGAGAGGAAAACATGTTATAACTAAACTTATATGTGCATGTGAAAACAAATATGCTAAAAATAGAAAGCTAAATATAGTATGGTTGCATGATTTGAGAAATCACAAGCATGCAAAAATACTAATTACATGTGTATTTTTATTTTATATAATTTAATTTTTAGATTGATTTATTAAAAAAAATTATTAATTTGTAAAATTAAATAAATATTATCCATTTGATTATAAAGTGAATGTTAGTATTAGTGATTAAAATCAAACTCTTAGTTGCATATAAATGATTTTATAATTATTAATGCAAGAGAGAAGTTAATAAATAAATATTTATAATTTTATTATATTTTAAGAGAAGTTGTAGTAGAGCTCACTTTGTAATCATTTAGTTAATAACTATTTGATTTTATGAGAGAAATTATAAATAATTAAATTAAATTTATAATTTTATCTCTAGTTACATTATGAAATAAAGGAAACTTAAATATTAATATTAGACTTAAATAGAAATCATATTAATATTTTAGAAATTGAAATTAATATCAATATTTAAATATAATAATATATATTTATATTATTAATTAAATCATTTATGATTTAAGATTATTTAAATTAATAATATGATAATATTGCATGATATTTTATATGCACAAAAAGATTGGATATTTAAATACTTATTATTTTAAATAAGTATATAGCATAACAATTTATACTAACATGTATATTCTTACTTTATTTCTAAACACATTCTTATGACCCAAATTAAACAAGAGAAATTGGTGGAATTAAATAATGTGGCTGAAAACTATGTATTTTCTAATGTTTTATTTATAGTCTTGTGATGTTTATTTTCTTAATAGTTTTTTTTAGTGAGTTGTTTAGTTGGCCAAGTTAGAATGTGTACTAGAGACATTTTTCAATTTTTTTTAATGATCATTTAATTGGATGTCATGTTGAACTTTGTGATTTGAATTGAGAGTTATGTTTTATGAGCTTTATGCTATTGAGCATTTATGAAAATTTGTGTTTCGAGTACCGATGTTATTTTTTGGGTTGCCTATTAAGGAACCAAATTTGATCAATATTACTCTTGTAGTATGGGACACTATTGTGGTTTGTGATTTTGAGAAAGTAGTCTAGGTGCATGTCTATGGGAGTGGCTTGCAATGGGGGTCGGGACCCAAAGTGGCTATCAGGGTAACTCGTTGTAAGTTGCATAACAAGTGATTACATAGTAATTAAAATATCTTGCCTATCCCTTTTCCTTGAGATACATTAAAAAGATAAGTTAGATATTTTTCCTTGTCCATGCCTTGAGTGCTTGTATAGACTAAGGATGAGAGTGAAATGATACCTTGAGAGGTATGACTAGCTTCCTTGTCATCACGAGAGGGTATTCTAGTTCTGCATAGAGTCATTAGGGGGCCGAGGTCCTAAGAGACTGCCAAGGTAACCTTAGAGTTGGCTTATGTGATGACACTCCATAGCATGTAGTCTTAGTCTCCTTCATGGTTTTATTTATGTTTGCCTCTATTGGTGTACTTGTTGGATATTACTTTTTGTGGTATTTTTATTGTGAGTTGTTACTCATTGATTGGATGTCATTTATTATTGACAATTGACTTTTATTAATGAATGATCAGTTATTTATTGGTGGTGTTTTATTGTTGGAGTTAGTGATTCGTAGTTTACTTTTATTGATGACAATTGTTATCTGTTGGTCTTTGTATTTGTGACACTTGACATTGATTTTGAGGTAGTTGTATATTTTTGGTCTTAATATTTGTATGTTGACTTTGTATAAAATGTTAGTATTGGAATGAGTGTCCTTTTGATTTTGATTATCTCTTCTTCTTGAGTAATTTGTATTACCTTTGAGGTAGTTTTGGCTATCAGGATTCCTTGCCTAGGATTATTTCATAATTTGATTATATGTGTGTGGATCGTACATTATCTCTCCTGCATAGTGGGAGTGGGAGCTTGATTAGGTGACCACGCAGTCACAAGGTAGTGTAATCTTACTATTTGGGTCCCCCTCAGATTGATAGATGTTGGATGCTCTTTGATACAGTGGTACCATTATCATTCTTTCTCTTATCTTAAAGACTTTTATTCATTTGATGTATCTATGTATCATGTGTTTTGAGATTTTACGAGATATTGAATTGTATATTGATGTACTTGTATCTATTTTCACATACCCTGTGACATGTGCAGTGGATGTTATTCACTAGATGTGCTTTCATATTATTAGTTGTACTTATGCATTTTCTTATAGGACTATGTATGTGTTTATTCATTTTATGATTATGGACATTGTAATTGAGACTTAAACTTATTAATAACTTTCTTAAATGTGACTCAACATGAAGGAACCCTTGAAGAATTGAAACTATATTTCTAATTGATTACATGTTCTTGATGTGTATGTATATATTGTTTCCACATTATTGTTGCAAAGTCCCGGTGCTTCACCCTTGTGAGCATCACCTAGATCTAATGAGTGCTAAGTGTTCCATTTATTCTCACGAGAGATGGATTCATGTTGAATCACTACTCATGAAACATGGGTCAATGAGTTTGACTCATAAAATCACACAGTTAAATCCTGATAGCAATATCATTACTTTGATGTTGTTTAAACTTTTTTTTAAAAATAGTTCACTAAACTTTGTAACATATTAGGTTATTTCTTTTGGGTTCCCAAGCGGGGTGTTACACATAGACCCTAAATTCTTTCTCACTGTCTCTTTCCTATCTTACCCCTCTTTACCTTTTGCTCCTTTATATCTATATCTCAATTCCTCTATTTCTCGTTGATCTACTTTATCTACCTATCTATATGTTATTCATCTATCATCTCATATGTTTGTATCATCCTCTCTCTTTATCCACATCCTCTCCTCTTTGAATATTTCTCTCCCTCCCACTCCCCTCTTTTTTCTTTATATATAGGCAAAGTGGTTACCTCAATAGTGAAATATATACTAAATGAATATGTTTTGATTTTTTATCTTTCTTTTTTTTTAATATCCATAGGTCTCTTTTAATTCACACTCTCTCTATCTACCTCCCTATCCTTCCGTGTATATCTCTCTTATACATGCATGCACTTCTTTCTCCCTCCTATTTATCTCTTCTCTTATCCCTCTATGTGTCATTCTCTCACTACCTATTTTATGTTTGCTCAATTTCTCTTTGATATACTTTATGTATCTATCTATATAGTGCCTATCACCCCAAACATCTTTATCATTATATATCTTTATCTCTCCTCTCTCCTCTTCCTATTTCTCTCCCTCCCACTTCCTTTTTCTTTGACTTTCCCTTCATATTTATCTCTATCATATAGACACTCTATCCCAATTCTTTCATTCATATTTTTCATCGCTACCATTCTTTTCACCTCTTTATCTCCCTTTTCTCTTTATATTATTCACCTTACCCCCCGACCTTTGTCTCTTTATTCCTCCCTATATCTCTCTTCCCCTCTAATTATCATTTATTTTATAAAAATTTAGGGAGTTTATCTTTATTGCTATGATTTTTAAATCGATTTGACATTTTCCCTAACAAAAATATTATTGATAAACTATGTGTTGTTTGAGAAAAGTATATACATGATTGGAACCTATTATACCCAGAAATTGCTTTTTTATTTTTTATTTTAGATAAGTGTATCACTCATTTTATGATTTTTTGTTTTATACAACAATTATGTTCATGTGTTGTTACTAAACCTCTAATGACCTTTACTTGTAAAGGCCAACAACCTTTTTTTCTTTTTGACACATGTAGACTATAGATGTGCAAAGGTCAGCCCTTTTGTTTAAAGGTTAATTTTGACCAAAAATAATAAATTAATTAATAAAATAATACCCCAACTAAGCAACCCCATTGAATGATTTCATAGTTCCCAATTACCGTAATTATTTGGGCTCAATTAAGAGAGCCAATATGAATAACTTAGTCTCAATTAAGAGAGACCACAAGGTTAGTTGGAAAAAAAAAAAAAAAAAACTAAAAAAATGGAGTACAATAAGTCCAATATATACTTATTTACCAACCCAAAAAAAAGTTGTAACTTATACTTTTTCTTAAAAAAATTGTGAGCCCAATAAACCTACAGTACTTTATAAAGAATATGCAGTGCTATTTACTCCAACTATAAATTTAGAAGCAATGATTACCCGATTAAATATTCCTACTTGTGAGTAAATGATAATGTACTTTTTCTAACTCTAAAATCATAATTTAGAACTGTAAATAAAAGAGTATCCCAAAAATGATAAAAAATATAGGTCATATTAAAGAGTGTCCCTTTGCATACTATGCTTTAAAATTGTATCGCCATTTGTGTGTCGCACTCAAGTTTAAGCATATTTTGGTAGCATATTCATTTTTTGAGGTGTCTGACAACATCAAATTATCAAAATAATCTTGTATACATCCTTATAGGAATAGGCCCACTGGATTAGTAATAATCATTAACATTTGTGACACATAGACCATTTCCCTGATCTTTAAGAAATATGGATTCATTTTTATGTTGTCATTATTGGACTAAAAAACATTGGACATGGTTTTTAGTTCTGCTCTCTATGTAAAGTATCTTTCTATTGGTTCTCTTAGCTCTCTAGTTATTGTTATTACACTAGGTTACACAACTTGGTGATGTTATCATTTCGTGCTTCCTACTCAAATTCGTCATTGATTTCTTGGTAAATTGTTCCTCATATTCTTGCACTCCAGTATAACTTTTCTTTTCTTTTTTTCTAATTTTTTCTTTATCTTGTGAATTTTTATCATGGAAGTTGTAGATCAAATTATATGATCTATTATCAAGATGATATATTGTAGGAGAAAGGGCTTTGTGATTTTTTATTATCAACATTTCTCATCAAATTCCATGATCTATCATCAAGATAAAACCAATAAAATGGTAAGAGAAGAGAACTTGCTTTTTTACTACCTCATATCTCCATGTGATTGCTTAAGCACATTTTTTTGTTAAAATTTAAGTGGTTTAAGTGTTCACATGCAATTTTTTCAATCACCCAAAAAGATCAAATTGAATCTTTTCCTATTGATGTAGAACATTTATAATTTAGAAATTAAAATTAAACATTTTTAAAAATAGGAGTCTTTCATTGAAAACATAATGTTAGAAATTGTCCTGCCAACTTAGGTTTTTTGTTTGCCACTTATCAATCATATATATTTATTATTTCTTATCTATTTTATTTTTTAATTATTTAGTCATTTAATTTAGTGATGATGAATAAAATAGTTCATAAGACCAAGGGCTTCCATAAATTGTGGAGGTTAATTTTTTAAGCATAAACTCCACTTAATAATTCATGGGACCTCCCACTTTAAAATAATCCTAAAATATCTTCATGGCACCCACTGAATTTTTTAGGAAGCCCCCTCCATGGGACTTCACTCTTACTCTATAGATTGTCCATTCCATTTCAAAAAATTGACAATATAAAAGTATACTATTTTTTTTTTAAGTAATAGATAGTATAAACTTATAGAAATTTGATGATTTTTTGTTTTTCATTTGTACACCTTAATTTTTGTTTTTATTTTATTTTCCCTCCCTTTACACCATATATTTCTATTTTTTCTTTGTTAATCAATATTTTCTAGCTAAATGGTTGTGTCAATTTCAAAAATCAAGTAGAGCCAATATGAACTTATAAAAAATTCACCAGTTTTCTTTTTCTTTTTATACACCATGATGTAATTTTTTTTTTCTTTTATTTGCATAATACTCTATTTTTTATTTATTTTTCGTAAAATAAAATAAAATAAAAAATTTCCTTTGTTAATTAATATTTTCTAGTTTTCATGGTGTCAACCTTTATTATCACTATTTAGCATCAAATTTCATGACCTATCAAGAGACAAGACAACAAGAAAAGAGGCCTTAGTTTTTATTTCCTCTTCACATTTGTGTTGGTTGTCATCACATTCTTGTTGGTTATTAATCAACACAATAAGATAAGATTTATTTACTTATTACCAAGATTTTAGATCAAACTATATTATTCATCATCAAAAGAAGACAATAAGACAGTAAGAAAAGAGAACTTAACTCTCAATACCTCATCTCTTATTTTGTTATCTTATACTACTTATATATCATAAAATTCTAATGAGAAACATTTACAATAAAAATTTACAAGATCTAGTCCAACAAATATTAATTAAATATTTAAAAGTCATATAAACTACAAAAAAAATTAGTTTTAAAATCTTTATGGCATTGTAGTATACTTTATTTTCCTTTGTATAAAATGTAAATTTTAGATTTTCTTTGTCAATTACTATGTTTTAATTTGATGTGTGAGTTTTTATTATCAAAATAATATGAAGAGAGAACTTGAATTTATTTAGTTGGTTGTTATGATAGAACATAAAGTTTAATGGGAACAATTGATAACAAGAGATGCATGTTGTCGTTTCACAATGCATGCCCCATTTTTCCTAGAAATGGGGACCCCCTAGTATAATTTTTAAACTTTCCAAATCCCTAGTCTATAGTCTGAGCCTTTTTAGGGTTTTTTTTTTAGTGTTTTGGCTTAATTTGGGTCTCTACCTAAAAACTTGATTGCTGGAAACTAGAGGTTTTAAGGAGGAATATTCATTTTTCTATTTGTATAAGGGGATGCACTAGCGCAATTGGCACACCAAGTGCACCCCAAAAGGTGCACTAGTGCGCCAAATGCTTTAGTAGGAGCACTTCCCTTTGGAAGTGCACACTTGTGTAGGTGCACACCTCCAAAGGCGTGCTCCACTCTGGCCGCACCCCTTCCAACACTTCTTTCTCTTAAGCACACTATAAGGGTGTGCACCTAGCGCACCCCACAAGGTGCGCTAGGTGTGCACCCTTAGTCTTGAGGGTTTTTTATGTTGGGAGAGGCACACCTAGCGTACCTCTAAGGCATGCAAGGTGCATCTTTTTGTCTTCTAGAGGTTTTTAAGTGTTATTAGGGTTTTTTAGAAAAGTTTTAGGTTTTAGGGATTTTATTTTGTGTTTTGTTTTATTTAGGGTTTGTTTAAATTTTTTTTTTCAACTTTCCAGACTAATGTTTGCTTCTTTGTGCAGATAAAAAGGCACCCTTAACTTGTTGAGATCATAACTTTTGAACTAGAGGTCAGAATTCAAAATCATTTACACCACTGGAAAGAAGAACTAAAAATCTAATTTCAGTCCCTAAAATAGTGAGCCTTCAACTACCCAATTTTAGGGATCAACGAAAGTTTCAACTTGAAATTTTGAGTAGAAGACCTCTGAAAAAGCCAATTAAAAGGACCTAGAAAAACTTGTAAAAAAGTAAAAAAAAATTCAAACATTTGATCATTTTGGATAATCTGGATCACTTGGTCTCTGACCTAGAAGGATCAGGAAGTCAGAGAGAAGAAAGAATCAAGCAATTTACACCAAAGATCAAGGATATAGAGGTTGGATACATGAACCAAAACAAGTTCTTCATCTTATGCAACTATTAATGAAAAGATTCATTGCAGATGCCTTGGGATTTTAGAAGTAGAAGGAGTTCAGGTCTATGAAATTTTTTGGCTATAAAGAGGGTATAAATCATCAAAAGGATCAAAGTAAGTAAACAAAAGTGATCTAAAACCCCATTCGAGAAAAACCTAGAAATCGTTTTCAAAACTGAGAACTTTGATTTTTTGGTCAATTAAGCACCATGCACAAATTTCTCCCAGGTGCACTAGTGTGCTGGTGTGTAGGTGTGCTTCTCCCAAGGTGTGCTTCTTTTGAGGTGCACCGATAGTTAACTTCTAGTTCTAAATTTAGAGCTTTCCATGCATCAAAAACACATTCTGACGACAGTTTAACTCCTACAAACATCCAAAGAAGGTTGAGCTTCTATTTTTGGCATCTCCAGAGACTCCTACATTGTCTAATAGCTTTCTTCTTCTTATTTTCTCATGCTTTCTTTTTTTTAAGACATATAAAGGCTCATGCACCCATTAAACTATATAAATAAGGGTGGAGTCCTACTTAGCACCAGTTTGAGAGTCAGTTTATACATAAATAGATTTGTTATATTAGTTTTAAGAATATATTTGCATGAAGGAATCTCTCACTCTCAACACAAATTGAGGAGGGAATTTCTTATAAATTCAGGAATGTAATATGCATTCCAGGCCGCCATTATTTTGAAGCAATAATATATGCTTTTGGTGCTCGCATTTGGAGTGTAGTGATTCTTGTCTAAGTGTGTTATATTTTGTGAATGTATGTTCATGGAATGTAATTGAGCCAATAGTTTTATTGTGTTATTTTGGTTGTGCAATCTTTTAATTTTGGTGTTTGCTACGGTTCTACAAATTTTGCTGACGTACTTAGTTTGAGAAGAGATCATCATATTATTCCTGCATAGCTTTTTGTCTCGCATGAGCATACTTTCTATGGCCTTGTGATTTGATGAAAAGTGAAACATCTTACGGTTACTAAATTCCCATCGATGATTGCATCAGTGGAATTAAGGAAGCACTGCTCTTATTTTCATTGGTTACCTACCAATCATTTCAAAGCCTTAACTCAAAGATGTGTTGTTTATGTGGCTTATGTCCATTAGGATTTTACTTTTCATGTTATTTGCTTAAATTTCTTGTTACCCCTATCTTCATTATTTGCTTTACTAACCCCTTGGTTAAATTAGGAATTCATATAGTTGCATTGTTAGATTGCATTCATCATAAAAATAGAAAAATACAAAAATATATTTCTTTTTTTTGTATGGTTATCTTTTGAGATGGCAAGCAGATTCTACATCTTATCCAAATCATTTAGAACTAGCAAAGGCTTCCTCATGAATATTCACATTTATCTATTTTGGAACAATGGATTCATTAACTTCTATTTTTCTAAGAAGGCTCCCACCCAAAGACATTAATACCATTGAAAAGGTCTTCAAAGAGGTTGTTAAATTCATAAAACGGGTTACTACTGCTCCAATGCCAACAATTACATATTCAGGGTATGAGTCCCAAAAGACTGCTTTTATTGAGCAGAAGGCAGCTACATCCGCTGAAGCAAAAAATAATATGTCCTCAAGAAAGCAAGGCAATCATCCAAGACAACTTGCTTCCCAAAGCAATTATTCTCAAAATTAGACCAGAAATTTTGGCCTTTAGAGTAACATTAACAATGAGAATAATGGTATTATAGGTATGATTCCAAGTGAAAATGGATATGGGCATAATGATGTTTCAGATCAGCCTCCCCAAATCATGGAGGAAAAACCTTTGTAGGTTAGTGCAATGATGTTTGAATCATATGATAAATCTATAGGAGGACAAAATGATAAAGATGATTAAGAGGAGTTTGTGTTCCCATTCAATGAATAAATTCTTCCAAGTGTTTATGTTTAAATAAGTGATGTTATCCCAAGAAATTTTGAGGACACAAAAAAATTTGAAGTTCCAAAATTTTATGGAGTTGAAAAAATTCTCAAAGTTGCAAAAAGTGATGGAAATGTAGAAGATCTCAAGGTTAGTGAGATTTTTTAATTAGGAGGTCATCAAGAAGAAGATATCAATGCTTCCTATTTTGATATTGATCCCCTATTGAATAATGATAAGATACCTCCCTAACTCCCTCAAAATAGGATATTTCATTAAAAGAGATGGATAGAGTGCTCAATTTGGTCTCAAAATTGACTGAGGAAATATTTATTTGTGGGTATTCTACACATATATCAAACCATGTAATAATTGATTCATGTAGAATCCATCCATTTGGGTTCCATTCAAAAGAATGTTGTCCTAATTTCTTGTTAGCTTGGGAGATTGCAATGGAGGGAAAGTATGTTTCTAAATAGGATTCTTTGGGATATGAGGTAGAAAACATCTTGATCGATGATATTAATGAATCTTGTAATTTGAAAGGAGGGCTAATGATTGATTTTTCTAGTTTAAAGGAACCTAAAGTGTTTCCATGTGCACATGAAGTTGTGTACCATGAGATAAGACCACCAAAAGGAGAGATTACAATGTGTGAGTGTACCCCTATTATGGGGGACTCGCTAGATCAGGTGATATTTTCCCATTATCCCTCTCAGTTTGATGATTTTCAATTTGAATATGATGCTAAAGGTAAGAGAACTTGTTTGTGGATTAATCATGGTCATAAAGAGTTACCACAACTTCTAATTTTGTGTGATTTGTGCCCGAAATTTGAACCAAGATTGTCCAAACTTCATTTTTTTGAGTACAAAGATAAGTCAGCCTTTTTTACGACTATACGGGGTGGTTCATTACTACTGCACATAATGAAATATCTACTGACAACCACCCCACATTCTTTTGATTCGATATTTTCTATATATAAGTTTTTGTTTTTGTTTTTCTTAGTCTTTTTAAATTTTTCTAGTTAGGTGTTAGTTTTCTTTGGGTCGAGTCTTTTTATTTCTTTTTCTTTTTTTTAGTTGTGTCAGTCTGGGGATTAGGTGCAATCAAGACTCATTCTTGACATATTTCATAAACCACTCCTTATGGTTTCAACTTTTAGGAAGAGGTATTTCTTTGTCAAAGCATTCAGATAATTTTGTTTCTTATACCAATTGGAGAACGAATATTACTTTCAATCGTAAAGGACTTACAGTCTTGAATTCAGAATTGTAGATCAATAGTTCTTAACACTTAGAAAATTTAAAGATTTTACTATCTTGGTGTTTTCAAATTAAGGTTGACGATAGCAAGGGATAATTCAAAACTTGTCGGTTCAGACAAAAGGTCTTTTCAAGGAATTGCTAAGGTCACTGTTTAGGTGTGAGAGTTTCCAAAGTTCTTAAAAGAGGAACACAAAGGTTATCAAACTAAATCTAAAATGGCACTAATGCCTTGGCTGCACAGTCTAAGTGTGGTCAAGGTATAGAATGAAAACAAAAAGGAAATGATGATGTTAAGAATGAAAGATTAAAAAGTTCTAAGAAAGATAATTCAAAAATAGGGATATGCCCTCCAAAATGGCTATCCAGTGCTTATACAAATTGCTTCATGGAAGAATCAAATGGAAACATGCAAGCTTTGTGAAGTAGGATTCAAAGATTACTCAGGACTAGAAATGAGAAATATGATAACCCTTCAAGAGCCCTATGAATGGATTCTCTCATCTGGTCAGATAGTGATTGATACACATGATCTGCAAGAATTCTCGATGAATAAACCAATGGAGTGGAAGATTGTTTCCAAGCTATTACAAACTTATGATAGATTTCATCTTGAAATGTCAAAGGAAATGAGTACAATGTGTACACATTAAGCTTGAAGACTCGAGATTTTGAAATTTTAACTATCAAGGAACTTGAAAATTGTTTGAAGTGTTTGGAATTTAGTTGTTATTTGACACATGTAAGATGAATTCTTGCTGATGAAGAAATGCCTTTCTCATTTCTTCCTTTTTGTTGTGGGGCTATTTGTTGTGGTTTCATAATGCACGCCCCATTTCACCTAGATATGGGGATCCCCTAGTATAATTTTTTAGCTTTCCAAATCCCTAGTTTGGGGTCTGAGTCTTTTTAGGGTTTTTTTAGTGTTTTGGCTTAATCTAGGTCTTTGCCTAAAAACCCAGTTGCCAGATTTTGGAGGTTCTAAGGAGGAATATTCAAATTTTTATATGTATATGGGGGCACATTAGCACACTTGGCACACCTAGTGCACCCCAAAAGGTGCACTAGTGCACCAAATGCTTTAGTAGGAGCACTTCCCTTTGGAAGTACACACCTCAAAAAGCATGCTCCACCCCAGGCTGCACCCCTTCCAACACTTCTTTCTCTTAAGCACACTGTAAGGGTGCACACCTAGCACACCCCACAAGGTGTGCTAGGTGTGCACCCTTAGTATTGAGGGTTTATTTGTAGGGTGAGGTACACCTAACACACCTCTGAGGTGCGCAAGGTGTGACTTTTTGTCTTCTATAGGTGTTTCAGTGTTTTTAGGGTTTTTTGGCAAAGTTTTAGGTTTTAGGGTTTCTATTTTTTATTTTGTCATATCTAGGATTTGTTTAAATTAATTTTTCAACTTTCTGGACTAATGTTTGCTTCTTTGTGCAAATAAAAAGGCATCCTTAACTTGTCGGGGCCATAACTTTTAACCTAGATCTAAAGCCCCATTTGAGTAAAACCTAGAAACCATTTTCAAAATTGAGAACTTTGATTTTTTGGTCAATTAAGCACCTTGTACAAATTTCTCCTAGGTGTGCTGGTGCATAGGTATACTGGTATGCAAGGTGTGCTTCTCCCAAGGTGTGCTTCTTATGATGTGCATTGACAATTAACTACCAATTCTAAATCCATAGCTTTCCATGCATTGAAAATGTATTCTAATGACAGATTAAGTCCTACAAACATCCAGAGAAGGTTGAGCTTCTATTTTTGGCATCTCCAAAGACTCCTACATCATCTGATAGCTTTCTTCTTCTTATTTTCTCATGCTTTCTTTGTTTTAATACATGTAAAGACTCGTGTACCCATTAAATGATATAAACAAGGGTGGAGTCCTACTTAGCACTAGTTTTAGTTTGTACATAAATAGATTGTTTTATTATTTTTAAGCATATATTTGCATGAAGGAATATCTCACTCTCAACACAAATTGAGGAGGGAATTTCTTATAAATTCAGGAATGTAACATGCATTCCAGGCCACCATTATTTTGAAGCAATAATATATGCTTTTGGTGCTCGCATTTGGAGTGTAGTGATTCTTTCCTAAGTGTGTTATATTTTGTCAATGTATTTTCATGGAATGTAATTGAGCCAATAGTTTTATTGTGTTATTTTGGTTGTGCAATCTTTTAATTTTGGTGTTTGCTACGATTCTACTGATTTTATTGACGTACTTAGTTCAAGAAGAGATCATCATATTGTTCCTACATAGCTTTTCATCTCGCATGAGCATACTTTTTGTGGCCTTGCAATTTGATGAAAAGTGAAACATCTTACGGGTACTAAATTCTCATCAACAATTGAATCAATGGAATTAAGGAAGCACTGCTCTTATTTTCATTCAAAGGCTTAACTCACAGACGTGTTGTTTTCGTGGCTTATGTCCGTTAGGATTTTACTTTTCATGTTATTTGCTTAAATTTCTTGTTACCCCTATCTTCGTTATTTTCTTTACTAACCCCTTGGTTGAATTAGAAATTCATATAGTTACATTATTAGATTGCATTCATCATAAAAATAGAAAAATAGAAAAATATATTTCTTTTTTTATGTGGTTGTTCTTTTGAGATAGCAAGTAGATTCTACATCTTATCCAAATCATTTAGAACCAACAAAGGCCTCCTCATGAACATTCACATTTATCTTCAACTAAGTGGATTCTAGTAGGTGGCAAGATTGCCCTGAACCTTGGAGTTGATCCCAAATCAACTTTTCAAGAGAGGAGTTCAAAAGGATTCCTGCCATTAAGCATCATGAAAAATGACTGCTCAACAATGCACAGAGTCATGTTCTTGCTAATGGCGTAATGCCCATAAATTTGAGATGAAGCAAAAAAAATGTAGATTTAAGATGAAGTGGAAAAGTAAAGAATTTGAAGGAGTGTTGTTAAACATACATTGTAAGAATGCATACCATCTCATATATATTATTATCATCTTTTGAGACACAACATCACAAAGAAATTAAAATGAAAAGTTATAGTCCTTGTTACATAGAAGCCAATAGTGGTTAATGAGAGAGGAGAAGTGCTATCATGACAAGAAAAGAGTCTTTTTTATTTCTCCCCCTATTTAGGATCTAGGAACAACATGTTGCACGCTTCAAATGGATATATGAGATAAGAAATGAATGAAATTTTTTAGAGTGAGTAGTCCTTTTAGTCCAATACATTCGATGCTAAATGGGGGAATTGAACTATCATGGAAAATTAGAAAGTAGAAAATCTAGGAAAAGCATTGATACTAGAAAAAAAAAGACAACAATAATCTTTAGGGGTGTCTACTTTATTTTTTTCTAAAGAAAAATGAATGAAGCAACCATTTTTTGAATTCTCTATTTATCGTATGATTACCATGAAATATTTTTATGTTAATATAACTAAGTAGAATGTTACAGATTGGAAGGTGTATTGATTGCTTGTATAATTTTTTGAACTTTAAAATTATAGAAGAAAACTATAATTGTGCATTGAGGGAAGAAAAGGCATAGGTACACTAGTCACATATTCTTTGAGTTCCCAACAAAAATTTAGAACAATCGTAGTAGGACAATGACTACAAAGGAATTCCTTAATAAAATTTGGTACTTTGGAGCATTTTGGCCTCAAGAAACAAGTCAAGTCAATCTTCATTAGGAATAGATGTACACAAGAATCTATTGTACAAAAAATCTATGTCAGTGCCTTGAAACACAACCTCATTTTGATGTTTGTGTCTGGAATCTTGGATATATATATATGTAATTATTCATTACCTTATTTAGGAACCTTAGGAAAATGGGGATAAAGTATTTAGATGGTATTTAATGCTCCGTCCTTATATTTCCAATCCTCATCATTACTAAGAGACTCAAAGTTAGAGGCAACAACACTAAGGAAAATTGTATAGGGGGAGTGGAGAACAAATATATTTTCCCCCTCAGTTTGTCACTTACTTATAGCAATTGGAAGGAGGCTCTAAATTTATAGGTTAACACCATTGACTCATCTACAATGTCCTAATGAAAAATAGATGATGAATTCCAAAAATACTTGAAGGTATAGTGGCCCCAAATAATTTGGTAGGCTTCTTAGTAGAATAGCTATTGAAAAGCCAAGATCAAAGGTTTGCAAGATCAATAAAATTTGAAACCCTCCAATTCAGATTTTGCATGGACTCTAGTTAAAATAATGTAACTGTTGCTAAACCTAAAATATAACTAATTTAAATAAAAGAATATTCACAAAGATGACCAAAATATAAATAGTTCTAACCTAAAATACTAGTTGTTTGGGAAAGTCTTGAGTTTTTTATTCATTTCTACTAAAAGATGGAGGCTCAAGTTTGGAAGAATCCAATCTTTTTAAGCAAAAGGACCCAATATTTTCCAAAAGACAATCCACAAGTCCTAAAATTCCAATCCTATGCAAAGCCATATCAAAATGGTCAAACCCAAAATTATAGTGGTTTTTTAGCCAAGTGTATCTAGCAAACCATATATAATAATGCCCTCGATAAAGTTGTAAGAGTCAAATGGGCTTAAGTGTGTTTCCATCTTCTGGCCTGATAGATGCTCCCCAAGAAAATGAATAAAAGAAATCAGTTAAAAGAAGATAGAAATAAACTACCAATTCACATTCACAATGTCAAAACATTATCTTCATAAGCCAAACCACAAAAATATTTAATATTTACAAGTACAGATAAGAAAAACTCACCCAATCCCATCTAGTAAACACAGGTCATTCCATTTAGAGCACCTAACAATGAGACAACACTCACTACTCAATCTTCAGAGTTCTTTTCATAGCCCTTCAATTTTTGCATGTCAACATAATTTAGAAATCATGGAGATTAAGAATTGCCAGTTCTTTGTCTATTATACCAATACAAATAAATTAAGAGTCTGTCCATGGGCAATTTGTTACTTTTTTAGCCAATATTTGTTGAAGAATTCTAATTACTTGGACATCGAAAAAGTGACCAACAAAGTGTTGTGAAACTCCAAATCATGTCAATGAATATAATTATAAATGTTAACAATCATATTTCTCTTAAAATAATGCATTCACATAATAGAATAAATATTTCTTGCTCATAAGTCTTGCCAAATTGGGCATGGTCATATTGAGCATTGTGCTCTTCTCCATAATCTACCATTCCACCTTTTAAGTAGTAGAAAAAATTTCAATCCCTAAAAAAATTGCAAAAAAAACAACAAAAAGAGTATTTATGTTAGTGCAAAAAATAAGAAAAATTATGCAATTTCGAGGCATATATTGATGGCCATATCGATCATTGTGCTCTTCTCCATAATGTACCATTCCACCTTTTAAGTACTAGGAAAAACTTTGATCCCTAAAACAACAACAAAAAAGTGTTTATGTTGGTTCAAAAAATAATGAAAATAATACATTACTGAGGCATATTTTGATTTCATAAAGCATAACTTCCCTACTGGAAAATCAATGAAATTTGTGTCTAGCATACGAAAGTGAACATGAAAACAAATATATTATATCTGAATTGAATGAAGATCTAATTGCAGTGCCTGCCCCTAGTTTGCATTTTGTTATTATTGTCGAACTCTTTTAGGCTAGTTTTATGCTTAATGATTAGTAGCATTATTTTGAGATTATCAGATATTGTTTCAAATTGAGATGATTTATGATGAGATAACTTGGTATTCTATACTTCATGTATGCATGATGATTATTGCAATGTATTCAATTATTGATGATGATCAGTTAGATGGATTATCATATGTGTTTTTTGATGGATACTTACCCCATACTACATGTGTATAGTGTGCGTGTATGTTTTCTTTATGTATGGCATCTTTGATGTGGTTAAGGGAGTCATAGTCACCTACTAGTTGAGATCGACACGATGCACCACTTCCTTCCATTGCCTATTTAGTTTAGAATATTGTGTTTGTACATGCATGGATTTTATGCAAATTGCATGTACCAGGTATCGACTTCCCTGAATTGCCAGGATGGGCTTACCCTATCACATTATCTCAATGGTAAGAGAGGGGAGATAAATTCTTAAGTCCAAATCCCAAACCTTTAAGCCATTTGTCCTAGAAAATTAGGACAAGTATTTGAGTTGCTTACCTTCTGAATGCGTCGAATGACGTTGATTTGTGATTATAACCCTTCAATTTGATCTTGTACATGTTTTTCTATGATGGATTTTTGTATTTTGTTTTGTGAGTCCTTGGTGATTTTTCTATTAATTAAGTCAAATTAAATAATTTAATTTAATAGGAAATTATTATGGTATTTTAATATTCAATTATATTTAATTAATTGGAAAATTAATTAAATAAGAAAAATCAAATTTGAAGATAAAAGTTATAAGAATAATTTTAGAATGTGATAATATTTATTTAATTTAATAATAATATATTTAGAGTTCATGTTTAAATAAATGCTAAATACTATTATTATTTAAATTAATAAATATTTTATCATTTAATGTTTTAAAATAAATTAAGAAGTGAAAAAGTTATTAATTTATTAAAAGTTTTGTATGAAGTGTGCATGAGATTAAAATTTAATAAATTAATTAAAAGAGAAGTCAAGTGAAAATTAAATAAAGTTGTTTTATAATTCAATAAACGTGCATGAAAAAGATAAAGAAAAGATAATAAAGAGTTGAAGTCTGGTGAGCAGGGAGTCCTCTCGAGTGGTCACACAATTAGTGCCCTGATTTTAGGAGAGAACTCCTTATTACCAATTGAGGGTTCATTTTGGAAGGACCACAAATTTTGGAATAGGAAGGAATTTTTGGAAGAGAGAAGGTTTTCAGAGGAGAAATTTCCCTCACAATCTTTTAGGGCATAGCGATTAGCATCAAAGTTCAGGTAGATTCTTATGATTATTCACACAATTTACTATGCTTTCTCTTTTCTTGTCTTCATCGTGATTGTCAATTGGTTTTATGAATGATTCTTGTGACAAATGTTTCAATATTGTGAATTTCATGTATGTATGTTAAATCTTTGTACACGGGAAGATTTAAAGATCAATATAATCCTTCTTCAGTAGACTTTAAAAAAATGGAAATTGAACGGGGAAGGGTTTTGTATTAAATGCAAAAATTTCAATTGAAAATTCGACCGGTTGGTCGTATTTCCTCTATCAGATTAAGGCTTGAACTTTTTATAAAAATAATATATATTAAAATTTATTAAAGGAGGGGGTTATTGTTTGAATTAATTTTAATTTTTTTAAACAAAACAAAATGTAAAAATAAAATACAAATTATATATATATATATATATATATATATATATATATATATATATATATATATATATGAGGAGGCAAGGCCATGACACCCCCAACTCCCTACTTACCTTTAACCGTGTGGTTTTTAATGTCGAGGGTGCTGCTCGCAGTCGTGCCTGCGACAGTAGCAACATGGTTGTTGCAGTCGCGATACGACTGCAACAACAACTGCATGTCTTATGGCTTGGCCTGCGATTTAAATTGCATGGCTTAATTAATTTTTTTTTAAAGTTTCATTTTTAGTTAATGTAAATTAATTTTTATTATTATTTTAAAATAGTTTATTTAATAAGCTTTAATTATATTATATTTAAGTTATTAAAATTTTAATTTAATTATAATTTGATTTAGTTTAAATATGATTTAATTAAGAGTTTAATTTAATAAGGTTTTGTTACTGTAGTTATTAATTTATTTATTAATATATTATTAATATATGATAAATAAATTTAGGAAGGATTATTTTTAAAAGAATAGTTATAACAATTAATTTAATTGTTATTGATGTTATTATAATTTATAATGGTTATTTTATTAATAATAAAAATAATAAGTTATTAAAGAAGTGAATAATATTTAATTAAAGGTTTTTTTTAATTATCTATCAATAAAATATTATTGGGAATAAAAAAAATTGATTATCAAAATTTAATAATATTTAATTATAATTAATTAAATTATTATTAAAATGAATTAGAACTGTAAGTTGTGAATGATTAATAGGTGAAATTGAAATTTTATTTCCTAGTTGGATTTATACAAAAATGTAAACTTGAGACCTATAGTAAAATTATACCTTTGTGCCTTCAAAACATAATGTATTGAGTAAGCTACATTGTATGTTCTAAATGTGAGGTATATCTTATAATTTTGGGTTTGGGTTTTACCTAGCTTTGACCAGTCTTAGGATGTTACCAAAGGCTTGGGGGTTTTGTGATTGTGGTATTATGCTAAATTGATCTTGATCTTTTTAACCCAAACATGGTAATGTGTCTGGTATTCTCTATGATGCGTGTTGGTCTATTGATTATTATTGCTTTCCAGTGTTCTCTAGTGAAACTGAGGTAAAAGGTGTGACCTATCTAATATAACCATTTTGAGTCTTCGATCAATATTTTTGGGGATGCTTTCTAGTTGCTCGTAGAGAACTGATGTGATTATTGTGATTATATTTTGATGCTTTCCATTCACTTGTATAGGGCTGAGGTGAAATTTGTGATTTTTGATTTGTACTTTTATGAGCCTAGGGTAGGTAATCTGTATGTTAAGTTGGGAAGTGGCTTGCAATGGGGGCCAGGGCCCAAAGTGGCTGCTAGGGTAACTCATTATAAGTAGTTTAATAATTGATAACATTTCATTAAATGGGGTTAAAATGAATTAACAAGATATTGGTACCATAGAAAGTCACTAAGGGACTAGAGGATTAAAAGACTAGCTGGTTAACCTTAGAGTTGACTCATTAGTATGCCTTGTTAGTATGAAAAGATACTAGTGCCACATAGGGTCACTAGGGGGCCGGAGGATTAAAAGACTAGCCAGGTAACCCCAACGTTGGTTCGTGTGATGACACTTGCCCACTAGTAGTATAGATTTCCTACATGTCTATGTTTTTCTCTAGGTCTAGATGTTGATTTATCTTAGAACCTTTCAGTTAGATTACTTTTAGGGTTTCCTGGACTTAGAGAGTACTTTTGATATTTGGATTGATATCCTATTTGGGACTTGAGACTATCTCCTCAACGCACTGGGAGTGGGCCATTTAGGTTCCACGAGGTCAAGTGGTAGTGCTTTTTACTCTTACCATTGAGATTTGTCCTTTAATACCGTGGCTAGAGTTTCCTTATCTACATTTCCTTTCATTCTATCTTTGTATCATTATGATGGATGTTTATATATTTTATTATGGATGGCTATATCTTTTATGATGGATGGTTTCATTTATGATATTGTACTTTTTATCATGGATCCGAGGAGGATGATGTAATTCTATTTGTATAAATGTATATTCTTTTAGCCTTTCATACCTTGTGACATGTACAGTGGATGATTGAGCATTCCAAATTTTATTGCCAAGTAGCATTTAGAACAAATGTATATTATTTAAATGGACTTTGGACTTTTAATTATTCTTTCATGTGGATGTGGTAATTTCTAGACTTAGTATTAATTAAATTTAAATGTGACTCAACGTCTTGGGATCTTTAAGGAATGTATTTTGTTATGTTTGCTTAATTATGATTGTATGTTATTGCTTCTGCTACTTTATTTTTTATGTGTATGTTATTCTTTCTTATTCTAAAAAAAAAAACAAGTTTGGCAAACTTAGTAAAACTTTAGGTTAGTTCTTTTGGATCCCTTTGCAGGGGATTACACTAATCAAATTACAAAATAAATTGAATATCTCTAGAAATGAATTGGTTCCAAGAAGAACTTGAACTCTGACCATGAGTATTGGATCAAAACTAGAGCTCAAAGCTAAAAAAATAATATATTCCAGATATTTTCTACAATCACATTTATATAGAAATGAAATGCTAGTGATGCTAAGAAATAGAGCGGTGTGCGTGAGAAAACTGTGAGCTACTTTTCTTTGTGTTTTGTTACCTATGTAAGAAGCTTTCAAATTTTGAGTTAGATAAGAGCTCAATAGGACAATAGTATTGAGGTACTGAAAATTCAACCTGCAATCATCCTCCAAAAGAAATAATATGATATTAGTGTCATAGTTTTGTAATGGAAGCAAAACAACCTAACATAAATGAAGGGGGAATATCAAGATCCACCCATTTTTATTATATTTAATTGATACAAGGAGGAGTATCAATACGAAACCTAATGGCCAAAGGAATGAATAACTCATATTTACTTCCTTCTCACCCTCTCCTTAAGAGGATTTAGGTAAAGATAAAGTAATTCTAAAATGGAAAGTATGAAAATAGAAAGAAGAAGAGAATAACTTATAGAACACAAACCTAAAAATTCCTTGTTAAATGATGTAAGAAGTTGTTGTAAGCCAAGATCTAGGCTAAACTTGGTCAAGTAGACAAAACCCAAAAATCTTCTGGCGATCTATCAAGGGACAATTGGATCTATAGAGGTGAAATGGAGTCTTTAGGGGTCCAATGTACCCCTGATGATGTGCATGATGCTGATTTTAATTTTTTCAATTTTGTAAAAAGCCAAAAAGAGTATCTAGACCCATAAGTCATTATAAAATTTGAGATCCAAAGCCTGCAAAAAAAAGGAATAGTTTTTGTTGTTATTTTTGTTGTTGTTGTTGTAGGGGTGGGGGGGGCGGATGTGGGGGGGAGTTCACCTTATCCAAACCCTAGTTTGTGAAATAACCTTAAATTGAAATAATTGAAATGGAATGCTAGAAAGTAGTAGTGATAGATCTAATATGAAACAATATAAATCTATGAATATGCTCTTGAATTTAGAATGTAATAAAGTATGTAGATGTTAGCATAAATATTGATGGTATTCCTTTGGGGGAGTATCCTAAGCATTGGAGAGAATGTTTATGATTGACATGTTGCATTCATGACTATGTTTGTCATCAATGTCAACATAGCATTATTTATGTGAAGACTAGTAGAGTAGCAGAAAAAAGAATGAGGTTGTATGGATGGAGTACTGATGATTAGGTCAAGCATAGTTAAGGACCTATTCTACATTGTGTCTTGATGACATGGTTTAGTGTGCATGAAAAAAATCAAAGACACACAAAAGATGTGCTTGATTTACAGAGAATAGTATACACACAGAGTACCCGAAAAGCAATTTATGATGTATGGATTGTATCTCCTAACATAGATAGAATCATGATATGTGAGGTTAGACAATAGCAATAGACAACCTGGTGATGGCGTTAGTGAATGCACAAGGTCTGAGGTCACGTGTTTGAGAAATTGTAAATACTGTGAGCCGACAATGATTTGTAATTGTGAAAAGATGTAAAGTAATTGTAATATCTTAATGAGGTCCTATTATAATTAATTGGGAAAGTGTCAAGGCTAACTTAAGGAATTATTTTGAAAATATAGTATAAAGGAAGTTTATTTTCTTTTTGGTGAAGTGTGAATTCGATAGGTGATATGCGAAGTATTTGGTAAATGCAAATAAGTGATCCAAGAGATTATTGGATGTGAAGTTGGTGATCTAGTATCGAGATCAGAAGAAGAGAAGTTTGGTTGATAGGAAAAAGAAAGAGGAAGTACAAGTATAGTTCATTTCTATTATTCGACAAGGAATAATACAAAGATCATTTGGATAGTGAGTTCAGTGGTCCTGCCCTTGAAGCTATTTGAACAGTGGGTCCATTTGCCTTCTACAACTCCTAACAGGGTTGGAATCTCCTAATAGGGATTCAAATTCTCTTAACATGGACTGATATGTACTGAATGTATTTCATTGACTCTTAACAAGGTCCATCATCTAACAAAGAATATTTATATTAGTACATCATTCTATGGGTACCATCCCCATCGGGGTTTTCCCTCTAATCAAGAGTTTCCGTGGTTAACATATATGGTGTTATTGTGTATGAGTACTTTGTCATGGTTGTTGATTATATTGTTTATGTGCTTAAAGGTTAATAAGGTTGATAAGTATTTTATCAGTTGGATAACTAATTCACCCCCCACCCACCCTCTCAGTTATATTGGTGGACTTTACTTTCTAACAATAGATGTAATAGCTTTGACTCAACTCCAAAAACCCTTGAAAGGAAAAATCGAAGTGAAACCAAAACCTTCTTGAATGTATGTACTTGAAATCAAACTTTGTGGGTCATGTAGAAGATGTAACAAAGGATCTTGAATGTATGAAGGGAGATCTCAAATGTTTAAAATGCAATAGAATATCTAGCATGAACTCTTTCAATGGCTTGAATGCATAAATCCTTGATCTTCAATGGAGGAAAGCTTGAATGCCTTAACTACTTGAAGAACACTTCAGAGCTTGAGAATTTGGATGCTTGAATGTCTTGAATTCTTGAAGAATGCTTGAGAGCTTGAGAACTTGGATGCATGAATGATTAGATATAGAATGCTTGATTAATTGAAGATGAGATATGAAAAATGAGGTAATGGAAGGGTTCATATAGAGCTTGGGATTAACTAACTCTAACAGGCCAACCAACCTAGAAGTTAAGACCCAAACATCCCATAATACATGACCCAAAGATGGGAGCCAAAATAGGGGTTCATCAGGGGTTCTCTCACCCATGATTGGTCCATTAGGGGTATACTATGACCCTAATTGGTTAGGGGTGAATTTTAGTCTTGAAATCAAGTGCACAAACCCTTAGTGTTGTTTCGAGGCTCCAAAAAAAGTCTTAGGATCCAGAAATCAGGTTTAGATTTTGAGGAAATCTCATTTCGATGCAAGGAATATATTCCAAGTGGATAGATGGATGAAAAGGATTTCCTTTTTTATTTATTTCATGGTGTCTTGTGACCTTCTACCCTTCCATGACCTCATATGAGTTGTGACCTCTTTGGTTTGTCTAGGTGTTGCATGTAGATACTGTCTTGATTTTGAAATTGCTTTATCCTCCTTCACTTCCTTAAGATGTTAAAATAAGAAATTGTTTTTCCATCTTAGGAGAGGGGTCATAAAAATCCCCTTATTTTATTATTTTTCAATTGCACCATATACAATACACTAGCATTGACACAACTTGCTAGGGCTAACTACTCTCTCTTTTTACATGTCTTAGATTGGTTGACTAGAATGGCACACACACTTGCTATACTATTTGACATATCCTATCACAAGCACAAACTATTCTTCTAATATATGAGTACTATATCAAAAAAAAAATGGATTAACTATCGGGCACACAAACCCTTGAGACCATTTGAACCTACCCCTTTTCACTGGATTGACTATTGCACACACAAACTCGTTAGACCAATCAATCCTATCCCCTTTTGTGTGATTCACGATAAGGAACACAAACCTTATTGGGCAAGTTGATCACACCCCCTTATATCTCTTTATTTTCAGTGATATATCTCTTATTATGATTTTGGGATATGATGAAGACTCAAGTTCCTTAAGGGTAAATACGAATTTTGATTGTGGCTTAGAGTACTCTAGCCTTTTTGGCTTGGTATAATTTTTGGATTATCTTCAAATTATGTATTTTTCATAGCTTTATTTCTTTATCTACTAAGTTGCGATAAGATCATCTTTTACTTTTGATCTACTTTACCATGAGTTTGTGAGACCTCACCCAATCCGCCCTAGTATAGATGACATAATTGCATTGTGGTACTTTTAGTTTGGTATTTTAATATCTACATTTTGATGATCCACATTTATGTTTGCACATTAAGGCCTAAATTATATAATTAATGATTATGTTCATGAACTAGACCTTTTCTATTGCTTTGATAGAGGCTAAATTGTAGAAATGCTTGTAATTCATTATTTATATTTGGTATTTGGATATTTGACATTATTCAAGATCTAGTAGGACAATGGCTTACTTTATCACTTGATTTTGACACTTACAGTAGTGTTCTGCTTCTACGATATGCACAACAAAACTTATATTGTGAATGGAATGATTAAACACATATGGATGCAACTTAATGACATGATAAAATTAGATTATAATATGATAATTACGATGATCTATGATATGTAGATAAATGATAATTTTACTACAATGGCTTATGATGTAAGTGCGGATAAATTTTAATTTGATAATGATGATTTAAGATTTAATGTGGTATGCAGATAAATGTTAATTCGATTATGATGAGTTATGATGCATAGACATATGTTGACTTGATTTTGATATGTAGATCCTGATATTTTAACATTTTGAATGATTTACTTGAAATGATTAGGAAAGGAAATTTATTTGAATTATGTTAATAAGATTATGTAATGATTGAAATTATAGACATTTATGATATTTATTCATGTAACCTTCTTGGACTACTAATGCTCGAGTTGAATGTGCAGGAAGTGGAACCATGGATACTTTGGGGGGAAACAAACCTTTGTGAACACAGTTTAACCAAGGCGAATCTTTGGAAGATTCAAAAAAAAGCTTCATTGTGAAAATGTGTTGTTTGTAATGTAACTTTGTTTGCATGAGGAAATGTTTAATCATAAGTTAGGTGCATTAGGAGTGTGTCATGGTAAGTTGAATGTGCTTTATGTGTCACTTGACACTTGTGAATTTTATATGTGATTGATGTGTCATTTTGGGTTGGACCATGGTGGCAATTTACCCTAAAACTAATTACCCTATTAATAAGTAATTTAAACCCACTTGACAAGGGAAGGATGGGTCTCAATCATAATAAATTCGAATTTGGACTTGACTAGGGTTTTGAGGGGTCATTAGGTGATCCCAAAGTGTCTTTTAGGTGAAAATAAGTTACCCATGTGATAGTACATCATGTTAGGGACCTAATTTTGATCATGTGAGTGCCTAGATATCCTAGGAGGCCCCTTTACCCATGCATTCTTCCATCAATTCGAATTTGGAGTTGTCATATGTGTTTTCCCCATGTTCCCACTTAGTCAAAAATAGAAAAGTTAGAGGAGACAAGTTTGTAAGAAGTAGTGGCTTAGTGTTTTTGCTAAAATAAGTTAGTGAGAAGGCTTTATTAGAGGGTCTTGGCCAAACTAGTGGGGTGTCTACCCACTCTCTAATTTTAGAGACTGTTAGGTTTTGGAGGGAGATTAAGGGAGCTCTAGTACAACTATCCTTACCATAGCTTGGACCAAGGTTGGTGTCTCAAAACTTGTTTCTTTCTCATTTCTTGCTTTTAGCATGGTTAAACAAATCTGCAAGTGTGAGAGTTCATTAATAGAGTGTGCATTTGCATTGTAAATCTTGTGATATGGATTTTTGGGTATTGTGTGAAAGTGTGGTGTTCTTGTTGCATTATGAGCATTGATTATGTATTGTGACAATGTGAGAATGTGTGATGTTCTTGTAAAATTCTTGGTTCACCTTCTTGGTTTTGTTTTTGTTGGAATGGAAAGTGAATGTGTTTTGTGCTTTTGGAGATCCTTTCTTGGTTTTGTTTTGTTGTTCTTCATTTGTTTTGTTGTTGTTCTTGTTGAATGTGGGTGTTGATTGTGATTATGGGTGTGAAGGCTTCACTCACCCTTGGGAGGGCAGAGAAGCCTTGGGTGAAGGGCACAAGTTGGGCTTGACATTGCAGGTGAGAAAAGAAATCTTTTTCTTTTACCTCATGATGAGGTTTGTTATTATCATGGAGCATGGGCTCCATCATGGCCATGAATCTTGTTGTTTGGGAGGTATAAGGAGGTTTGGTGGATGAGGAGAAGATGGTGGTTTGAAGGCCTTGAGAGGCAATGCAGTGGCAATATGTTCTTTATGTTGTGGTGGCCTTGAGAGGCAAAATGCGTTGGCAATATGATATATATGTTGTTATAATTTCTCCTCCTTGAAGAGCCCACCTTCACCCAACTTTTTATGATTCCAATGGTGAATCATTGTGCAAGCCATGGGAGGGTTTTGATTGTGTTTGTGATGTGTCTTTATGTAGAGGTTGGTGAAGTATGTGTGTAACCTGTTTGGTTCTTGTTTCCCCTGCTCGGTGGGTGGCTTCATAGAAGCCTAGGTTGGGAGGTGAGCCTCCATGGTTCCAAGTTTTGTGTTGTTTTGCAGGTTATGTGAAGGGGCATGCCATGAAGTATTGGGGTTTCTCCCTTGTTCAAGTGGAGAAGATCTAAGTGTGTAAAGAAAGCTCAATGTTCATGTCTTCTTAAGTGGATATCATTTTGAAAGTCTATTGTGTTGTCTCAATGTAATGTAAAGATATTGTGCCATTGTTACCATCTGATATGTAGAGGGAATAATATGAGAAGTTTTACATATATAATTGTATTGTAGTTTCAGTAACAAGCATCTAATTGGATTTCATTGGAAAGAATTTTATGAATCATAACATTTTTAGGAAGGATGTAAAGGAAGCTTTCTCTCTCTCTTTAAGGATAACTTATACTCAAGAAATTAACCATGCATTGTTGGTATCTTGATCTTTGGAATTTATCAATTGATTTAAGAGATGGTATTTAAAACAGATTTCTCATAGTTATTCTTTGGGAAATACGGAATGTCAGTCAATTTTATCAATGGAAGAGTAGAATTAATTAACTAGTTTGTGTTTTATCTTTTTCTAGATACATTTCATGGGTTAATATTCATGTCAAAGGTGATTTTGAATGGAATTGCTTATTATACATCTACATTGCAATTTTGAAGAAGAGAAACAATAATAATAATAAATCACCCATTTCCAAACCAATAACCTCATTAATCTAAAGGAAGGAACAATAGATGAGTCTCCATAAGAAAGCATGCCTGTACATGCATTTTTAGTTTCTGGAATTTGTATGGGAATTAAGAAGTGTGACTCTTAGCTAATACAGGCCAATATAATAATATAGGAATAAGCTTTAGTACCCCTAGTAGGAACCTATGAGTTAATGGGATTACCATATGGATTAAAAAACATGTGACTCCCTTACAGCATGCTAAGAGTTGTACTAAACCCACTCATAACACTTTCAAAAATGATAGAAAATAAAACAATTAAATAATCATTAAACATAGAATGCAAACAAAATAATAAATAAATAAATATCATGACAAATCCTATTGGTGACCAATCCTACCAAGGCGTCACCCTCAGTATGGTCAGATCAGCCCAAGGGGACTTGCAAGAGTAAATCCGTGGGACCCACGAGATAAGCCTTTCCCTCCCTTGGATCACGTGAGCACATGTCACAGGTAGACTTGGGCAATGTGTCTTCACTGGGCGCCAACATGGGAAGGACTTCAAGTCAAGTCCAAAAGTTTAGTTTTTTTTTAAATACATCAACTTGAAAATAGACCGCCCCACCTTCATAGGCATTTAAGATGGCATGGGAATTGGGGCAAGGCTAACATATGTCAGATTTCCTAAGTACCTTGTTCCCCACTTTTTTTTCCCTTGGAGTAATGGACGCATCATGTGTCCTTGCTTAGGAATTAGCAATTTAGGCATGGAACAAATTTATTTTGTGTAAATTAGGCATTTGAAACAAGGGTCCTTGGACAGGACATGATAGGTAGACGTCTAAGGTGAGGGTGATAAAGTTTAAAGCCATGTTAGGGGTTGTAATGGGGTCTTGATAATGGTGTTAGTGGGAAATTAGTGAGAGGTTATTTGTGGTTGGGTATTAGCAAGTAGATAGGATTAAGTTAGTGGGGTACTCTAGTATTAGTGATAAACCATTTATTAATAGGTTTCATTTACTAATTTAATAAATAAATAAATAATAAATAAAGAAAGTGGTAATAATTAATAATAGTAGATTTATATTATAGATATGACTAATTCAATTAGAGTAAATTCTTTTTCCTTGTGTTAATAGGATGCATAATGAACTCGTAAGGATAAAAGAAACTAGTTGTTTACAATAATACATTTGAACAAGATTAATATAATCACATAATTAAGGTGTAACAGAATAGTACTTCACATAAATTTGCTTAGCTTTTAACGAACACTAACAAAATGTATAAAAAAATAAATACCTAGTGTTACAGTGGAATATAAATTATTATGGGTGGAGGAACATCCCAAATGTGTGCACATAGATGTACTCTTGAACTAGTATACAATGGAAGTGGAGATAAGTGTGGATTAGTACTCGATCGTCATGGCATTTATTTAGGATAGACATTTGACACTAAGTGAAATCTAAGCAATCCTTATATCGCATAATTAAACAGATGTGGACACTACTAGAATTTTAATATCAGCATGCCTCAAGTATGAAGGCGAGGTTGATATAGGTGTCATTATTTTAGCCTCATCATTATACATGTTGTCCATAAACTTGACCTAGGATTGAGTTTGCTCAGTATCATCCACCTTTGTGGAGCATAATGGTAATTGCAATAATCCATAATAAGATAAAATAAAATGTAGTATGTATGTACAAGTATTTTGGAGAAGAAATTCACTAAAGAATCACTTATATCATGTTAATGTCACGAACATTTATACTAGGATCATGAAACTATTAGACAACTTGTGTTGACAATGCAACGATGTTGTGGAAGCATGAGGTATTGTTTAACCTGAATCATTTGAACATGGCACTGGCTAGGATTGTATTTTCCTATCAACGAACATAAGGATCATAATCTATCAAATGATTAAAAACATGCAAGATCAAGTAGACATAACTTTTAATAAAGTATCTTGAGTAGATGCATTAAGGTAACACATAGCTACTCAAAAAAAAAAATTGTTGTTTTTTTACAGTAAATTTTGGGCATGATAGAGTTTGAGGAAAATCATGCTCCCGCTAAAGTGGGAGCTAAATGTACCATTTTCAAATGGATGTGCTTGCCTTTAAGACCTTTTAGCACCTATCCTTTACTAACTTCTTGGACCATGGATGGACTATGCTCGATGTCTTTTTTTCCCTATCTTCTTTCACTTTCTCCTCTATTTCTTTTGGTAACTTCTTGATCTTTCTATGGCTCCCCTGACCAAGTCAACTTAGGTTGTTTCATTATGGACTAGGTCGACCCAGGTTGACCTAGTCCGTGATAATTTTAGGGCTCAGGGTCTGAAAGGCCTACGGGGTTTAATTAGTTTTATTATGATTTTCGATTAGCTTGTATTGTTTTCCCACCCAAAAAATCATATATAAGGAGGCGTGGAGGCTTCATTTTCACGTCAAGCATTCACAAATCATCAAGCACTTAAGGAATTACAGAGATCAAAGCATTCAATCATTAAAGCATTCAAGGAAGAAAGTTTCTTCAAGCATTCAAGGATCTTTTTTTAGCATTTTCTCTTCAATATCTAGCATTCTGTTGGCCATCAAGGGAGGAGATCAACATTGAAGCATTCATTATCTTCTTCATTGATGCACATTTACATCCATGACTCCATGATGTGGTTATGGAAGATCCATTGAAATTGTTGAGATATCTTGCATCATGTATACTAAATTCAAGATCTAAAACATACAACAAGGCAAAATCCTTATTAACAAGGGCTTTTACAAGCAAGGAATAGGGTAACAGAATTCTGCATGAAAATTTGGAAATAGCTTCTCGAAAGCTTTCTTGGAGAATTTGGTTTAACTTTGTTGCAATGTTGTTAGACTAAATCAACTTCATGAAAAGACATCCTTCCTTAGGTTGACCTAGTCCTTTTTGCTTTCTTAACGAATAATTTCTAGGTTTTCTCCTTTCATCAGTTCATTCAAGAATCCCTTAGTGGATATTTAGAAATAGGCTCAAATCCATGACTTTTGAAGCTAAAATATATCTTCCTCTACTTATTTCAAGGTGAGTCTTTCATATTTTATATCTAAATCTTAATTGGGATTATTGTATACACATAACATCTAGATCTACATCATTTAAGCAGTTGGTTCAATTTTACATACACATTATCCTATAAGGGCGAAAGAGTGTATTTCCTTGTATTACATTCTCCTTCACAATTTGAATTTGGTATTGGCACCCTTCTTTCTTTGGGTTCTATCTAATCTAATTTATATTATGAGTGGAATCATATTAGGAAATTTCCCTCTTTCCCTCACATAAATATTTGAATGGCTTATTGTTATAAAACAACAAAGATCTAAAATGCTATTAAAGTTTCTCCCTTTTCCCACTAAATACTACCTTTCTTTACCAAATTCTTTAGGTTTTTTTCTGATCCTGCATACCAATCTCTAATTGCTTTCTTCAATTTGCAAACCATATCTATGTTAGCTATGAGGAGAAATCCACGAGGTTGTTCAATGTAGACTTCTTCCGCAAGATCTCCATTAAGAAAAAAAATTTGATATCCATCTAATAAAACTTAAAAAATTTGTTGGCTACATATGCCAAAAACATTCTTATTACTTCCTATCTAGCAACAAGGGCAAAAGTTCCCACAAAATCATTTCCTTCTTGTGGTGAATAACCTTTTCATACTAACCTTGTTTTGTTCCTTACCACTTATCCTTGCTCATTCATCTTGCTTTTGAATACCCATTTAGTTCCAATAACATTCTTATCTTTCAGTCTAGGGGCCAACTACTAAGTTTTATTATTTTCAATCAACTCAAGTTACTCTTTCATAGCTTTTATCCAAAATTCATCTTTACAAGCTTCATCTCTAGCCTCAGGTTTAACTTGAGATATCAAACATAGTCATGTTAAAAATTTTAGAATAACTAAGAGGGGGTGGGGAGGTGGTTAATCAATTATCCAAGGTCTAGATGCACCAATTGAACAAACAAACAGTTAAACAACTTCAAACCTTTTCATTCATTAGCTCGGTCTTGATAGTATACTTTCAATAACATCAATTAGCAGTCCACTGTCCTAAATATAAAAAACTTGCAGAATTTAAACATTAATAGTAAATCACAACATATAACATCCACACAAATTTGACATTAGGATTTGACGTGGAAACCCAATTTGGGGAAAACCACTAGTAACAAGTCACTAACTTTTTACTCTTCTAAAGTGAGCTCTACTAAGATCCAACCCTATTAAAGGTTGCAAAACACATTGTTAAAGGATTGAATCACCCTATTAGGAGTGGCCTTGTTAGAGGACTTTAGAGCATTCCATTAGAATCCCACCTTGATTAAAGGGTTTACATGTGACAATTAGGTAAACCTTGATTAAAGGATTTAAAATGTTGATACAATGGTTAGTAAGTAACAATAGGTTTGATCTAACAAATACAACTCACTCTGAAATTATAGATCTTAGTTTGGCTCAAATATTGATTCATTATTTGGTATTCATTGTCATTTTAGTCTCTGATTCACTTGGCAACCTTCAAGCAATCACTCTTCACCTCTTCTCAACTCTTCTCATCCTCTTGCTTAAGTTTTCTAGTTAATGACTTCAGCAATTGCTCCAACCTTCAACTGCCATGAAATTTAGCCCTTATACCTCCTTAAATGAGTAATTTTGATCTTTTTTTGCTTAATCATCACGATAGATCTTAGAATTAGGTTTGATTCATTAAGTCCTTCCAACATTTCATCTCCTTCTTTCTATTATAGAAAATTATTCAAGCTTCTGCTTGAATCCTTGTATAGAAATGTGCAAACACGGTTTCCCTTGATTTAAATATTCTAGGTCATCCATCCTTATCTTCAATATGTTTTCCATATCCCAAGAAATCAATTCTGTCGACTAAAAATTACGATTTCTCATAAATTGTTAAAATGTTGTCCCTCAATAATCACTATGTTTTGACACTTGGTCATCACTGGATTACTCGTTCACTACTAGATTTCATGTTCAACACATATACTGTCACTTAGACAATATTGATGCTCAGTCAACTCTATTTTTGCCTGGCTTATATTGTGGCTCAATTGACACTAACATCACTAGACATGTATTACAAATTCCTTAATCTTCTGCTCTATTGCTTAGTCAAGCCTATGCATTTGGTATATATTTGATCACTTCTTCAGGGCTGTAGTATAACTATCTTCTTCTCTTCTAATATGATTAAACAATCACTATATCTTGTCAAAGTATAACCAATCAAGAGTCCATTGTTAGTTTCCTCTTCATAACTCAACCTTTCCTCTAGGTGCTTTTGTTATGACAAACTTCTGAAATCCTCTTCATCAATCAAATAGATATGACACTCAAATTAGATAGAAAGCTATCTCACTAATAAGGGTTGACATCAAGGACAACATAACAATTGTTCCAATTGTAGTTTCCAATAAGTTTTTCATTAACCTTCTTTCTTGTCATCACTCCTTTGTTTTCACTTCTAATGATTTGATTCACATGATGATTCCTTGCAACATAAATAGGTGTTCCTTTATCTATTTTGATTTATGATCTTGATTCTAATCTAGGTCATTCTTTTTGTTATTCCTTTTTTATTTTAGTTTGCAGATCAATGTCGGTCTCATAAAATAATTTCTATTCAACATTCTAATTGTTACTCCTTTGATTATTATTTTCATCATAATCATAATCAATCATTCTTTCCCAAAGTTTGAATTTTTCATCAACTTTACATTGGCGCTCTCAATAATAGTCTTTAATCTCAGATTAAAACATCTATATGTCTTACTATTTAAAGAATATCCAAGGAACATACCTTCAACAGTTGTAGAGTCAAAATTCCCAATATTATCATCTCTTTTGATATAACACTTTCTCCCAGAGATTTTAAAATATTTCATAGTAGATGTATATCCAAACCAAAGTCCATAGGGTGTCTTACCATTGCCTTGTATAATCTACACTTTGTTTATTATGTATATTGCAGTGTTCAGTTCTTCTCTCCAAAAGATATGTGCAACATTATTGCTCTAGATGCTTCTCCAACTAATTATGTTTCTCCTTTCTTCTATTATAATGTGCATTGCGAAAATAATGGAAATAAAATACAACTTTCAACACCTAGAAATCCTCAACAAAATAGAGTTGTTGAAATAAAGAACAAGATAGATCAAGAAATTTCAAGGGCAATGCTAAATGAATCTAACTATCTCCTTTTGGAGAGAAGCTATTACATACAAAAATATACATATTGGACAATTGAAAAATAATACTAAACCATGATAGGACTCATTAAGAATTGTGGAGAGGAAGGCCAAAATCATTAAAGTATTTCAAAGTCTTTGGAAGCATATGCTATATAATAAGGGATGAAGATGACTCGAGAAAATGTGAAGCTAGAGAAAATGAAGGAATCTTTCTTGGATATTCATCTAAGAGTAAAGCATATAGATGTTACAACAAAAGACTCTGAAAGATTGTGTAATATGCAAATGTAAAGATAGATGAAGGAAAACATTTTGAAAAGGTAAAAGAAATACCAAGTACATGTGATGATGTAGTACAAGCTAGGAGAATTCCTAAAGGATATATCCTAGCCCCCAAAAAATAACCACACAACCGAATATAAACAATAACATAGAGGTTTAGATCCAAAATAACTCTAATTATTATAATAGAATCATAAGATTTACATCTAACACACCTGGCTATAAGGCTTTCTGAGTTATAGCCAAATACATCAGCAATTATAATAACAATTCTACAAGACCTCAAAAGATCTAACTACTATCTAGCCCAAACCCACAATCTAGTAGAAAACCCTAAGAAGAATATTAACTTGTGCTCGCAAGCCACCAAGCAACCTTCTTGTTTTTCAAGCCACACTTAGCTACTAGCTCTTCTAAACTTTGCTCCTCTCAACTACTCCATGTTGAACTCCATGCTAAATGAATAACACCAATGACTTAAGACACCACAAGACCCTCTACTTATACTAAACCAAGCCACAAGTTGGCCTAGAATAATCAACATTAAATACACCATCAAACCACAAGTCGGCTTGGATATAAATATTAAATACTTGAAATAAATAAATACTTAGGGCAAGCCCCAAGTTTACAATGCATAACTAACTCAAATGACCACATAAGAGTATGCACCCTTGGGAATAAGTCCATGTGCCATCCAATGATCCAAATCCATGAGTGCACATGCCAATTCCTACTGATCAAATCTTGCAAAACAATTTCCTAAGTCTGTTAGTAAATCAAGAATACACGACTAGGAGTCACCAAAATAGCTCTAACTCCAAGATGATAATTTTAATATTTATGCACACTTAGGATAAGGTTCCCCAATATGTCTCAAACACACCCTCAACTATGCAAACCATAAATCCACAAATCTGAGCTTGAAGCCCTCACACACAAGATTTATGACATTAGGATGCTCTTGCATCAAACACCCTAGGTGTGAAGAAAGATATTCTCTGTAACTGGAATAACATCTTTTGTGGTTTAATGCATAAAACTGAACTGATTCTTCACATACATGTCCTCCAAATTATCAACTTATGTGCTCTTTACTTTTCTCCATTTTTACAAATATTTCCCTACAATTGCCATCTTCACAACTATCTTTGTTGTGTCACAGGTTTGTTTTCCATGTTGATCTCTAACCGCTTGAGAATTTTTCAATTCAACTCATCTACCAAAAATCAAGTTCCTCCTTCCAAGATTTGTATTCTACAAAGGAAATAGGGAATGCTTTATGCCACCCTTCTCAACAATAAACACATTCTTGACATAATCATGCACTGCCCTACAATCATACTGCCAAGGTCTACCAAGTAACATGTGACAATAACCCATGTCCACAATGTCACACAACACTTGATCAACATACTTCCCAATCTAAAAATCAACAAGACATTGCTTCTTCACCTCCAAAGCATGCTCATCTTATGACCAAACAATCCTATAAGGACAAGGATGTCTCACCCTCTTCAAACTAAGTTTCTAAACCATCTACTCCACAACTAGGTTATTGGTACTACCACCATCTATAATCACATTCCAACATTTACTTCTAGACTTGCAATGGGTCATGAACAAGTTCCACCTTTGACAAGGTTCCAATGTCTTCTTATCGAGCAACACTCTTTGAATCAACAAATTATCCCCCTCCACCTTAGGTTCATTCACTAAATCCACACTCTCATTCAACACAACAACTATTTTATGACCAGTCTTCCTATCACTATTGGGACATGCAAAAGATCTATGTCCTTCTTCACCACATATGTAGTAAGTACCCTTATATGCAACCTTACCTATACTTCTCTTCTGCTGAACATGATTTGGTTCATCTTCAACAATTTGTTTATCTTTCTATTCCTTACTTCTGGAATCACCTTGATGTCTTATCTTCAACTACTCTTCTACCCTTGGAACATACTGATAAGTATCCTTGATTGAAGCAATATTCAACATACCAATCTCATCTTGAATATTGAATCTCATACCATTAATATATCTAGCCTCCTTTTCTTTAGACAACTCTCTATGCCTAGACCAAAGAGTCAATTTGTAAAAATCCTTAGAATAAGATCATTCACAGTCACATCCTTATGTTTTGGATTCTGCAATCTTTTGAATAATTCAAGTTTATAATCAATAGGAACAACTTAGCATTCAATTTTGTTACCATCAATCTTCATCTAGTGATCTCTAATTCACCTTCCTCTTCTCCATCTCTTTGTAATTATTTTCAATACAAAGTAGCATGTCCTTTCAACTTAGTTTGTGTCAATCTCACTTTGAGTGGATCTCCAATATCCTCTAGCTCAAATTAGTTTTCCAATTAACCAATCCAATCAATCAGGTCTTCAAGATTTAAAAGTACTTGAGAAATTAGAAACCTCCATCTTTTGCTTCAGCTTCAACTAAGATCCAGATCTATCCAACTGACCAATTTTGTCTTCTATAGGTCCCTCCATGTGATTAGTTATGTCTTCACCACTAGATCTAGTATCCTCAAAGTCTTCAACAACTTCCTCATAACCATCTTTAGTACCCACATTCCTAGGTACACCAACAATAGCTCTCGTAATCTCATTCTTCATCAACTCCATCTCAGATCTAAAATCTAATCTAATCTTCTCTAAAATCCTACTCTACAAAGAATCACAAAGATCATCAATTTCCCTAGGTCCAATTCTTCTTGGAGATATCTTCCAAGATCTTTGCAAACCCAAAGCAATAAATCCACAAGATCGACCAGACCAACCTTCTCTCTAATACCACTTGATGTAGTACAAGGCAGGAGAATTTCTAAAGGAGATGCCCTAGCCCCAACTAATAACCACACAATATAATATCAATAATAACACAAAGGTTTAGATAAAAATAACTCAAATTCTCATAATATAGTCATAAGATTTGCATCCAACACGCCTGACTGTAAGTCCTTATGAGTTACGACCAAATACATCAATAATTACAATAACAGTTATGCAACACCTTGCAAGATCTAACCACTAGCTAGCCTAGACCCATATTATAGTAGAAAACCCTAAGAAGAATTTAAAGGTGTGCTTGCAAGCCACCAAATAACCTTCTTGTTTTCCAAGTCCACACTTAGCTACTATCTTTGCTAAACTTCACTCCTCTCAGCTACTCCATGCTGAATGAATATCATCAATGACTCAAGACGTCATAAGAGCCTCTACTTATACTAAAATAAGCCAGAAGTTGGCCAAGCATAATAGACATTAAATAAAGACTCACATTAAATATACCCTCGAGCCACAAGTCAGCTTGGCTACAAACATTAAATACTTGAAATAAATAAATATTCAGGACAGGGCCCAAGTTTACAATGCATAACTAACTCAAATGACCACATAAGAGTGTGTTTCCTTAAGCATAGGCCCACATGCCATCCAAAAATCCAAATCTAAGAGTGCACATGCCAACTCCCATGAATCAAAGCTCGTGGAAATAATCTCTAAAGTCTGTCTAGTAAATCAGGAACATGTGATCAATAGTCACCAAAATGACTCCAAATCCATGACGATAACTCCAATATTTATGCGTACTTAGGAAAAGGTTCCCAAATATGTCTCAAACACACCCTCAACTTTGAAAACCATAACTCCACAAGTCCAAGCTCAAAACCCCTACATACGTGATTGTTGACTTCCCTAGGATGCCCTTGCATCATGTGAAGAAGAAGAAGATCCAAAAGATAAAGGAGAAATTGAACAAGAAAGATCCAAAAAATCTTTGAAATAAAAGCCTCTTTAAAGACACCAACAAAAATTACCTTAAAGACACTAGAATAAACACCATCAAAATTTGTCCAAAGAAATCATCCTGATGACTTGGTAACAGGAGATCTAGAAAAGGAAGTCCAAACAAGATCTGTTAATAATACTGAACATGCACACTTTTGTCTTTTATAAAAAATAGAGCCAAAGAACTTACAAGAAGCAAAAAAAATTCCAACATTGGATAAAACAATGGAGGAATAATTAAACCAAATTGAAAAGAACAATACTTGGGAAATTGTTCCAAGACCAAAAGACAAAAATCTCATGGAACTAAATGGGTATTTTAGAATAAAATCACTAAAAAAGGAGAAGTCACATGGAACAGAGAAAGGCTTGTTTGTAAAGGCTATTCTCAAGTATAACGAGTGGATTTTGAAGAGGCATTCACTCCAATTGCAAGATTGGTAGCAATTTGGATGTTCTTAGCATTTGCAAGCCATGAAGCATTCAATATTTACTAGATGGATGTAAAATTAATTTTCCTAAATGGAGACTTAGAATAGGAAGTATATGTCAAATTACTTGAAGAATTTATATTTTTAGAAAAAGAGGATCAACTGTGTAGATTAAGAAAAGCACTTTACAGCATAAAACAAGCTCCAAGAGCTTGGTATTCTAGATTGTATAAGTATCTTCAAGATCAAGGTTTCAAAAGAGGAATGACAAATAGTAATCTATGCATCAAATATGAAAATGAAAAACTTTTTGATAGTAGTTGTAAATGTGGATGACATAATATTTGGAGGAGGAAGTGATCAAATATGTAAAGAGGTTTTTATAAACATGCAACAAGAATTTGAGATGTTTGTTAAGATTGACCATAGATAGAAATAAAAATTACATACAAATATAACCAATATTAAAAAATAATAAATCACACATAAGAGAACACAAGACACCAATATTTAACGTGATTCACCCAATCCCTGGACTACATCCACCAAACAACAAGTCCAATATTATTATTATCTAGTGATTACAATCCACAATCCCTTACAACTCAATACTACCACAAGAAGCTACAATATCATACATACATTATGAAATCCCTAACACCAAGCCATTTTATACAAGCTTTTGTCACTTACAAAATTAGGGCTAAAATAAGTCATCATATAGAAAAATAACAGTTGACACCTTTTACAATATAAAGTCATTTTTGGCTTCGGGGGCATTGTCCCCACAAATCCTTGCCAAGGTGTTGCCCCTTGACCCCACCCTATACTATGTCAGGGAAGGCACCTGGGGCACTACCCCTTGACCCTGTCTTGGGGGTGCTGCCCCCCAAAACCCCATAGAAATAATCTGGAGATAAATTGCACTGAATAAACCTTTAAGCCTGACTGGGCTCCACATCACAACAATGTCCATGCTTGGAGAAATATGTTTCTTTCTTGGGTTGCAAATAGAGAAAACAAGTAAGGGAATATTAATTTCTCAAGGTAAACATATCAAAGAAATGTTGATGAATTTTGGAATGGAAGAATTTAATTATTTTATCACCCCTATGATTAAAGGATGCAAGCTTAGTAAAGAAGATGAATCCCCAAGTGTAAGTTAATCCCAATATGGATCCATGATTGGAATTTTGTTGAACCTAACAACTACAAGACTTGATATCTTGCAAGTGTTATAATAGTGGACCATTTTAAAGAAATACGAAAAAGAAACTCATATTCTCTAGCAGTTAAAAGAAAATTCAAGTATCTAAAATTTACTATGGATATTAATTTAAGGTATCCAAGAGGAAAGGACTTTAGTCTCACTACCTATATAGATGCAGATTTGGTAGGCAATATTGATGATATGAGAAGTACAAGAGGAGGTGCATTTTTTCATGGTAATTGTCTAGTATCATGGCTAAGCAAGAAGCAAGGTTCAATATCTTTATCTACTATAATATATGAGTATGTTACAACAATGTCAAGTTGTACACAAGTGCTATGGATGAAACAAAATCTAGGAGATATCAATATTGAATTTGAGCATCCCATTCCTAAATTTTATCATAATAAAGTGCAATCATCATCTCAAAGAATCCAATCATGCACTCTAAAATGAAGAACACATTAATCAAATACCCTTTCTTAAGAGAAAAATTACTTGAGAAGCAATTCATGTTGGATTACATCAATTCAAAGAGAAAAAAATAGCAGTTATCTTCACAAAACCCCTTCCAAAGGAAACTTTTGAGTATTAAAGGGAGAAATTAGGAGTTGTGTCACTCTCATTCATCCACTAAATTTTTTCATGAGAGACATGTATATAGGGGGAGATAGTCTCTTGCCTTGGGGACCCTTTCCATTGATGACAAAGGGGGAGAGATTGGAGAAAAGGGGAGCAACAAACTAGGGGGAGTCTTGCACTGTCAAGATCACATATTTGAGAAGTTGTCATCAATAACAAAGGGGGAGATTGATGAATAGGTTTTCATTGATGTCATTTATAATTGGATATATGCATCCATTAGCTAGTAAAGAGAGGATTGAAGAATTGTTGTTTTTGCAAGAGATTCATGAAAACACAGGTTTTATCAAAGATAACATCCTTGGCACTATATTTCACCTACTTGATGTAGATAGGAGATCTCATACCTTGAATATAATAAATATTGTAGGACTAATCACGAGACAGAGGATAGAGAAAATCTAATATATAATATTATTGCAAATTATATATAGGTCTCAAGGACAAAAAATGGTTATATAATAATCACAATATGAAGATGAATGACGATATGAAGTATGCCCTACCACATAGATGTTTATACAATATCTATAAATCAAAACTCTCACAGTGAAGGTTGATTGTAAGAAATAATAAAGAGCAGTGAAATAAATTTGTTCATGAATAAAATTATAAGCAAATGACAATAATCATGAAATAAATAATAAGATGCACAAGTTAGCATCCATTGAATAGAACATAGCAAATGAGATATTGTTTGCAAGACGCCCAGGAGTGAGGAAAGCAGAACAATTAATCTCAATGTTGATACAAACCAAAGTCTTCTACCATTACAATTAAAGGATATTTGAAGAGTATGTTTTTCATAAAATCCAAATCTACAGACACACATATTCAACCTTACCGTGAACCTCCAGACTCAAAGAGAATATGGATGCATATGAAGCATGAATGTCCTATGCATTCAAAATAATAGTACATCCAATATGGACTATAATCAACAATGCTTTAACATGATCCACATTAACTGCCATATGTAGGTGCATCATTTTCCATCATGATAAGGGAAATGAATAAGTTAATGAAAGGTGGAAGTTTTTGAAAATTACCCTGCCTTAGCTATAAGACATGCCCTATAAGGTCAAAAAAGTTATGAAAGGGTGCAATTAAAATATGCAAGCATCATATAATTAATTAAATCATTAATAATGCTTGTGCTATTTAATTTGGTTAAGAAATGACATGATTCCTATGTGTGAAAAGTCACATCTCTTAATATATTCTTGAGTATAAATAGATGACAAGTCATTGGTAAATAAGCAAGTCAACATATTGAGAAGTGTGAGTGCAAGATCATGGAATACATATAATTAGATTTTGTGTGTATATATATAGGAAGTCAGAGGAATCTAGAAGAAGAATTTACATTTGTAGATTTGGGTTAATATTAAGACTAAGGGAGAAAAAAAAAATTTAGATTTGAGAATAAATTCTATCTACTATTAGGTTGAATAAGAAACTAAATAAAGTTGGAGCTTCAAATTTTCATCAGCAATGGGAGTAGGTGCTTCTGGTGGGTTTGGAGCCTCCAAATTATGGGAGTTGGTGCTTCCAGTGAGTCGGTGCTCATAAATTTAGAGGTTGGAGGAACCAAATATTATAAAAGATCAAAGTTATATAAAATCAATTAATTTGTTGTGGTTTTCTCCTGCATTGAGTTTCTATGTAAAATTTGTGTATTGTGTTCATTAACTTAAGTGCTCATTTCATTATTTAAATTTAATTACTTGGATAAAAGATTCACAATTAAGAATTTTTTTATTATTCTAATCCATGCCCCCTTTCAGTATAATCATGCACTAACTTTCACAATGTACAATGAATAATATAGGAACATCATAAGATATTACAATTAGGTTCCATGCGTTACAAATCAATCTTACATCAATTACAAAACTAAATTGACCTCCAAGGAATAATCCTTCACATATATTCGCAAACTAAAAAGTAGATTCTACCGTGTCAAACATAACTTCACCAACATGTCTTTTACCAAAATCTAAGCTCGTTAACCAAGCTTCAACCTCGTCAAAAAGATACAGCACAAACAACAACATATAATTTCTTGTAAACTATCTTGCAACTAGTCCTTTGCAAATATTTTGTAACTCATTAACTAATTCAACAACCAGAAACTATGCCAAACAAAATTGTCTCTGCTGCTTTGCTAGAATTGTCAGAATAACCAATCAAACCAAAATCATTAGTTTTGGAATATAAAATTCCATATTATTTTGTCACTGCTATATATCTAAGTATCCTTTTTACAACTTGCTAATGTGAGTCTTTTGGTGACTTCATGAATTTTGAGATCAAGCTAACACTATAAACAATGTCAAGCCTTGTAGCTATGAGATACATCAAAATTCCAACAAGTTTCTTGATTAATAAAGTTGAATTAGCATATGACCCAAAATCATTTTTGCTAAGTTTTGTTCCTATTAAAACTGGAGTTGGTGTTGGATTAAATCCATCATATTGAATCTTCTTAACACATCCTTGGCATACTTTGTTTGACAAAAAAAATTCCTTTATTAGATTGAACAACTTCAATGCCCAAAAAAATATCTCATAAACCCCAAATGAGTCATTTCAAATTCTTTCGTCATTCTTTTCTTAAACATATCTATAAACAAATTTCTAGTGAAAATTAAATCATCAACGTATAAGCATACAATCAAAATATGAGCTTCTTTATTGATCTTTGTATATATGGTGTGCTCTTTACGACTCTTGTAAAAATTATTGCTTTTCATGTATGAATCAATTATGCCATACCAAGCCCTAGGGGCTTGTTTCAAACCATAAAGATCCTTTTTCAATATGCACACTTTAGTTTCATGGCCATGTACTTCGTAACCAAGTGGTTGTTGAATATAAAGTTCTTCCTCAAGAAAATCATTCAAAAAGTTGTTTTCACATCCATTTTAAAAACTTTTCAACTATTTTGCATAGTTATAGCTAAAACCATTCCAGTTATATCAAGTTTAGAAATTGGTGCAAATGTTTCATTATAATGTACACCATATTGTTGTGGAAAACCTTTTGCTACTAAATTTTGTTTTAAAGACTCATTTAACTCCAATGCAATCCTTACCTTCAAGCATATCTACAAGCTCCCATGTATCATTTCTTTTAATGGAATCAATTTCTTCATCCATGATTTTGACCCAATGTTCCTCCTTAACTACTTCTTCAAAACACAATGGATTACAAGAGAAAAAAACAAAGTTTGAACAAAAATCCAAAGTATCTTCTCCTTGATCATAAATATCTTTCAAACTTCTCATTTTTCTACCTTTTGTTGCGGAAGGTGTATTACTTACAATTGGAGTGGGTTGATTTTCATGATTTGATGTTTGACCCTACAAATGATTTATTTGTGGAGTGTTTTCTCTTCCTTGATTTGGCTCACCCACTTGCTCTTCATGCTCTTCTTCATCAGGTATTGGTGTTCCAATTGTGATCACATTGTTCACATTTCCATCCCATGCTTCTTCCTCCTTAAATATGACACCCCTTCTTGCAATCATTTTCTTTGAAACAGGGTTATACAATCTACATAAACTTTTGAATCCTCACTATAACCAATGAAAATACATTTTTCACTCCTATCTTCCAATTTTTTTCTTAATTTAACAAGAATTAAAATATATGCATCACAAAAAAAAAATCTAAAATGAGATACATAATGCTTCATACCACTCCATGGTTCTTGTGAGATTTTGTCTTTCACACTCTTTGTAGGACTTCTATTTAGGATTTATATTGCACATGCAACAACTTCAACCCAAAATTCATTAGACAAATTCTCTGTCGTCAACATACTCCTTTTCATGTCCATTATAGTTATGTTTTTCCTCTATGCTACACCATTCTTCAGTGGTGTGTATCTAGTTGCAAATTATTTCTTTATCCCATGATATCTACAAAAATCCAAGAATGTATTATAACTATATTCTCCACCTCTATCAGATATGGGTACCTTGATGAATTAATCTACTTATTTTTTCCACCATTGATTTTAACACCTTAAACTTATTAAAAGCATCGGATTTCTCCTTTAGAAAATAAATCCAAGTTTTCCTGCTAAAATCATCAATGAATGTTAGAAAATATAAACATCCTCATAAAGATGGAGTTTGCATAGGACCATATATGTTAGTATGAACTAACTCCAAAAGAGCTCTTGCTCTAGTTGAATTCTCTACTTGAAAATTTCTCTATGTTATTTTGCTATTATACAACTTACACAAGAATTAATAGGTGGTATAATAGGTGGAAAACCTTTTACCATATTCTTCTCCTACAAAAACTCAAGCCATCAAAATGAAGGTGTCCATACCTCAAATGCAAGAGCCATGTATGATCTAGGGTTTCTACCTTGAAATTAGGTTCCATCATTCCTTGAACACAATGGATTCACAGGGGATACATCCTGCTCTTTCTCATCTCAACTTTAGCAATCAAACCATCTCTAGAATTTCCATCCAAGATTGTGCAAGCATTATTATTAAAAATAAATTTATAACCCTTTCAACTAATTGACCAATAATCATTATATTATATGTTAATGCAGATGCATAGTAAACACCAGAATAAACATCTTTTCTCCATTTTCGGCCAATACATGAATAACACCTTTCCCCATTACATGTACTATATTATCATTTCCCAATTTTATTTCACATTTCACACAATAATCTAAAGTAGGAACCAATTCTCCATTTCTAGTCATGTGGTTACTAGAACCACTACTTTAAAAGCATACATCTTTAGAGCTTTCTTGTATCACATTATGTGCTATGAATAAATTGCCTAAATTATTATCAGATACATCTAAATAATTTGCACTGGGATTTTCCAGATCTGCTTGTTTCTTCCTACATTCATTATCCAAAAAACCATACCTCTTTCAATAATAACAATGGATATTGGATTTATCAAAACCTTGATGATTGTTAACTTCTCATACGTCCTCTATTATTGAAATTTTGATTAGACTAGTTTTTCCTTCCTCCTTGATCAATATTCACTTGTCCAACTCTACCTCTTCCTCTTCCCCTGAAATTTGATCTTCCTCTTCCTATTGATGAAGTTTAATTTTTTTTATTTTAAATTTATTAGTAATAATATTAGTATTATGGATTCTCATTATAATGATTAATCATATTTAATACTAAATTGTATTTTTTATTTTGGGAAAGTGTATGTCACATTTGTTTATTGCAACACCTTTGATATGCTATCAACATGACCATGAATGAAGTTCCATGTAACTCAAGCGACATGTAACCTTCACCAATGTAATTATCTCCTTCACGAGCAAACACATATGTGTACAATATATTTGGAGGGGACTTTAATTGATATCGCCACATCAACACGACTTTGCAATGACAACTTTGTCATTACATTGTAGGATCAACCCCTTTTTCAAGATAATATTATATTAAAAACTCCATGTTTTTAACATTCTCTCTTTTAAATGATTTTATATTTAAAATATATCTCAAATAAATACTATAAAATACTCAATGGATCCTTAGTTTGTTGGTGAGTTTGGATGGTTTTTAATCAACACGTGTTTCCAATTTCAACTTTTCTAGACATTGTTTGATTGATTCCTAAGGGGCGGTCCTCTATCCCCTTACTTTAATTTTAAATGGTCTAAATTTTTATGCTCGTTAATGGAAATTCCTATTCATCAAAAAGTAATATCTATAGTGGGATGTCAAATATGAGAATAGGACTTCCTATATGGAAAAAAAAAATGTTGATAAACTAAGGGTATTTTTGTCTTGGTCCCATAGGTTGTTTGATCTCGTGGAGGTCACTGAAATCTCCCTTTCATTCATTAAGGCACGCTTTCAAAATTTCTTTATATAATGTTGTCACTTCTTAAAAATAACAATAACAAAATAGAAACAAAAATTAGAACAACATATAAAATTCTTGATTTAAAATTGTAATTGTTTTATTTAGTACTCAATATTAATAGAAATTATATAATAAGTAAGAGATATTTTACACACGTAAAATTATGATATTTTTATCAAGACTCAATTTTGTTGCTTTCAAGTCAACCTCAGTGTCCCATGTTCCATGGAGTAGTGGTTCAGAAGAATCCATTTCTTATAAGAATCAATGACACACTTAACATTCATTACATCTAGGTGATGCTCACAAAGGTGAAGTTTTAGGTCTTCCCGAGAGTCACCCATCCTAGTATGATGCTAGCTCAACTGTAATTACCTATGGAGTTTCATCCAAGGTCAAGCACACTTAGCTTGCCATCTCATTTGCAAAACCTTCAACAATTGTTATCTAATGAACCATTAATCATAAAGCCCCTTTTACTCATCAAAGTACACGATATTTTTCACAAGTAAAATTATGATGATGTTAGCATAATTCAAGTTTATAATTTTTGATTCAAACTCATTGACCATGTAACATACATAGTTGTTCACCTCTTTGAGTATTACCTAGATATAATGAGTGATAAGTGTTTTATTCATTTTCATGAGAGAAGTTTTTGTAAACTACCACTACCCGTGAAAAAATGGTTCAATAAGCATGACTCAAAAACCATAAAGTTAAATGTTGCTAGCAATATTTTTAAAAAACTAATTTTTTTTTGATAAGTAGGAGATATGAAAACTAAGAATTATTTTTCAATTATAGACTATTTATTAATTATTTAAAAAATGGACACATCACCAAACACCTATCATACTAGCAGGATAACTTGTTGCATCCTCACCTCCATGCAACAATATCCAATCTCCTATGATTCGAGGAATGAAAAACTCACCCTGCCAAAACTCAACACTAGATAAATTTCGTCAGAATTTAATTTCTATGCTAAAATCATTGGCCCACACAAAAATTTGCAAATTTAAACCCTAATTTCATCTATTTGGATTCCAACATCAATCTACTTAAATCCCTAATTTTTATCTGTTTGGATTCTAATATCAAGCAATTTAAGAAAATAAGTCAATGGAGACATTAAGCGCAATTCGTATGAAAATAGAAAACAAGGAAATAATACTATATGTAAAGGGTGTTAACCATTTTTTCCCCTCCCCCCTATTTGCATGTTTTTTGACATCATCATCAAAAATCAATCAATGAAAACTTTCATGTTGTCAAACTTACCCAGTTGGTCAAAATCTACTAAACCCTAGCTTTTCATGCCATATTTCAAATTTTCATATTTCTTGCCAAGAGTCTTGATCTTAGGATCAAGGGTTTCATCGTCCTGTCGAAGGTCTTCCTTTTGCCTCTCTCAATGATACAAAGTCTATTGTTGATGAGCCATTGTAGGGGTCAATCTTTCAGTTAAAGTTATTCATTCAACAAGTGATGATCATAAGATCGTAGAAAGGCTGAGGATTGCAACCTTACGACAAGGAATGCAATAAGGGATCATGGAGTCAATTTTAGGGTCTCTTGATGTCACGATGGTCAGTATTGTTGTAACATCGTAGAGACAGGTGATTGTATGAAGCAGTTCATGGGCCCACAACCAAACGATGAGCTTGTTTATCATCAAGAGAAATGCTAGAGGTTTCAAAGAAAAAACAGACTGAATGGTGGTTGTAGCATCAAGTTGTCATAGAATCAAGTGATTTTAGGATCATAATGATGGAAAGTGCAGCTATGTAAAGGAATCTTGATGCTACAAAACAAGGTGGTTTATGAGATAGTCGAATCAAGGTTTCAGATTGGAGATGTTTTGATACAAAGGGTTGTCATGGCATCAGACTAGAGATGTTATGATACAAAGGGTTCTCAAAGTATCATGAGACTAGATGATCATAGAAAAGACGAGGTAGTTTTTCAATGTTACAACAAAGAGGCAATTGTAGGATCGCAACAAACAATCTTCTAGCATAAGATGCTATGATATGAAGGTTATTGGAAGATCATATAATTGCAACATAGTAGGGTCGAGTGATCACAGATGCAAATAATGAAGAGTCTCGATAGTACGATGACAGTTGCATCATAGGATTAGTAGGAAAGCTAGTGAAAGTAAGATGATACAATGGTCATAGCATCATAATGATTGTAGGATCGTGAACTAAGAAGAGGGCCTACCCAATGCTACAAAATGGTCAATGATCATAAGATCATGCAGTTGAATTGTCAAGCCTCTAAGGTTATGAAAAGGGAACAATTTTAAGGTTCTAAGTCTTTGTGTGCAAAAGGTAAACATGTGGCTAAACCTAATTGGTCAAGGTTCTTAGATTATGTAGGTGCCTCACCTACATTGTGATTGTCAAATTGGAGGTAAATATACAGTTGTCGTTTTGTCGCCATAGAAAGTTGTTAGATCTTTAGCCATGGCGACATAATGACAACTTTTCGTGTGGAGGTGGCAAGACCAACCAATGCAAGATATAAGGATCTCGATGCTATGATATGTAATGGATCATTAAATTGTCAAACAAGCTAGACAGAGGTAAGATGACATGATGATCATAGCATTGTAACGATCATAAGATCATAGAGTTGAATTGTTAAGTGCCTAGTGCTATGAAATGATGAACAGGTGGCCAACCCTGATTGGTCAAAAGGTCTTAAATATGTAGGAAGTTTTGTTTTATCTCCACCATTAGATTGAAGACAAATTTTTGGTTGTCATTATGTCGCTATCCAAACTGTTAGAAATATGGAATATTGAGAGAGGGGGTGAATCAGTATTCTACAAACTTTTGTTGCCAATTGGATATTATCTGTTACTTTGAACCATGCATAAGAAAGTAAACAAGTAATGTTGAACAATAATAATAAACATACATAAAGAGAACTCATAACACCATATTTTGTTAATTAGGGAAACCCTGGCCAAGGGAAAACCCTGGTGGGGATGATACCCACTAGATGATGTACTAAAATAAATGTTCCTTGTTAGAGTATGGACCCTGTTAGGAGTCTATAAAAGCGTTCAGTACATAGGAGTCCTTGTTAGGAGACTTTGAATCTCTGTTACGAGATTCCAACCCTGTTAGGATTTGTAGTACAATGGATGCAAGAAGAGCTCACTACCCAAACATGCACTTTCAATTACAGGAAGAGCTCACTACCCAAACGAGTAACTAAACTACAGGTTCCTCAAATATAGATGTATGGATGTTGTACCTTCTTCTTAGTTGATCTCTGACCTTAGTTTGATCTCAAATCACAAAAATAGGTTCTCAAAAATTTCGCATATATCACTTCACAAAAAGTTTGCATAATAAAAAATGCACATCACTTGCAACTTGCACACTTAATCTCGCAAGATATCCTTTCTCTAAATACCATGCCTTTTTTCAAATTTTTGCTCAGTCAGCTAAGACCACAATATACTTTTCCAACTTAGAGTAAACATCTAGGATGCCGACCCTAATTGGTCAAGTAATTATTTTGTAAACAAAATAATTCTTTTACCTTTAATTTCTTTGTTTTGTTCACTAGTAAATCATGAATATCTCTTTTCCATACAATCTGTACTAATGTTCGAAGTTATACACATCATCATCAATATGTATACTACTTCCATCTGACCTCTCTCTCTCAGATAACATCATATAAACAAGTTATACATCAAAACAATACACTACTGTAAACTAGTTTCATACTTAGAGAATTTTTTGAGTACCAAAAGCTAAGTATCTCTATTTATGAGGTTTTATACAATATGTACATCATGTGTTCCCATTAATGACAATAATTACATAACTACATATAGCCAATTGTCAAAAACCTCCCCCTTTGGCATTGATGGCAACAAAGTAAGGAAAATTGGCTAAGTGACAACTTTACCAAAACTTACAATACATAACATCTATTACATTACATATATTTCATATTAAAAATGCTCCTTGTTTTGATATGATTACTACATACATAACTTACTACACAGTTTCTTCTACACTTCTCCTTTACTACACAATTTTCTTCTACACTTCTCCCCCTTTGACATCAATGACAAAGGTCGAAAAGTCCAAAAAACTATCAAAAACTTTCAAACATTGTCAAAATTTATGTCTTTTTGCCTCAAGTTGCTATTATCTTCATACAATCATCAAAATTTGCCTTTAAACTATTCATAACTTTCTCCTATGAATTGGCATAAGTGTCTGTTGCTTTGGCACATTCTTCCAACTGTCTCTCAATAGTTGATATCTTGAGAGCAATAGACTCTCTGCATTTTGATAGTCTTCTCAAAAATTTCTCTTTCTCAAGTTCTAATTTCTTAATGTTTGTGTGAACACCAACAACTTGTCCTTCAAACCCATCAACTCTACAAGAGGGTTGTTGTATCTGACTAGTTAGAGCTTCCAGCTCCTTCAACTTCTCTTGAATCTTGCTATCCAAAAATTTGGTCAACTTATGAGATAAAGTACACTTTATGTACTATACCTTGCCAACTTGTTGACATCTTCAGAGTTCCTTGACAAAGGTATGAAGACTTAGAAAATCATTTCGAATGTTTTGACAAATGGTACCAGAAAGATTAGCATCATGTGAAATTTGAGCCTTAAACTCAACAACATTCAACAAATTTGTAAACTCATCATCAAATAATTTTACAACTACTTGAGCTCTCAGTTCAGGGTCTGCTTCTGAATGCTTGGTTGTGAGAGCGTTGTGCAATCTTTCAGTCACCTCCATTAATGCTCTTTATAGACTTTTAACTTTTTTGTTCTTCTCAATCAATTTGTCAAGGAAAAGATCATGTTAGATTTATCGTCATCATCACCTACAAGGTTGGTAAGAGATATAGGAGTGGATGAGCTAGATGTTTTCACCTCATCTTCCTCTTGTTTCTTCTCCCCTCCCTAAACTTAGATTTTCTCTCTTCTTCTTCCTTCTCCTCTCGTTCTTTTCTTTCTTTTTCTTTTCTTTCTTCTCTCCTCTTTTATTCTTCTTTCTGCTTCTTTTCCTCTTCAAGTAATTTCAGCTTGGCTTCTTCAATCTTTTTCTTCTCTTCTACAAGCTATCTTTTCTCTTCTTCAATTAGTCTCAACCAATCCTTAATATCTTCGGAAGGGGGCTCAAGCTGATCGTAGCTTACAAAAGGGTTATCATCAATGCTAACTGTAACATTTGTTTGATCAATTTGCATAGTATCACCACTTATTGATACTTCCAACATTTTTTCTGCAATGGTAGGAGTTGTCTCTACCTCAATCATCATTTTATTGATAGCTACAACAGTTTCACTTCTTATTACATCCTTATCACCGCCCATAAATAGAATTGGCCTCATTTTGTTTTGTAGATAGGGTGCTAGTTTACCCATCAGTCTTTTTACTTCTTCTTCATCTTCAGTCTTGCACATAGTTCTTATCATTGATTTCTGAAGTTCCATATCTTCTTCCCAAACTAATGCCTTCTTAGCTATAAGTCCTTTATAGACTTCTTGATTGACAAAACCTTTAATGTCTTCAAATTTCAAGTTAATAAGAATCATATATCTCATAGTAGAGATATCAATATGATCTTTGTCAATATCATTATACAAACCATAAAACTTATTCATTTGTACGAAGTTTCCTTCACTAACAATGGTTGTGTTAATCTTCCCTATCTTAGGTTTCTAGGGTTGCCTTGTTTTACCTACTGGCTGCTTGGAAACAATAAATTCTTCTAGATGTTTGTCTTCTTGTTCCTCTGCTTCTTCATCATCACTAGAGTCTTTAATTGTGAACAATGTCTTCTTTCTTTTCTCTAATCTAGTAGCTTGCCACTTAACCCTTTTTTACTACCGTTTAGATCCACTTGGTTTCTCGGCTGATACAACAACATATGAAATGCTATGTTCTATAGGAATTTCTACAATAAATACATTGGATGTTTGGCCAACTAACAGAGGTGTCACATACATTACACCTTGTTCACCAGTTTGTTTTAAACTAGAGATTGTTTATCTAACTGCTTGTGATTTTTCTTCTAACATACTAGCCTCAAATAGTGCTTTATTCATTATAGTTGCAATCTTCTTATGAGATGCCTTCTCTAATGATGCCTGATAAGCTTACTGAGTTACTTCCTCATACATTCCAAATTTTTATGATGCTTGATCTATATTGGATTTCAACAATAAATCAATATAACCAATAGCTATAAAATCACTTAACTCATATCTTAAGGGCTCAAGAAATGTTTCCCGAGGTTCAATTGCTTCAATATATGTCAGATCTATGTCCACCATAAGACATATATCATTCTTAAATCTGTCAACAATCGCAAGGGCAATTCTAATCTATGTTTCATCTCATTCTGAAATGTCCTCATAATCAAATTTTTGCTATCCAAGATTTTCTCTACAAGATACCTTTTGCACACATCTATTATCTTGTCCATTGTGCATCTTTCACTGCTCATAATATCAGTAACTGATAAAAATGGAAATCTCTTAAGTATATGAAAGAAAATATAATTAATCAGAGATTGGAATCAAAATACACCATTCTTAGTTCTTTTAATCTTTTCCAAATTCTCAAGGAGTTGTACTCTTAGAATCTCAATTAAATTTACTTGCTCCTTCTCAACACATATCTTATAGGTTGCATAGATAAAACCTGCTGACAACTCATCACTCTTAGAACTTGCACAAATAGAATATGCGATGATTCTACTCAAAAATCTTACATCATGTTGTTTGATGGTGTTGATCACTATTGCCTATCCATTATAAACTGCCTTAGTATAATTCTCAACCTTTTTCTTGAACTAATAGGTACACTGCCTTATTTGCTAAGACCAATGACCTCATGAATAAGGTCGACAGAGATGTCAACTACATCTTCTCCCATCCAAATCTTTCTATTATGAATTATGCTTAGTATAATCTGAGTCCACTCTTCAATATCAAGTTCGTGGTAAAAGTGATATCTGACTAAGTCTAAATCCTTCAAATGTTCATAATCGGGCTTAGTAGTCATATCATGATTGAAAATAATTCTATATATTTGTTCATAAACTCACTTCCAATAGATTCAAACTTACTACACAAGTAGCTTCCTACGTCTTCCAAGAAAACCACATTGTCTGGAGTAATTGATAAAGCTGAATTAGGGTTTTCCTCTAGGGTTTTCATAAGAACACCTTTTAATTTGGGTCTCTCAATATTCTCAACATTTTGCACTACAGGCATATCCATGTTTACACCAAATAGAATTTAATCGAAGAATTTATGCGCAGAAAATGATAAAATACCTTTTTCTCGAAGTAGGGATTTTCTCAAAATCACTTTATTAATTCACTTCTAGGTGCTCTAAGCTTTTGAGATAATCACAATTTAGAAATAATCAAGTTCGTACTCTATTTATTCAACTAGAACTTGCATTAATTGCGTACTTCACTAACTCAAAAAAAGTTGTTATTTCACTCTGAAATAAAATATCTGTTCAAGATCTTTTGTTTGATCTTCAAATGCTATCTGAGATTCACCATAGCTTTCTTCGTCACGACAATGCTCCACAAAACTTCGCTCCACAAAATTTGTTGTAGAAGCATAGATTTCATCTTTTGTCATAGAATAAACTTTCTCTGTTGTAATAGTAACTTTTATTTCCTACATAACTTGTTACAATTAGCTTCAAATTGCAAGCGAGCTTAGCTACCATCTAACTCATCAAGATACGTCTTTTCTCAACCTTGCTACTCATAGCTCGATATCTAAATGAAGTTTTAGATTCTGGTGTTGTAAATAAGCTTAATTCAACTTGGTTGAATCAAACTCGATTGTTGACTTCAATTTTATTGTCTCATCTTCATCTAACTTTTCCTCTGAGATATCTAATCCTTTAATAAATGCCTCATTAAGTTCTCAAAGTTCATTGACTACATTTGTTTGATCTTCATTATATTTCTTAGTTCTAGAGTTGCTTTCATGATTCCTTCTGTCATTTTTGAATTTTCTTCCATTGTTGCTTTTGTTTTCGAAGTTTCTTTCATGATTCCTTCTATTATTCCCGAAGTTCCTTCCATTGTTCCTTCTATCCATTCTACAATACTTTGTTGTATGTCTGAAGTTGTTGTATAACTGACATACTGGGGTTTTGTTGATCAATAGGTGGTTGACAATTATGGGCCATGTGTCCAAAGCTGTTACACTTATAACACACGATCTACTTTCTTTCATCAAAAGGTCTTTTTTCTCTCAGTGTCCTTTCATTAGATCTTCTTCTATCTGCAGGGTTAGTATTTTCAAACATTCTACTATTTCTTCTATCATTATCATATTTAAGCTTCTTACAATCATTTTCTTTATGACCCATACAACGACAATTATAACAATAAAAATTCATAAAATGATTAAATAACTAATTTGTACAATCTCTTTTCATATGACCAATTTCATTACATGAAAAATACTTACCTCAAAATTCATACTTGGTTTCCTTAGGAGATTCCACCTGTTTAGGTTCATCCAATTTCACTGTTTCCTTCTCTTATTCAACTTCTTTGGATTTATCAGAAGATTGACTGGATTTAATCTTATCATTAGATTTCTCTTTCTCTTTCATGTCTAATTTACTTTCAGGTTTCTTTGTAGACATGTTAAATAGATAACCAGGACCAGTCTTATCATAGGTAGGTCTTTGTATTGACATTGATTCATCAAGCTTTTCTCTGCTAGATAAAGTTTTTCAAGTTGTACCTTACTTTGAGTTAGTTCACCTTTCACAATAGTGTTGTACTCTTGAAGTTCATCATGATCTTTTTTTAATGCTTCAAATTCAGATGTCTTCCTCGTTAGACTTGCTCTAAGATCTTTTTTTTTTGGTCTTCGATTCAGATTCAACTTTGCTAGGATCATTCCTCAAACTCAACTTCAGATTGGTAATCTTCAATTCATGCTTCAAGGTCTTGTACTCTATTTTCAATTTTGAATATTCGTTGTCACAGGTTTCAGATTTAGTAGATTCAGGTTTGGATTTGAGATGTTCAATCTTATCGTTCAATTGTCCAATGTATACTTTGGAGTCTTCATATATATCTTTCAACTTATCTCTTTCTTCAGTAAGGAGATCAATTTGTTCAAGTGTCTCTTCAAGGTTCTTCATCAACTGTTCCATATCCATAGGGATCTTACTCAAGTTGTTAAGCCTCTTTAGAGTAATTGTGCTCTGATGCCAATTATTAGAAATAGAGAATACTGAGAGGGAGGGGGTGAATCAGTATTCTACAAACTTTTTTCACCAACTAGATATTATTTGTTACTTTGAAGCATGCATAAGAAAGTAAACAAGTAATGTCAAATAATAATAATATCCATGCATAAAGAGAGCTCATAACACCATATTTGTTAACTAGGAAACCCCGATGGGGATGATACCCACTAGATGATGTACTAACATAAATGTTCCTTGTTAGAGGATGTACCCTGTCAGGAGTCTATAAAAGCATTTAGTACATAGGAGTCCTTGTTAGGAGACTTTGAATCCCTGTCAGAAGATTCCAACCCTATTAGGAGTTGTAGTACAATGGATGAAAGAAGAGCTCAATGCCCAAACATGCACTTTCAATTACAAGAAGAGCTCACTGCCTAAACAAGTAATTGAACTTTAAGTTCCTTAACTACAAATGTATAGATGTTGTACCTTCTTCTCGGTTGATCTCTAACCTCAGTTCGATCTTGGATCACAAAAATAGGTTCTCAAAAACTTCTCATATATCGCTTCACAAAAAGTTCGCATAGTAAAAAAACCACATCACTTGCACACTTAATCTAATAAGATATCCTTTGCATAAACACCATGCCTTTTCTCAAATTGTTGCTCAGTCGGCTAAGACCACAATATACTTTTCCAACATAGAGTAAACATCTAGGATGTCGGCCCAAATTGGTCAAGTAATTATTTTGTAAACAAAATAATTCCTTTACCTTTAATTTTGTTGTTCTGTTCACTAGTAAATCGTGAATATCTCTTTCCCGTACAATCCGTACATATGTCTGAGGTTCTATACATCATCATCAATATGTATACTACTTCCATTTGACCTCTTTCTCTTAGATAACATCGTATAAACAAGTTATACATCAAAACAATCATTGTTGTAAACCAGTTTCCTACTTAGACAATTTTCTTAGTACCAAAAGCTAAGTTTCTTTATTTCTGAGGTTTTCTACAACATGTACATCATGTGTTGCCATTAATGACAATAATTACATCACTACATATAGCCAATTGTCAACACAAAGTTGCAAGGTTATTAGCCATAGTGGCATAACAACAAGCCGCCACATGTTCAGGTGGGTCTAGTTTCTCCACTTCCTATTGTTGAAGCATTGCAAGTTCCAATTTCAAAGAGCCAATGCATCGGATAAAGGTCAAAATGATTCATTCGACATATTTCACTGATGAAGCAAATCAGGGGATGTTCCAATCTTACGATGAACCTATTGTTCATGAGATCTCAAGGTCAATTTAAAGAGCTTTTGATGCTATGGGTAGAGTGATGGTCGTGTCGTCGTATGATTGTAGGATCACGACATAATTAAAAGGTAAAGCGCCAGTTTCGAAGGACAAATGCATTGAATAAAGGGCAAAGTTATTCATTCGACAAGTTCAGCCGATAAATCAAATCAAATGGCGTTACAATCTTACGATAGACCTTCTATCATAAGATTGCAAAGATAAATGATGGGTTCTCCAATGCTACAAAGTACCTGTTGATCGTAAGATTGTAGAAGTGGATGCTGAGGGCTGCAACCTTATGAAATATGTGTTGTCGTGTGATCATGAAAGGAGAATTTGATGCTATCAATGCTACACCAAGGAAAGATGACCGTTGTCGTGTGGTCTAAGGTCAATGATAGCTGCTGGGTAATTATCGAAGTTACAAAATGACTAATGATAACTGCCTGTCATGAGATTGTAAATGTTTAAATGGAGACCCATGAGCATAAGATACATTGGTGATCCTGAGATCGTAAGGGCTAGGCTTTCAACGTGAGATGTTACAAGGGATTTGACTTCTTTGATGTTCGTGAGATCATAAGTCCTTGGGTGAACAAGACAAGGTCTTACATTTATCCAAGTTGGAATGTGTCAGGGTCTTCGACCAATGGAATTGCAGGAAAGATATAGGGTGAACGTTGAAAATGTTTGACTTGTTGATTTCCAGACTTGGTGGGCTGATAGCAAGAAAGAAATATTTTTTAATGACAAATCAAAACTTCTTGACCATTTATTGGTTATTTTAAGTAATCCCCATGACTGATAAATGGAAAAGGGCACTCCATCGCCACCTAGTTATCCACCTACTTGGTTAAAGCATTAATGGCCACCATTTTTGTCTTCCCAAGGCTCTGTTGGCTATGAAATGTATGATTTTCCTACATCTAAGTTTGTACTAGGATCAAATCTTCTTCAAATTTGCAGTGATTGTTCTTTGCAATTGTAAATGCAGTTGTTGTGCTTTACCTTGGGGTAGAAGTTATCCAAGTTATGCTTGCATTATAAAAGCAAATTTTGTAACCCTTCTTAGAGTCGACCTTTTTCTAATTCATTAGTATTGCATTCCATGCTCTGCTGCTATAATTCTCCTTTTGTCTATGCATGAACGTATTCTCTATCTTACCTCATTTCCCCATTAATATAAGTACAAAACTTCCTTGCCTTTGCTGATGGTTTTGTTTTCTATCCTTCAAAGATTGCATAACAATATCTATTTTGCCTCAGATGTTATAGGGTGAAGTTCCTTTCTCATAGCATTTTGTTTGGTTTCAAATCTATTTGTGGCTGTCGGATTGAAACAAAGGTTAAATCAGTGTATATTGAGAATATGTTGATGAATAGTGTATTGTTAGGCAAAAATAAGTTTGAACAAATTATTTTGGTGTATCACCCAATTTAGACTAGATCAAGTAGTTTGCTTTAATGCATTCCTTCTCCCTTTCCCTCTCAAAGAGTAGTTAGGTGCACTCTCATAGGAAGGAAGTCGGTCATGTGCGAAAACTCAATCTCACACTTCAAGTTCCACAACGTGGAGATTGTTTCCATGTTTCACAAGGTTGCGTTTAGGTAAAAACTTTAGACAGGGGTGCAAACTTTTATGACAACAAAGGACAACTGGGTACACTTCTCTTTCATTCTCTACATAATAGATAGGTTTCACGCTTGGATTTACACTGGTAACTATACTTTCCTATGCATTTTTAACTAAATCACCAATAATTTGAACTCCCATAGTTGCCCCGAAATTGCTAGTAGCCACTTTCTATGTTGGTCCTCTAGAGTCCGAACCAATTATAGAGTAAAAACTACAACTTTTTTTTTTTCTATGCTGGTCCTGTAGAGTAAAAACTACAGTTTTTTTTCCAGTTATAGAATATGACAACTAAGAATTATTTTTCAATTATGGACTTTTTATTAATTATTTAAAAAATGGACACATCACCATACACCTGTCATACTAGCGGAATAGCTTTATGCACCCTCGCCAACACGTAAGCATATCCAAACTACTACAATTCGAGGAATGAAAAACTCGCCCCGCCAAAACTCACCGCCAGATAAATTTCGTTGGAATTTAATTTCTATGCTAAAATCGTCGGCCCACACAGAAATCTGCAAATTTAAACCCTAATTTCATCCGTTTGGATTCCGACATCAATCAATTTAAATCCCCAATTTTTATCTGTTGGGATTCTGATATCAAGCGATTTCAGCAAATAAGTCAATGGAGACATTGAGCGCAGATACGTGTGTTTGTATAGAAACAGAAAACAAGGAAAGAATAATATATGTAAAGGGCAGCTGGTTACCCGTCTCTTTCATTCTCCAAATAACAGACGGGCTTCACGCTTGGATTTGCAATGGTAACTATACTTGCCTATGCATTTTTGATTAAATCACCAATAATTTGAGCTCCCATAGTTGCCCCGAAATTGTTAGTAGCCACTTTCTATGCTGGTCCTGTAGAGTCCAAACCAGTTTTTCTTCAGTTTGTAAAATCCTTTTTTTTCCTTCCTCCCTTAATCAGTAAACTGGGACATTATCGGTCCAATTTAGTTTTTAATTTTTATTTAAATTGGTGCACGTGAGACACCACTGTGTACCCATATTTAATAGGATTTTTTCTGAATAAAGTATTGAAAGATAAATAGAGTGAAACTCTCATACACATGATTATATATATTAAATGATATTCTTGATACGGGAAACGATTAACCAATTATTTAATGTCATTGATAAATTATAGTTTCTCAAAAGCTTCCTTGTTCAATCCATATTTGAGTTTTGACCCGTCCGATAACTGACAGGCACAAAATTGGAATCACTAATTCTAATTCAATGATTTGGAATGGTTATGATTATTATCTAATATCTGATGAAATTGGGGAGAAAAAATTGCAATTAGCAGATAATATATCTGTTGCAGAATGTGAGTAGACATTTCACAGCTCTGCCTTGTACTTGCCAATGTCAACATGCTTCAGAAGAGTTCCCCGGTGCATTAAATAGCAGCAACACTATCTTCTTCTCTTTTCTGTATTCGTGCTGTTTCCAATCAAACCCATTTACACAATCCCAAAAATGAAACTCTCATGCGAATTATTTTAGGCAATTGAATTTGACAATTTTTATCTACTCTCGAGATCGAGGCATCTAGTCTTTGCATGGACGAATATATTTCTGTCTGACATAAAAGTCCATTGGAAGTAGCTTTAGGCTACAATCTACATGACTATTTTCTTTAAGATATCTCTTTTTCTTTGGGGCTTGGAGCAGGTGCAGAGCAAATTGTGGCCGATCGTGCAAGCCAATGGGACCAGTCTGCCTCAGAGTATCTGGCAGATGCACAAAAGCATCTTACTCACCAGCAGCAAGGCTCAATATATTCTTTCAAGCCTGCTGGGAATGGTGACATGAGGGTAAGTGAATTTTCTTTTTGTTCCTCATTCTGCCTCTTTCCTTCGAAGCTCAAGTCCTTCATACTGTATGATCACGAGTATAAGTTAAGTCCGAGTCTGCAAACTATGCATTAAACTGCAATTGTCATTGAGCAAATACAACCCGTACAAGTTCTACGAGAATCTTCAATATGTCTAAACTCACCGACTCTTGTCTGACCTGAATTTGTACACAAGAAAAAGAAAGTGGATTTTAGTCAAATGTTTTGACGTTGCTGTGTTTATGGAGATGCTTAATTGTCACTTGGAAGGGCCTAATTTTGGCAAATCCATGTCTTACCGAGCCATGTTTGTGACCATGCACAATTCTTGTCTTGTTGATTCAAGAAGTCCACAAAATGTTTTCAAGCCAGTAAAATCATTTTTTCACATTTGTACTTTTTATTTATAAACAAAGTTACTTTTTTTAATTTAAGTGCATCAGAAGCATTATTGGCCCAGTATGGCATTAACTAGCAATTGTACCCCTTAGTACCACAGACAAGCCAATAAGAACTAGGTAACACAGAAAAAAGAGGGAGCACAAATATCATTGCGGAAAACATACAGGAAAAAGCAAACTCACAGATTCATTTGTTGATGTAGATATTCACATATAAGGAGGAAATGAAGACAGAAACATATAGGTTTCTTTTGAATGCTACTTGTATTTATTACAGAAAAAATAGAATAAAAGCAAACATGCATACAGGCGTCCATGAAATCACAGTTTTTTTATAATTGAATAGGAGAAAAGAGCACACTAATATAGAAATGTACATAACTAGTGACAAACATATTATTTACCCTAAATTTGAGATTGAGAAATAAACACATATTTAGAGTCTAGAAAATCAGATAAACCTAATGTAGCAAACACTGAAGATGGGCAGTGCTTACAGATAAACAGTACTAAAAATTTATCAGTGTTGAGAAAGTGGGAAAATTGCAGGCACATAATGCATGGAATTATAAAGATGCATATATATTATTTATTAATGAATCTTCTGCAGCAGCTGCATTAATTAAAACTCTTGAGTTTTTCGCCTATATTTTGGGTTGAGTGCTATTGTGTAATGCCGCATTCTATAAAATTACATATTTAGTTCTTAAAGTTAGCCTACATGGAAAAATATTGATTCCATTTTGGTTCTATAATAAACTCCCAATCAAAGAGGTTAAATGCCTTGGGCTAATGATGACAGTAGAAATGGGAGTAATCTGTTAAAAGTTAAAGTTAACAATCTCAGTGCAGTGATTTAGTCTAAATTAGAAACATGTATAATTTGTGTTATGATGATTGTCTCTGACGTGTTTATACATGTTTTTTCATGATATTTAATTAATCAGATGAGAGAATTGAGAACTAAAACGTGAACTGCAGTTGTCATGGACATTAGAGAAGGAAGGCACCAAGCTGGAATGGCGATGGAAATGTGAAAAAGCACCAAATGATCAGAAAGTGACGTCTGAGATATTGGATTTCCTGCTTGATGCAAATACAAGATTGAGTGTAAGAAACCATCATTTGTATAATCGTTTGCTAGTTGTGCACATTTATTTTTGTGTTTATTGTTCCTTGTATGTACATGAGTAGGAATTTAGTGTTGATTTGTTATATCTATAAGTTATCATGGCATGTGTGTAATATCAGCCAAAGGGTCCCTTTCAGCTATCAACTAGCCCTCATAATGCCAGGCTGAAAATCTTTTATGCCCTTGTTTGTCTCTTTGTTTAATCAAAGGATATAACAATATGAAGAAGCAAACTTCTGTTGCTTAAACTACCGATCTACTGGTGCATGCAATAAAACAGGGATACAGTAAAAGGTTACTAAGCTGCTACAACGAATTGCTGTCATAAGCAAACTGAAGCACTGCTCTGGTCTCTCTAGGAGTTAACAGTCTCGCTACACATGTAAACAAATAATAAAATTAAACTATTTTTGATAACACATGTATGAGCACCATTTCTATGTTTCAAATTTGACATATTCAACCAAAATCCATGCTTTACTGCTGACATACATTAAATGGAGTAATGATAAAAGGGCATGATCTGCCATCATACAAATTATAATGAGTTGCTGTCAGTGGCAATCTCAAACATCAGATTTCTGTCTTGATATTAGGGAACCCTGCTAAACATCTTTTACTCACCTATTGCTTCTTTCTTGACACATGATACCTGATCTGACCCTCTAAGCACACCACTTGATGGCTAGCTGCTTCTAGGTCTCTCAAGCACCCTTTTTGACCTTCAAGCACCCGTTTTTGATCATTTCTGTCACTTAGACACAACCTTCACATGCCAGGCACACATTTTGCATTCTTTGCTGGGATAAAGTGGGTTAGGCGTACATCTGGAAGGTTTGACCTATGTTTTTATCATGATTGGAGTTTACATCACTTACCGCCACTTTTGGCTTTGGGCAGAGTTGTGCAATCTTATTGCCACGAGTAATTTCATGCTATGTTTGCCACTTTTTTTTAAACCTCAGGTGCAATTTGAACCAACTTAGCAACTTATGAGGTGTGGCGGGAATCTGCCATGGTTCTGCCAGCCCAAATTGTGCACCCTTAATGTTCTTGCCAGAATTTTTTGCAATGGTAGAGATTTTCATTGGCAAAGCTGTGCATACTATGTTCCAGGCCGAGTTTTATAATGATTTAACTGGGTCAAATTATTTGACGACTTAGCCAAGTGGAAAACTCGAGTGACTTAAATGCTTGGATGCTTGGCAGAATTTTAACTTAGTCATTTTGCAAGTGCAAGGGGAAAATCTGAAGTGATGTTACTACTTTTTGAATGCAGGGCAGAAATTAGGAGAGACTCTGCCAAGGTGGATGTTAGGACTGACACCGCCCATTATTTTTAACTCAAGACATAAAACTCTAATGGCAAGGCCATTTTTGACATACACTTACAGGATCATTGCACCTATACCTGCTCCTCATATGCTACCTGCATGTGACCATTTTTTCTGTTGCTCATATACAAAATGGCACTATAATCAATTTAGGTTGATCCAGAAATCAGAATTTCCTCAATGAGAATGAGGAATGAATGACCATTTTTTCTGTTACTTATATTCAAAATGGCACTGTAATCAATTTAGGTTGATCCAGAAATCAGAATTATATAATTTATTTTTCAAGTTTTTTAGCAGTGTAAGGACATGTTCATTTAGTGATATGATGGATTATGAAGGGAACATGTGCTTTTGTGAAATTGTTTTAGATTCAGGTCACTTCATTGTTGCGGGTCTTCTTTTCCTTAGCAACATCTAACACGTATAAAATTAGGCACAGAGATGCAATATCAAATATGCTAAATATTATTATCTCTCTGCAAAGGGCCTGCAGAATTGTTTACAAAATTGGAGACGAAATTAACTTTTAAGATCTGAATGGGATCTAACCAATTAAATAAGAAGTTAAAAGCGTTCTGTATTGTCAAGGAGTTATTCGATGCACTCTTGTTTGTCCTTCATTTATTACTAAATTCTGACATTGTTCATTCTATAATTTGCATTTTTCTTTGTGGTAAGAGGTGACATGTCATATAAAAACGAAATGACTTCGATACAGATTTTCTTGGAAAGCAATCAACAGTATAGGTTCTCTTTCGATTATTGTGTGTTCTACTGAATAAGACCACTAAAGCTATATTTTGTTTTGCCACATAATAGACTTCATTTTCCTTAAGTTATGTTTTTATCCACTCAAAGCAATTGGATCGTGGCTTTAGGATTCATTTTTAATTTTTTATTTTCTAAGTATTCTATTTAGAGCAGAAAATATTCAAGGTGACTCAACTACTGTAATTCTTAGTGATATTTACTATTGATATTTGTTGGGATATACAATAGTTTTAAAGATTATTTTGTTATTTCTATTGCAGGAAGAAGTTGTTCGGAAGACACGCTCATTTGACAGAATGAAAGTGGAGGCCGAAAAATGCCTGGCACAGAGTGAGAAATTCAAGAATGAAAAGACCGAGTTTGAATCTGCTATCTATGCAAAGGTTAGTTGACTTGCAATATTTGTTAGCATGGCTAAGAAAAAATAAATAGACCTTTATCAAGACAGGGGAGCAAATTCCACATACAGATCTTTTTAATTGGTATTAATCTAAATGAATGTCTATTTTGCTAGTCTACCCTTTTTATCTTCATTGGTTAATGTAAGTAAATGCTATTTTCAGTCCCTGTTGGAATGTTAGGAAGTTAAAATTGTTGGATCAACTATAAACCCTTCATTATTTGAATTCTGAACTTAACGTATGTAGAGATGGCTAGAATATATGCTTGCATATGTATCAAGTACACCTATTGTAATTTAATTGGGGGACTTACTTTAATATTTCAAATAGAAGTTCAGTATGAATATATCTTATTTACTGGGAAATAACAGTCAACCAAATCTCAAGATTACAGATTATTGCAGTCAAAATTCAACAGTTCACTAAAAATGTCAGGAGCTAAGGAGAAGAGTGCCATAATGCTTGATCAAATGATAGTTTCTCCATTTGAATCTTCTAGGTATCAAGATGACATGCAAGTGTATGTTCAAGTTTGTGGGTGTAACTTAGTGTAGGAAATTGCCAAGGAATTTTAAAATTTTTCTTTCCCAAAAAAGTAATGGAAAATGACATCAAGCAGTATATTTTCCTGGGATAAATTCTTTAGTTATAGAAACAAGGAAATGAGATCAAGTTTTCAAGTACAAGCTAACTACATTTTAATATCCACAAGGACTGATAACCATTGTTCCTAGGCTTGGACTCGGTGAGGCCGAATTGAGTAGTGTGGCTATGACTTGGCAAAATGAAAAAAGTAAAACCCTTGAAATTTAGAGATTTTGGACGGTTTAAAACTTATTTCATGCACCCATTATTGAATAAAACTTAAAGACACTATAACCTAAGTTGCCGATTCGGGTTCGGGGACGGGTTCGGGTTCGGGGTTCGGTTCGTGGGTTCGGGCAATTTTTTTTTTCCCATTTGGGTTTGTGGGTGGGTTCGTTAGTATATATATATATATGCAAAAAAAATATAAACTCATATAGTTGTAAAAGTAAAACTAAGTCATTCCATAGTATGAATATATCAATGTTACTTGATTATTGATCAATGCCAAATGTCAAAGATAAACATTAAATACTCACTCATTAATCTATGCTAATGTTGTAAATAAAATCATACATTGAATTACTAAAATGCAAAATGGAATTTCAAAACATAGACTACTTCATTAGATTGATAGATAATAAATTATGACTTAATAAAGTTTGAAACTGTGAAACATAGTGATAAATCATAAATGACTCAATGAGTCAATGACAAATGTTTAAACATAGTTTATCAAAGATGCAAATGCCCTTCAAGGGTCAAATGGGTCATCAAAATATGAGGGATCAATGGCTTCATGCTCATTTATATCATCGACATTTTCCACATCATTGGAACCCAAACCGGTTCCACTAGCCCCAGAGGCAGCCACATCCTCCTCCTCGTCCTCCTCAACATCTAGCAAGGCAATTCTAGATATATCTTGGACAGTCATATCCAAGTTAGAAGTCTCAGGTAGTACATCCCACAACTTCTCTGGTCCCTTCCTATATCCTGGATCCTTGCGTGATAAAAGGTGCCAGTTGTTGTGAATAAATACCAAGTCCTCTGCTTTCTTCGAATCCAACCGGTTATGCTTCACTGAGTGGATAAAGGAGTGCAGCAGAAGAGCTTGCAACCTAGAGAGACAACCAACAAATTTTTAAAAATTAGCTAAGTAATTTTACAATACAATAGGAATTTAAGAGTGCTGATTCGACAAGCTAAGTGGACATAAGAAAAGGAAAAAAAACTTAAATACATACTTGTGACAAGATCTTAATGGCAAGAGGTTGGAGGTACATGTAACTTTCCCCATGTAAGTACCACCATCCAATGGCATCCAATTTACTTTGGTCATTGATTGCATCAGGCTCTGCATTTTTGCTTGAGACAAAATCAACAAACTCTCTCCTAACATTTGATGCCACATCAGGATCACTAAAGAGCCTGTTAAGTGCCCTCTTATACCCAACAGCAACTTCAAGATCTCTATATGGTGCCACTCTACCAGGAATAGCAAGTATCTCACTGCTATAATATCTAGGAGAAAGTGCATATGCCAAGAGGTGTAAAGGTGTAGTCATCTTGTTCCAACGATGTAGAACAATTTTCTCCACCTTAGTGTACAAGGTATCAGGATCCTGCTCTCTCCTCTGAATGACCTGGGATGTCAAATGATGTACATGTAAGTTATCTTGATGTAGTGTTAATAACTTAAAATAAAAAATCAAAATCTCTCAATAAACAAGGATGAAGTATTGTATAAAAATTTAAACTTACTAATTTCATTCTTTCTAGCATAGAGTCCATGGCATCATATATGTTCCCCAAACAAGGCTCATCCGTGTCAGCATACTGAAGCATAGACATGATGGGCGCGGTGAGTTCTAATGCATATTCCACCCTATTCCAAAAATTATCACTCAAGATCAAATCCTTTACAATTTTGGCCTTTTCTGTATCAGCTTGCTTCCATCCACCCCATTTGTTGCTAATAACCATTTGACCCAATGCCTCTTTCACCCTCACAAGTAGTCTAAGGACGATTGTGTGTGAAGCAAACCTTGTTTCAGCAACCTATTACCACGTTAATTCAAATTGTAAGTTAATATGATAAGTTGATAACACAAAAATTTAAGAATATGTATTAAATTTTGTAAAGTATTGACACAAAAATTAATATTGTAAATGAAGCTAAAAAAAGTTTAAAATTTACCTTCAATAATTCCAAGCGGGAGAAAGTTCTGAAATTTGCTTGTGACATATGGTGGTTTGTCACAAACATTTGGATCTGCTCACCCTCCTCATACACATTTTTCATCCATTCAATTTGGCTGCCCATTGTTTTCATCACCAAGTTCAAGGTGTGGACAGTGCATGGTGTCCAAAAGATATGCTCATATCGTGCTTCTACCAAAGCACCTGCAGCCTTACAAACTTTAGCATTGTCCGTTAGTACTTGGACAACATTGTCAACTCCCACAGACTCTATGGATTCAATGAGAAGTTGGGCAATAAAATTTGCATCCTTTACTTGCCCTTCACAATCAACCGCCTTCAAAAACATTGCCCCCTTGGGGCAAGCAGCAATCACATTTATTAATGGACGGTTTTTGCAATTTTTCCATCCATCAGAGACAATGCTCACCCCCGTTTGGATCCAAGAATCTCTTATTGGTTTGAGGAGGTTTTCTACATTCTTTCTCTCCTTATGCAATATGGTGGTTCTCAACTTTTCATATCCAGGGGATTGGTAACCATGAGGTGCATCATTTATTGCTTTCACCATCTCTCTCCAATAATGGGATCTCACTAGATTGAATGAAACACCATTTGTAATGAGGCAACGCCCAACCTTTATGTCAGCAATTTCTCTTTTGTCATTTTCAAATGCCGTATCTAATGGGCCTCTCTTGCGGGATGCGGGTGTTTCTATTTCATCTTCATCCATAGATGGGGTAGGTAGGAAGGGATGTGGTTTACTAATTGTTTGAGAGGGTGGTGTTGGTGGTATTTGCTTTGACTTATCTTTTTTTGCCTTTGACACTAACCTATCAGCCTCTTCTTGTTCTTTTAACATGCCTGCTATTTGAGGAGCCGGCAACCCTTTTTTACCTCCCTCTGGAGGCCCCTCACACATGGAAATCCCTTGACCTGGTGGACCTATCAAATGATGTTTAACTCGAAAATAGGAACTTCTATATTGGTTTTGGCAAAAATTGCATTTCCATATATACCCTCCCCCACTAGCACATTGCTCAATTCTTGTTGTATACTTCCACAAAGGAGAGCCTTTATCAATTTTAAATCTTTGGGATCCCACCCCACCCACTGAACCCTGACTACTCATTCTTGAATTCTTGCAATCTATAAAAACAAATTTAAAAGAATATTTCAAAACTTATGCAAAACTTGATAAAAATTTAGAACAATAAATATAAAAAATTTAAAAAACTAAAAACAAACTACGAAAGAAGCAAAAGGAAGGATCAAATGCATACCTGGAACACTCAGCATTGATTATTTGAAGGATTTGAGACTCCACAAACAATCTCTACAACCTTCTCTTCAAACTTGCAAAATGGCCACACCAAAATGAGAGAGGAAAATGACAAAGCAAATGAGAGATTAGATGAATGAAATGCATCTAATAGGCCTTACTTTAGGGTTTGGCAAAAAAAAAATGAAAAAAACATAATTTTAATGCGTTTTTGGGCCACTTTTTGGCCCCACCTGCTGCGGGTCCGCCCGGATTCACTGGGTCCGTGCAAGCACGGACCCGGGCAGACCCGCAGGCCAAAATGCGGACCCTGCCCGGATCCGTCGCGGGCACGGACCCGAGCGGACCCGCAGGCCAAAATGCGGACCCTACTCGGATCCGTTGCGGACCCGAGCTCGAATCTAGACCCGAATGAATTCGGACTCGGACCTGAGCTCCAGGGTGCGAATCCGGTAACATAGACTATAACATCATCAAATAGAAGTTAATCTGATCACATACATAGACAATGAATATACATCCATTACATACGTGCAAATGTAAATTTTAGTTGGAGTAAATAGAAAGTGCGCGCGCACGCACACACACATCTATGGAATTATAAATGTTGTTGAATGTAAATAAAATCCACGAAATTGATGACATTTAAATGTTCCCAAACATATGTGTAATTGTAAATGAAAACAAGTCTATGGCTCAGACTCTAGCTCATCCTCAACCTTGGCCTCAGACTCAAAAAAGTTTGTTTGCCTCCTACAAATGTTTCTAAGGTAGGTCTTGGATGATTGAGAAGCCATAATCTCCACCTATGAGGTGCCACAATGATCAACATCAACTATGTGTGTGTGTGTGTAAGATTGTGCTCTATCCTCCTCTGCCATAGCCATAACCATAGCCTTAGCTTCTATGTCTGCCTGGTCCTCCTCAGTGAAGATGAGATTGGTAGGCTCAATGAGTCACTCAAACTCTAGATTGATTTGCACTAGAGTGATTGGAGAGGAGTCAATGTTCAAAATCTGTCTGGTCCTAAGATGGAGGTTGTAATTAATGAAGACAAGATCATTCAACCTCTCCTCATCCAATCTATAATGCCTCTTCGAATGGATGTGCTTGAACATGGACCAATTGCGCTCACATCTAGAAGTGTTGCTTGGTTGACTCAAAATATGGATGGCAATTTTTTGAAGGTTTGGGGTTGAGGGCCTAAACATTTGCCACCATTTATATGAAATAAGGAAAAGAAAATTAATATTAGTCTAATTTATCTGTCAACACCTACACCACATTATTTCCCCCACCTCTTGTATAACTTCCTTAATAGCCTCATGTAAGTATGTGACTTTTTTCAAATGTGAGGAAGACTTCAAGAACATGGTGGATCCTAAAAATAGAGCAAACTAATGATCAATTATCATGGATCAATCAACAAATCAAAATTTCATTTATTTAGTGCATTTAGGTATTATAATATTATAATGTTTCTTTAATGGTCATCTTGGTTAGTCTTTAGTTTATTAGGTAGTTTCTATTTCAGTCTTTAGTTCACGATTGTTTCTTTTAGAAACACCATCTTCATAAATCTATATAAGGAGCTTTCATCTCCTTTGTTTAACACAACTACAACAACATCGATTTACCATAACATGATACTAGAGTAGGTTGATGGGATTTCATAAAATTTGGCGAATTGTTTAAGTAAATTTGAGCCTCTTTTGATCTGGAATTTTTTCCAGAAATTTGCTTTTCAATTTTTAGAAATAAGAATTGTTGGAGGTACTTTATGAAACTTTTGTGGTTCTTCATCAAGGATTTTTGCTAGAAATCGCAAGCCTGGTTAAGGTTTTGGTCCTGCGATTTCTTGGTTGCAGCAAAAGTCTCTTTTTTGAGGGTTGCATATACTTGCATGTTTGTTACATGTACTTGCATGTGCTGGTTTACCATGTGAAGTCTCATGTTTTGCTGCCCTTAAATTTTTTTGATAGGTTTTCATAAGTTTTTCCCTTGAAAAATTATCTGATGGGTTTTCATAAAATTTTCCCTTAAAAATTATCTGATGGCTTTTCATAACTTTTCTCCTTGAAAAATTAATAATTCTGTAATTTGCTAAGTTGCGTGGGATTCTTTTGTGGGTTTATAAATTTTCCCTCAAAAATTATCTGGTGGATTTTATCGTTTTTCCTAAAAAACAAAGCTTTGTATTGTTTGGTTTTGATTGATTTTTCACCTCAAAAATCATGGTGGGTTTTGATCGAATTTTCACCTAAAAAATCGTGTCCAAATTTTCCAATCTTTCTCCACAAAATCATGCCTTTTTCAGTCTATTTTGGGGCATCATGCTCATATGCAAAGTTTGGAGGGTTTGACGATTTTTCCGCAAAATTGTGCTAGCTGTTCTTAGTGTTTGTCTCTGTCTCTAGGGAAGAGCAGCTCTGTTATTGTAAAGCTTCAGCTTTCATCTAGCTTGAGGACGTAAACCCTTGTGTCGGTAGATAGTGGACACAAACCCATGTCCGTGGAGACTTCACATCGGGTATCTCACGTGTGTTTACAAGTTCTTTTCTTAGTGTTCCAATTTGATTGTAAAACTGTGTTTAATATTGGATTTTCCAATGCTAGTTATTGTATTGCTGATGTATAATGCAATAACATATTTTGGGGTATTTTATGAGAATCTATTGGTTTATATTGTTGGTTTATATTGCATCTTCATCTGTTTATGTTCTAAAAATCTATTGTGAAGAAAGTATTGGGAAAATATCTTTCGGGATATCACAGGGGCATCAAAGCTGGTTTTTCGTGCCAGCCTGTACAATTTATTGAGAAACAATTTGCAAAAAGAATTTATCATTTTTCAGAGCTGGAAATCATTTATCAAAATTTTTTATTAGAATTTTATCAGAGCCGCATAACGTCCCAGCCTGTAAGATCATTTGAAGAATAAATTTAGCAACCATGGGATTTCATTAAACTGGTTGGATTGTGAATCTTTAGACAAGAAAGGTGGACCCAACATCCTCAATTTAAAAAAAAAAAGAAAAAGTGAAGGGAATTTTGTTTTTGGCATCGCATATTCTAGGACTTGAGCCACAAACTATATGGGAGTGATTATACAAGCCTAATTCCAAATATTTGGGATTGAATAATAATAATTGGCTGGAGTTAATAGTGTAAGCAATGATTTGTCTCAAATCTGAAGGGTATTATTGGTGGCATAGCAATTATCAATTGAAAATATTTTGATAGTGTCTTTTTGTTGATTTGATGTACGTATAGAGACTAAATGGAACATTATTAACCACATAGGAAGTAATTTTTGTACAATTCATTTAGGATATTCATTTCCTAATGTATGACGACTCATTGGTAGTAATAGTAAAGAGAGCCTACGAGGATAAAGGAGACATTGCAGAAGTTACAGGTTGGAGCCAAATGTATGATGTAGACGGTGCAAAAGTGGTAGAGGAAAAGATGAGGAAAATACTTAACTTGAGCCATATAATTTCTCAATTGGGGCAATTTTCGAACTTCTTTTGAGGTCGGCAAACTTTATAGCTCAAAACCATAGGGACAACAGTGGTCAATTTTCTCTTGTTTGAAAACACTGAGAATGTCAGTTTGGAAACGGTAGCAATACAAGAACCGTTACAAGAAAATGATTATATATCGAAGTTGAACATTATTACCACATCGAGGACAAGTCTTTTTGGGCACTTATCGGGTTGTTTTTTGTTGCTTTAGTCAGGGTTTGTTGAACACAATATTTATAGTGGGAAAGATTATTATTGTGTTGAATATTTTTTGTGCAGCAAGTAATATAACTTGACAACTTTAAGAATTTTTATTTATCGAAGTAGGGAGAAATAAAGCGGAGATGATTATTGCCTATACAAAGATTAGAGCAATACCATCTTGTTCTTTCAGTTCTAAGAGTTGATCGTCACTTGCTTTCATAATCAAACAACTTCACCCTTGTTTTGGGCCTTGTGGAATATAAGATTGGCAGATGATATTCTTCATATATTAGCGAGCAGTTGATTCTTTGCATGAATCAACCTTTATTTGAACGGCTATACAAGTATAGAGGAGATTATCAAAGCTATGTTGGGAAAACAAACGTTTGCTTGAACACTATAGTTTATCCATTAATCGTTGCGATATTTGAATGAGTTCTTATTCTTGGCAATCGACAAAGTAGTGAATTGAAAATGGTACCAAAGTTCCAAAAGTGTTACTTTCCACAAAACGGACAAAGGGAGCAAAATGTTATTGAGCATAATTCTCTCAAAACTTTACAGCATAATTATTGCTATAAGTTGAAACGCAGTTGACAAGAGTTTGGGAAAAATAATTCAACGCCATTAGGTTGCAATAATGTTAACCAATAATAATATTGGGACATTTAATCAGTATCACCAATAATTTTATGAAGTATAATACCATCAGGAGCATTTAGAAACATCACAAGGATGTGGCTACTTTCTCAGAATTTCAAATGAAATGAATGACTTGTGAAGAGATCTGAACATTGAATTGGAAACTTTTTTTAAGTATGCTAATGATTTGACAAATTTTACAACAGTTATAGAGTTTTTGGTGGTAATAGAATTTGTTAAGGGACTTATTCAGTAGTCATTGTCTTTGGCCAGAGTTCTATGATTTCATCACAGAATAGGTGCTTGCATCTAAGGTCATGTCTGCAAGAGAGAGGAGTAGAGAATTTCATTCATTTTTTAAATAGAGTAACTTAACTCAAAAACTCAGGATATTCCTTTGATAACATCACTATAAAGTATTCTCAAAGAACACTACAACAACCATGCAAGCAAACTATTTGAGAAAGTGATAAATGTAAACTCCATCTCCTTGCAAAGTGTTTATTTAATCCCTGGGCAGTAAGCTTGTGATTTGTATTGAAAATTTGTGCCAATCGTAGAAGGGGATCTTACATTGGTGTAATTGTGACAGCCATTGGGGTTGTAAGTATTGGAGTTCTAGCCGTATGTGCATTGCAGTGGGCAAGAAAAATTGGAGGAAGGTCATCAACTAGCAGCTTGGCCCAAGTACTATATGAAACAGGTGGCACTGGGAGGGGTCATTAATTTTCAGACTGAGCATACCAACAGATTGAACAACTACAACAATGCTAAGAGATTTATTTTCTGAATTGGAGGTAATCTTAGGACTTAGGTGATAAGCAACATGCAGTTTGGTGATTTACAACAGTGAAATCTTGCTCCAACAATCAGTTCAGAAGGAAATACATTCTTTAATCAAGCAAAAGCATACGTAATTGAAGCGGTCATGGAAAGTCTGAAAAATCAAGTGTTTTCTTTAGAATTTAGTGACACTTTTAATGGTGAACAGGTAAGAAACTTGCAGAAAGAAAAATAATTGGATTGGCTATACATACTTGGGTTGCAACTAGAACACATGGAATCCTTAAATGATGTTCTTTCCAAATTGGAAGAGATAGAAAACATATTTGACCAATGTAGAGGAGGCAGATTGTAGGCTCGCGAATTGGGCTTTACAACCTTCAATGGTTACCTTGGTCCAACCCAAGTTTATGGAACATCCACATAAAGATGTGAGGCTTGCAGTAGCCTCTTGTCTCAATGAGATTATGCGAATAACATCTCCTACAATGGCCTGCAATGATGTGGTGTTGAACAAAGTTTTCTAGCTGATAGTGAAGAACTTGGAGGGATTACATGATGACAAAGACCCTGCTTTTGACAAGAGGGTTCAGATTTTGGATATTATGGTAAAAATGAGATTATTTTATATTATGATTGACCTTGAATGCAATGATTTAATTCTTGAATTGTTAGAATGCTTCTTGTTTGAAATTAGGAGCTACCATTCAGGAACTGTATAGACTTGCATGCACACTATTATATCTTCAATTCTTGATGTAGATGTTGAAATTTGCAAGAGGTTGCAGTCAACCTTGTTAGCTTTTTGGAGGAGGGAACATAGATATTGCAAAGGCTTGTTTAAGTTGATGATCTCATTTGCAACCTTTGAGTTCGTGGAGGAAGTAATTAAGCATAGAATCATTAGATTTCAAGATCGCATGACAGATAGTGAGTTGATCTCCATGGGTTTACAAGTTAAAGGGACCCCTATGAGGCAAGAACAAATTTTCTTGACATGTGAGGACACTAGTACACCTGATTATGATTGTGGGAATCATCATAACGAAGAGGAGGCTAAAAAAATTCAGACCAGCGCTGAGAAAAATGTAGATAAGATGATTTCAGCTGTGGATAAGGAACATACAAGTTTCTACGTTGGTGATTTGGAGGTTAGCCCTAGCAAACATGTTGATAAGGCTGGTTGTACTCAAAGTAATAACATGTTGGAGTCTTTGTATGATGAGCCTTTGCATGAAAATGATAACATAGTAACACTTTTGCCTTTGCATGCAAATCAAAGTAACAAGGAAATTGAGGCCTATAATTATATTTTTGAGAGGTGTGATGAACCATGTGTTTCTTATACGCATGATATTAACTTCAAGGAACAGCCCAAGATGACATTACAAGACGATGAGTTGTATCAACATGAGAATAATGAGATGCATGCCTTAAAAAAACAGTTGAAGGTTAGTGAAGACATGGTTGTGGCATCTTTGGTACGTTATGACAACACTCACAGGATGGTTGAGGATCTCTACAGGAAGGCTTAAAGGGGAGTGAAACGAGATTTGCTTGTTATTGATTTGCAGGTAGTCAAAATAGCCCTTGAATCTATGAAATCAGATTATTTATGTTTGCTTTCCGACAAGGATTATATTCTTAAGGTTGCTGGAATATATGTTGATTGGTTGAGTAAAGGAAAGAATGAGATTATGTAGCTCAACAAGGAGCTTAAGTATGCTCATGAGGCATTGGATGATACACAAATTGCTCTTCATGAAGCAGAAAATCTGGTTAGGGTCACAAATCATAATAGGGAGCATGAGAGTAAAGAGAGGCAGGAGTTTTTCTAAGAAGTGATTAATGAACTTGATAGCATTCAACGGACTTATGTCTTGGATAGTTGTCCCAAAAGACCAAGTACCAAAATTTCAGATCACATTCAGCTTGTAGACAATCCCTTGTTTGAAGTAGATGCTGATTGGACTTCTGTTAATCCCCTTTTTGAGATAAATGAGGGAGCTCTTTTTGATTGTCATGAAGAGGATGATCTTGACTTCAGAATTTTGGATCCGGATATGATTCCTAGCAGTGAATCTTGGTCACAGGATTGGTGTGGTGAATTGACTACGGTCGCTCATCCTTTGATCAGGCCATATATGGTTCTTGATTCTAACCTATATATGAGTTGGATGGATTTCATGCATCAGCCATTAAATAGATCTTGGTGGAGGATTGATGAGAGTTATGTTTTGATCATAGGGGATGGTTTTTTAGCCTCATTCTTTCTCATAGCACCTATGTACTCAGGGGTTCTCCAGATTGATGATGATAGTATGGTATTTGATGTGCTCATGGTGTTAGTTTAAACCATATTTAAAAAAAATTGCGATATAGCGCAAAACTCGCGACTGAGATGAGAAGCCAAAATAAACGTTGCAAATATCGTAGGTGAGGAATACCAAAAAATCACAGCGTGTTTTATTATTTTAAACGGAGGTAAATTGCGATATTCAGGTTTGTTGCTGTGTCAGCACACAAGACAAAAACGAATCCCGTCGACATAAAAGACAAAGGATATTAGGTTATCCTTTGTCGTTTTGTTTTGTTTCTAATAAGCCAAAACAAGCAAGCGAGCTGTAAAGAAGTCGTTGGGTTTGAAGGAAAAAGTGAAAGTCTGAAGAAAAACGATGGTTCCTGCAATTCTCAACAACTCCTTGCATTTGACGACGACTGAAGCATTCAACTCCACATTCGGCTTTGCATTCAACTCATTCGGTTATGTAGTTGCATCCATTCACAATCAAATTTGTCCGTCGATTGGGCAGATATAGAGTTCTCTAAGTATGTTTATTAATTTTATTTTATATTGTAATTCTATTATTTTAAATTTGAATATATTTGATTAATAAACTTTGTCTAAAACTTAATTTGTTTTGTTAAAAATTTAAAATAGTAAAACACAATAAATACTAAAATACAGTATCTGTTACATATTAATTTAATATAACCTTAACATGTAAATAATTTGTTATAATATATGTTACAATTTATAGTAAATTTAAAATTCATTAAGTTCTAATCAAAATAAATTAAGTAAATACAATAAATTTAAAGTATTTACTGTAATTAATTTTAAAATTTATTGTTTTAATTTACAATAATACTATTTTATTTTCAATGTTCATTTTTAGTAATTGTTAACTTATAATATATTAATAACAATATTGACTTGTATATTTTTTACAAATTTATAATTTTTAAGTAAAATATTTTATTAGATTAACTTGTTTTTTGATATATGATTCTATCCATAGTAACGTGAATCGGAATCGTATCGGAATCGGCACAGCCGAATCGAATCGTGAATCGGGGGTGAATCGGCGATGAATCGACAAATTTGAAAAAACCCTTTAAATGTAAAGATTTTAACAATTTAAGACTTATTTCATGCACCCTTTATTGAATATAACTTAAAAACACTATAACATCATCAAATAGAATCTAACATACATAAACATGAAACATAAAATCCATCACATACGTAACTATGTTATCATTATGTACTAAAATGTAAATTGTATGCTAGCTGAAGTAAATAAAAATCAAATGATCATAATGATTCAAATCATAGAATCAGTAAGATGAAATCATGAAGATCTATAAGACATCAAATCATAAATGTATGTATAAATCTAAGATGAAGATTCATGAAAGTTTGAAACATATGTCTATCAGTGATTCAGTATCACTATCAATATCTATACAGTGTAAACAAAATATAAAAACAAGGCTCCAGCTCAAGCCTCATCATCCTCATCATCATCCTCTAGCTCTGTTGCAACCTCAACCTCAGCCTCTGAGTATCCAGTTTGCCTATGAGAAAGGCGTGTAAGGTAGGTCCTAGAGGACCGCCGAGCCATGTCTCCTGCATGGGCAATGGGCTCATGAATAACGTCGTTAGGGCCTGCGTCTGTGCGTGCGCGTGTGCGTCTACCAATGCCTGAACGTGCTCTAGTTGCCTCCTCTGCCCTAGCCACAACCTCAGCCTCTACATCCACCTGGTCAACCCACGCGCGGTCTTCCTCAGTGAAGACTGGGTCCACGGTCTCTGTGATCCACTCTAATTCTGGATCAATCTCCTCTAGAATGATCGGAGAGGAGTCAGCGCCCAAAATCTGTATAATCCTAAGACGAAGGTTGTAATGAACAAAGACAAGATCATTCAACCTCTGCACTGTCAACCTGTTTCTCCTCTTCGAGTGGATGTGCTCGAACATGGACCAACTACGCTCACATCCAGAAGTGCTGCTCGGCTGACTCAGAATGCGGATGGCAATTTTTTGAAGGTTTGGGGTTGTGGCCCCAAACATTTGCCACCATCTATCTGAAATAAGGAAAAAATAAAAACAATTATTCTCATTTACAAATTACAACTCTAAAATTAATGCATTATATAATCAACTTTAAGTTTAGAATCTAGATTCATGAACATTGAATATATTATTTAATTTTTACCTGGCTGTAGTGTTGTCTGAGCATTTATGGCCATCCTGCTAGAGAAAAGTGGCCCCTCCTTATTGTTGAACTGGTCTAGCTCAACAATCGTAGCAACGCTATTTTCATCGCTACTCAATCTCTGAATCACTGTGTATAAGCCAGTGAGAACCTCCGCATCCGCCTTAAAGTCAGGACGGAAACGAAATGCCGGATTCAGATAGTAAGCTGCTGCGTGGATGGGTCGATGGAGCTGATTCTGCCATCTCCTATTGATGATGTCCCAAATAGGGCCATACCTCTCTTGCACTCCTGCATATTGGGCTCTGATGGCCTCCTTGGCCCTATCCATGCCCTCATAAATGTAGCCCATAGAGGGCTTCTCCCCATCAGTAGTTCGTAGCAAAGCTACAAGGGGCTCAGTGACCTACATATAAAGTAAAACAAAAAATTTGAGTCAAAACTTAAATATAAAATAATATTACTTAAAGTAAAAGCAAAATACTAAATGTTAAATTGCAATAAATTTACCTTAAGGATTTCTCTAGCGGGTTTCCAAAAACCATCCTCATCAAATATGCAATCCGCCACATCTAACCCTACAGTGGTCGTAGGATAAGAAGAGCAAATCCACTCCTGCCCAACAAACATGCTCCTCAATCCATCCCTTGATGTCAACAAGGACTGCAAGGTGATGAAATTCGAGGCAAACCTCGTGATACCTGGGCGAGCTAACTCCTTGCCTTTTGTGTACTTCCTCATTGTGCTAAGGACAAATGCATGATTATAAATGAATTTGCATATATTTTTTGCCCTTTCCACACATGACTTGACAAACTCAAGTTTGCCAATTTCCTCCAACATGAGGTCAATGCAGTGTGCCGCACAAGGGGACCAAAATATGGTGGGGTGCCTCTCCATCAAAAGTTTACCTACAACAATTTTAAGTCAATTAGAAACTCAAATTTCAAAATTCAAATAAATTTATTTTCAAAACTTGCAAAGTTAAAAGTTTACCTGCTGCAACATAATTTGCTGCATTATCCGTCACCACCTGGATCACATTTTGTTCTCCCACCTCTGCTATAACTTCCTCAATAGCCTCACATAAATATGTGGCATTTTTCACATGTGCGGAAGCATCAATGGATTTTATGAACATGGTATATCCTACAAGTAACAAAACAACGAATTATAATATTAAATGGATCATTAACGAATTAGCATTCAACAAATCAAAATTTACAATGTATGTAGGAAAGTAGAATGATCAATCACCTCCACAGGATACAAGAAAATTGAGGAGTGTTCTATTCCTCCTATCGGTCCAACCATCAGTCATGATGGTGCAACCCTTTGCAATCCATTCCTTTCGGTTCTCCTCGAGGTCAACCCTCATGTCCTCTACCATCTCATCCAGGAGGTATCCGCTCAACTCAGCCTCAGTTGGGGCTTTAAACCCCGGACCACAAATAGCAACCGCATCTATCATATTCTGCCAATAAGGAGCCCTGTCACAAATAAAAGTTTAGATGTCAAAGACTCAAATTATAAAACAAGTAGATATAATTAAAGTTTTACTTTTACTTTTAATTTTAGCTTTAAAGAAAACAAAGAAAAAAGAATCAATTACTTGGCTGCAATAAATGGAATGTTGCAAAAGTACCAAAATTTGCATATCTCCTTTTTGGCAGCATCGTGAATCTCCTTGTTCAAACCCATGCCCTCAAGCGTGGGTTGGGAACCAGGAGTAGTGCGGGGCACAAAGTAACTATCCATTCTGTTTTTCTGCACTCTAGGCTGCAATAGGTTGGTGTGGGACTCTGTCTCAGTATGTGATCGACTAGCACTAGCACTAGCACTAGCAGAAGAACTAGGATAAAAAGGAGGCCTAGAAGAACCCTCTCCAACACAACCTACGAATGCGGAAGCTGATGCAGATGCAGATGTGGATGCGGCTGCGGATGCGGGAACATGGGAGCCAATACCCCTTAACCCTTCAATTTGCATTTTTCTATTTGCTTTTTCTTTTTCAATTTTTTCTAATGCCATTAAGCAAGTGCGTTTCGCCTCAGGAGTTTGGTGAGTGCAAACTGTAACATCATGTCCAGGTATAGCAGCAATGTGGAATTTCAATCTATAAATACCCCCGGAAGTTATTTTTTCTTTACAAAACATGCATTTTGTTTGATATTTGGTTCTTCCAAGAAACTCTTCATTATATTTCCAACATTCATCTTTTTTACCCATTGGAATTTGCGAAAAATGAGAGCAAAGGCTGTTGCAATAATTTTTTTAATGTAAAATATCAAAGTTTGAAGCTAATAAAAATTAGAAAACAACAAACCCTAGCTTGCAACTTAGTAAAAATAAAGAGCATTCAAGATTTACACTAAAATTTCTGAAAACTATAGAAATTTAACAAAAAACGCATAATACACTAAAAATTTAACAAAAAATGCATAATACACTAACATGCAAGAAAAAAAAAAAAGCACTTACCTCTTGCAAATGGGTTGAGGAGTGTTGATTTTGGCTCCTTAATGCTCCCAAAGCAATTGATGGGCTCCCCAAATGGCCTGCTGATCTCTTTGGTGCTCCTCCTTCTTGCCGGTTGGAAACCTATGGCTTTTCTTTTCTCTTCATCTCTCTCACTTTTCCTCTCTTCTTCTCATGCTTCACAAATAGAAGGCCCTTTAGGGTTATAACAAAGAGAATAGGTCAAAAACAAAGTGAAAAAAACAAGTGATTTTTTTTAAAATTTCAACTTCCCTTTTTACATGCCGCGGGCGATTCATAGCCGATTTTGGCGATTTTTACATGAATCGCCTGAATCGGCGATTCGAGCAATTCATGGCCCAGAAATCGGCGATACCGATTCACGATTCAAAAAAAATCGCCCAGGATGAATCGGGTCGCGGAATCACTGATTCAGGCGATTTTTGGGCGATTCTCGTTACTATGATTCTATCACAATTCATTATGTTAATTTACTAAGTTTTAGTTGCTATGAATTACTATTTAACTCAAGACTTTGATTAATATGTGGTGGATATCTCAAATCATTATATCTTCTACAAATTTGGTGTGTATGTGTGCTTTTTAAAAAATATTTTAATAAATTGTATATTTTCAAATGTTTGATAGAAGTGTCGAATTATTGTCGAATTTTTTGTCGAGTTTTTGCCGATTCCAAGATTTTCAAAAACTTTGGGTCTGTCGAGAAATTGCCAAAATCAAATTTTTAAACTATGGTTTCAACTATTGAGTAGCTTGTTTCTTAAATCAACAATTTAGGCCAGGTTGTCACCATCTGTTGTGATATACATAGCTCCTTGATACATTTCTATCTCATCATATTTGATGGTCATGACAACATGGTTTGGGATCCTGGCAGTAGCACGCTTGATGTATTATTATTATGGGAAGACGGTGAATGACTTTGCAGTTCTCAGTCCTTTGTTAATATCACAGTAATGCAACAAATTGTTAGAGCATTATTCATGATGTTGATATGGGACCCAGGTATCGTGGTTGCATGGTTGCAGTTGTTTGAGGGCAAACAATCTCAAGAGGGGAGGACTACAATGTCCCTTTTTTTTGGGACATTAAAAAACTGATAGGCCAATTCAATATAATATCTTTGAGGACTTAATACAGGATTATTAAGTCAATTTTAATTAAAGGAGAGTCAATAAGAGATGAATTGGCATGAGGGATAGGGGCAAGAATACATAAGTTGGAGAGTCACAGGTTGGGTCTTTAAAAGGAGGAGGAGAAGCTCATTTCTTTATGCTTGGTTTATGATTCAGATTTTATGTTTTCTCTCTTGGAGAGCCTTTTGGAAAGCTTCATCTTTCATCTAGCTTGAGGACGAAAGCCCTCGTGCTAGTAGATAGTGGATGCAAATCCATTGTCCGTGGAGACGTCACATTGGATGTCTCACATGTGCTTATAGGTTGTTTTCCTAGTATTCCAATTTGTCTTTAAAGCTATGTTTAAGATTGAATTTTCTAATGCTAGTTATTGTATTGCTGATGTATAATGCAATAACATATTTTGGGGTATTTTATGTGAATCTATTGGTTTATATTGCATCTTCATCTGTTTATGTTTTGAAAATTTATTGTGAGGAAAATATCCTTCGGGATATTATAGTTATCCAACATTAGGTTGGATATTTTATGATGATTTATAGTCAGAGGTTTTGCTAATTTTGGGAGGGTTAGTGGTAGACTTATCTCAATGACAGAGTCAGTGGCAGGCTCTTGTCTCATTTTGCAAAGCATTCAAGAAGGGCACACCCTTCTTTGATCTTTTATGGATGAATTTTGGTTTCTTGATCATTAACATTTTGCAGATCCAAGGAGGGACAACAAAATGTTTTGAAGAATTTGTGACCAAAAGACAATAGTTAGACAATGACCATTAAGGGAGGGTATTAGAATGTTATAATGTTCCATTAATGTTCATCTTAGTTAGTCTTTAGTTTATTAGGTAGTTTCTATTTCCGTCTTTAGTTCATAATTGTTTCTTTTAGAAACATCGTCTTTGTAAATCTATATAAGGAGCTTTCATCTCCTCTGTTTAATACAACTACATCAACATCAATTTACCATAACATTAGGGAAGTAGAATGATCTATCACCTTCGCAAGAAACAAGAAAATGTGGAGTGTTCTATTCCTTCTATTTGTCCAACCATCTGTCATGATGGTACAACCATTTTGGCTCCAAGATTGTTGGTGGTCCTCTAGCTCAACTTTCATATCCTCAACCATTTGGAACAAGAGTGGGCCACTTAATTCAGCATCAGTAGGGAATTTATACCCCGTACCACAAATGGTTACGACATCTATCATGCCTTGTCAATAAGGAGACCTGTCACAAATTGATGATGATCTTCAAAGTTTCAAATTCAAACTATAAATTTTAAAATAAAATATTAAACTAATAGCAATCAAATAAAAAAGAATTATCTGGCTGAAATAATTGAATGTTGCAAAACTACTCACTCTTGCAAATTTGTTTTTTTGCTACATAATGAATCTCCTTGATCCAACCCATGCTCTCAATCGAGGGCTATGCACCAAGAGTATTACATGACACAAAATTTTCCAACTTCAATCTCTACACTCTAGGAAAAAATGTAATAGTGCTACTAACATGAGTAGAAGCACTAACACTACCATCAGCACTAGCACTAGGATGAAAGGGAGGCCTAGTAGAACCCTCTCCAACATAGCCTACAGACGTAGGTGAATGGGAGCCAATAACACGTACCTTTTCCAATTGTCTCTTTTTAGTTAACTTTTTTTGTTCATATGGTTCTAATTGGACATAATAGGAACATTTTGCCTTGGGAGTTTGTTTGTGCATATCTGAATATCATGGCCAAATATGTCAGCAATATGGTATTTGAATCTATTGATGCCACTAAAGATGATTTCTTTACAAAAAACTCATTGTTTGATTTTTTTGTCTGCAAGAAAATCTTTGGTATATTTCCAAGCCTCATCCTTTTTAGGCATTATGAAAAATGAGTATTTTAAAAATGTGAAGGCTGCTGCAATAAGAAAATTCTATAAAGTTCTAAATATAAACTAATAGAAAAAATCAGCAAACTGTACATTTATTTGAAAAAAATTTTGTAAATACATGTTTACAATTTTTTTCTAAAAAAATGTTGTGTTTGCTATTATTCTACATTCTCTCATTGAGGTATGCAATTTAATAAAAAGCATTCAAGTTTTGGAGAGTTAAACTAAACAAAATTAACAACCAAATGAAAAATCCATTAACACACCAAAAAAAACCGACAGAATCTACAAAGTTTAACACTTACCTCTTTCAATTGAGTTGAGAAGTCTTGCTATGGATTCCTTGATACTCTCAATGCAAGCCTATGGACTCTCCAAATTGATTTGTGCTCTCTTTGATGCTCTCAATGCAAGCCTATGGCCTCCCCAAAGTGATTTGTGTTCTCCTTGATGCTCTTCTTCCTGCTGGTTGCAGACCTATGTCCTCTTGTTTTTCTTCCTCTGTCTCACTTTTCCTCTCTTCTTCTCATAACTAGCAATTAGAAGATCTTTTAGGGTCAAATGAAAAATAAATACCGAAAAAAAGTGGGACTTTTTTCCCATGCCAAATTTACTTGGTAGTCGAAGTGAGTCATCAAGCTCGGACTTGGTGAGTTTTGGCATAACTTGCCAAGACAAGCAACCAAGTCAGCAAAACTTGGCCAGCATGACTTTGCTTGCCAACTCGCCTAACTCGTGGCGTGTTTGGGATATATAGAATGTATTCTTACCATGATGATCTTTTTCTCTTCATGTATGATCTTCCTCTTATATCTTTAGTCCTTCAATAGTCATACCTCTTAATTTTATGTATTATGACCATTCATTAACTTTGTTTGATTTTCAATTGTTAAATGATACTATTTCTTCTTAATTGCTCATCGTTTTCTAACCTTGGTGGATGCTGACGAATAATAAATTTTGTTATAAAGTCAGGGATCAGCTTTGTGTAATGACCCATGATCCTTATTTGGGTGATTGTTTTCCCTTAAGAGCCTCTTATAATATTTGGTGATTGTGTTTATTTATACTGTGGTCTCTTCTTAGACGAGGATAACCCACTTCATAAATCCCTGTATAATCTATCATTAGTGTATGAACAATTACGACACCCAGAGAAGGAGTAGAGGGATATTTAAACACCCATCCCATGCTTTCTTGTATTATTTTTGCACCACCAAGTACACAGTCATCTTCATATATTTTGGAATCATGCACAACTTCTGCTACAAATCTTCTATGGTATTTGTTTATCTCTCAGGGGAAACTTTAATCATGGATAGTCAACATAAATAGTGGAAGCTGTAGATAATCTTCTGGACCACTTGTGATTCCATTTCAACCTTTTAGGTTTTGATTCCCTCCAATTTTGGAAAGTTTTACCAGAATAAATTCATTGGAATTGAGTCAATCATAGATCCTAGATTTTGGTAATGCTTTGATACTCTTCTTGCATCTCAGAATCCACTAACGAGTCATCTGAATGAAAAGGACATGATATTGTTTTGACCTGCTTGCCTTGGTACTTGCTGAGTTTGGGTGAGTCTTGTAATTATCAATCTGATTTATAGTAGCTGAAAATCAGAATATTAGTAAACATCACTCCGTGTATTAATGCCACAATCAACAATCAAGTCTTCTTGATAACTGACCAATATTTTATGACTAAAATTACTAGCAAGTTTGATTTTTCTAAACTATCTTATGAAATCACCTAAATTTTCAATAATATTATGTTGATTTTAAAAAATAACAGACAGCCGGAAGCACACCATATGCAACTCACAAATCAGATTGATGTTGCTAACATTTCACAAAGCAGTGATGGATATGGAACATATTTGTTGTAGCAACATTGTAGAACTAGAAACAAGATGTAAACTTGAGATCTGGCCCAAAAATGATATCAGTGTAGCATTAACATATAAACTCGTAAATTGGTCCAAAAATGTTGATATGTGATATGGTACAATTTGCTTGCAAATATGAATCGCACAACCACAATCAATAAGCCCAAATATGTTCATTGATTAGACTTGCCTCAATGGGTTGTATTTCAGTCTCAGACTCCAAATCCAGCTATGGAAACTCAACCAGGGTTTTCATCCTCTAGATTTCCAACACCAAAGGTTTTTGGCTTTGCCCTTGAATGCTTCAAAACTCCAAATTGGAAGAACAAGTGAGAAATGACTAATATACGACGCTTCAAATGAGTCTTGACCTCTTCTTAAGTTGGCATCCCTTTAGGGACATTTATTTTATTTTAATTAATTTATTTTTCCCTTTCAAAGTACTTTTAAATTGCATCCGAAGATGTCGTGTTCCCAAAATGAAATACTCATAAAAACATCAGAAAATTGTTTTACTTGTAAAGACTTCACGAATTGCTGGGAATATCGAACCTAAGTATAGAGGTATTCCAGAAAATCAGTAAATCAGTAATCAATCCATTGAGTTATAGAGGTATTCCAAAGAGGAGAGGTGCCTGTATGTGCCTTTGACCATAGTCAGTTATGGATTTAAACAACTTAAGCACTTTTCTATATGTTTTATATTGAAGACCACCTCAGCAGGGGTAATCGACATGGAAGCTATGTGGTTCCAACAGAGCTTAAATGCAAAGTATCGTGTTAAGCATAGTGATAGTAATTTTTTTTTATTATAATATCAAGAACCAACCAAGAAGGAATAACCTTGTGGCTACAAAGATTCCATTATTCAAAATGATATTGCTCTTTAAATGAGGTGCTTCCAGTGGATACACCAAGAGAGACAAATATCAAATCAACACCAATAGAATCAACCACCTTGCAGGGCTAAGGAGCATGAGGAGATTTTTAATCATTGTCTGAGTATGCTGTTAGTATTGTACATATTATCATTCGTAGGGGTCATCGATTAATTCTGCCCAACAAGTTAACCAAGACAGCAATTTGAATATTAATAGGAATTTATCAAGGTAATAGCCATTAGTGGCAAACATTCCTAACCAATGATTAGATATTCAGTGTTATATATTAATTAAGTTATTAGGGGACAATTTGATTATATAAAAACATAAAGGACATTATCTGGGGAGACAAAACAAGATCATTGAATCAGGAAAGGTCAGAGATGGAAGACATGGGAGAAGGAAGAAACATTACATATCTGGTCACTGTTTGCTGGTAACCAACAGCAGAAATAAATATAAAGGAAAAAAAATTAGTTTTATATATTTTATCAGCTATTCAAGGAAGGATATTAGAGAAGAAACAAATTCATCACTGTTTATTGGCAAGCATCATCAGACAGAGACAAGAAAGGGTATTGAATAAGGTAAGCAGTTCTATATATTATATTAGGTGTTCTAACGAAGATATCAGACAAGAAGAAGTTCATCATTGGTAGAGATAACTATATGTAAATCAGTAATCAACCGATTAAACAACTTTTAAATCCTTTCGCAAGAATAACTTAAAAGCAGTATATGAAAATTTTAAACACAAACACATCAGCAAAATTGACACTGAGATTTGGTATTGCATAAACCCAATTTGGGTGAAAATCATTGTGGGGATTAGTACCCACGAATTGTGCACTCTTTTGAAGTATGCCTTGTGAGGAGCTTAACCCTTTTTGGAATTGCAAACACACTATTAGGTGTCACCAAGTTAAGGAATTTACCTCTTGCCCTGTTAAGAGCTTTACCCTATTAGGGGTAGCCTAGTTGAAGGACTTTAAACACTAATCAAAGTGCCACCCTGTTAAAGGATTTACAATAAAGGACCTGTTAGGATCCACGTGATTAAGAGATTTTACTGCTGCCACTGCTAGGGAACAACTGAAAGAATTATATGTGGAATAGCACTACCTTTGCTTGATCAGATCCACTGAAGCTAAAAAACACTTCACAACATACTCAACTCTACCTTGGCTTGATTGCAACTTGCACCCTTCTATTGCACTTGCCCAACCACGATCCACAACACAAATTGTTCGACTCCAACCAGTATATATTGGACTTTCAAGTCCTAATTTTGAAATAGATATGAATTTCAAATATCCTGCTCAAATCCAATGAGCCACAAGACTAAACTCAAACCATGAAACACGTTTCCAACACCACGCCAATTTGCTGATTTACATAGAATTCTATGTCAAGAGATCAAGCACATTTTGACCAAACACTACTTGCTCCAAAATCTTTTCCATACGCTATTATCAATCAATGTGATGCTAGATCATCACCTCCAAACAAGAAGACATCTCACTAGATTGTGACCGACTCAATTGAATTCATTGCAACTTCAACACCGATCACAGATCATTAATTTACTGATTGTCATTGAAGAACACAATACACTTCAACTTGTTCAACAACTCTGTCACTACTTCACCAATTACCTATCCATTCTGGCACTACTTCACCAATTACCTATCCATTCTAGCACTACTTCACCAATCACCCTAATGATGTGCAGTCACAACTATATCATCTGAATTATGTTGATGACATTCTCTTGTGATTGCTCCACTTAACTCCTTGTAGATTTCACTAACCAATCAAATCACCTATTGCTTGTCACTAACTATTCTAGCAGCTGCACTGTCAATTCACCTAATCATACCTTCCTTCACTTCAATTGTAGCAGTATACCACGGACCTTCAGAGATTCCCAATTCTCTCATAACGATTACTTCTAGTGAAACTCATTGCAACATCTTGTTCATCATGTTTATGCTTGGCAACATACTAGGAACGCTAGCTTATATATACCTATATATAATACGGCAAGAGTAATAGTTCTCGAGGCACCTATTTTTATTAAATCCCAAGGTTATTTTTCTTAGTTGGGATTGATGAAAATAGGCGCCTCAAGAATGATTACTCTTGGCATATATATATATATATATATATATATATATAAGCTAGTGGCAGTTGTGACGTAACAGGAAAACCAATTTATTATTTTATTATTTTCATAAAGTTAGTATCAAATTATTAATTAATTTCTAATTATAGTTGTATATTTTTTTTAAGTTGGTCCAAAATTATTCTTCAAAATTTTATTTTTAATTCTATATGTGGTGTGTTATTTGCGTAATGTTAAATTGTTTTTATAGTAAGGATATTGTTACAAAAAAATGTTAGGGTTAAGGGTATGGAAAGGATTACAGTTAACTGTTAGACATAACATTAGAAATATATTTTGAGTTACAGTTAGTCTTAGGTTTATAGATAGGGGTAGGGTTATGGTTATGTTTAGTCAAGCATACAATAAGGTAGTTGTTAAGGTGATAGGTAGGCTTATATTTAGGGTTAGGTTTTCACTTAGGGTTAGAAGTAGGGTTATAAATAGTGTTACAATTAGAGGTAGCATTACAAATATGATTAGGAATAGGGTTAGGGTTAGGGTTATGATTACGATTAGGGTGAGACATAGGATAAGTGAAGGGTTAGACAAAGGATTAGGGGTAGGAGTAGGATTACTCATTGAGTTAGGGTTAGACATAGGGTTAGGGGCACACTTAAAATAGGGGAATTTTTAGGATTATAATTAGTGTCATACTTAGGAGTACACTTAGGGTTAAGGTCTCATATTTAGGATAAGTGAAGGGTTCATTTATGATAAGGCAACTGTTAGGATTCTAATTAGTGTGACACTTGGGAGTAGGGTTATGGACATGGTTTCAAACTTAGGAGAAGTGAAGGGGTAGGCATATGATTAGGGTTAGGACCAGGAGTATTGATTGAGTCAGGGTTATGTTTAAGGCTTAGGAATTATGATTGGGGAAAGGGATACATTTAAAACTAGGGTTAGGGTTAGAGTTAGAATTAGACTTATGATTAGGAGTAGGGCTAGAGCTAGGGTTATAATTACAATAAGGATCAAACATATAGGTGTTCAGCATTATAATCAGTGTTATAAATAGGAGTAAAGTTAGGGTTAGGGTTTCATATTTATTTATTGATTTAGTTAAGTGTTAGTGAATAGATTGTTCTCCGAAGAAATAAATATGAATTAACCCCAAAGCCCAAGTTGGAAGACTGAATATGCACTAATAGTTGGGTCACTTTGCTATTGAAAAGCGTAAGTGCCCTCTGAATTTATCTGGGTACAACTCCTCGTGTATGATTTATAATGAATTCACAAATGTACAAATATGGATGCTTTTAACCAAAAAGCACAAAAGGTTTACAAACATCTATTTGTAAATACGAAATAGATTCGAAAAACTAATCTGATTGAAGCGAAATAAACAGTAAATGACACATAGTTCATCTACCTGAATGCTGCATTACAATGAGAATGAAAACTTGAGGAAGCGAAGAATCAAAGCTTCAAAGACATCTTGAAATTAAACGTATCTAGAAAATGACACTAAAATGCGTTTAGAGAAAACTGAAAGTTACACAAAGATAACAATTAGTGGAAAGAAAACTGCTCAAACTCGAAGTTTTGGTGTGCAATTATCTCCCAAGTCTCCCTTCTCTAAAATGTACAAGATAACACAAATCTCATTACATGTTTGCATCAGAATCACTATCTGGAAGAAACAAAAATTCTCTCCCTTACATTGTGCTTAAAATCAAAATTTTCCCCCCTTTTCCTAACACACAGTTTAGAACGAAAAGACAAGAGCTTTGCTCTATCTACAGCCCCAAAGTTTGCTTCTCCTTCCTCGAAGAACTGGAAAATCTTGGAAAAATTGGAACCCCCCTTCTCTCCCTCGCTGGCATATTTATTTCTTTGCCTTGATGGTTACCGGTTACACAATTGATTCCTCCAACTGTTTCTTGAATGTTGGACGCCTCCCCTTTTCCTTTACGAGCCACATTATATCCTCTTTATTCAAGTCATAAGAAGGCATATATAGATTCTTTAGTAAAGCAATGTTCTATCTCAAAAATATGGGATAATTGACACTTGGGCGCTTATTTGGAGGAACCAATTACTATATGAACCAATAGTTTCTAATAATCGTGTCCTTGGCAACGATGGTATTTCAATCAATATTACCTCTGATCTTCATGATGCCTTGATTATTTTCATGCATCGAGTCAACATTTCAAGTTTTTCCAAAGTCAAGGACTTTGAAAGATATAAAGACAAAAGAAAAAGATCTTCGCAAGCATCAGCGGTCTAGACCTTCTTAGTATAAGTCAATAGACACCACGACTGTACTTTTAGCATCATGTTTTATCTTTTTACACCACATTGTCGGTCTTTACATATTGATGGAGGAATTTCTTTGAATTTAATTTGTGTTCACATTTATAATCTGATAACTTGCATGGGAAAAACTTGACATTTAAGCTCCTCTGTATTTCATGAGTCGGGGTGTTGTCGTATCAAACCATGTAATCTCCTCAAGTTGTTCTACCTGCGGTTTTCAAGATTCAATTGCTGTCGGTCTTTCTATCAAATACTTGGTGAGTTCCATCTCAAAATGATGCATGATCACCATTGCTTCGCTGGGCAAATTCTCCTCAACTCATTGCGGGATTTCATAATTGAACTATCAAAATATCTGATAGAATTCCTACATCCATTATTGTCGGCATTTTGAAACATATTTGATGCCGCCTAGATATCGTTGGACTTTGGACTGCATGTGTTGACCACCAATTGCCATCTCGCGAATTTCAAATTCATGCCTCCTCTCAAATGTAACCGACATTTAACATATGCTATTCAGAATACGTCTTCCAAATTGAAAGCATGTGATTCAAAAGAAAGATCATCTCATTGGTTGACGATACAAAAATACTTCTTATAAGGTGTGGTTTTCAATCTTGACGGCCACGAGTTTGTTTTTGGGAGGTATCGGCCGCTGTTTGGATATTGTAGTTGAGAGATCGAACACCATCAATATGACACTACACCATTTGCGGAAATGATGATGCCCAACATGATTGATGAAACTCGGACTTGAATCTTGAGCTTTACACCATTTGGATATGTCGGCACCCGTGGTTTTTCTGTAAATTCAGTCAATCTTTTCTCTCGCTAATCATTAGCGAATGTCTTGATTTGAGTTCAATCCTTTTAACTCGATGTTAATCATGGTGTATTTGTATCGAGGAAAACAGAGGGAATTGAGATTTTGATCATTTTTGCCCATGATAATCTTCAAAACTCACTATGTTTTTTCGTTGTTTGAAGATGCCAAGAAGTGTGTCGGGCTTGGTCCTTTGCATGTATCTTCACATTCCATTTCAAAGCATTTGTCTAGCAGTTGGTGTGCATCTCCAACCACACATTCGTTTTCTTTTGATAAAATTTGGTGGGTTGATGTGCCTCTCAAATAGAAGTACACAACTTACCCACATTGTAGGCACATGTATCTATAGCCACCTTGGTCTATAATTCAGAATGCTTCTATACAACCCGCTAGCCGTACAAGGTGGTTATTGTGGTGATACAAACATTTGGTAAAATAGTTTCCATGTCTCTTGTACATGTGAAATTTTAACTACCTTGGACTAGAAAACATGGTACAAGGGCAGCTGATACACAATACCACACCTCTAAATAACACCCATTAGTTCATACTTATATTGTGAACCAATTAAGGTATCGCAATGGGAAGCTTTGATTTAATACCCCAAAATTAGTATGCCAACTCATCCATGAGTTTGATGATGCTGGAGCTTTATTTGAATAATCTATGAAACATTAGAGTCTTGATTTAAGGCTTCTACATATCACCTGACATGTTCCTTGTCTTCAATTGAAGACATTTAGTGAGTGTCAATCATCAATGAAGTGTTCATTTCACACTTACAATTTCATGGATTAGAGACTTGAACTCTCAAAGTTTTCAATACTACTGGATTTAGGCTATCAACACATGATCTCCATTCTGAAAAAGAGTTATTCTGAAACCCATTTAAATCAACTTGAACCTTCGAACCACTCAAATTTGCATGTTAGGGATTTGAAACTCAATTTGAAACTTGACATTTTGAATTTGGACTTGAATTATGAACCAAGATTGAATTCGGGTATTAAATTGAACATGGATTCTGAACATTTATTAATCAACAAATTTGCATCTTGAACCACTTCGAACCAACGAACCACTTCGAACTGCTTTGAACTTTAGTTCAAAGAGGTTCAAAACCATAAAATAATTTTTTAAAAATACTGGGTCCATATGGGTACCAACATTAAGCTATCTATAAGACTTCGAGAATGGGTTAGGATTAAGGGAAATGTAATGGATATGAGTACAACTGTGGTTACAATTAGAGTTCAGGTTAAAGCCATGCTTACATTAAAGGTTAGGGGTAAATTTAAAATTAGGATTACGATTAGGTACAAAATTATAGTTAGCCTTATACTTATGATAAGGCTTCAAGTTAGAGTTAGTGGTTAAGTTATGATAAGGAAGAATTTACGGTTAGGATTAGCCATACATACAATAAGGTAATTGGTAAGGTGATACATAGGCTTATAATTAGGGTTAGAGTTTTGCTTAGGGTTAAAAGTAGAGTTATAGATAGGGTTATAATTAAAGCCAATATTATAAATATGATTAGGGATAGGGTAAGCCTTATGATTAGGATTAGTGTTAGGGTTATGATTAGTGTTAGTCTTATGATTAAGGTTTAGACTCAACTGTACAGTTAGGCTTAAGAATTACAATTGGGAAAGGGTTACATTTAGTAGTATGGTTGAGATTAGAGTTTGACTTATGATTAGGAGTAGTGTTAGGGTTAGGGTAGGGTTAGGATTATGGTCAGACATAGGATAAATGAAGGGTTAGACATAGGATTTGTGTTAGGACCAGGATTATTCATTGAGTTAGGGTTGGATGTAGATTTATGGATAGGGGCACACTTACGATAGGGCAGTTATTAGGATTATAATTACTGTTATGCTTAGGAGTAGAGTTTGTTTTAGGGTTTTAGACTTGAGATAAGTGGAGGGTTCGACATAATATTAGGGTTAGGACTAGGAAATATTGATTTACTTATGGTTAGACTTAGAGCTTATGAATTATGATTGGGGAAAAGGTTGCATTTAGTAGTAGAGTTGGGGTCAAAGTTAGACATTTGATTAGGAGTAGGGTTAGGGTTATATTTATGGCTTCAAAATTATGATTGGAGAAGGGTTACATTTAGTAGTATGGTTAGGGTTAGGGTTAGACTTATGATTAGGAGTAGTATTAGGGTTAGGGTTAGGAGTACGGTCATACATTAGATAAGTGAAGGGTTGGACATATGACTAGGATTAGGACCAAGATTACTCATTGAGTTAGGATTAGATATAGAGTTATGGTTAATGACACACTTATGATAGCACAATTGTTAGGATTATAATTAGTGTTATGCTTAGTAGTAGACACAGGGTTAGGGTTTTAGACTTAGGATAAGTGAAGGATTAGGCATAAGATTACAATAAGGACCAAGAAATATTGATTGGGAGGGTTTGATTTAAGACTTAGGAATTATGATTGGGGGAAGGGTTACATTTAGTAGTATGGTTAGGGTTAGAGTTAGACTTATGATTAGGAGTAGGATTAAGGTTAGGGTTTAGGGTTAGATTTAAGGATTAGGAATTACAATTGGAGAAAGGGTGACACTTAGTAGTATAGCTAGGGTTAGAGGTAGACTTATAATTAGGCGTAGGGTTAGAATTAGGCTTATGGTTATGATTAGGATTATGGTCAGACATAGGATAAGTGAAGGGTTGGACATAGGATTAGGGTTAAGACCAAGATTACTCATTGAGTTAAGGTTAGATGTAGAGTTATGGTTAAGGGTACAATTGCAATAGGACAAATGTTAGGATTATTAGTGTTATAATGATGCTCAACATGCTATTATGACACCTATAATTAGTTTTAGTTATATTGTTACACCTAAGGTTAGTCTTATGAGAGTTATTAAAAAAAAAAACTACAGAAGTATCCTCGCGACCCAACCTAGCTCCCAATCGACCTTTACCTTGGTCTTACAAATTGCGAAGTTAGAGCCCAAAACCCAAAAGAGGCGAGCTAGGGTGAGACTAATCCTCTATGGGTAGGGCAACAGGCTTGCACTATGGTCCCACTAGTTAAATCTGGAGAGAGTTTCGAACTCAGGACCATTGGGGTAACCCATAGCCTTAAGCCTCTGCTCTCAACCAGACGAGCTAGCGCCTTTCAGCAATCTTATGAGAGTTATTAGGTTACGTTTAAGAAGTTTGTCAATTCATTCTATTATTACGGTTAAGGTTATTGTTAGGCTACTGCTCCTATTACAGTTCATGTTTGTGTTACTGTTAAAATTAAGGTTAGTGTTAGTGTAACTATTAGTTTATTTTTTTATGTGGGTTAGTGGAATTGTGACACCTATGGTTGGTGTTAGTGTTATTTGTACACCTAAGGTTAGTGTCAATGGAACTATTACATTATTAATAAGTTTGTTAGGGTTCATGTTATTGTTATAGTTTAGGTTATTGTTAGGGTTATTTGTCCTATTACGGTTAACGTTAGTGCTATTGTCACACTTTAAGTTTAGTGTTAGATTAACTGCTAGGCTTTTTTATGCGAGTTAATGCTATCGTGACACCTACAGTTTGTTTTAGTGTTATTATTACACCTAACATTATTGTTAGGGGAATCATTGGGTTCTATTTAAGAAGTTTACTAAGGTTATTATTGCGGTTAAGGTTATTTTTAGTGTTACTGCTCCTATTATAGTTAATGTTAGTGCTATTATTACACTTTATGTTAGTTTTAGGGTAACTGTCAGGTTAATCTTTTTATGTGGGTTAGTTCTATTATAACACCCACGATTAGTGTTATTGTGACACCTATTATTAACTTTTTTTATTATGTACTCCCTCCCTCTCTCATCCCTTCCCACTCTCTTTGGAGATTTCCTTTAATCACCCCCCTCTCTCCCTCCCTAATCTCTAGATACACCCCCTTATCTCACTTTCTCTCCCTCACTCTCTAGATACAACACCTAATCTCTCTCTCTCCCCCTCTCCAGATACATCTGCTAATGTCTCTCTCCCCCTCCCTACTCTCTAGATACAACACCTAATCTCTCTCTTTCTCTCTCTCTCCAGATACATCTGCTAATGTCTCTCTCCCCCTCGCTACTCTCTAGATACACCCCCTAATCTCTCTCTGCCTTCTCTCTAGATACACCCCCTAATCTCTGTCTCTAATATCTAGATACACCTCCTTATCTCTCTCTCTCTCCCCCCCCCTTCTCTCTAGATACACCCCCTAATCTCTCTCTCCGCCTCTCCCCCCTATCTTTCTCTCTAGATACACCCCCAATCCCTCTCCCTGCTCTCTAGATATACCCCATAATCTCTCTCTCACTCTCTCTCTCTCTCACACACACACACGCCTGTCTCTACTTATTTCTAATATCTCTCTCTACTGAAAATGTCTCTCTATAAAAACATAATATGATCCCCCTCTTGTCTCTAGATATGCGCCCTAATTATTATCTCTCTCTATTAAAAATATAATATTATTGCAGTTAGCAGTACATATAGGGTTAGGGTTATATAATTTACTAAGTGCTTAGTACAATGACATATAGAGTTACAATCCAAGGTTTATGATTTCATTTATAGGACAGTGTTATAATTAGGCTTAATAAGTGGTTAAATGTTGCACTAAAATAAGGGACGTGGTTAAGGGAAGTATGATATTTAGGTGTAGTGTTGGAGTATTTGGAGTAGAACTATGGTCAAAATTAGGATATAGGTTTTAAACACAACTTCAATAGTGGAAAAAATTAATTGTATCTTGTTCATGAAAGGGGAACTATAAGTCTCGACACAACCATTTTGATGATGTAAAAAGTGTGAAAGAATCAATTTTATGAAAAACATTTCTACATAATGATGTGGGAGCATTATCTATTGTTGAATTTTTAATAATGCTAATGCAAGTTTTATTGCAATGATTAAGAATTGTAATCAATAAATATGCCGATTATGACTTGGACATCTATGTAGACTTAGTATTTTCTTCTTTAATTAACATATTTAGTAGCCACATCCATTGAAGATATATTTTGCAAAAACAAATTATTATTCTCTTGTTCTCTTCTTTCATCATTGAGGGAAACCCATCCAGTTTTGCAAATGTGTCACGTAGGAATTTTTTGCATCTTCCATATGCATTATTTCCATTTCCTCAACATAGTTAATTGGCAATGTTGTATTCTTGATAACTTTGATTATAGTTGTGTACGATTCTTAATTATTTGTAGGCACTTGTCAAACTTAGTCTTAAAGAAATAATTTGAAGCCACTGAAGTAGTTAGGCTACTATCAATAATGTTTAATTCTCTATTCGAGACATCCATAACTGAAATACTAACCTGGAAACTTATAACCAAACATCAACATATAGAAATAATCATATTTAAAAAGTATCAGTAATTAACATATATTCTTTCAAATGAATAATGTTCAAAATAAGATAAATAAAAATCAAAACTATTTTAAATGAAATGTTTAGATTATAATGTTTGAAATATGGTGACATTGCCTTCCACTTTTCAAACATCACACACACAGTGTCATAAAAAATACTTTAATAAAACACATACCTAATCTAATTAAATAGTGACCAAATATAAACTAAACATATGTTTAGTCTATTTTAAACAAATCATTAAAATAAAATAAAATAAAAATTTCATTGACATAGCAATATTACCATCTACATTAATGATAAAATTTAATAATGAAACATGCAAATATAAAATTTTTGAAACATGCAAATGTAAAACTATTATGAAATATACAAATCTAAGACATGCAAACCAAAACCATTTTGAAATATGCAAATCTAAAACTATAATATGAAACATGCAAATCTAAAACTAATATAAAATATGCAAATCTAAAACTAATTTGAAACTAATGAAACATGCAAATCTAAAACTAATATAAAATATGCAAATCTAAAACTAATTTGAAATTAATATGAAACATGCAAATCTAAAACTAATATGAAGTATGCAAATCTAAAACTAATTTGAAATGCGCACATTAAAAACTTGCAAATGAAAAGTATTATCAAATATATAATTCAAATATATTTTGAATGAAGTTCTAAATCTAAATTAAATATGCAAGGCTAAACTATTACATGCAAATCTAAACACTTTTGAATGCAATTCCAAATCTAAATAAAATTAATTGAAATTGAAATCTAAATCAAAGTAGAACATTATAACTAATTTTAAAACTAAAAATCTAAATAGACAACTAAATCTAAATCTAAATCTAATTCGAAAACTATCAAAGAAAATAAAAATAGAAATCTCACTTGCAAAAACATTACTCCAAAACTTCAATATGCTCCTGTTCAAATACTCCAATCAACTCCTCCAAAAATCTCCATCTCTTCCTCCTTGCAAAAACATAAAATGAAAATGAAAAGAGGTGCCTTTCTTTATAACTTGTGAGAGGCTCCTCATATCCCCCAATGGATGTCTATTGACACTCCACGAATTCGTTTCAAATTCCCCCACTCCCCACAACAAATATAAATATATTAAAAAAAATGTTTCATATTTAAAATTTATTATGAAATTATTTGGGACCATTTTTTTTGGGCTCTTATTTTCTCGGGCCCCACTTTTCGGCCTTATTTTTTTGGGCCTTTCCATTTGGCTTCTTAATATTTCAGCCAGCTATTATTTTGGGAATTTTTTTTGTTTTATGACTTACTAATTTTATATTTAATTTAAAACTTTTCTTTTTTATTGACAAGGAATCTATTTTGGCATATTCCTGTGCTTGGATTTGGATTTGTGCTGCCATTGTATAGAATGCCTTTTGGTGTAACTAGGTCAATAGTTGACATCAATGACAACACAGTATGATCATCATACGATCAAATGTGTATCCTAACACCACTGGACATCACCTGCCATCACAACATCAATTATGCTAACAATATTTGTTCTTGGGCCTAGGGTAGGAGGTTTTTAGATGGAGGAGAACGATGATGGGACCTCACTCTAGGTAGCTCACCTCATATGTATGGCAAGGACCACATAAGGCCAAGGGGAAAAATGTATTTACTATTGGGCCTATGGTAGGCGGTTTCTTGGGCACCTCATCAAATCACCCTACACTTTCTATGGTTTAATCACCTTAACTTTAAATTTGGCATAATATTGATTTGCTCATGTGTGTTTTTAAAGAATCTATTCCAATATTATGATCAGAAATGAACTGTAATTGTGTTGCAAGATTTCAAGTTACAAATCACATGATTGAAAAACACTATATTTATGGTAAACCCTAACCCTAATCTGTTGAAATTGTGATTTAGGGCAATTTCTAGGGCACATTAGGAAAGGGACATTACAGATAACCTTTGCTGAATACATTTTTTTGATAGAGGGTTCAAACCTGCGAGGCAACCCAACGAGGCACGAAGCCTACAAGCTACCAACTAGCGAAGGCCACCACAGACGATTTAGGAACTTGATATGAGCCCACTTGTGTTTGAAACCTCTTCGGCTTAGAGCCAAGGACTGAGGGGCATCAATGGCGTCAAAATCACCCGAGACACGATCCCAGCCTCATCCATTATCATGTAAGAGCCTTGCACTTAGCAAGACTTGATACTTGGTGGGCTCTTTGTGAGCCATTCAACTTCACCAGTAGACCAAGGGCCCATTGACCTGTTGAATACTTTTTGAATAAGTGTTAAAAGTAGTTATTTAAAGTTTAAACATTACGTGGGACTTATATAGGACTTCTAGTAAAATTTAAGTTGCCCTTTGAAAATAAAATGATTCGACCCACTAATTATTTTTAAATTCTTTCACTTGTAAAATGGCATATGACATGGTTAGATTGAGTTACTCACCTTGTGATTGGGAGTGGTTAGGATATAACCTCTCACTTGTCACTTGTCAGCCATGTCATCTATATATTTGTGCAGTTCTCTTTATAAGTATGCTCCATTATATTGAATAGAGAAGTTCTTTATTCATTTCCTAGTTTTTGGATTTGCTTATAGGCATAAGTTCCAGGAAGAATTTTTGTTTATTACAAAGTTTTAAGCTCCAATAGTATCTCGATAATGGTGAGGGGAGTGCTGTCCTTAAATATGTATTCAATGTGGAAGGGGACTACACTCCTCTAGATTGCACCATTGTTCAGGTCGGTATGCATTCACAATCAAGGTCCACCCCGGGTTAACAAAGTACTTGTTCAAGAACAATACGAAGTCATGATCGTTGAATACAGATGGGTAAGAAAAGCAATGAAGCAAAAGAGATAGAGGAAATGCTTCAAGACAACGAATTCTGAAGATTCTACATGGAGCTGAAATCAGGCATGGGTGAAAGATAGAGTGCCTTAAACATCACATGTAACTGTTTAAAAACAGCTGAAATCAAGCATGGGTGAAAGATAGTTAGAGTGCCTTAAACATCACAAGTAATTGTTTAAAAACAGTCAAAGGACAAGTTATCACAGAGTGTATCATCAACATGATATCATATTTGTTTAGTACTATTCAATGTTCATATCACATATTTCAAGTCAAATCTCAAATAATCCTTTCAACTGCAGTTGAAAGAGGGATCAAGGAGTTTGCAATACAGGTAAAGAAAAATGTTTCTAGCAAAAAGATCCACCACACATGGGTTGGAACCTCAAAATTGCTCACTTGTGAGCTACAAAGATATAATTATAAGGATTTCTAGTTCATATGATAGAACATTTTAGTTAACTGGCTGATGCACTGGTGTGTTATAGTCTGTACACCATGCTGTCTATGTTAGTCAACTGGATGGTTTCGGCGGTGTTTCTGTAGCCGACGGATTGATTGTCGTCGGTGTTTTGTATTTTGTAGTCGACTGGTAAATAGTTTGTAGCGGATGTAATGTTGTGGCCGACGGACTCCTTCGGGAAGGTTCGGCGGTAGTATTTATATCCCGTTTGGGATCATTGTAAATGATGATCTACCATTACTGATATTAGGAAGCATAATGTATGTGTGGCATATGCGAATATAATTTTGCTATTCTGTTCCATTGTCTGTATGTGTTGATTTCTTTACTAGTGCGGTAAACATTTGGCGCCGTTGCCTTATGAACCTGGAAGGTGGGAGGAATGAAGATTAATGCCAAATCAGCTTAACAAAGATCGGAATAAGGTCGAGGAAAAAGATGGAACCCATACTGTGCAAGAGAATTTAATTCTGGCACAGCAAGCCGAACGTCGACGGAGATTTCAGAAGATTGCTGACGGAAACTGGAGTGCCGAAAAATTGTTGGAGACTCGGCAGCGGGTGGAATTGGTGGAAGAAGTATGGGAGGAGTTCTTGAATTTGTGTTCGCCGACGAAAGAAAATTCAGATGGAAGAAAATCAACTAGCACGGCTTGCAGTGCCGAGGGAGCACAAGCGTGGAGTGACCTCTTCGTCCGGGATAGACTTCCGTGGGAAACTGATGCAGAGCCACACCTTGGAAAACTCAGGAGGAATCAGTCACTCAACTGAGTTGCTTCAAGGGGCATCTACAACCTTCAGGATCACACACAATATATTATAACCACCCATTGTGATTTGAACCAACTGTTCTTATCATTATTATTATTATTATGAAAACACAACCAGAGATACCTTAGACTCAACTCATAAGACTCCTATAACCATCCACTAGATTCAAAACTTTGAAAATAAATCCCCCCAAAAATTTCTTCTTGCTGCCTCCGGATAGACCTGCACTCAGACATGAATAACTTTCGAACCAGAAAAGATTTACTCAATCCAACCGTTGAGATTTGGCGTAACTAGGTTTCAAACAACATATCATTTTTTTAGAGAAATCCAACGGTTCAAACCCGAGATATTGACCACGCATCAGAGTACATTTTTCTGCAAAACATTGCTTCTTGCTGTCTCTAGATAGACCCGTGAACAGACATGTATAACTTTTGAACCAGACAATATTTTCTCAATCCAATCGTTGATATTTTGCGTAACTAGGTTTCAAACAACATATAAAAATTTGAGAGAAATCCAACAGTTCAAACTTGAGATATTGACCCCGCATCAGAGTACGTTTTTCTGCAAAACATTGCTTCTTGCTGTCTCTAGATAGGCCTGCACTCAGACATGAATAACTCTTGAACTAGATCAAAACTCTTCAATCGCTCTGGTGAAGATGGGCGTAATTAGGCCTATAATAACATATCCAAAGCTCATGAAAATCCAACGGTGCCTTTGGGAGATATTACCCATGCATTGAGACTAATTTTCTGCAAACATACCGAATTTGACCCAAAACTAAAACTTTTTAATCTTCTGCAAACTATCAACTTGTTTCCAGTGAGAAGATAAGAAAAATCCGTTCAAAACTCAGACCATTGAAAACTTGCACAAAGACAAAATGAAAAAAACATTCCATATCTCTCCAAATTCGATTCGTGTCCTACATAGCCGACTGGCTCACCCTTAAAACTGACTTTCTTTTTCTTATTAAAGGATGTGAAACGTTTTCTTGTTATTTTAGAAAAGAAGAATGTCTTCTATCCAAAAAAAGGATAAGAATCTGAAACGTTTTTCTACCAATATTAGACAGTCGTTTTCTAAGTCAGGAATATTCCAAAAATTGCCTACTACCTATTATTGGATTCTAAAAATCATTAAACACTCCACCTACGAACTAAAAAAAACTATTCTAATTTAAGATCCACACACCTGGTCCTAGGTGGCTATATCTGGAGAGCTTATCGAACTGCTACTCTAAGCATGCCACCACATGTAGGACGTTATTACAAACTTCAAAAACTAAAAGCATTTAAAACATAACATTAAATTCCCTATTACATTTTCAACAATGTTGCCTCCTATAGCGTTTCTCTTCTCTGCCACTGCAGCATACTCTCTGTAGAATGAATCTCAAGTCCTCTTGAGATGATGTGTTATAGAAATGAATCTCATTCTTCTTTCGAACTTTCCAATTTCTTTGAACTAGGATGAGCATATCTACAAGAAAAACAAAAATAATATCCAACTTCTCCACCTTGTAGCTTTGATTCTTTAATGCTGTAAATGTCACAGAAAATTCTCCAGCATGATTCACTATACATGAAATCTGCATCCCTGCATAAACATTATTAGAAGAAAACATATCATCAGCATTAAGATTATTTGAGTTCTCCTTTTGAATATGAGCTTCCTTATACACCATGTAATGTGCATCATATCTATCTTCATCAATAGTAACCATAAACTTATCTGCTTCTTGACTATCAACCAGTTTCACATCTTGAATCTTAAGAATCGTATTTATCTCTTCTTCCTTTATTAAACATTTATCATCATCTTGATCTTCTGTAGTAATCTCACTTTCAAATATCTCTTTCTTATTACAACTTTGCTCAAGAACAATAACAGTATTGCACTCTTTCCTTTCTTCTTCAAGCTGAGTTTCCGTACTACCGCCATGCCTTTTCCATTCTCCCATAATGGCTGCAAATTTTTTCCATAAATTAGATTCTTCTTTAGAACTTGCTGTTACACATTCCTTAGCTTCATCTTCATGCCATTCCTCTTGACATTTTTCTTCATTATGCATATTTAAGGCTTCATCAGTTGCCTCCAAAATCTTTTCCGTAGGAGTACCTTCCAACATTGTATTCTTCTCTATTTTCAAAGGACACATTATTGTTCCAACCATAACTTTATCACACTCAAATCCCATAGGGCTTTCCTCTTTATTCTTTTCATCAACATTTACTTGCTGCACTCCTTTCTGCATTTTATTTTCTCTCAACTTAGCTTCATTCTCTTCACGTTTCCTTTTCAAACTTTTTATTTCCTCTTCTATCTTGCTTACCTCTTCTTTTTGTTTTCTCATTTCTTTTTCCTCTCTTTTCTTCTTTTCTATCACTTCCACCTTCAAGTTTGAAGACTCCATCTCTGAATTTTCTTCCTCAGTCTGATTTTCAGCATCATTTTGTAATTTTTCTTTGAGTACTGGAACCAGTGCAAAGAGTGGGCTCTTCTTTCCTTTCACCTCTTTCAAGAATTCTTTCTTAACCATCACCATAACTTTGGCTTCTGCGGCTTTTGATTGTTCTTGACTTGGCTCAACTAAAGGTATCAGTTCAATGACCTTTCCATTCTATGTAATGGTATACGTATTCTTCACTCCATCGTGATGTGCCTTGAGATCATATTGCCAGGGTCTGCCGAAAAGTAAATGGCATGCATCCATATTAACAATATCAAACAATAATCTATCCTTATAGGCTCCAATCTGAAATTCCACCCAAGCTTGCTCTTCCACTATAGTATGTTGTCCTTTATTTAACCAAGATACTTTGTAAGGATACAGGTGTTGTATTCTTGGCAGCTTTAACTTTCCCACCATTTCAAGAGACACAAATTTTTTTGTAGAACCAGAGTCTACCAGTACTTTACAAACTTTTCCCCTAGATTTACAGGTAGTTCTGAAAATGGACTTCCTTTGTGGTGGTTCTTCTTTGACAGGCATTTTCAACAGTGTTCTTCTCATCATAAGTGCTTCCCCCTTTTCTGGATAACCATAACTGTCTAAATCTTCTTGTAAATCCGCTTCTTGTGCCAGGTGTATTCTCCTTTCACCATGAGTACTAGAGCTTGCTTTTGCTGGACATTTGTGTGCCATATGACCTTCCTGATTACAGTTGTAGCATCTTATTGGTCCATTTGTCCTTCCTGGTGATCTTCCTCTGAAATTTGGCCTTCTAACTGTGAAACTTCCTCTGAAATTATCAAACTTATTATCTTCATTATGCATCTCCGTTTGTGGCTGAAAATTTGGACTCCTTCTGCTAAATGTACCTCTTCCTCTGAATGGTTGTCTTTCTCTGCCTTTGTTATTATTTTCTTGTCTCCTTTTGATTTTCTCTTCCACCTTTAAAGCCAACTGATAGCACTTAGCTACGGTGTTAGGACTCAGCAACTGCAACTCTTCTTGTATGTTGATCCTCAAACCATTTAGGTATCTTGCTACCTTGATACTCTCAGGTTCTGCAAATTTTGACCTTAGACTTAACTTCTGAAATTCTTCTGTATAAGTACAGACATCCATATCCCTTTGTCTGAGATTCTGCCTTTTCTGATGCAACTGTACCTCACAGTCTTCAGGGAGATACGTCTCTCTTATCATTGACACCATCTTCTTCCACGAACAAAATTTTCTTTTATCCTCCTTTACCCTTTCTTCTTGCACAAAATTCCACCATGTAAGGGCTGCTCCCTTCATTCTGGACTTAGCCAACTTAACTTGCTGCGACTCTGAAACTTTCTCACATTCAAAATGATTCTCTAAGGCTTCAATCCATTCCAACACTAATTCAGCGTCCATCTTTCCTATAAACATAGGTAACTCCACGGGTTTTCCTCCCAAAGCCTTTAAAGCTTTAAAAAATGGCTTCTTGTTCTCAGATATTCTATCTTCTTCACTGTCGGGTACGTCTTCCTCTTCTTCCATTTCTTCTTTCATTTCTTTCTTCTCAACTATATTCCAACTTACTGGCTAGTTCTGCCACTATCCCCTTCAACTCCCTATTCTCTTTCTGGATAAGTTCTTCTTGCTCCTCGACTTTCTTCACTAACTCTGCATTGGTCACCATCTTGCTTGACCCTATTGAGGTATCTTGATCAAGGGCGTTCAACATATAACTTCACAACCTGCAACTCTCAAGCTCTGATACCAAAAATGATGCAGAGCTACACCTTGGAAAACTCAGGAGGAATCAGTCACTCAACTGAGTTGCTTCAAGGGGCATCTACAACCTTCAGGATCACACACAATATATTATAACCACCCATCGTGATTTGAACCAACTGTTCTTATCATTATTATTATTATTATGAAAACACAACCAGAGATACTTTAGACCATCCACTAGATTCAAAACTTTGAAAATAAATCCCCCCAAAAATTTCTTCTTGCTGCCTCCGGATAGACCTGCACTCAAACATGAATAACTTTCGAACCAGAAAAGATTTACTCAATCCAACCGTTGAGATTTGGCATAACTAGGTTTCAAACAACATATCATTTTTTTAGAGAAATCCAACGGTTCAAACCCGAGATATTGACCACGCATCAGAGTACATTTTTCTGCAAAACATTACTTCTTGCTGTCTCTAGATAGATCCGTGAACAGACATGTATAACTTTTGAACCAGACAATATTTTCTCAATCCAACCGTTGATATTTTGCGTAACTAGGTTTCAAACAACATATAAAAATTTGAGAGAAATCCAACGGTTCAAACTTGAGATATTGACCCCGCATCAGAGTACGTTTTTCTGCAAAACATTGCTTCTTGCTGTCTCTAGATAGGCCTGCACTCAGACATGAATAACTCTTGAACTAGATCAAAACTCTTCAATCGCTCTGGTGAAGATGGGCGTAATTAGGCCTATAATAACATATCCAAAGCTCATGAAAATCCAACGGTGCCTTTGGGAGATATTACCCATGCACTGAGACTAATTTTTTGCAAACATACCGAATTCGACCCAAAACTAAAACTTTTTAATCTTCTGCAAACTATCAACTTGTTTCCAGTGAGAAGATAAGAAAAATCCGTTCAAAACTCAGACCATCGAAAACTTGCACAAAGACAAAATGAAAAAAACATTCCATATCTCTCCAAATTCGATTCGTGTCCTACATAGCCGACTGGCTCACCCTTAAAATTGACTTTCTTTTTCCTATTAAAGGATGTGAAACGTTTTCTTGTTATTTTAGAAAAGAAGAATGTCTTCTATCCAAAAAAAGGATAAGAATCTGAAACGTTTTTCTACCAATATTAGACAGTCATTTTCTAAGTCAGGAATATTCCAAAAACTGCCTACTACCTATTATTGGATTCTAAAAATCATTAAACACTCCACCTACGAACTTAAAAAAACTATTCTAATTTAAGATCCACACACCTGGTCCTAGGTGACTATATCTGGAGAGCTTATCGAACTGCTACTCTAGGTATGCCACCACATGTAGGACGTTATTACAAACTTCAAAAACTAAAAGCATTTAAAACATAACATTAAATTCCCTATTACATTTTCAACAATGTTGCCTCCTATAGCGTGGAGTGACCTCTTCGTCCGAGATAGACTTCCGCGGGAAACAACTTTAGAAGATCCTTCTTCTTCACCAAGGTTCACAGTTGTCGACACCTCCGGTGTGGGAGTGTAGACCGTTGGTGCGGGAGTGCAGACCTTCGCTGTTGGAGGAAACAACGCCAGTGTTGCAGGACCCAGTAACGCCTCTTTACCAAATTCAGTTGTGATGGCAGGACCCAAAGAAAAGCTACCGAAGTTTGAAGGCGATGGTACAGCCGACCCCATCCGACATTGTAAGACATGTGAGACGATTTGGCGGGCAAATGGAATCACAGATGCCAACGAATGGGTCAGGCAATTTCTGGCAACCCTACGGGGTGTGGCGATCGATTGGTTTTCGGATACGGATCCACAAAAGCTAAATAGCTGGGATAACATTAAAAAGGAGTTCCTGGTGGAATTTAAATTCTTGCGGGATGATAATGAAATCGTAGCAGAGATTTTCAATACCAAACAAGGGAAGCACGAAACTGTCCGCGTCTACGCTAGGAGATTAAAAGATTTAATAAGCAAAATGGAAAGCAAGCCGGCGGATGGATTGCAGAAAAGATGGTTTGTGGATGGCCTACACTCGAAATTGCAGAGGAAAATGAAAATTTTGCCATCGTCGTTATATGTGGACGCGTATAATAGAGCACTGGACCTTGAAAGTGAGCAGAAGACAAAGAAGAAGAAAACTAGCTCCTCTGATTCTGATGACGACGAGCTTGCCGGAGATGATAGCAACGACGACAAAGGCAGCAGCAAGAAGGTTCGTGCCCTACAGAAGGATATGGTTCGCATGATGAAGGAGTTTAAAAACATGCAGAAGGAGCCAAAAGGTAGTGAACTGTGGTGCATGGAGTGTAAGACCGACGGTCATACTAAAGGATCGTGTCCAAAGAACCAATTTTGTTACATTTATCAGATCATGGGCCATTCGACAAAATAGTGCCCCTTTAACATGAAGACAAGAGGATCTCCGCAGGTGCTTCTCACACAGGAGGCTTCCTCGTTGGGTAGTAGCGGAAACGAATACCGCCGGTGCTACATCCAGAGGATATAGGAATAATCGGCGTGGACAGAACAATAACAACAACAATAACAATACCAATACGAGCAGAAGCTGGATCCAGTATGATGCAAATGGACGGCCGATTATCCCGTGCTGCGCATGTAACTTGTGGGGGCATTTTGCATGGGAGTGTTCAACAACGAATACACCTCAACTATTGTGCCGATGGTGCGGACCTGGCGATCACGACGACTCAAAGTGTCCAAAATCTGTAGTGAACTTGATCACTGTCGGGGCGGATGAGGAAGAAGTTCTGGCAATTACGCGGCAACAAACAAAAGAATACCCGAACCCTACCGAAGAAAAGAGGAAATTTGCGGAAGCACGGGCGGAGGTTGGAAAAGCATCCCAAGCAGCAACAACTCCGGACACCGCCAACACTTCAACGAGGAATTCCGCAGAACAAAACATGGTACGGCAAATTTTGCAAACGGAGGTGCGAGTAAAGGTAAATGATTTGCTTCTCACCATGCCTCAACTTCGATCTGCTCTTTCAAATATTGCAGGAGAATCAAGTCAAGGGAACGAAAAGTCACCGGGAGAACCAAGTCGAGGGAAGGAAAAGGAAATTGCTGTAGGAGGAGAAGATCAGATGTTGCTGGCGTTGACATCCGGACGACACCTTGCAGTTGTCGAGATGGGGATCCTTGGGCATGTTCTCACAGACACAATAGTTGATGGAGGGTCCGGCGTAAATGTATTGCCAGAAGAAACCTGGAGGAAACTTGGATAGCTGACATTGTGGCCTCCGAGATTTCAGCTGTTGACCGTCGATCAACATGGCATTAAACCACTGGGTATTCTCATGGCACAGCCGGTAACCATTGGCACTTAGCCATTCTTGATGGATTTTGTGGTGATTTTGTTGAAGAGGAGAGGCTATGATGCCATCCTGGGCCGCGGGTGGCTTATCGAAGCAAGAGCTCGACACGACTGGAAGAAAAACACCTTATCACTGGAAAGTAAAGGCCGCCGATTCGTCATTGATTTGCATACCCAAATGGTAGGGGAAGAGGCCCTGTTGTCAGATTCTGAGGAGGATGAAGGTAGACAACGGATGGAACTGCATCAGGAGGGCGTACTCTGATTGGACGGGAGAACAACAGATGACGACTTGGATTCCGTCAACGGTCTCTACCACTGGCAAATGGAGGACTATGAATTATTTCACAGCTGCAATGTTCTGTCGATTGAGAACGAATATCCGAAGGAGTTTAGTGAAGTAAAGGAGGGGGAGGCACCGTTGGATGTTACACCTGCCCATGCATTCAGTGAAGGGGAGACAAATCAAGTATAATGAAGCTACGCTGCAAACGATGAATTTGGGGGATGAGGCAGAGCCGAAGAACATACTAGTCGGAGATAATTGGGATTCAGTACTCAAGGCCGCGACATTCAAGATATTTATGGAATACAAGGATGCATTTGCATGGACATACAAGGACCTCAAGGGAGTACCGCCGGAATTGTGTGTGCACCACATTCCGCTGGTGGAGGGAGCTGTACCTATACGAAAGCGACCCTACAGGATGAACAAGAACTATGCGGCACGGGTTACGGAGGAAATCAATTGGATGCTGGAAGCTGGCATTATCTTTAAGGTACAGACTAGCGAATGGGTGTCGTCGATAGTCATCTCATTGAAGAAGGATACTACTCAGATCCGGATATGTGTCGATTTCAGATGCCTGAATGCAGTAACGATCAAGGACCCTTTTCCGATTCCATTCACAGATAGCATTCTGGAGGAGGTCGCGGGATATGAAATCTACTCCTTTATGGACAGGTTCTCCGGATACAATCAGATTTCTATAGCGGAGGAGGATAAGTTGAAGACAATGTTTGTCGTCGAAGATGGGGTCTACGCGTACAATTGGATGCCATTTGGGTTGTGTAACACGCCGGCCACATTCCAGGGGATTATGCTGCATATCTTTGACAGGATGTCCGTGGGAAACTTCAAAGCCTTCTTGGATGATTGGTCAATATTTAGCACAGAGGACGGACACTTGGCAGCACTTAGTGAATGTATGGAGAGATGTTGCAGAGCCCGGCTAGCATTGAATTCCAAGAAGTGCAGATTCATGGTTCCGCACGGGAAACTGCTCGGACACATTGTTTGTAAGGAAGGGTTAAAGACGGATCTCGACAAGGTGAGAGTCATTCTTGAAATGCAACCATCTACTAATGTGACGGAGGTAAAATCTTTTCTTGGGCATATAGGTTATTACAGGAGATTTATTAAAATTTTTGCCAAGGTGTCCCAACTGTTAGATAAGTTAACTTGCAAGGAAGAATCATTTAGATTGGATAAAGAGCAGGACGAGACATCTGAAGGGCTAAAGGTACGATTGGCTGCGGCACCCATCCTGGCATATCCGGACTGGAATAAAGAGTTTCATGTTCATGTGGATGCCTCCAACTATGCGATCGGCGCGACCCTCGCACAGACAGGTAATCACGGATTAGATCATCCAATATACTTTGCGAGCCGGTTGCTATCAAAGGCCGAGCAGAACTACAACACGACTGAAAGAGAAGCGTTGGGAATGGTCTATGCTGTGCAAAAATTCTGTCATTATTTGCTTGCTACACCGTTCGTGTTCTATGTTGATCACTAGGCCCTGTTGTACATGATTAATAAACCTGTCATCCAAGGGAGGATCAGTAGATGGCTACTCCTGTTGCAAGAATTTACCTTCAAAATCATTGTCTGGCCAGGAAAGAAGCATGTCAGTGCCGACCACCTGTCGCGGATCAAAATAGGGGAACTAGCGGAGGGTGTGAATGACGACTTCCTTGACGTGCAACTGTTTCAGATTGGGGTACTGCCGAAATGGTATAGGAGTATTGGCGAGTACTTGTCAACAGGACAGTTTCCCACTGGGATGTCACCAAATGATACGCACAAGTTGATAATCAGGAGTCGCACGTTTCAATTGATTAATGGATTGCTCTACAAAATGGGGCTGGATCATATTCTTCGGCGGTGTGTGTTGGAAGAGGAGGTACCGCAGGTGTTAAAAGAAGCACATGAGGGTCTCGCGGGAGGACACATGGGGCTCGACACCACTGCAAGGAAGATATTGCTCGCAGGTCTCTGGTGGCCGACGGTGTACAATGACGCATAGGAATGGGTCGTCGGATGTGACACTTGCCAACGGGCCGAGAAGTCGCTGAAGAGAGATTTCATGCCACTTCATCCCTCACACGCGCAGGAACTTTTTGAGAGATGGGGATTAGATTTCATTGGACCACTGAGGGTGAGCAAGAGTTGACGGTGCCGGTACATCATTGTTGCAACAGAGTACCTAACCAAGTGGGTGGAGGCACGTGCGTTACCAGATAACTCGGCCGTCAGCATTGGGAATTTATTTATGAACAGATTATTACCAGGTGTGGAATCCCGTTACAATTAACAAGTGATAGGAGAGGTCATTTTGTTAATCATGTTATTCGACTGCTCACCACTCAGTTTAAGATTTATCATTCACTGTCGAGTCCGTACTATCCAAGAGCAAACGGACAGGCGAAGGCCACCAATAAAATCCTAGTATCCATCATCTACAAATCCTGCGCGGTTGAAGGTGCTGACAGGGCATACACCATTCCAGTTAATGTTTGGATAGGAAGCAGTAGTCCCAGTGGAATTCATGATCTTGAGTCTCCGAATAGCGTTGGAAAAGAAGTTGGATGACGACGGAAGCTTACAAGAGCGGTTAAATAATTTGAATAAGCTGGAAGAGAAACGGTTGTTGGCACAGTGGGCAATGGAAGTGGCACAGAACAAACGCAAGGTCTGGCATGATAAGCATTTGAAACGTAGCAGATTCTAGCCGGGACAGTTAGTATTGAAGTATGATGGCCGCAATGAAATCAAGCCGGAAAATTTTAGGGTGCGGTGGGTTGGACCATACCAGATCCGGGAGGTTGGCGACAATGGAGCAATCAAACTGGCGACCTTGGACGGACAGGAGATGGCTCAGTCAGTTAACAGATCTAAATTGAAAATATACCACGCAAGAAGGATGTCGTCGTCACCTAGTGCTCACATGAATCCTCCGTTGTCATCATTAAAGGACTGTGAGGCGACGACGCCAACTGGAGGTACCTCTGGTATTTAATTTGAAAAAAAAAAGAAGAAAAGAACAAAGAAAAAAAAAATATTGAAAAAAAAAAAAGAACAAAGAAAAAAAAAATTGAAAAAAAAAGAAAAGAACCAAATAAAAAAAAAAAAAAAAAAAAAAACAAAGGGGGCCCCCTCGGGCAGTCTGTCCGCGGGTGTAAGAAAGGCCCCGCAGGTAGCCTGTCCGCGGGTGAAAAAAGGCCCCATGGGCAGTCTGTTTGCGGGTGTAAGAAAGGCCCCGCGAGCAGTTTGTCCGCGGGTGTAAAAAGAAGCAAAGTGAAAAGCCTCGCGGGCATAAAAACAAAAAATTCGCCAGACTTCAAACTCCCTCCTCCAGCCCGGCGTAGCGTGGAAGACTTCTTCGCGGGGGATTCCTTTTTTCTGTCCGTGGTCAACTCCCTCCTCCAGCCTGGCATAGCGCGGAAGACTTCTCTGCGGGATTTCTTTTTCTCGCAGATATACATAAACTGCCGCTGAAAGCCGGTCTTGATAGTTTTGTAGCAACCTTTTCTTCTTTCGTGGGTAATGGATGATAACAGTAGACGGCTTGCCTTTGTTGGCCCGCGGTTGGAAGCAAAACTGTTATCTATTCCAACGTATCAGGAGGATCGATGCAGCATGTACCCCACTTTTCCCCTTCATTTCCTCACTCACGGCGTTCAAATTGGGTGGTGTTGACGCGATACATTTGAAATTCTGAAGTCATAGCTGGAGGTGTTCTGCAGCCATAACTTCGAGGGGATTCAGCTTCATAATCCTCTGTTCAGGATTCGAGTAGGTTGGAGAAGATAACCTTGACGGTTGTAGAAGAGCTGTGCCAGCAAGACATCAAGATCGACTCTTGATTGGGGCAAAAATGGTGAGTTAGGGAGGATTCAATCACAAGGGAAATTATAGCAGCCGTCAGAAAAGAGGATAAGTTGCCAAACCACCACTTTTGGTGCTGGATGTGTTAGTACTGCCATTCCGAAGGCCAAATTCAGCACCCCGCGGACTCTGTAACCATCCCCGCAGAGTATCTTTCTCGGCCATAAGAGGTTTTCTGCGGGCCTTCTCCCGTGCATTCACTCTTTTCCACGGAGATGCAAGCTTGTTGCTACACACATTAAGACATAGACATCGGCATATCTATAAAGGCAAGGACAGAGCTACTTTGGTATGGAATCAACAGGCAAACGGAAGCAGTGGAAGAGTTAATTGGCAGCAAATATGGAAAAGAATTCAAGGGTTTTGGCATCGGGGATTCGAGTTGCAGGCCCCTCCAGTTCCAGTAGCAAGAAATAGAAGACCAAGGAGGAACTCACTTATCTCACCGTCCAGTTCGAGAGTCTTAGTGGGAGCGAATGCCGGTGGTGGTGGCAGGAGATCCCAGAGGCAGACCAGATTAAGCAAATTCTGATGCGGGCACAGGTTCATTGGGCCATCTAGCTTCCCATTTTCTCCATCTGTTTGTTCGAGTCAGTATTGCGCACTTTGATAAAGACATATAACCCGCGGAGCAGAACAAGTACATTCCTGTACAAGAACTAGCAGATGACGGTGTCCTTTAAACCTAGAGATTTTACTAGAGTTTTCGGCATCCCTGGCCTCGATGGCAAGAAAGTGGAGATCAAGAACCATAAACTCTCACGGGAACGGAAGGAGCATTGGATAGATCTAGTGTGCCGGGATCTTACACTCGTGGAGAGGGAGGCAGCGGTTCAGGGGACAAAGTGCAGAGGGCTTTGCAGGGACTTTATTTGGGAGGGTCACCGGCGATGTATCGTGGACGTCATCAAGAGCCGATTGACAGGTGCCACTCAAGCTTCAGATATAGCATTGCTGCAGGTTGTGTTTATGAATGGTATCATGCAGGGAGTGGTATATGATTGGGCCTCAGTCCTAGCTGACAGGATGGAGGAATTTATGACCCTTCAGCAGCGAACATTTTTTATGCCGCACCATGCCATCGGGCTGTTTCTAGAGGCTGCAGCTAACCAGATTCCACTGGATGATTTTGAGGCTCCTCCAAGGGGCAAGTTAGCAGACGGGGAGCCTCCCATATTCTATTGGCGACACTTGGATACAGGAGGATTAGCAGTAGGCCACAAGAAAGTACTCTGCGGACTGGATGCTTCCGGAGAGACAGATAGCGGACGGGAGGGCACTTCGGTGAGTGACGGGGATGAGTCCATGGAAGAAGAGGTGAGCACATCGGCGGAAGTTGGTGGTGAGGCAGCGGGTAGTGGGCCCACATTCTTTACCCCTCCTCAGCTGTCAACTTCGGCGCACTTGACTACCTTTTCGACAGTCATTCCGCCGTTTGGTCAGCGCCATGCTGCGGTCCTTATGACTCCTCCAGCGGAGGCAGATGTCCCACGGACAATGACGGAGATGGTCCCATAGACAGCGACAGATATTGTCCCACGGACAGTCGCTGAGATATTGCCGACGGCTGTACTGGAGGTGATTCCAGTTGAACCAACAGATGTCACCGTCACAGTCTCACAAAGAGCACAGTTGCCACCGCCAGAGCTTGAGCCGCAAGTTCGGTTGGAGGTCATTGATTGTGATGCAGTTGTCACTGTTTCGTCATCTTTTTTAGCAGAGGCTGAGTCAGCCCAACAAGTATCGGAGGAGAACATGGAGCTCGCGCAGTCAGACCAACCGAAGGTGATGGATAGAGCTAGTGTGTTTTTGAGGCAGCAGTTTCGAGTCACTCCGGCCAAGCGTGGTCCGTCCATTAAGTCTCCTAGGCATTCAGGAACATCACCGACAGTACCAGAGCCTTAGCTTTAGGAGGAGGGAATGCCACATGCCGTGGTTGTGTCGACAGTAGAGAAGGCGGCACCAGATGTGGGCATGGCTCTCGCTGATGAGGAGGAGAATAGTGATGCGGAATGGTCATTGGAGGACTTCGCCAAGGAGGATTACAGGTCGGATGAGGACATGTGCCGGGATTATCTCAGTACTATGAAGTATGCGTTGAAGAATGGACACGATGTGGCAATTCAGGCCCTGACTCGGCGAAGGGAGTGGCATTTGATTAGAGCATATATGTGTGGGATCTGTCCTCGACGATTTCAGACTTGTTTTGTAGACAGGGGCTGGCCGGCGATGGAGACAGCTGAGATGTTGGCAGATTGGGCTACTGAGTCGGAGTTGGGACCCAGTGACACCCCTATGATGAAGTTGGCACATGAGATTGTGGGATTGTACAAGGATGTTTACTATGGTCGTCGGTGTGCAGAGGCGGACAGGGTTGCAGCAGAGAGATCATTGGCAGTTGAGAGTGAGGCTAGACAGAAGCTAGCCGTTGGCTTGGCCAACCAGTAGGCAGCATGGGCTGCAGAGCGGGCAACACTACTGGCAGATATGGCAGCAGTGGTGCAGGAGAGGGACGTGGCTAGGCAAGGTACAGAGGCGGCGGTCCGAGATAAGGATGCGACTGAGCACGAGATGTAGTTAGTTAGGAGGTAGGCTATGGATGCGGCGCTTCTTCTAAAGGAGGCCGTCGAGGTTAATTCTCAAATTCAGATAGATCTCCGCATCAGGACAGAGCAGGTGTATGAGTTACGTCGCTAGCAGCACACTTTTGGGACGCCCCCTTCTCTCTAGTATTTCTTCTGTTGTCTGTAAGTTGTCTCCTAATTTTGTTAGTCGTCAGGAGACGACTTTTTTTGGGGGGGGATGGTATCAGCCGACTGGATGGTTCCAGCGGTGTTTCTGTAGCTGACGGATTGACTGTCGTCGGTGTTTTGTATTTTGTAGCCGACGGGTAAATAGTTTGTAGCGGATGTAATGTTGTGGTCGACGGACTCCTTCGGGAAGGTTCGGCGGTAGTATTTATATCCCGTCTGGGATCATTGTAAATGATGATCTACCATTACTGATATTAGGAAGCATAATGTATGTGTGGCATATGCGAATATAATTCTGCTATTCTGTTCCATTGTCTATATGTGTTGATTTCTTTACTAGTACAGTAAACAGTCTACAACTATCCAGATATAGTATTATTTTTGACAGTACAGTATTATTTTTGTCTGACTGTCAAGGTATTTTCTAAAATACCTCAAGTGCAATTTTTACCTCTGTTGTTCAATTTTCAAAATGCAATTGTTACCTCTGTTTCTTGAGTTTGAGTCACTACTAGTATAAAGGGCTGTCTTAGGCAATGGAACCAAGTCCTCAAAGTGTTTCGAGGACATTAGGGGATACCAAGGTAGGGGACGAGTCCTCATCAAGCATAACAAAATGGAAAGGTAGGGCAAAATTAGGGTTTTGGGGGGGGGTCGTTTTGAAATTTGAAATGTTTTTTTAATTTGTGGGCCCTTTTTTGGACACCCACGGCTTAGAAATGCTTGGGTGTGTTGGTTCCCAAAACCATAGATTGGAAATCCAAGATCTTGCCACTTTTTCGATAGGACTTCTCAATCAGTTCTCGCCAACGAACGGGAATATTAGTCGATTCCCTTGCACTTCAGGTTCCACTTCACCCAGGTGGGTAAACCTTTACCTCAAATGCTGACCGTTTGGTCCAAGGCTTTTCTATAGCGAATTTAAACCTCTGGAGTTCTCCGGCTAGCAAGGTCCTCGAACTCGATCAAAATGAAAACTGGATGTTGGATAATGGTTGAATGTTATTATGGATGGATGGAGGGGAATGGAGCGGATCAGCCGGTAGTTTAGTTCCACCAATGTGATGATTGCAATTAGAGAGAAATGCTTGGATAGTGTGCCTACCCCATCACTCCCATATCGAATATTGTATAATTGAATAATAATTAATTTGATACTTGTAGGAAGGAAGTTACAGTTTTTCTGAATTCATTGATAAAAAGACTACTGCCTTTGCTCATCCGGGCAATAGAGTCAACTTCAATGAATTATCATGTACAACTTTGTAATGTTTTACACACTTTACTGCCAACAATTAAATAATCAAGATGCGACAGATCAAATATATACGCAATCTTAAATTAGTCCAGATTGAATTTTAACTCCTCTGGTAGGGAGATAAACTATACACATACATAAACAATTAAATATTTCACAATATCTATAATGATTGAATTTAAAAGGCCCAATGGCCATGTCCACTTATCCGATATTTAAATTGTATATAAAATTCCAGAAAATAATTACAAAGGACAATTCGCCTACAGTTTAAATCTCTACGTCTTTAATAATAAACAAATTTTTTTATTTTATTTTATTATTAAAATAAAATACTGAAATTTATATTACAAAATCATAATGAGCTCCTTATTTCTTCATACAATAATAAAATATAAAATTCTTTCTCCTAAGAGAATATGGGTGTGAATGTTCGGATATTGAATCTTACAATGTCCCCCTTCAACAAATGATTCATATATCTTTTATATCTTATTCATAAAAAGGCATGCCTTTTCTCTTCAGATGTAAATTACATCCCTTCTAACCAATGATCATGCCAAGCTGTGCTGCCGTTAACAAATCATTTTCCTAAACATTGTTAACCGAACCATATATTAAAAATAAATTAATAATATTTGTAATCTTCAATTTTTAAAAGGTTTTGATTCTTAGTATTAAGCATAGGACGATATCCGAACTCCTGATGACTTCTCCATGCGAGCACCTAAGGGCCCGTTTGGTTGCTAGAATACGACTGGAATAGGAATAGGAAATTAGAATATGATTTGTATTCTTTGTTTGGTGCGTGGAATAGGAATACATATTCTCATTTTAGCCTCAAAATGAGCTTTTGTCTATTCCAAAAAATACTTGTAATTAGAATTGCTATTCTTGCATTCATTTTAACTTTCTCAAATTTGATTAAATTTTCAAATCCGCTTTGACCTGGGAACAAATCTGAATCTAAATTTAATAATTTTTTAAGTCCGTGGTTACAGACAGGTAAAAGTTTTCAATATTTTCAAATATTTCAGCGATTTTCCAATGGCGCCGAATGCATCTTCTCCATTAAAGCGAAGGCTTAAAATAATTTTTAATTAACCTAGGGTTTTGTTAACTGGCTAGAGCTTTGTAAATCAGCAATGGCGACTGTGGTGGTGGGTGGCAGAGGCTCGGCTCTCTCTGCAGAAAATTTAAGCAAATTTAAGCAAAGAAAAGGGACCGTTTTTGAGCAAAGTAGAAGCCAGAGCTGCGCTTGTAGTTCTTGCAAACAAGCTCTTACAATCTCATGTGCGAATTCGCCCCGTCATCCCCCTCTTCATCGAATACGTTATGAAGAAAAATATAGCATTTGCACATGCTTTTGCGGAGGCAATATACTCATTTGATGGCGATTTTTCGGCTTTCAGACTTGCGAAAGATGATTTTTGGGTTCCTCGGCTTTATCCGTCGTTGTGGATGCTGTTGCAGGTAAAATAAAATTAGGTGTAAATTCTGCAGCTAGAATATAGATAAATCTAGTTAATTTTAATCAACTCGACCACTGTTTCTTTACAAATGGCGCCGATTGCAAGTTAACCCTATTCCAACTTAAGCTTGCGTAACCAAACAAGGGATAAACAAGATTGGATTGCAGTTTTCCATTCCTATTCTTCATTCTCCATTCTCATTCAAATTTTCTATTCTAATTCTCAATTCCTACGCTTGCAACCAAACGGGCCCTAAATTCGATAGGTTCTCATTTCTCTTCGGTTTGCCGATGCACACAAAGGTGTATTCTTACCCTTGCGTAGAGCAAGACATGACCCTTTCGAAATATCTTCCTGCCACGGATGAAGAAGATGTTCGAGTGTGATGGAAGTCTTTATCTTTTGGAATATACTGGAGTATGGGGTTGATGTCTATGTGAGCGATGGCACTTAGGGATCTGTACGACACCCATGTCGATCATTACCGGTGTTGCAATGAATACTAGAATCATCAAATTTTCTCAGAATCTCCTTAATGCTTGACGCACATATCTTTGTTTCCATCTCTGAATGTTGTTGTGGGTGAGCTGCTTCTTATGACGTATATTCTTCATATCACTGGCTTCTTGTGCAGGGGATTCGTGTGACAATGACATCAAATTGATGAACGGATGAACATTTCCCCTCCATTTTGTATTTAATCAGGATTTCTAACCTTGGTAGATGAAGAAATGTAGTCACCGTTCACCACTGTATGCTCCCACAATATAGACTTCCATGCAAATTGGTGTTACAGTTGGGTTTGTTATTCGGGATTTCAATGTTCAACAACCATTCTCTACATCACAGAACCTTAGAAACATGTAGACTGCGTTTTACTTTTTGTATCTGAAATTTTTTCCCAACAACAGATTTATACGTTTATTTCTGTGTGTTTTGCATCTTGTTCCTGAGAATACATCTTTACATTGTTATTGTACATTCATATGTATTTCTGAAACTGTCTTGTGCCTTGGTGTAGTAATATTCTACGTACATCTTCATGTGAGGACCCTGTCTAATAGCAATCTGAAATTGCTCCTAGAAAATTTTCACATGACAGGGCATGGACTGATGTCACTGGTCTTATAAAGACTTGGGTGCTGGTAATGTACACAAGTTTGATTTTTACATCTGTTGCAAGTTTGTTTGCTTCATTGATTATATCATCAACATCGCCACAAGCACCTAGAATACATCCTTCTGAAAAAGTGCATTGGTAAAATCAATCCACTCATAACTTTTCTCAAGAACTTTGTAGACTACCATGGGTTCACCAACAAGCATCATTGTCATGCTAGCGTGTCAAGCCATATTGAGGCAAAGCTTGGACCTACCAAACTGCATATCATTTTTGTAAAAAGCCTTTGACAGATCTGATCTTCCATAAATTGGTTTGCATCTGTGGGTCACTGTATACCTATCATAGGGAAATCATTGAAACATGTAAATATAATGTTATCTGTGAGATAAAAAGGTCAGATAAGGTGCTTAAATGGAGGCCCAAATTCGCCAAACATTTTAGGCTCCATCAGGGTGCACCCAGGGTTCAGCTAGGGCACACATGCTCGAACCTAGGGGGCATTTTGAAAATTTAAATGGTTTAAAAATTTTTGGGGCCCTTTTCTGGACATCCATGGTGTTGGAAATGCCTGGGTATGCCCAGGCTCGGCTTGGGCCCATGGGTTTGAACCTAGGTGGCATTTTGAAAATTTAATTGGTTTTTTAATTTGTGGGGCCCTTTTTTGGACACCCATGGCATTGGAAATGCCTGGATGCACCCAGGGTTCGGCTAGGGCACATGGGTTCAAACCCCGCGTTGAACCCAAACCTGGAACAAACCTGAATCTGTACCCAGGTGCAAACCCATGATTCCAGTAATGTAGCTTAAAAGATACTGAAATTCTTAATCATTAACTGAACACTCAAACGAATTATATGTCAGAACATCAATGCAAAGTCAAAAGGCGATTGTCAAGCAATATTTTTATTCCCAACAATTGCCAAGGTTATCAAAATCAGCAAACAAATCGGTCAAATTTGTTGTGTGTGCTGTGGTCACCCTAAATCTCTATCGTTCATTGTTTCTGGTTGACATTGTCCTCCCTCATGGCACTCTTGCAATGGACAATGTGTCCCTGCCACCCGCAAGGAGAAAGTGTCTAAGTAAATGTAAATAATCCAAAATTGTTTTTGACAAAATTCACAATGTATACCTCATTATTCTAAACATGACATCAACAATAAATAAAGAATCTCAAACTTAAATGTCCTGATCAATCATAACGGGAAAGTAAGTCTAATGATTACATAGACTCAAAATAATATCTGAAACTCTAGGCAAGCTACTTTATGCCGTTCCAAAATAAATTTCATCATATTAACCGAACTTGCCATGCTTAGTCATTTATTGTCCATCATCCAATTAGATGTAAAAGATTGTGAAAGGATTGATTACGACCATCTGAAATGAATTATTGAGATGTTGGCATGCTACATGTAATATATATTTGATGGTTAAGCATGTTCTTAGTATTGTTTTCCTAGATGCTGTCGAAATCATCTGTATGTGTTTTTCTCCTGTGCAGTTTGTTGCTGTGCTTAATTCCAAGAAAGCAAAGCTCCGAGATCTACGACAGAGATGTTTGCATTTTGAACAAGCTACCGAGAAGGTTCAAGACGATGAGCAGCAGTTCTCTGAGGAAGAAACAGACAAGGAGAGTGACCAAAGTAATGATGAAGGAAGCAGTGCTGATCCTACAAGTACACATGATGACTCGAAGAACATTGCACATGAAGATTTTAAGAAGAAACCTATGAGCAATGTGAGTGAAGAAATTCCACCAGCATCTCCACAAGCCAAAGATGGAGAAAATCAGAACTCTCAAAATGAAAAACAAAATTTTGTTAGTGAAACAACAGACCTAGATGATTCAAAAAAGAAACCTCTGAAGAATGCCTATAAAAAAGGTTCACCAGCATCTAAGCGAGTCACACACAGACAAAAGCAAGACTTTGAAAATGAAAAGCAAAATTTAAAAAATGAAACAACTGATCCAGATGCAACACAAGTTTTAGATGAAGCAAATGTTTCTGTGTCTTTTGGTCAAGGGGAGCCTTTATCATCTGCCGCAGCTCTGCTTGCTGTTCCTGAATACACAAGTGCACCTAAGAGAAGGCGTCGAGTATGATATACATGATTTAATGTTTTCATTTCATTTTATAAGCACAGAATATTGCTATCATAACGTTGTATTTTTACCATGTACTCGTAACATGATAAATAATTCCATGGATTTGTCATTATATGGACTTTTGTACGCTCTCTGGTAAAGGATCAATTCTCAGACTTAGTGTAATTTGTGGGATAAGAGTTTCTAAATTGATGTATGATGCCTTCTCAGTTGCTCACTAAGCAGCAATAAAAACATCCAACTTAGGCTCCACAGCAACACTACTAAGTTCAATAATTAGATAAGAGCAAGGTAAAATAAAATATAGATGCTCAGCAAACGAGGCTTCTTAGTTTGAATCATAAATCGTTCTCTCCAAATAATAAGACTCAGTTTGATAAATCTGGTAGTTACTTCATCAAATTGAAACTAATAGAAATGAAGATACACAACCTAACTGTACAACATGATTTCCTAACTGTACACCATGATTTCATTTTCAATGTTACATTAATATGCATGAGATTATCTTTTCATGTTACAACTCTTTGCTACTCCCTTTCTTCTCGTCGTGGAAAGGGAAGGGGTTTTTATATTCCACAACACCAGCCATAGTTTTTGGGTTGACATATGGTGACAGTGATATGGGACTACTTCGTACTCCTTTTTTGGGAGGTAAATAGCTGCACTACAAACGAGGCGTACATACCCTACCCCCTAATGGGATTTGAACTTATGACCTCTCTTTTAAGAGTACAAGTTCTCCACCACTAGGCCAACTCAGGCTGTACAAGAGAAGAGTGAACAATTTTAGAAAGGAATTTCGGAGGATCGAGGAGGGAATGGAGGGATTAGATGAAGGCAGTTACAATATGAGTGTGTGGGATTGACTTAGTAAATTTACCCAGTTGGATTGGACTTGAGAGGAAATAGGAACATGCATAGAGGAAAAAGGAACATTTGCATGTGCCTGCAAGGGGGACTAGATTTTTAAGCTTGTTGGAAAGAATATTGGAACCATAAAGATAAGCATCTTTATGTTCCTTTTATTCATGTATTGTGTTGAGGTAACAAAAGCCTAATAATATTGTTATTCAATTAATTTAGTCACATGTGAGGTGAATAATAAGTGGAAACATACATTTATTGATTTATTGTGAGGATGTGGAAAACATGTTAAATTAAATGATATGAGCTAATAAACTTTGAAAGGGAATGAAATAGGGGATGCGGATTATGTCTCGTGAAATGGACTAGGAAATGGAAATGGAAATGGATTGAATTACATAGGTTATAGGTTCGAATTATGATTTTATGATTTTATATGCTACTATGTTTTTCTTTCAATTTAAATTTCCTAACATCCAAACCTAACCCTAGTTTTTCGAACTCATGAATTTAGTTGACAATCTAAAAATTTAAATTTTATATAAAAATTGATAGTAAAAAAATAAAAATAAAATCCAATTTCCTATATTATTAAAAATATTGGGAATTATAATGGCTTATAAATAATCTTGCAATATAGATCTATGTTCCTCTTAGCACCAATTTTGCAACATACATTAGATATCTCTAGCTAGTCAATTTGTTGAAGATATCTAACTATAGATAATAAAAGTAAAGATCTCAATTATAGAAAGACCATATAGATGATATAAAGTCTTCAATCCAAATTTGATCATCTTAGCCAAGTATGCAAGTGTACATGTTTGAGTGGTGTGTTGTAAGCTCATTTGGATTCCAACAAGAAATATTTGGAATGTGGAGAAAACCCTACTCTATCCTTCAAATGGCCTACAAAACTGAGAAGATAGAAATGTAACAATATTATAAAATATAAACAAAAATAAAATAAATATATACATGTACAACTACTGCAAATAAATCTATAGGCTACAAAAGATATTTTTAATTAGATGTTCATATCTCCAAATGATTATTATATCTTTCATAGTTAATAAATGTCACATGCATAATTTACAATTTGTATTAGACTTTAGTTCTTTCAATATTTTGACCAAGATTTCTCAACACCTAGTTGATTTATACATCCTCAAAGAGCTCAATGAGAATATTTGGAACCTAATGATATGATATAATGGTGTAGGGTTTTAAAGAATTTTCTCCCTTGTAACTCTACTTTTGAAGTCCACCAATTTTGAGGTCTTCTACTTTTCAAAAATTATTCTTCATAATTAAAATTTAAAACCGAGTTAAATATGAATCTACAAGGTTGTTTCTTCTTTGAAATCTTTTAGCACTTCTCATATAATTGGTGAAGTCCACTTGTCCCAATAATCTGTTCAGATGTTCAATAATGCTTATTTACTTAAAAATGAGTTGAAGAGAGAGGTTTTTCTAGACATTAGATTTCAACCTTTAATCCCAAAGTGCAAATGTCTCAACAAACTTTGAAAGTCTTGTAAAACTAGAAATACTTGAATGTTTTGAAACTTATACAGGCTATCGATTGAATTTTTTGTATTAATAACTCTTTTGATCATTGTAGGCCTCGACAAATGTAATATAGACTCCAAGAGGTGGTTCAACAAACCTACATATAATTAACATGGAAACCATATTTGATATAAACTTGGAGATTGTAGGCTAGGAATATTTAAGGAAGGTTCATAATGGAAATGTAGAAGCAACTATTCTCCCTAGTTCAAATAAATCAACAACATTAGTCATAGCTTGTGCAAAGGTATATGATGAATACAAAAAAAATAGGAAGTCAACATGGTCAAGAATTGTTAAATATCTCACATGCAACCATTAAAGAGGCCTTCCACTTCCGACACATAGATGTCCAATTGGACATAGTTCAAGTCAGAGTTATTTAATTATGATCCTCAATAAAAAAAAAAATTCAAGCACTAAACAAAAGGTAGACAAAAAAAATAAAAAAAATAAAAAATCTGTGAAGTTCAAAAGACCTTTAGGAGTGGTTTTTATATAAAAAATAGCAATATGTACTCCACTTGGTTCCTTGGATACTTTAGTTTATTACTACCATTTTGGAAGATAAAAAGATTATTGATTAATCACAACCATTTAATGAAATTTGTAAGAATTTGCCTAAGGGCAAAATTCACCCAGGAACTAAGAACTCAAACACAAGCACAAACTAGACCAAAGAGAAAGAGAGTATGATCAGAATAACAATGTATTCAATAACTAGATTAAAGAGTACACTAGGATTGCCTTAATATAAAGGCCTTAGGAGAGCTTCTAGAATGCCTAGTAATCAACACCATGAAGTGTCATACAACCAAACACATGTCCACCAGATATGCGTTATCCTCCACTAAGCACGAAAGTAAGTGCATGATGTGAGGATAAGCCTACAAGGGTGTGACACGCAAAACAGTGTTGTAGACACCATGTGCTTAAATAGAGTTGCGTACTCTTGTGTTGTCAACATGACAACTCAAGAGGTGTGCAAACTCCTAAGTGTCTCACAAAATAAAATAATGCAAAATAATAAATAATGCATTAAACTTAAGTAAACTTAAGTAAGTGTAATAAGTAAATACTTATTTACACCAACACCCCCCTTTAAGTGCAACTTAGGGGAGTGCCCTTAAGCTTACGATCTAGGATGAAGATGCATAATGGGTCCCAGCTACTAGGCCATATTAGGTACCCATGTACATAATGAAAATGCAAATCTCCCATAAAGCGGGGAAAGAGGAAAAACCTCATGGGAAAAACCCTTCCCCAAAAAGAGAGATAAAAGAGGATGCATCGATGGATGGAGTAATCAAGACCCCCCCATTATGACATACATTTAGTATATACATAAAAGAATGAAAGAAAGAAGAGAGACAGAATAGGCTCCACCCCCAAAAGAAGAATGCTAACAGGTGAAAGCTGCTCCGATGAAGAAGTAGGTCCAAGAATGCAAAATGGTGTTCCTCCCCTTAGGAAGAAACAAAGGCAAAGGTACAGTCCTGAAGATGTATGGTGGCCCTGAAACCTGCTCAAGTATCCTTGTACTGATGCTGAAGTTCACCCCTTTAAACTAAAGAATGAATGCAGATTTGGTAAGGATGTCCGTTGAACCTGTTTCACTGAACCATCTGTCTCCTCAACTGACAAAGAGACCTCCACTAATTGCTGTTCATAAGGATCCACAATCACACCAACCTGCGTAGATTGATCATGCAGAGAATGGACATGAGGGTCAGAGTGAGCCCTCGCAAAAACTGTAGAAGAATCATCATCAATGAGAAGATGTAAGTCCTAAAGTCTGTCTCCCAAGTCAAGTGAAGCTGGAGCTGGAAGACGAGATGTACCATGCTGTGATGGACCTTTCACTTTGGCAATATAAGCACATGGATTGGACTGATGTGACCTCTGACTGCAACTATCGATAGAATCCCACGTGTCTAAACCTGTTGAAGCACTATCGTTGGTGTCACTATCAGTTTCCACTGTGTAGGATGTGAGGAGAGGATTAGAGGACAAGCTAGGAGAACTTTCCTCAAAGTGAAGATCCTTCTCCACAAAAATCTCATGAGTCTCTGGATCCATAAGTCTGTAAGCCTTCACATTGTCTTCATAACCAATAAAGGTACAAGGCCTAGGTTCTAGTGCCTTGCAACTCCTGGAAGAAAGGTTTGCCCATGCTGGACAACCAAAGACTCTAAGGTGACTCACAACTGGTTTTCTGCTACACCATGCCTCAAAAGGAGTCTTGCCATCTAAGGCTAAATGAGGAGCCCTGTTAAGTATGTGAGTAGCACTGCTAATGGCTTCAACTTCAAGTGTAGGATCAAGAGACTTGGCTTTAATCATGCAACTTGCCATGGTCTTGAGAGTCCTAATCCTCTTAGCTGCAACATCTGTCTTGTGCGAACTAAATGCTGGTGATTTCTGAAGATCAATCTCCTCAATTCTGCAAAAGTTCTTAAGTCTTCTGTCAACATATCTGTTCTCATTGTCCACCTTTAATACTTTGATGGATTTCCTTGACTTGTGTTCAACATGAGTCTTGAAGTCTTGAAGCTTGTGAACTACTTCATTCTTATGATGAAGGAAGAAGACCCAAGTGAATCTTGAAAAGTCATCAACAAATGTGAGTATGTAGCGGCCTTGGTTGACTGAAGTCACTGCAAATGGTCTTGCTAATACCATGTGAACTAGCTGAAGAACAACTGGAGCTCAAGAAGACTTCCCTTTATCATACTTCTCCTTGAGATTCATATCCACTGAACAAGATGAACATTCTCCCTTAGAAAAGCTGATATTAGGTAGACCTTTGACCATGTGTTTTGAGCAAAGTTGCTGAAGAGAGCGGAAGTTAAGGTGATCAAACTGCTCATGCCATAAGTTGTTTGAAGTAGAGTGAGTTAACGAGGCTTGGGAAAGACTCTTAGGCACAAAGTGGGAGAAGGAATAAAGGCTCTTGTTATCATTGACTTTCCCAATTACTACCAACGAATCATCTTTGAAACTTTGCACCATCACTGAATTGGGAAGGAACTCAACTTTATGACCATCTCCAAGGTGAGTGATTTGGTAAACTGATAGGAGATTAGAGCTTAGATTGGGAACATAGAGAACATCTTTGAATTCCCCATCTTCCATTTCTACATGTCCTTTCCCTTCAACTTCCATCTTAGCATCATCTCCCACGGAGATGTGTGGTACCTTTGACTGCTTTAATAAAGAAAAATCTCCCTTTGAAGAACCCATATGGTAAGAGGCACCTGAGTCAAGTATCCATTCCAAAGAAGAACTTGTGTTTGCCATAAGTGCTTGACCTTTACCCTTTGAAGAGGTAGGAGTAGAATCCTTGGAAGTACCTAGCACTTGAATTTTGTTCTTCTTGAGTAGATTTTCTAACTCATTGATTCTTTTTGTCTTGCAATGATGCTCGTCATGATTTGGCTTTTTGCAGTATGCACAAAAGAGTTTGTCCTTCTTTTCATTACTTCCCTTCTTGTTTGAAGAAGAACCACCTTGTTGAGAGGAGTCATGTTGTGTCTCAGATTGTGTTTTCTGCTTCCACTGCTTCTTCTTCTTGTTGCTTTTTCCCCCATGACCAGATTTATGACCATCACTAGCCACCAAGGCTTTGGACTTGGATGACTTGAGAAGTCCAAAATCCACCAAGTGAGATTGTTCAACAATCAACATGTCTGCAAATCCATCAAAGGAAGGCTTCTGGTAAGCAGATCCCATGGTCAACTTGTGAGTATTAAAACTTGAAACAAAGTTGGCGTACTCAAAAGGTAGCTTCTTCAGGATGTGATGTATCAACCTATCATCCTTCATGAGATTTCCACAATCTTTAAGAAGTGCCCTATACTCATTGACTTTGATGATATAATCCTGAATTGTATCATAATTTTTAGGATCCAAGAGAAGTAGATCATCCTTAATCTGAAATCCCTTTTCTTCATCCACTTTACCATACAACTGTTTAAGTTTATCCCAAGCTTCTTTAGATTCTGAACAATTTTTAATGTGAAAGAGAAGATCCCCATGTAACAACTCCTGATAATACCTAAATCTTGTTGGTCTTGTCTTTTCCAATCAATGAGTTCTTTAGCATCAGTAGGTTTGGTAATTGTACCATCAACATACAAACTATATCCTTTTTCCATTAATCTACTCTATGCAATATCTTTCCATGTAGAATAGTTGCGTGAAGTTAAAGGAGGACATTTAAAACCCATGATGCATAAATGAAAAGAGCACAATAGAGAGACATGAAAAACACAATCAAAAGACCCCCCCAAAAAAGATGCTTTTGGCACTTTATAAGTAGTGCGTTTACAATGGGCCACTTGTCAAAATGAACAAAGCGGACTTTCTAATTTTGCTTTTACAACTGCCTTATAAGGCTGAAATCTGTCACTTAAGCACTGTAGCTTAGTTTTACAACAATTCTGAAAAGAATCAAAGCTTTACAATGCCAAAGAAGGCCTAATTTTGAAAGTAAGAAATTTGTCCACACAACCCTAGAATCTAACTTGACATTTGGAAAGTAGACGAAAAAATACGCACTTTCAAAAAAAATGGAACCTGAAAAAGTGACCAGATGTGCCCGTACGGAGCTTCTGAAGTTGCAAGATGCAGGATTATGCAGGTACAGTCGCCAAAAAACACAAATTATGCAAAATCTGTGCATCAAAACCAGAAAACAACACCACCACTAGAAAATTTAGGAAATCCTACCTGATTTCAAAAAAAATTACACCTGAATCGGAGTCCGGATGTCTGAGATATGAGCTCGCAAAGTCAGGCTGCCAAACTGAAAAGCAATTTGGAGAGGAGTTTGGAGGAGAAACTGCGAGTCTGAATTTGACAGTCAAACGATCGTCACTGCAATTCTAAAACGCCTGAGAATGACGTTTAGACGGGCGTCAAATTTAAGACACCAAAATGACGACGACAGCAAAAAAATTCCTTTGGCTGACGTGGCAGCTGACAGGTTGTCTGTACTGTACGGATTTTACACATGGCAGTCTGAACTGATGATGTGGCGAAGGTTGACCGGATTCCACAGGATTACGTGGCAGTTTCGGCTGACATGACGAAGTTCTGCATGTCTGTGGGTTGACTGTGCGCTACAGTCTGCGTGGCAGAAAACGTGTCACGTGTCTATCGAGCAAGCAACATGCCACGTGGGGGCGAAAGATTTCAAATGCTACTGAAAACGTGAAACAGCGGTGGGAAGGCTGGCCGAAAAAGGTGAAACGGCTGTCAGATCCGTGGATGCTAGGCCAGAAATTGTGAATCCGTTGTTGAAACTTGCACATCGCACCGAAAAAAGTGCAGCGACCATCGAATTATGAAAAACGATCACTGGGTAATCTCTGCTCGCAAGAGTCTATTTCACTGTGGCCGGAATCACGTCACAAGGGCCGAAATCTTCCAAATGCGGCCAAAAGTCACAGATCGCGGGCAGAGTATCTGACAATGCGCCAGAATTTGCAGAGCCGAAGATGCTTGCCATTGCGTTGCCGGGAAAGATGTAGCGGGTGCCAGAGATCGGTTTAGTGGTCGCCATATGCGTGGTTTAATCCCACATGCACCAGTTATATGCGCTTTGCCCAGTTTAAAATGAAACTGCCGCACTCACTAATGCAAAGTGTAGGGGCCGCCGATTTTAAGAGGTGCTCGGCCATCGGTTGGTTTGGAAGGCTCAGCCGATGGTTATGAATAAGCCGGTGTGTGCGGGGAGATTGGGCCGCCAGCCGGTTGCTTGATCTGCTGAAAATTATGTGCGACCGAGGGTTTATAAGGAGCCTGCTGATATAAAATTCTCTACGAATAAAATAAGATATACCTTGTGCAGGCCGGGAGCTCATAGCCCGGTACTGCACAAATATTTTCCTCTGCTACTAGCCCGTAGGGCTAAATTTTTTTTTTGAAAAATTGCAAGAAAAATATGACGGAAATATAGGTAATATATAGAAAATAAATTCAGATCCGAAAAATTAAATTACAGATCTGTAAATAAGATCATACCCATACCACAAATCGGGGCCTCGGGGTCCGATTTGCAAAACAATTTTGCCTCACGGTCGACTATGAGCCAAGGTAGGCGAGTTTATAGTTGATTTTCACCAGTTCAACGTTCTGGATGCAATGGCAAGGTCAGATCTGGTGCTGGACACTCCCAATTTCTATAGCACTCCGGATTCAGGATGAGGTGATGAAGCAAGCAAGAGGTCTCGAACGACTTGTGATGAGAAAATCTCTATGCTCTGATACCATGTAAGAATTTTCCTAAGGGAAAAATTCACCCAGGAACTATGAACTCAAACACAAGCACACAGTAGACCAAGAGAGAGAGAGAGAGAGAGAGAGAGAGAGAGAGAGAGAGAGAGAGAGAGAGAGAGAGAGAGAGAGAGAGAGAGAGAGAGAGAGAGAGAGTATGATCAAAATAGCAATGTATTCAATAACTGGATTTAAGAGTACACTAGAAGTGCCTGAATATAAAAGCCTCAGGAGAGCTTCTAGAATGCCTAGTAATCAACACCATGAAGTGTCATACAACCAAGCACATGTCCACCAGATATGGGTTATCCTCCATTAAGCATAGAAGTAAGTGCGGTGATGTGAGGATAAGCCTACAAGGGTGTGACACGCAAAATTGTGTTGTAGACACCACGTGCTTAAATAGAGTTGCGTACTCCTGTGTTGTCAACATGACAACTCAAAAGGTGTGCAAACTCCTAAGTGTCTCACAAAATAAAATGCAAAATAATAAATAATGCATTAAACCTAAGTAAACTTAAGTAAGTGTAATAAGTAAATACTTATTTACACCAACAAAATCATTCATTATCTTTTGACTAGAGTGCAAAGGTATTGGGTATTTACATTCACTTTTTCTAATTGTATTCCCCATAAAAAATAGAATATTCATAAGATTAAATGAAACTAAGTTTAAGAAAGGTCCAAGTGAAAGTATATGAATAGTACCCCAATTTACCTAAAGGTATTAAAAAATACTTTTCAAAAGGGTGAATGGTACATTGTTTCTCTACAATATTAGAACCTTAGAGGGTTCCCTAAAAAGGGAAAACTTGTGAATGCCTACACCATAATCATTCAAGAATGAAATCGATATATCTAATTCTCTTAGTTCCTAAATTTGAGTAGATGTCTTCATAACACATCCTCATAAACTCCCCAAGCATCCAAGTAATAAAAATAATCATCTTCGAATAAGCAAGACAATTATTTGAGGCTCATAAGGAATTGGGGGTGAAAACATACAGAAGGGGTATAACTCCTCATTATAATAGGATTATATGCTTGACTCAATGTTACATAATACCAAGGAAATAGATTTTGAGATAGACAAGTAAATATCCTCTTCCATACAACCAAAAGCATGTTTTGATTTCCTAAGAAAAACAGAGATTTTGAGATAGACAAGTAAGTATCCTCTTCCATACAACCAAAAGCATGTTTTGATTTTCAAAGAAAAATAAAGAACAATGTGAAATAACATGTTAGAAAAATGGAGAGGACTTTTTGGATTGATTATGCTAATGACAATGAGGTCAAAAAAAAAAGTTATCACAAAATTAAAATCTTCCACTTAATGTAGCATGGATAACACAAATTCTAGCCAACTCTCAAACAATGGAAATGACTTGAGAACATCATATGCCAAAGATGTATATTATACTAGCTATGCGCTCTATTTAAATGACTAGATAAGTAAATTAGTTCTAAGCGAGAACAAATGAATGCATTGGAACATAGTAAGGTCGGGTTATAAAAATAATATAACCAACTAGAATTTTATAGGACTTGCACTCACATTAGAGATAATACTTGCAAGAAGTTAAGAAAGAAGGTACAATATAAAATCTCCCAAGAATATAGAAGTTACATTGTTACCCCAACAACCATCACAATAGAAGGCGACCACCAAACAAAAGAATGCATTTGGAAAAAGAAGAACCAAATGAATTTTATAAAGGATAATAGGAAGTGTTATCACTAAGGCTTTCACTCTCACTAAGTTGTCAACTTAGTAACCTCTTGAAACATGAAAAAATCTCATAGAATGTGGGCTGCGAGTTGAGACAATTCTCTAAAGAGGGTTGGTTCCCTTATAGCTTCACCTTAAAGTAAAATAAACTTTCATCTTTTCTAAGAAAAGGGAAAGAGATGATTTTGAATGAATCCCAATACTACAAGGGTTACTACACCAAATTAATATTTAATCCATACTCCTATTTTAGGCACTCAATATGATCACCATTTCAAATGACACACAAACCATATAATTTAAAAGTCTTTCTAAAAATATTTCATTGGTAGATTTGGTATGTCAAGGACATTGTTTAGGAGTTCGAGAAGTTGTCACAACAAAGACGTCTCCTCAAAAGATGTGGGAAGAGAACAAAAGAAACCTTACACCCATAATAGATGCTCCTAGATCTGTAGAAGCTGCATGAAGAAAATTGAATGATGTTCCTCCCTTTAGGAAGAAATGGTGTCATAAGTGTTTCAAAGAGTCATCCCCATTCAGTAGGAAGAACCCTCAAAATGTAGGATGCCTCAGGAAACTAAATAGGAATCTCTAACACGAGTAGGATCACTCTAAACCTTGTAATGTGTCATCTCAAGTGAAGCTTGAGACTCATGAATACCGATATCCAAAGACTCAAATTTCTTCTTTGAAATGAAAAAGATCCCCTCCAACTGCTATATAAAAGGATCCACAATCCTGTCAAACTTGAAGGAATGACCAATTGGAGAATGATGAGGGTCAGAGTGTTACCTCATAACAAATGGAGAAGGATCATCCTTAATTAGGAGAAGATGAATATCATCAACCATGTCTCACAAATCTTCAATATAGGACTCCATGAACATGCCTATAATGAGTGTCAAGAAATCATCCCAAGGCGCTGACTGGAAGACAAGGAATATCCGACCACACAGAATCACTTGAATCCATGACTATGTGAATACAAGCATCAGTAGGAACAAAAGTAGATGTAATCTCAATAGGTGAAGTATGAGTTGCAATAGGAGGTTCTTGATCTTTTGGGAATGAAGGAACATATGGATCTCCATACACTTCCCAAAGAAAGAGCCAAAGATCATGAATTGAATTCTTTTTTCATGCCATAAAGGGAATCCAAAATATCTTCATCCGTATGGGAAATAAATGAATTTGAGTAATTTTTCTAAAGAGTCCAAATTGATTAGTTTATTAGGACAAGGAATTTCCTTTGTATATAAATATGACAATAGATTATGTTCCCTAAGATGAGCAAGAATGAGATCAGTCCATTGCTTATAGTTCCCTTTCTCCAAGTCAATTAAAACACCCATGACACAAAATAAAAGAACATAACAGAGGAGCAAAACCACTCGAGACACCCCCCCAAAATCACTCAATCAAAGAACTCTTTCAAAATGGATGTTTTTTCCACTTTATACTTAATATGTGTACAACTGCCACTTGTCAAAATGGACCAAAGTGGACTTATGATTTTAATGATTACAATAGAAAATATGAAGCTATAAGAGACTAAAAAAAGTAAGACAAAAGATCTCTCAAAGTTGACTTATGATTTTGATGATTACAATAGAAAATATGAAGCTATAGTAAATTCAAAAAAGTAATACAAAGGATCTCTCAAGGATCTAATCAATTACAAGTGCTAAAATAGGCCAAAATAGATCAAATGCTAAAAGTGATATACCCACTTAAAATTACTCCAAATCGGTACAAGATTTGGAAAGTAGACAAAAAAATCATGCACTTTAAAGAAAAACACTTGAAAATATGCCTTTATGATCCCGAATGAAGCCTCTGAAGTTGAAATTAGTTACCAAAATTGTAAATTTTGAAAAATTTGTAAACAAAAACTGGAAAATAGATGCACCATTGGAAAATTGAGGAGATTTTAGCCAAAATAAAATAAAATATTGCACTCAATTTGGAGCCTGAATGACCAAGTTATGGCCTCCCAAAGGTAGACTACAAAATCAAAATTGAATATGGTACGGGGTCCAAAAATTCAACCACACATTGACATTAATAAAACAAGTCTAAATTTGATGGTGTAACAACTATCGAAGTAAAATAGAAGTGCTCATGAATGGTGGTTACATAACCATCAAATTAAATGTAGAACCAACTACGTGATCCACAACTTAAAATTGACAGTAGAAAGCTCATCATAGGAAAAGGGAAAAATGCCCAATGACCCCTCAGTGAGCATCAAATTTAACATAATGAAATTCTTTATAAATGCAAAAGATAAATGTCGGGTTGGCTTGTAAAACTTTGATTTTCTTGTGTATGATCTCAGCTCAACGAATGTTGGATGTGAAGAGATCGGTGAAATCATTGTGGATAAGATGCGTGGATCTGCAATGGCTTGGTGATGGATGCTGCAGTTAAAGTTAATATTGCCTCGGATTGTTGACATAGATCAGAGCCAATGACTTGCTTCCAATTTGGGATCGCAAAAGAAGTTCATGTAGTGGAGGGGCTTTAGGAATTTGTTCTTTGGCTTGTATAATATCAAGCTTGCTACAATTTTACCAAAAGAATTGAAGGTGGTTTCGGTCAATTATTCAAAAAATTGAAAATTCAACAATATTAAGAAACCACCATATTGGGGTTGCCCAAGTTTGATTTGTTAATTTTTTTGCCTCAATTTTGACTTTCATTCAATCTAGGTAAATTTATAGTCAAAATTCATTAAGTCAATCACCCTAACACAATGACGAGGTCAGATCTTGTTCTAGATGCCCCCACAAGAAGTTGTACATTCAAAATTGAATTGCGACCCTCTAAAATGTGAGACAAATAGCTCTCTAATGGACAACCAATGAAACTCCTCTAGCATTGATCTGTCCATGTAAGAATTTGCCTAATACAAAGAATGAAAATGTCAAGATCTAGAAGCTCAAGAGATAGCACACGAGAGACAAAAAAGATGATCAATTGATTAGCTCAGTGTTGATTAGATGATAATGAATACCACATCAATATTCAAATAAGTATAATGTAGATGTGCCTTAGCATATAGGCAATGCATGATAACTAGGAGTGACAAAAATCATGTTGGAAATTTGATTGAAAAAGAATACTATCGAAGAGGGAAATTGTTGCAAAGAAGGAAGATGGTTGATAAAAGAATGTTTTCAATCATTGTTTTTTCATTGATGTCAAAGTTGCTATTTGCTGGAATGACAATTGCTTATAAGATCCAAGTACTATCCCTTACTTGATTGATGAAGAGGATTTAATCAACAAGATGTAACAAGGGTATCTAAAGGAAAGGTTGAGTTATGGTTTTGTAATTAAGTGCAAGGATTAGTTAAGACATTGATAAAATGATGTATTGATAATATACTTGAAGATACAGAGGTTGGTCACACTTAGAAACACTAGAAGAATAAGTTGCAACAAGACTGTCTGCAAAGCTTAACTAAGTTCTTAGTGAGTGCTGAGTAAGCTAGTTCGAGCCGAGCAAATGCAAAATCTAGTATGTGATGAGTGATACAGAAGGAGTCGAGTGTGTTCAAGTGCCAAGCAAAGTAATAGGTGCTGAGCATCAGTAAAACTTAGTGGATGTCGAGTGAATCCATAGTAGGTGCCGAGCATCAGTAAAACGTAGTTGATGCCGAGTAACACAGTGTGTGCCAAGCACCAAAATTTCAATAGTGCCGAGCTGTTACATTATTAGAAAAGTCAAAGATTTGCCAGATTTGCGCCAACAAATTTGTTACCTTGAATTTTGTGAACTAGTTGGAAGATAAGGATGATGAGCTGGTGGCATAGAATTTTATGTAAACTATTTTTGAGCGAATACAAGAGGATTCTTCATGATGTTTCTAGAAGAAACAAGATATGGGTTAGATTCAATGAATCCTACCTAATCCATTCTAATTGGAATTAAAGGAGGGAAGAGTCAAGCAAGAAAATCAATTCCAAACTTCTATTTAAGGAGTCATAGGCCAAAAAGAGTTGCTGGTGTGCCAAATTGTGAAGTAGTTGAAAGGGTGTCAAGGAAAAGACATCAAGAGGATAAGGAAGAACAGAGCACAGAGACTCTGCTTCGATAAGAGGTCAGAAAGAAGATTGCACTGGTACATCAAGCATATAGACTCAAGGAGACAAAGCTTGAAAGGAGGACAATCTGTCATAGCTGCAGAGACTGAAAACTAGGCAACGTTATGAGCTGAACTGTGATCTGAAATCTATAGGTTAAGTTGTAAGTTGTATCAGGTCAAAAGCCCTTGTTACTCTCTAACAATTGTGCAAGCTAGGGTAAAATCCTATAGAATTAGGTTGGTTTAACAACCATTTATAAATCCTTTAATAGGGTAGCATTCCAAGTGAATGTTCTAAAGTCCTCTAACCAGGCCCACTTCTAACAGGGTGGTTAAATCCTTTAACCAAGTCACATTTAATAGTGTGTTGTAACCTTTAACAGGGCATCACTTCAAAAGAGTGAGAATTGAGTAGCATGTTACTGGTGGTTTTTTCCAAATTGGGTTTCCACATAAATCATTGTGTTATGTGTTGATTTTTCATGTGTTATGCTTCCATGTTGATTTATAGTAACTTGCTAAGTAGGAACGTTTAAAGCTTGGATGAATGAACAGTTTAATAGGCTCACTTTACTTGATGAAAAAGTTTTAATTGGACATTTGGACCTTGAATAACTAATTCACCCCCCCTCTCATTTATTCTAAAGCATTCTAATAATTGGTATCAGAGCCATCTGCTGATTTAGTTTGAAGGTACTAGAAGCAGGAAGATCAAGATGTCCAAGAGAGAAGTTCCCAAGCTCAATAAAGATAACTTCGCTGCATGGCAAAGCCTAATGAAACTGCACCTTGGATCAATAAGTGATTATGCAAAAACCTCAATTGGAGTGGAACATGTAGATCCAGCTGGACCCCTTATTGCAGATGATTTGAACAAAAGGAAGGAGCATAATTAGGCAATGCTGGAGATTTCCTCTGCACTCAACTATGTTAAATTTGATGATATCAAAGGATGTGATTCTGCATTCAAGATGTGGAAAGACCTATTAGACATCTATGGAGGAGATCATAATGTTCAAAGAGAAAAAAGAGAAAGCCTTAGAGGAAAGTCTGATGACATGAAAATGGAGGAAGGTGAGAATGTTGCTCAATATGCCTCTAGAATGAAAGACTTGGTAAGTGCAATAAGAAGTCTAGGTGGTCATTTGGAACATGATATTGTCAACAACAAATACTTAAGAACCCTGCTCCCCATCTATGCTATTAGAGTTTCAGTCATCCAAGAGCTGAGGTGTGTCCCAGGAAATTAGCTAACTTTTGAAAGAATAGTAGGGAGACTCACTGCTTTTGAGTTGTCCAATTTTGATAACTACAGACTTGAGAATCTTGAATCTGCTTTCAAGGCTAAGCTATCATTGAAAGATACTAAGGAGGTGAAATCAAAGAAGAAGAGTAGAAAAGGAAAACATGCATCTAGTGATAGTAGCATAGATGAGGAAGATGTGGAACAATTGGAGGCATTACTGGCCATAAGATTTCATAGAGGCAAAGGTAAATTCAAAGGTAAGCTTCTTATCATTTATTTTGATTGCAATGAAGTAGGACATATTGCTGCAAGGTGTACACAGAAGAAGAACTAAAAAGAAGGAAACAAGTACAAGAACAAAAGAGAAGATGATAGCAGAGATTACAAGGACAAAGGAAAAATATGCTACATTGTTGAAGAAGATTCTGATGAGAATGATGATGAAGTAGTCTATGTAGTCATGAAGGATGAATCAGATGAAGATGAAGCAACATCACTAGTAACCTGTGTGAACAAGAATGAGAAGTGGATCATAGATAGTGGATGGTCACATCACATGATAGGAGACAAAAGTAAGTTTATTACCTTTACCCAGTATGATGGAAATAGTGTTAGATTTGAAAATGATGCTCCATGCTAAATCAAGGGAAAATGTTCTATTAAACTTATAGAGAAAATTTCATGTGATAATGCATAGTATGTAGAAGTACTGAACTACAATTTGCTGAGTGTATCACAGTTAGGCAATATAGGTTGCAAAGTAGAATTTGGAAATAAAATTGCCAAAATCTATGTTATTGATGGAAATTTGATAGGAAAAGGTGAACAAACTAAAAGTAATACGTTTTACCTAGATATGGAAGATGCAACCTATCTTATTGTTAGACTTGATGATGTGTGGTTATGGCATAAAAGGTTGTGTCATGTTAACTTTGATAATCTGATTAGCATCAGTAAAAAGAAGAAAGTTAGAGGATTGCTTAAGCTGAAGAAGCCTAAAAAAACAATGTGCAAACAATGTCAACTAGGAAAGATGACTAAGTCAAGTTTCAAAAGTAAAGACTACACTTCCAAATAAATACTAGAGTTAGTGCATACTGACTTATGTGGCCCAATAGAAGTACAAAGCTACCAAGGAGACAAATACATAATGTTATTTGTGAATGAGTATTCTAGGATGATGACTACCATGTTCTTAAAGCAAAAATCTGCTGCATTTCAAATGTTTAAGTGGTATTTGGCCAAGGTTGAGAAGGAAACAGGAAAAAGTCTGAAGTACTTGAGATTAGATAGAGGAGGAGAGTTTACATCAAAAGAATTTGAGATATTTTGCAATGACAAAGGTATCAAAAGGTAAACATTAGCACCAAGAAATTCCCCATAGAATGGGATTGCAGAAAGAAGGAATAGACTAGTAATAGACTATGCTAGAACCTTGATGATGGAGAAAACTGTTGCTCTGAAGTATTGGGGAGAAGCTATAAGTACTATTGTTTACACCCTAAATCGAGAACAAGTCAAGAAAGGAACAAATGCAACACCTTTTGAATTATGGTATGATCACTCACCTAATGTAAAACATTTCAAAGTGTTTGGTTGCAAATGCTATATTCTTAAAGATGTTAGAAATGACAAGTTTGATGCAAAGAGTGATGAAGGCATATTCCTTGGTTACTCCACTAGAAGTAAAGCATATAAGTGTTTGAATACTAACACTAACAAGATTGTGGAGAGTGCAAATGTAAATTTTGATGAGCATGCTAAAGTCCAAGTTGTTGAATCCAAGAAACCAGAAGATTATAGATCTTTTGTATACTTCTATGAAGGAATGCCAACTGAAGATGATGATACCAATCGAGTTGGGAATCAACAAAAAATCTCAGTATCAACCGAGTCACAGGTAGTGGATGCCAAGTTGCATTCAGAAGCTGAGTTGCAGAATGATGAAAATGCACATTTTGATTCTAAAATTAGTACACATGGAAGAGAGAATGAAATACCAGACAGTGATGTGCAAAGTGATTCTAAAGATGAAGAACCAAACATGGAAAGAAGGACAGAACCAAGACTAGCCAAGTATGTGAGAAGACATCACCCTGCAGAAAAAATCATTGGAGACAAGGAAGCTGGACCAATGACAAGGAACAAACTAAGGAATGAATCATGTCTACTGAGCAAGATTGAGCCCAAAATAGTGAAAGATGCACTACAAAATGATAATTGGCATAAAGCTATGGAAGAGGAGATAGATTAGATTGAGAAGAACAAAACCTGGACCTTAGTTCCTAGACTAGCTGATAAGAATGTAATTGGTACCAAATGGGTCTTTAGAAACAAACTTGATGAGAATGGTGAGATAACAAGAAATAAGGCCATACTAGTCTGCAAAGGTTATGCACAAGAAGAAGGACTGGACTATGGGGAAACATTTTCCCCCATTGCAAGAAGGGAAGGAGTAAGAACACTACTTGCATATGCTGCTTACAAAGGTTTCAAAGTTTATCAGATGGATGTAAAGTCTTCTTTTCTGAATGGTATACTGGAAGAGGAAGTCTACATAGAACAACTAGAGGGATTTGTTGATGACAACAACAAGGATATGGTTTAAAAACTACATAAAGCACTCTATGGTTTGAAGCAAGCACCTAAAGCATGGTATGAGAGATGATATAAATACCTTATGAAGATAGGATTTGAGAGAATAGATGACAACATCAACCTATACATCAAGACAAAAAAAGGTAAAGACATTTTGATATCTGAAATATTTGTTGATGATATAATATTTGGAGAAAAATATGTTCTATGCAAAGATTTTGCTAATCAAATGAAACATGAGTTTGAGATGTCAATGTTTGGAGAAATCAAATTCTTTGTTGGATTGCAAGTACATCAATTGAAGCATGACATATTTGTGACTCAATCAAGATACATCAAGGAGATACTCAAGACATTTGGATTAGAAGACTCAAAACCAATCAATACACCAATGGTAATAGGACATAAGTTATCCAAGAATGATGAGTCAGCTGAAGTGAAACAGACAATGTATAGATCAATGATTCAAAAGTTGTAGTATGTTGTACATGGTAGACCAGACATTGCATTAGCTGTTGGAATAGTGGCAAGATTTTTTGCTAATACAAGAGAGAATCATCTAATGGCAGTAAAGAGAATACCGAGGTACCTAAAAGGAACTGATGACTTTGGTTTATACTACAAGATGAGTGAAAAATTTGAATTGAAAGCCTACACTAATGCAGATTAGGTAGGTAATATTGATGACAGAAAGAGCACCAGTGGAGGAGCACTTTTCTTAGGGAAAAGATTGATTACTTGGACCAACAAAAAGTAGAGTTGTACCTCACAGTCCATAACAGAAGCTGAATATGTTGCTATTGTTATCAACTGCACTAATATTGTATGGATTAAATATCTATTGCAACGCATGAAGGAAGAGGTAACTTAACCTGTGATACTTTATTGTGATAGTACAAGTGCCATCAACATATCAAAGAATCCTGTGATGCATGCCAAAACAAATCATATTGCAATCAAGTATCATTATGTAAGAGAATTGGTGGAAGACAAACAAATAAGGATGGAATATATTAGCTCAAAGAAATATATTGCTGACATCTTTACAAAAGCACTACCCAAAGATGCTTTTGAGTATCTTAGAGGTAAGTTAGGGGTGATACCCCTAGCTAAGGCTATTTGAGAAAAAGCAAGACTGCCGTGCATCGAATGAGTTGATTGTTGGCATATTACAAATTGATGCAGAGGATATTTACTTTAGAATCATGCCTAAAGTAATCAAAGTGCTAAAGTTCCAAATTAGTCACAAGCAAGGTGACAGAGAGAGAAATTGGAGTACCTACAGATGCTACACTTGCATGTCAAGATGCTGAAACAATAAGTCTTTGGCATTTTTGTCGAAGAGGGAGAAGTAATAAGAAATTGATCAACAACATTCAATTGGATAGAGGGAGAAGTAGCAAGAAACTGATCCAATCTACAGGATCAAATGGACAGAGGGAGAAGTAGCTGATACCAGAATAGCAGAACATGATCAATGCATACAAAGGGAGAAATAATGTAAGAGGGAGTCAGGTGTAGCAGAAAAAAAAAGTTTAGATATGTAAAAAGAAATAGCAGCTAAGAGGGAGAAATCAATACAGACAAGGATCAATCAGGGAGAAGACAGTTTATCAAAAAATAATTTAGAGGGAGTCATAAGCTAGTTTATGTTGCTACTAGAATGAATAGTTTTGAATAAAGTTTTCTTTTTGGCATTTGATTTATTGTTTTAACCTAGTTAGCATTTTGATAACTTGGTTGATCAGTTTGGTTTTCCATCAATGTCAAAGAGGGAGATTGTTGGAAATCTGATTGAAAAAGAATACTATCAAAGAGGGAGATTGTTGCAAAGAAGGAAGATGGTTGATAAAATAATGTTTTCAATTATTGTTTTGTCATTGATGTCAAACTTACTATTTGTTGGAATGAAAATTGCTTATAAGATCCAAGCACTATCACTTAGTTGATTGATGAAGAGGATTTAACCAACAAGATGTAACAAGAGTACCTCAAGGAAAGGTTGAGTTATGGTTTTGTAATGAAGTGCAAGGATCAGTTAAGACACTGGTAAAATGATGTATTGATAATATACTTGGAGATATAGAGGTTGGTCACACTTAGAAACACTGGAAGAATAAGTTGCAGCAAGGCTATCTACAAAGCTTAACTAAGTTCATTAGTGGGTGCCAAGTAAGCTAGTTCGAGCCAAGTAGATTTTCAGTTAGTGTCGAGAAAACGCAAAATCTAGTATGTGCCAAGTGATACAGAAGGAGCCGAGCGTGTTCAGGTGCCGAGCAAAGTAATAGGTTTCGAGCATCAGTAAAACTTAGTGGATGTTGAGTGAATCCATAATATGTTGAGCATTAGTAAAATGTAGTTGATGTCAAGTAACATAGTATATGTCGAGCACTAGAATTTCAATAGTGCCGAGTTGCTGCATTATTAGAAAAGTCAAAGATTCGCCAAATCTGAGTCGACAAATTTGTTACTTTGAATTTTGTGAACCAATTGGAGGATAAGGATGATGAGCTGGTGGCACATAATTTTATGTAAACCATTTTTGAGCGAATACAAGAGGATTCTTCATGATGTTTCTAGAAGAAATAAGATATGGGTTAGATTCAATGAATCCTACCTAATCTATTCAAAATGGAATTACAGGAGGGAAGAGTTGAGCAAGAAAAGCAATTCCAAACTTCTATTTAAGGAGTCATAGGCCAAGAAGTAAGAGTTGCTGGTGTGCCAAATTGCGAAGTAGTTGAAAGGGTGTCAAGGAGAAGACATCAAGAGGAGAAGGAAGAACAGAGCACATACACTCTTCTTCGATAAGTGGTTAGAAAGAAGATTGCACTAGTACATCGAGCATATAGACTCAAGGAGATAATGCTTGAATAGAGGACAAGCTGTCAGAGCTACAGAGACTGAAAACTAGGCAATGTTATGAGTTGAACTGTGATCTGAAATTCGCAAGTTAAGTTGTGACTTGTATTAGGTCAAAAGCCCTTGTTGTTACTCTCAAACAATTATGCAAGCTAGGGTAAAATTCTATGGACTTAGTTTGGTTTAACAACCATTTGTAAATCCTTTAACAGGGTGGCATTCCAAGTGAATGTTCTAAAGTCCTCTAACCAGGCCCACTTCTAACAGGGTGGTTAAATCCTTTGACTAGGTCACATTTAACAGTGTGTTGTAGCCTTAATAGGAAAAACCTTTCACAGGGTATCACTTCAAAAGAGTGAGAATTCAGTAGCATATTACTGGTCATTTTTTCCAAATTGGGTTTCCACGTAAATCACTGTGTTATGTGTTGATTTTTCATGTGTTATGATTGCACGTTGATTTATAGTAACTTGCTAAGTAGGAACATTTAAAGCTTGGATGAATGAACAGTTTAATAGGCTCACTTTGCTTGATGAAAAAGTTTTAATTGGACATTTGGAACTTGAATAACTGATTAGCCGGCCTTTTCAGTTATTCTAAAGCATTTCTAACAAATGATAACCTATAAATGAGATAAGGTGTAATAAAATGTCCACTGAAAGTGGATCATCCTCCCTTGTGCAATTAGGTATGTGAAGTTGTGCACCAATGAGAGGATGATAATGTGATAAGAACACAAGTGGAGCTCACAAACAATGAGGTGTGAGACAACAACTAAGTGCAAGTGGATTTCTCCTACATCATGTGCTAAAATAAAATGAAAACTCCTAGGTGTCTACATGTTAACTAACATGCAACTGCATTATCTCAAGTAAACTTAAGTAAAATGTAGAGTAATATTTAATGACACTAGCATACACTTTTAGGATGCAAATTTTAAGGTGATTATAAGTCTTTCAAGGTATAAGAAAAATCTTATGAAAAGTTTTTTCTTCCATGTATCATCCATCTAAAGATCCCCTATTGTATCTATTTATTAGTCATCTATTATATATATATATATATATATATATATATATATTTCATTACATTTGATCGTATTTTCCAAAATGGGGCTCGATCCACTAGAATCTCACTCTACATTATGCTCGTAAGCTTGGATTATTTTAAAACCTTTCACTTTTGAATAGTTTAAAAACTTTTTTTCCTCGATTTGTGTTAGAATTCTTCATTTCCCAAAACCTTGTAGTTCACCTACTAATCCATGTAATAATCATGGGTTTTATCACTCATTATATTTATTTGATTTATTCTTATGGATATGATTGTGTGCGTATTTTTTCATCAATTTTTTTGATCACACTTCATGATCCATGATTGGGATGAAGGAAAGAATAAGGAGAAAACAAGATAAGTTGCAAGCCTCAACCCACTTAAAAGGGGGAAGGTTGAAGCAAGGAGAGAGTGTCTAAAGGTAGTCAATGCAAATTTAAAGGTAAGAACCCAAGAAATAGATGAAAAAGAAACAAAAAGGAGATAACTACAGTTTAATGAGAAGGAGATAGAAGATAACTAAAAACAAGCCACAAGAGCCAACAAAACCTAATAAAGGAAATAGGATTAGCAAGGCTAACCAAAGTAAGTGACAAAATTCAGAAAAAGAATATAGAAGTGTAAGAAAATATCAAATCATGAGAGGATATGTGAAAAACCTCAAAAATAAGCTAGAAGATAGAATCAAAAGATCTGTGTGTGTGTGTGTGTGTGTGTGTGTGTGTGTGTCTATATATATATTTAGAGAGAGAGAGATAGATAGATAGATAGAGAGAGAGAGAGAGAGAGAGAGAGAGAGAGAGAGAGAGAGAGAGAGAGAGATATGTCTGTGTGTAGACTCACTCATCTATATATAACTATATATAAGTAAACTCTAATGAATAAATAAAGAACCAAAAGAAATAAAATAAAGACAATCATCCTAGAGAACACAAACTCCTAAAATAAAAAATAAGAGAATGGAAAGCTAAAAACAAAGATACCTACCTAAACCTATGTATCATCTCAAAATGGAAGCACTTCATTTTGAGACCTTTTATCCCTTCTTAATGTGGTTTTGGCCTCTATTTCTTCTCCCCATCTTGCTCACATTTCTAGGTCATCTCTCATTTTCTACCATGGCCCTTTAGGTGCTATTTTATAACCATTTTGTGCATATTTTTTGGCAATTTCATTATGTTAGGGTAAAACCACAGACATAAATAAAAACTACATGCAAATATAACCAATAACAGAAAATAACAGATCACACAGAAATGAACACAAGGCACCAAAATTTAATGTGGTTCACCCAATCCCTGGGCTACGTCCACCAAATTGCAAGTCCAATATTATTACAATCCAGTGATTACAACCTGATTACAATCCGTAATCCCTTACAGCTTAATACTGCCGCAAGAAGCAATTTTGCATCACAACATAACAAAAATATCTAACCCTAAACCCTTTTGTACAAGTATTTTATACTATTTTAGGGTTACAACATGTCAGCCATATGTTGACTACAATGTCAATGAATTTATGAAGTATGTACAATACTTTCTTGATCAGTCACCACAATCTAACAATCTCCCACTTGGGGATAGATCAAGCTCCACACTAAACAACAATCTCCCACTTGGAGACTGATCCTGTAGCAATACCACTACCACATGGGGCTCCCACTGGATCAAACCACCCTGGACTTTGTTGTTCTTTTATTCATATTCAGTCTAGAAGACCAACCAAAGTTAAAGAGGATTTCAGCTTCTCCCTTGTTACAACATTTGTCAACATATTTGCTAGATTGTCATTTGTATGTACCTTCTCCAGCTTTAACTGTCCATCCTCCAAAATTAACCAAATGAAATGGTACCACAACTGTATGTGTTTGGTTTTAGAATGCAGAGCTGAATTCTTTCCAAGATGAATGGCACTCTAACTATCTGTGAACAAATAATTATCTGTTTGAGGATGTCCCAATTCTTCCAAGAAGAACTGAAGCCATATCATCTCCTTGGCTGGCTCTATAGCAGTAACATACTTTGCCTCTGTAGTGGATAGAGCATTAATCTTTTGTAACCTAGAAACCTAGCTCACTACTGTCCCACCAATAGTAAAGACATAACCTGTAGTACTCCATCTGGTATCAATATCCCCTGCCAAATCTGAATCAACATAGCCCTGTAAATTAGTAGTAGAGCCCCCAAAGTGTAAACACTTATTGGATGTTTCTCTCAAATATCTGAGAATCCACTTGACAAAATTCCAATGCTCAAATCCTGGATGACTCATATACCTGCTAATGACTCCCACTGAATGTGCAATATCTGGCCTCATGCATACCATAGCATACATGAAGCTTCCTACAGCTGAAGCATAGGGTACCTTGGACATCTTATCCTCCTCTTCTTATGTCTTGGGACACATCTCCTTAGTTAACTTCAAATGACTAGGTAAAGGTGTGCTGACAGCTTTAGCATTCTCCATAGAGAAATGTTGCAACACCTTCTCAACATAATCAGCCTGAGATAGCGTCAATGTTCTGTTCTTCCTATCTCTACAAATCTTCATACCAATGATTTGTTTTGCTGCCCCCAAATCCTTCATAGAAAATGCATGTGCTAACTGGCGTTTTAGCCCCTTAATATGATCCATGTTAGACCTAGCTACAAGCATATCATCAACACATAAACATAAAATAATGTAGCTATCATCATCCAACCTCTTAAAATAATCAAAATAATCTGAATGACACCTGTTATAACCATGCTCATGCATAAACCTGTCAAATTTCAGATACCATTGCCAAGGTGCTTGCTTCAAGCCATATAAACTTTTCTTCAATTTGCACACTAAGTTCTCCTTACCGTTGACCTCAAATCCCCATGGCTGAGCCATATATATTTCTTCATCCAAATCACCATGAAGGAAGGCTATTTTAACATCCAGCTGCAACTTGTTAGGATAAAACCACAGACATAAATAAAAACTACATGCAAATATAACCAATAACAAAAAATAATAGATCACATAGAAATGAACACAAGGCACCAATATTTAATGTGGTTCACCCAATCCCTGGGCTACGTCCACCAAACTGCAAGTCTAATATTATTACAATCTAGTGATTACAACCTGATTACAATCTGTAATCCCTTATAGCTTAATACCACCACAAGAAGCAATTTTGCATCACAACATAACGAAAATACCTAACCGTAAACCCTTTTATACAAGTATTTTATGCCGTTTTAAGGTTACAACATGTCGGCCATATGTCGGCTACAACGTCGGCCATGACCCAATTTTTTTTATGATGTACAGTACTTTCCTGACTAGTCACCACAATCTAACACATTATTTCTTTGATCTTTTTGCACTTCCTCCGTGACCTTAGGGACCTATGTTTTTGGACCTCCTTAGGAATAGGTTGACCCACATCGACCTATTCTAGAAGAGTTCAACCTAGGTCAACTTTTTATGGAAGATGATGACCCAGGTTGACCTCTTGAGGATTTTGAATCCTGGGGCCTGAAGTGTTCCAAGTCTTTAAATATCTTAATATTTCTCCCAAGTTAACCTATTTAATTCTCGATTCCAAAAACTAGTATATAAGGAGGCTTGGGCATTTTATTTTCACATATGATCATCTTACAAGAAAACAACAAGCATACATGTCGTCATAAGGAATTCTTCAAGCATTTCCTTCTTGCATCAAGCTTCTTCCATCAAGGTGGTGGTGAAGTTTAACCTCTAAGGAGGAGATTTATCATCCAAATCATTCAAGTTCTTCCATCCTTCATCATGGCATGTCTCATACATTTCTATTCATGAGGTTTTGAATTCTATGGATTCCTTTTGGTTTCTTTGAGTTAAGGCTATTAAATTTTCATACTTAATCACATATCAAATTCCATTGTATTGATAAAGGTAATTGTATTTCTCATTGATATATTCAGTCTCATTACATGCTAGCATTTCCTTTATCAATATTTTACATCTCAATTTAGAGGTTGATTCCTTAATCGAGGGCTTGACCAATGCAAGCTCTAATCAAACTAAAACAAAAGAAAGTTTTATAGTGTGTAGGAGTAGGATATTCGAATTGTGACCACAGATATGGAAACTACTCACCGAGACCTTTTCGAAGAAGTTGGGTTGACTTCACTATAGTGTCCTGGGAACATGTCCATCTTCTTGTAAAGTTTCTGAATACTTTACCACTAAGTTGAATAGATCCTAGAGGTTTGAGAATAATAGGGTTTTTTGTTGTGATCATAAATCTGTAGTTATAGTCACATTTGTAGATATACAATTTTGAAATAAAAAAGGTATATTCACTTGCACATTTCAAGGTAAGTCTTTCATCATTTATTTCATCTTTTAGAATAGAAGTATTTTCATATTTTTATTGGGCTAAATGCATATATTCAACACCTAGATCTATCTTAAAATTGTCAGTGAATCAATTAGTTCAATTTCATATTTACATTACACATTTTAAATCAATTTATATTGCATGAAAGAGGAATTGCTTGTGTACTTCAATGGGGTTTTAATGTTTATTTTAAATATTTTTTCATCATCTTCAAGACATTCCATTTCATACATATTGTTAGCGAATGGTTCCCCCCCAAGTTACTTATGCTTTATTTGCAAGAAAAACCTACTTTCACAATAATTGTGGCTTTATGATTGCAAAGACTCTCTGTGTTTCAAAGGCACAAAGAATCTTTGCAATCATAAAGACTCAGTTGTTGTACTGGTAGGTTTGTTTTGCAAATAAAGCATAAGTAAATGGGGGGAAAAAGCGTTCACTAATAGTTTTTGGCGACTCTGCTGGGGAGTGTACATGATATCGATTTAAGATGGTCTTGCCTCATCAAGACATTATCCCAGTTCTCCAACTTGGTTTAGGATTTGATAACACTCAAGAAGACATTATCTCTGACTTAAATACCCTAGCCTGGAATAGTAGGAGTAGCAACGAACAATACTTGCAAGTCAGTCAGGTCCTTGAAGGTGAAGAAAAAAGGGATGAACTAATTAGGGGAGTACCTATTGCACAAGAAGAAGTGATTGTCAGAAGGTTAGCTTAGAAAGCTCCAAACCCTAATCTTGCTCAATAAGCCTAGTAGTTGGTCTTTCCCTTGTTAGGTTTCCTAGAGGAAAATATACATGAGATGATAAAAACAAAGGCACCACAACAAATTTTTTGAGTTTGTAAAATCCCTAAATTTTTCCCCCAACCATACCCTCAAGAGGAAGAAAAATATTTAGTGTAAGAGTGGCCCCGCCTCTCCCACCAAACCTCAACTCGTTCCCACATCTCTACATGCTTTAGTTTCACCTGGTACCCTCATCCCTTCATACTTTAATAGTCAATCGATCAATTTTTGGTTACCAATCATGGCTGCCAATCCCTAGGGTGCCCAACTAAGACCTTTAGCCCTAGGAGAAAATATTGATCTATTACCTAAAGGAGCTCAAGAGATTCTTCCTAAGTTCAATGGAGACGGGAACAAATCCATTGATGAACATTTGAATGCATTCCACACCGCTTGCAGGGTTATTGTTGTTAGTCAGATTATTTGTCCAAACTCTAATAGAAGCCGTGACAGACCGGTTTCATCATCTCCCTAATGGATCTATCACCAATTGGGCTACCATTAGGACTGCCTTTGAATCTAGGTTCAAAGTGGATGAGGATGAACACACTCTTCTGTTACAACTCTCACAATTAAAAAGGAAGTTCAAGAGCCCATGTAGGATTTTATAGCTAAATTCAACAAGATTCTTCACAAAATCCCTACCGCAAAAAGACCCAATGGAAAAAACTAAAAGGGTTTCTTTATGAATGCTATGCCTCCCGATATCAGCTTCCACTTGAGAAGAGATAGGGTAGTAAACGTTGATGCAACACAGAGGTTAGTAGTGTAGCTAGAAGATAACTTTTTGGCCGCAGGGAAGTGGAGACTAAATGTAACAACCTAACAATCAAACATCTACTTTTGGTCCAAATGACCCTCTAGTTTAGAAATCGTTAAATGATGTTTCAGAGATGAAAAGGAAGATGCCTAGGATGAATTATCACGATATCCCTAGGAACAATAATTAGCCAAGAATGCAAGCAAGGAAACCATATATGTTTCCCAAAAATTAGAGACTAGCAATTGAAGGAGCTTCCCCAAAGAAGACAAGCATGTGTATTTTTCATTTGGCTGATGAACATGATGAATTGTCTTGTCTAGAAATGTTTCCCTATAGAGAAATGAGAATGAACAAGGAAGTCATAGAAGAAATACCTATCAGTGAGGAATCCCCTAGAGGACCTGGCGACTTTGGAAATTACTACTTTAAATACGAATCTAATTCGAAACGAGGTGGTGATGTATATACTACTCTAGAGGACCCTTCTTGCACAGTGCTCAACAAGAGTAATCATAATGACAAGGGTCCTCTCACTTCATCTTCCTGCATACCTACGAACAAATGACGTGACCAGTCTAGACAACGTAAAGCTGAATTCAAAATCCAAAAGAATCTGACACATGAAGAAAAGACTGGTCCCAAGTCAAGTTTTGACATTGTAGAATTTTTAAAGTCCTCTCAAATTCAAGTTTCCCCTTTTGATTACTGGAGATCAAATCTTGATGAACTAAATAGATTATTTGAATGTGTTAAAAGTCCAGTTCAATCAAGAAAATTAGATAATAATTCCAAGGCTAATATTAATACTGATATTGAACTGATACCTATACAATCGAATTGGTTCATCATCTGATTGTGCTTGATAATATAAACTCTTAACAAATTTTTGATAATAACGCTCACATCAACGCTCTTCTCCAAGGATCTGCACCATTTCAATTTTGACAGTCCAAAGGATCTGACTCTAAAGATCCTGAACTACACACGAAGATTGAATTTGAATATGAAGAAGATATTATTCAATTGAAAGACAATCACATTTCCAAAGGCCCGGTTGCATTAGAGTCACTTTTCAATCAAAAAGACTGTTGCTTCAATAAAAATATGGATGAAACAAAAGAGATTTCAGGGGAATGTGAGAAAGTGAGGGTTAAAGTGGTTCCCCCCCTCTTGGCCAAGTCTAAAGAGAATAGTTTACCCCTTACATTCTAGTAAATTTCCAATTCAAAGCTAAGTGGGTCGATTTGGGAAAATGTTGCACAGAATCAAAGAAAGATAGATTTTTAAAGTTGTTGAAAGAATTCAAAGATGTATTCACATGGTCCTATGAAGATCTGAAAGACTTCCGCCAAGGGAAATTTAAACATGAGATTCCCTTAAAACCAAGTGCTGCGCCTTTCTGGCGAAAGCTCAGATCTTATAACCCAAGGGTAGCTAACGCAATCTTTAGAGAAGTGGATGAGATGCTAAAGGCATGCATAATTTACCTTGTTCATCATTCAACATGGGTGGCAAACATAGTTCCAGTCAGAAAGAAGAGTGAGGAGATTAGAATCTACGTCGACTTCAGGAATTTGAATCAAGCGAACCTGAAGGATAATTTTGTCCTCCCTCATATGGACCAAATCCTACAAATGGTAGCAGGCTTAGAAATGATGTCTATGCTTGACGTTTTTTTTGGATATAACCAGATTAGTGTAGCTCCTGATGACCAACACAAAATTGCTTTTACCATGCCATTGGGAACCTTTGCATACAACAAGATGCCTTTAAGCCTCATCAATGCAGGAGCTGCTTTTCAAAGGGCAATCAATTCATCATTCAGGCACTTGTTGAACAAGATAATTGTCATATATCTAGATGACATGATAGTTTTCTCCAAGAGAAGTAAGAAGCACTTGCATGATCTAAGGTTGGTTCTCTAGAGGTGCAGAGAACACGATATCTCCTTGAACCCCAAAAAGTTAGTACTCTACGTTATCGAAGGGAAACTCTTGGGCCATTTAGTGTTAAGAGATGGGATTCAGATAGACCCAAAGTGAGTTAAAGCTATTCAAAAATTGTACCTCCCCTCTAACAGAAATGACATTCGCTCTATTTTTGGCCAGATTAACTGCTTGAGGAGGTTCATCCCAGATTTTGTTGAAACAACATAGCCCATGGCCAATCAGCTCAATAAGAAATTGGTTTCCAAATGGAGTGAAGAGGCCATGAAAGCGTTTGATGAGGTCAAGATTGCCATAGCTAAAGTGCCTATCCTTGCTCACCCAAATTATAAGAAAGATTTCGCCATCCACTATTATGCCAGTGAACATACCATGTCTACAGTCTTGCTACAAGAAGATGCGATAGGATCTGAAGTGCCCATATCCTTTATGAGTGTGCCCTTAAAGAACCATGAACTAAGGTATTTTTTGGCAAAAAAGAAAGCCTTCTCAGTCATAAAAGTGGTAAAACACTTCAGGTATTATATCTTACATTCACATTTGGTTGTGTTTGTTCCAAGTTTAGCTATAAAGAGTATTCTTACCGATAGGAGGTGTAAGTTAATAATAGAGCTACTTGGGTATCTGAAGTACAAGAATTTGATCTTGAGATTAAACCTACAAAACTAGTAAGGGGCCAGGACTTGTGTAAATTGATGGTAGATGGTGAAGGAGACATCACAAAAGATGATTCATGTGCATTGCTGGTAGGCCTTAAAGATGATTGGTTCTCAGACATTGCGTATTTTCTCACTTATGGCAAATGCCCTGAACACCTCACTGGTAAGATGAAGAGAAAATTGAGATTGAGAGCTGCTAAATATACCATCGTTGATGATATACTCTACAAGAAAGGTCTCGATGGTGCATTCCTAAGATGTGTAGATAAGGATCAACAGGAGAAATTACTCAACTCTCTCCACAATGAAGCTTGTGGAGGACACTTCTCATCCACTATAACTGCTTTTAAGATTCTAAGAAGTGGATTCTATTGTCTTGGAATGTTTGCGGATGCGTAGAAGTGGGCAGGGAAATGTGATAAATGCAAACTGTTTACCAGAAAACCCAAATTAGTAGCACTCCACTTGAGGCCTGTAGTCATCGAAGAGCCTTTCGAGCAATGGGGTCAGGATTTTATTGGACAACTTAATCCAGCCTTGAGTGCAGGCCACACTCATATCTCAACCGCCATAGATTATTTCACCAAGTGGGTTGAAGCAACACCCATTAAAAAGACTACCTCTGAAGTTGTGAGTAAGTTCTTAATGGAGAATATCCTAGTCAGATTTGGTGTCCTTGAGAAAATAATAATTGATAACACCTAGAATTTCTCCTCAAAGGAAATGCAGTTGTTCTACTAAGTCAATGGAATCCACCTATCCCATTCCTCTGATTATTTTCCTTATGGAAATGGTCAAGTAGAATCTTCCAATAAGAATCTAATTTCAATCATGAGAAAATTGGTGAGTGAAAAAGCTAAAGATTGGCACAAAAGGTTATATGAAGCACTATGGGCTGATCGAACTACTTCTAAAAGAGAAATCAAGATGACACCTTTTGAATTGGTGTATGTCAAAGCACAACTATCCTTACCATTGGAGCTGGCCACAATCAAACTAAATAAGGTGATTGGAGATGAAGTTTTTCAAAATTCACTAGAGAAGAGAATCTGCTACCTCACAAATATTGAAGAAGAGAGGGAGAGAGTAGTGGACCACATAACTATCCACCAAGTATGGGTTAAGAATTTTTTTGACAAGAAATCCAAGCTTAGGAATTTTATGGAGAATGACAAAGTATTACTTTGGGACAAAAGAAGAGAGCCTAGAGGCACACATGGAAATTTCAAATCTCTTTGGAAGGGGCCATTCAAAATCAACAAAGTTCTTGGACCAAATTCCTTCAGGCTCAGGTACATGGATGGTATAGACCTACCCTTGTTCTATAACATGCAAGATTTGAAGCTCTTCCAGCTTTGAGAAGCCTCATTTCTCAATTTTTTTGTGTGTCTCAGGTTAGTTTCTTTTCATTTTGTTGTGTGTCTTAGCTTAGTTTGTTCTTTCTTGTTGGTCTTGTGCGAAACTAGAGATAGTTGAATTCCTTTTCAGTCCTTCACAGTCCAAATCCCCATTCAGAGCTAACTGTTACCCATGAATGGTCCTCAATTATGATTAGTGGTGCATGGTCATGTAATAATACATAAGTGTTAACCAAGAGTCATGTCTTATAGATTTCCCATTGTCAATATTAATCCTCTTAGTTTTCTTGTCTCAAAAGTCCTTCGGTTGAACAAACCCATGAACTTGAACATTGAAAACTTTGTTTTGTGTTCAACGTTCAAGGTTCACTGGGTACCTTAGTTATTTTAAGGAAGTTAGTCATGTTTGAATACTAATGCTCATTGCTAGAATGAACGTGAACATTAAACACTTTGTTTGGTGTTCAAGCTTCAAGGTTTACTAGTGCGTTTTCATTACAAGTCAAGTCATGAGAATAGTTTCCAATATTTCACGACCTTTGAACTTGAACATTTAACTGCCTCATAGTTCAATTGTTCATGTTCACCTAGTCATAAAGATACATGCTTCCAGTGCCACATATTTTTTAGACAACTCAACAGCGGTGCAAGTTACTAAATCTATGAAAAAGATCTACATTAATGAGAAGTTAAGGGTAATAATGAAAAGGTATGTGGTGGTGTGTGTCAAACTTAGGTGAATTGGTAATGATCGTAACTCCTATCTTATCACCAGTCATTTCATCTGTATGTATCCTTTAAGTCCAGGCTTCCCATTTTAAAAGCAACTTGCCTTGTTTTCATTCCCTATTATTTCCACTTATGGGTAAATGGTTTTTCTTGTCTGGATGTATGTGGCAATAGTTTGAGCTTTACTTTCCTACAAATCTGCATGTGCTAAACCTGGCGAGTCCCTAGTCCTTCACTTTCAAGGTGCCTTTTCCTTCTGCATTTCTTTAAGATTGTACATTCATTTTGTATCTTTCTTTTCTATTTGTTTCCTGTCATGGCTATCCCTTGTCATCCAAAACTCCTTGACAAGATTAGATATTCAGTGATAAGTAATGTCTTCCCTGGCATGGAAGACACCTTCCTCACTAATGAAGATACAAACAGATTGTTAGCTAGGTTCGCAAATCCACCACCCGACCCCATATCTCAAAAGGTTGTTGATAGTGGTTTATTGTAGGTGTCCACATTCCTAGAGGCCTTCCCTTGTCCTGAACTAGTCCTAGCTTGTAGGGATAGATATGATGCTATTGAGAAATGTATTCGTGCTTTCAATGGAAAAATCATCGTATATGTGAGCAGAGTTGCTGTTATGGGTGCTTTGAGAATTCGTCTGCGAGAAGTATATGCAAACTAGACCATCAGTTCTTCCTATGCCCAATTTTTCATAAATGTCATAGAGTTGAACAACAATATCACTAAGAGTTGGCTCTTCAAGTCTGAAAGAGGGGGTTCCTGCCTTACAAAACCTTTGAATAGAGAGCATATGATCCTTGAAATTAAGGATGTTATTACATTGCTAAGTAGGGTAAAAGGAAATCCTCATGCCTTCTATTGGGAGAACTGGATGCATTTCTTTGTTCAAACTATTCTAGGAGAAGATAAATACATTGATTGGATAGACATAATAGCAACTAGGTTGCATGAAGAACATTCCTAGTCCTCTGGAATTGCTGGTTTTTACATGACCTCCCACTTGTTCTACATCCTAGCTTGTGGCAAGGAGTGGAAGGGCCTTCCACACTCATACTAGAACCCAAGTATTCCCATTTATGAATATTACCCACTCTTGTAAAAGAACAAAAGCCCTGATGGATTCAAGATGGTCCTGGACACATTTTTAGCCAAATTGGTGTTTGAGTTACAAGGGAGAGAAAACATGATATTGATGGAAGAGACACTCAGTTGATCGACATTTATGGCAGTTACTTAACCTAGTTTCTATGGTTCACATATCTTAGAATTGGGGGTTACGAAGGTAAACCACTAAGGCTTCCTTGATATTGCCTATATTGTATGGTGCTAATCGAAGTGTGCAGACAGTTGGGGGAGGTGGAAAAACATTGTAAGGCAAGGAAAGGTTTGAGATATAACTTCCCCATTGAGCTTGGACATTACAAATTCAAAACCAGTCAGGATGCTCTCAAACTCAAAACAGAGATCAAATCCCTAAACTTAACTAACCTCCTACCCTAGGCAAAAGTTTGACAACTAGGAATTTGCCATGAAGTATTCTGAAATTGCTTCTTCTGACGCACATGTACCCCATTTAGAGGATTTTTGGGCCAATTGTCAAACTGAATTTGAAGTCAGGAAGAGGCTCTAGTATAGGTTAACTATATTGTAAATTAAGGATTTCAATCTCCCATTTGATATCTCAGGGGTGAAAGAGGAGGATGAAGAGTAGGTTGTGGATCCTGTCTACATTGAGAAATTCAAGGCCTATCTCTTACCAGAGATTGATTGGTCAGTGCCAAAAGAAGATGATTTACACACGAGAACTTCACCCATCTTAGCCTGAACAGAGTAATGACTCACAAGCAAAAGGCTTTCGAGAATAGAAGCTTGTAATGTTCAAAGGATTTAGGCTTGTTCAAGTTCACCTTTGGTTGTTTCTAGTTCCAACAAAATTGTTACTTCAACTGCTGCAGGTAAGTCAACGCTTAGTGTTGAACTTGAACATCCTATTCAAGTGGATGCATTCTCACAACCGAAGGAAGCAAGAATAGTTGAAGAAATTGAGTGTGTCACATGATGAACCTGTAGCTAGAGAGCTAGACATAGTAGAAGATCAAGAAGAAACATGGGAATCTCTCATTGACAAAATGGAACAGGGTTGTCAAAAAATCATAGAAGGCACTACCACATTAGGTGCTATGTCTCTCAATTCTACACCTATGCAATAGATTCCTCCCCCTAAGGATAATCATTTGGTGCCTGATTGGTTTGAGTTGTATGTGAGAAAGAAGAGAAGTTTAGTACCAACAACCCTCCTAGGTCAAAGACATGGTTAGAAAATACCTTGGGAAGACCCCTTAAACCAAAAGGCCCAAGATAGAAACTATATTGAACATTGATGACAAAATAGGGCAGTGGGTAGCAGAGGTTATGATGCAAACAATTGGGAAAATCATATAGGAAATACAACCTCAAGACTATGCAGCAAAAATAACCATCCTTGTCTCTGCTTCAAGAGCTACTGACATGAAAATTTGGAGTGTAGGGAATGCCTAGATCTCTCATTGAATATGGAAAGACCAGAAAGATAAGAAAGAATTGAAACAATCCCAATAGAAGATGGCTGAGTACATATATGAGCTACAATGCCCTTATGCAGAAGCATTGCTTGATGTTATTACAATAATTGATGTGGAATCTCCTTTGAACAAAAGCTTCCTTGAACAATTTCCCAAGCGTATAGCAAATGGATGAGTGCTATGCACACTTGAGTAACCCATTACTTTTCTCATTTCACTAATACTAGTGAGAGGGAAGATAAATTAACCACAACCTAGATTTAGAAATGAATGCTTGGGAGTTTGAGAAGATCAAATGGGATGAGGAAATCATTAATATCATTGAATTTCAAGAGTATGAAGTCGATAAGTTCATGAAGGAGAATCCAGAGGCTAAGGTTGATGTTGACTTCTTGCTCATTGCCTGAGCCAACTTTGAATGGAGAAACATAGTAATGGAACAAGAACTAGATGAATATTTTGAGCTACTAAAGGAGGTGGGCTTCCTAAAATAAATCTTAATGGCTAACATAAAATGCATTGATGTGAAAATCATGGGGAATGAGGATCACATTGAAAAAATTCCTAAAGAGGTAGAGGTGGCCTTCTTCGTGAGAATCAAGCTGTTGAAAGAAACAAGTAAGGTATCGGTACATGATTTGACAATAGCTGCTAGGGTGGATTCTATGATGATTATTTGCATTGACCACCTGGAGGTTTGAGACAAGAAGTTTGATCACATTAGCTAAATCATGAAGATGTGGAAACTCAGACTAGAACAAATAGACATTCCACAGCAGCAAGAACTTGTCAGTTTCCTTGCTGCTCATTGAGTGTGGAAAGAAATTGACGACGGTGGCTCTTACAACCACAAATCATAGGCTATGAGTGGCATAATTGGAGCTTGAGAAAGAGACAAAGAGATCTCTGCTCTCTTTTTGTTATTTTTAGTTAATATGTTTATGAACTCTGCTAGTGTTTTGCAAGAAACATTTCAACTCCCTGCATGGAGTTATTTTTTTGGTTTTGAATTTGGAAAGCTTGAAGTGGCTATATATGTAATATTTTAAGCAATCTTAAGGGTCGGCTCTCAGGATTTTCTTAGATAGTTGCTTTTATGTTTTATGAACAAGTAGTCAATGATAATATATACTAATCGTTTGGTTATTTCGATGGTGTCTATCTAATAATCGTGTGGTTATCTTATTGGTTTATGGAGTTCATATGAGGTTAATGCCATATAGATGCTATTTCATTGATTTTGTTTTTGTTGTTTTATCTTTCAGTTTGTTCTAGTGAGCTTGATCAGGTTTGAGATTCCAAATAGTGTGTCATATGTGATATGCTTGATTACTGTTATTCAAAACTATGATGTTCTTTTATGGTTATAAAAGAATGTTTACATTTTTCCTCAAGTTATTTCTAGTTAAAAGAATGACAATAATGATTTATCTGTAGAAGAGTGATATTCTAAATCATTTTAGAAGGAAGTTTACCTTTTAAACACAAAGAGTCTTTACAATCATAAAGACTCAATTGTTGTGAAAGTAGGTTTTTCTTGCAAATAAAACATAAGTAACTGGGGGAAAAACCATTCACTACCACATATGATGACACTTTAGTTTTTCCTTTCATTAATTCTCACCCCCTCCAAAGGGTATCTTTTCAAAGATGACGTTGATCAACCTTTAGTGAGTTATGATGTTCCTAACCTTGATTATGCTAATATATGGGATGAGCCCTTGGATATGGATGTTGAATAATCTCTCCCTCATGAAACATTTTTTAGTCATTATTATTTCTCCCCTATGTGTGTTTTATTCTATCCTTGGATGATTCTACTATTTGGGATGAACCCTTGGATAAGGACACATATTACTCCCTTTATCGTCAAGAAATATTTTTACAATTTGATGATAACATTATTCTAATAATCAACCACTTTATCTGCATCTAATTGACATTCCTTCTATAGATGAGGCCTTGATGAGTTTTGTTTGTTCTTATCCTAAGAGGACCTTAGAGGTGGAGGATTATATCCTCAATGCCTTTTCTTGTTCCTTCCAAGACACATCTCACATCAAAATATGTCTTATTGAAAAATATGATCATTATGACCTCATTTTCATTAATTCAACCTTAGATCATAAGGATCCTAATTAAATTGACCCTATGGATTGCCTATTAGCTCTTAAAAATTTGGCAACCTTAGATTTCACACATACATTCTATAGCAAAACACACTTCTTTGACTTTGAAAATCAAACACCTTTATTTTATGAGTACATGCATATTGGCTATTTCTCTTTATATTTCAATCTAATTACACCTAACAAATCTTCTTTTTCTACACTTCATCAAATCCTTAAGACTAGTCAATATCATTATTTGCAATATAAAGAATTAATTTCTTATGGTATATTTTCAATAAATTGTAACGATGAATGATATCTTTTTCATGACCACTCTAGTTAATACATCGACATCCCTATTATGTTGCTCCTCACTATGTGACATTTCTATCCTATCCTTTATGGGCTCATTGTTCCACTTTGTGAGAAACATAACAATCCTTTCCCTTCTCTCCTCACTTGGGTGGAAGTGGCCCTATTTCATATTCCTACCTATATAGTGGGGTCCATTTTCTCCCTTTGTTCACTTTTTTCGCTTTTATATGATGACATATTTTCTTGCATTCATTTATTGTGTTTCAAATGGATTAACATCCCAAGTACAATCTTATGTTTTCTTGAAATCAAATGACTAGTACAAATCAAAACCACTTAGGGAGACATAATGTGTCCTCTTGTTCAATGCATCCAATACCTTTTATGATTTTTCTTTCTCTTACAATTTTATGTTCTCTCTTGCATGCATTTATTGTGTTACCTAAGGATTAACATCTTGAGTTCAATCTTATGCTTGTAAGTGCATCTTTGTTATAAAGGATCCATCATTTAGGGCATATATTGGATATTCTTTTTTATTTTTCTCAAGGATCCATTATCTCTTCGTTGTTCCTCTCATGTTCACTAAGTAGGATAACATGTTATCCTTTCATCCTTTTGATTATTTCTCTACAACTTTGCATGATTTTATGGTACATTCTTATTTGTGGGTATGCAATGCTTTATTTCATGCAAGATGTGACTATTGGTACCTAACAATGTCTTTCCATGCCTTAAATTTTAATATTTTTCATTTAACAATCATCTATAGTTTACTTTATATATGATATCTTTTCTATCATATTTTTTTGTTTCAAATTATATGTCCTATGATGTTTCTTTCTCTATGGTGTTGCATTATTTTATGCAAAGTCTTGTTTGATAAATGATGTTTTATTTTGTGCACAACTAGATTATGGTCGTTGCTTATAATTCATCTTTATATCTTACAAGACTTTATTTTCTGCAATGGACTTCTCATTCTTACCTCACAGTTGGGGGGAAAGATTGTTTGTACATTATTTATCTCTCTTTGTCTAAGGATTGAATTTCCTTCATACAATGTCATTTTTTTTAATCATGTGACACTATTTTCCTATAAGGAATTGTGTCTTGATAATGACTCCCTCTTATACACAAGAGGTATGTGTCTTTGATCATCATCTCTTCTTTATTCGAAAAAATGTATAGATTATAAACACTTTTGATTACTTTGTGTTTCAAAAATTTTCTTCCTTCATACAAGGATCTCTATCCCACCTAAACATAGGGGGCTAAATAAGTGCATTACTATTTGTCTTCCCCTCTTTGTCTTGAAGATGTTATCTTTTTTTAGACACTCCTCTTGAATATAGATATCTTGCTAACAAGATCTCTTCCTATCCTTTCATAATTGTCTATTTTCTTAGATAATAGTCAACTCTCTTTGTTAAGTTTGTAGCATACATTGCTGTTAAATAATATCTTCTTGTTGCTAGAAGTAGTTATCCTTGATTCTCTTCCTTATGATGTCTATAGATATATAGTCATCATAAGAAGGGGGGCATACAAACTCCCTCCTTGTACTCTAGTTTACATTTTATGAACTTTCATATTTACATTGTAACGTGTCACTCAACAAGTATCGATGATACTTCTTCATCCTAGGGAAATGCATTTGCATACACTTTTTCTCTACGGATAACAAAATCCTTTCCATCTATAAAGAACACAAATATATATACAATCCATGGTGATACCAAGGAAATGATCCATGGGTGGACACACATACATACATATGCATGAAAAAGCCATCGTCAAGTGTACATGATCGAACACAAAAACCTTCTAGACCATTTGATCCTCTCTTTTTGTTTTCATGATTCAACTGAGAAAGCTAATCTCTCTCTCTCTCTCTCTCATCCTTTCATGTTGGTAGGATAGAATCATGAGGGCTATGATCCTTTGTGATGATCTTTCCTTATGTGATCTCTTATGCTTTGTAGTTGCATTCTAAAGTGATATTAGTGGGTGAGACATTTTCTTAGCTAAGGTCTCTTTCACTAGGTGATTTTAGCTTTGGTACTACCCCCTTTTGGGTCTTTTTTTTTGTGTTATTATTATTATTTTCTTTTCCTTTGTTTTCATGCTCTTATACATGGGAATATAGTTAGGATCCTAGGTTTGGGGGGCTTATTTCCTTGAACTTGGAGATGTTCTACTCCTTTGTAACTTGTCTCTTCATCTCTTCTCCTTCTTCCTTTATCAAGAGTATGAATTACCTCATAATCCCACTAAAATGGGGGCTAAATTTACCATCTTAAAATGGAAGTGCTTCATTTTGAGACCTTTTAGCCCTCCTTAATTTAGTTTTTGTCTCTCTTTATTCTCCATATCTTTCTCACATTTCTAGGTCATCTATCATTTTTTGGCATGTCCCTCTAGGTGCTATTTTATCTTATATTTGGGCATATCTTCTGACAGTCTCATAATTTCTTGAATCTTTCTACCCTTCCTCTTAGACCTTAGTGACCTCTATTTTTGGACCTTCCCAATAATAGGTCAATCTATTATGGCACAGGCTGGCCCAAGTCAACATATTCTAGAAGAAGATAGCTGAGGTTGATCTATTCCTCAAGGGTTTAGAATCTTGGGGCCTAAAGCGACTTTGGTCTCTAAACTGTTTAATCTTCCTCCCTGGTCAACATGCTCTATTATTGATCTTGAGAACTAGTATATAAGGAGGATTGGACATTTAATTTTTATACGTGATCTTCTCACAATCAATAAATATCAAGAATACACATGGTCATAGGACATTCTTCAAGCATTTGTTAAGATCAAACATTTCCTTCTTGCATCAAGCTTCTTCCTTCAAGGTGGTAGTGAATTTTGGCCTCTAAGGAGGAGATCTATCATCCAAATCATTCAAGTTCTTTCATACTTCATCATGAAATGTCAAATGCATTCCTATTCATGAGGTTTTAACTTCTAGGGATTCCTTTTAGTTTCTTTTAGTCAAGGCTATCACATTTGTATACTTGATCACATATCAAATTCAATTGCATATAAAAAGGTAATTATATTTTGCATTGATATATTTAGTCTTACTATACTCTAGCATTTCCTTTATAATCATTTTAGATCTCAATTTCAAGGATTATTCCTCAATGTAGAGCTTGGCCAAGGAAAACCCTAATCAAACTAAAACAAAATCAAGTTTTCTGTTTGCAAGATTAGGATATCTAAATTATGATCACAGATCCGGAAACTACTTGTCAAGGCCTTTTTGAAGAAGTTCAACTAAATTTTCTACAATGTCTCAAGAACATTTCCATCTTCGCATAAAGTTTCCAAATAATTTATCACCAAGTTGATCCGTTCCACAATTTCTGGAGCAAAAAGTTATATTCCCTTACACATTTCAAGGTAATTTTTTCATCATTTAATTTATATTTTAGCATAGACCTATTTTCATATCTTAATTGGGCTAATTGCATATATTTAACACCTAGACCTATCTTACACCTACCATTAAATCAATTCATTTAATTTCATATTTACATTACAAATCTTATATCAATTTACATTGCATGAAAGAGGACTTTGTTGTCTACTTCCTTGATATGATTTGGGTTTAGTATTGGTATCCCTTCACCCATTTAATTTTTTCTAATCTAACTTGGGTTTTATTAAGAGCTATATTTGGAAGCCCTCACTTTCTCTTGTATTTGAATGTTAGTGAAAAGTGGGAATCTTATACAAACCTTTTTTAAGCACTTCCTTTTTCCATTAAACAACATATACCAAAAGAAAAAGCCATAAGAGTAAGGTGAGAAAACTATGAAAGTAGAAAAAAAATCACACACATAAAGCAAAATGTGTGTGTGTGTGTGTGAGAGAGAGAGAGAGAGAGAGAGAGAGAGAGAGAGAGAGAGAGAGAGAAATATATATATATATATATATATATATATATATATATATATATATATATATATATATATATATATAGGCAATTAAACAAGAATACAATAAGGATAAATTATACAAAAAATTTAAAAAATAAAAATGAATCTGACAAAAAAATAGAAAACAAAAAAAAAAAAATGTAAACTAATACAATAAACACAAATACAGCTTAAAACATGAGACCAAATGATCAAAACTAATTATATATAAATATATATAGACACACACACACACGCGCGCGCGCGCACACACACACACACACACGCACACACGCACACACACACAATATACGTAGATGAATACTAAAATTAATAAAAATACAATGAAAATAAAAAGAGCATTGCAAACCCAAATTTCCAAATGGATGGAAAAATTAAGCTAAACAAAAAAAGACTAGCTAAAAACATAGGGAGGATAGATATGTAAATAAGGGGACAATAGGATAATAATTTTAGAAATTAATGCAATAAAAAAAGATCTGTATATACAAATGCATCACTATCCATGTATAGATCCCCTTCCTATCCCTAGGAAATTATTTCCCAACACATTTTGTTGAGTTTTCCAAAATAGATTTAGTCTTTTTGGAGCTCACCCTACATCTTGCTTGTAAGCTTGGCCAGTTCACTTACCAATTTATGTAGTCATAAGTTTTTAATCATTGAAAAGGCTTCTTTATTATCTTGCATATCTTTGATTGAATTTTTAGTCCACCTTTCTCACTCATGAGATATCCTCTTTGTTGGAAAATACAATTGGAACAATTGTTATGTTGTCATTGATGTCAAGCCTTATTGGTGAGACAATTGCTACCTAAGTAAAGTGTCATATCAAGATGATTGATGAAGAAGAATTGAGAAGAAGAGATAACAAGAGGACCTAGTGAAAAGGCTAAGTTATGAGGAATTACAATGGGCACTTGATTAGTTGGAATTTGACAAGATAATGTTTTGTTTAATCATAACACTAAGTGGAGAATATATTTATGTTGAAGCCTAGAAGAGATAATCAATGAAGGAACAAATATATAGGCTTAGCCGAGCTTCAAAGAAGAAGATTAAGGAACTTATAGTTGAAGCTGAGTTGTGTTAGTATCGACCGAGTGAACAGTAGAAGCCAAGAAAATATAGTGTAGACCAAGTGAACAATAGAAGCCGAGAAAATATAGTTTCAACCGAGCGCCAATAAAGATAGTGTATCAGAAAATTTGGACTGAGCACCAGTAAAAGGACCAAATGAAGTTAGTGTAATTTGATAAAGAAAGTTAGTGATGATTGAGTTATCTAGTGATGATCGAGGCCGAGGAACACAATTTTAGCTGAGTGCCAACATTTTTTATTTTGTGAAGGAATTGAGATTCTTGGTCGACATGGTTGAATTCTTGAAGTATGTAAAGTATGTTGAAGATAAGGATTGATGAGCTGGAGCATTTAATGCAAGAGAAACTATGTTTGAGCATTTCTTGGCATGGATTCAAAGAGAAGTTTTGAGAAGTTTCTAGAAAGAGGAAGAAATAAAATGATTGAAGGATTTGATGAATCTGATCTAACCCTAAGATCAATGGTGGTGCTTAAGAGGAAAAAGATCAAAATTACCTGTTTAAGGAGGCATAAAGGGCTAACTAGCAAGGTTGAAATAGTTGTTGATTCTGTTGATTGGTGTACTTGAGCAGAAGGCTGAACAATGATGAGTTGAGGTGAAGAGTGGTTGCTTGAAGGGTTTCCAAGAGAATCAATGATGGAGATGATAATGAAGGCTATCTAATGAATCAACTATTGAACCAAATTGTGATATGTATTTGCAAAGTGATTTGTATTTATTAGATCAACCTGTTGATACTTTCTAACTATTGTATTAGCTGAAATCATTTAATCATGGTTGACCTAAGAGTCATTTGTAATCCCTTTAATCAACATGACATTCTAATGGAATTTTCTTAAGTCCTCTAACAAGGTCATTCCTAATAGCGTGATTAAATCCTTTAACATGGTCACACCTAGTAGTGTGTATTGTGACCTTTAACATGATTGGCTCCTAACAAAGCTCACTTTAGAAGAGTGAAAATTGGTGACATGTTACTGGTGGGTTTTCCCAAATTGGATTTCAACATTAAATCCCCATTTCTTACTCATGTGGATGTTATTTGAGATGTTTACTATTAAATGTTTTACATTCTACAAGTTAGTTATTATTACGAAAATGGATTGCAAGTTTATGTTGTTGATAAGTTGCTATAAAGACTGAGCTAGTTAATGTTTAGATCTAAGTTGTTTGAAGAATTGTTTAATTGGTACATCTGGACCTCAGGATAACTAATTCATCTCCACTCTCATTTATTCTAAATCATTCTAATCATTGGCATTAGAGATTTGGTGCATGTAGTGAAAGGTATGAAGGGACTTAAAGCTAAGGATCAAGATGTATAGGAAGGAGAAACCCAAGTTGAACAAGGAAACTTCCCTGCATGGAAATGTTTGATGAAGCTGTACATTATTAGAATTGGAGTTCAATAGTATTCTACCTAGAAAATGAATATGCAACTATACCCCCACCTATGATAGCCCAACAAATAAAGGAGAAACAATAACACAATCATGCAATGTTAGAGATTGCATCTGCTCTAAATTACTCAGAGTTTGATAATATAAAGGACTATAATACTGCAAAGAATATGTGGGAAAAAATGGAAAAGATCTGTGGAAGAGATAAGGATGTACTAAGAGCCAAATGAAAAACCTTAAGAGGAAAGTTTGATGACATGAAGATGGTAGAAGGTGAGAACGTTGCTCAATATGTTGGAAGAATCAAAGAAGTTGTGAATGCTATCAGAGGAGCTAATGGAAAGATCAATGATGAGACTGTGATCAACAAGGTTTTGGAAACCTTACTTCTTAGTTCTTCGATTAGAGTGTCTGCAATACAAGAACCAAGATGTACTCCTAGTAATGACCTAACCTTGGATAGTTTGGTTGGTAGCCTCACTGCTTTTGAATTGTCAATTTTTTATAATTTCACTGCCCCTGCTATTGAATCTTCTTTTAAGTCACAATTGGATTTATATTAGTCTAAAAAGAAGAAAGGGAAGTATGAGTCTAGTGAGAGTGAATCTTATGATGACGATGATCTTGAAGATCTTGAAGCATTAATGGCTAGGAGACTAGCTAGAGGCAAAGGAAAATTCAAAGGTAAACTTTCTAAAATATATTTTTCATGCAATAAAGTTGGACATATTGTTGCAAGATGTAACAACATAGATGAAAAGGATGAAAGGAAAGACAAAAAGTTCAAAGGAAGAAGATATGGAAAAGACAACAAAGGATCAAGCGCCAGGAAGTGCATGTCGAGCATTAGGAAGAGCATACTGAGCATCAAAAAGTGATTGTCAAAAAACTAGAAGAGTAAGCTGAGATACATGAAGTACTACCTAAAGCCAATCTAAAAGATGAACCTAAAGAAGAACAAAGAAGAAAGGAACCTACATTAGAAAATTATGTGAGAAGACATCATGCATCTGATCAAACAATTGGAGACAAATTTTGGAGTTATGAAAAGGAAAATACTAAGAAATGATACATGCCTACTATGTGAGTTTCAGCCTAAACCAGTGAAGGTTGCCTTGGATAATGAACACTGGATTCAAGAAATGGATGAAGAGATTGAGTAGATAGAGAAGAACAAAAATTGGTCACTAATACCTAGACAAAAGGACAAGAATATTATTGGAACAAAGTGGGTATTCAAAAACAAGTTGAATAAGAAAGGTGAAGTAACAAGAAATCGAAGTAACAAGAAATCAAGCAAGAATAGTTTGTAAAGGATATGAATAAGAAGAAGGTATTGACTATGGGGAGAAATTTTCCCCTATTGCAAGATTGGAAGGAGTGAGAACTCTACTTGAATATGCTTCTTACAAATGATTTAAAGTATACTAGATGGATGTCCAGTCTGCATTTCTAAATGGAATTCTAGAAGAGGAAGTCCATGTTGAACAACTTGAAGGATTTTTTGACCCAAACAATACTCATATGGTATGTAAGTTTCATAAAGCTTTGTATGGATTGAAACAAGCCCCTAGAGCTTGGTATGAAAGGTTGCACACATACTTGGTGAAGATTGGTTTTGCAAAGACAATTGATAATGGAAATCTATATTTGAAGACTAAATATGAAAAAGGGATACTATTAGCTGAAATATTTGTTGATGATATCATATTTGGAGGAAATGATGCATTGTGTAAGTCATTTATAGATCAAATGAGGCAAGAGTTTGAGATGTCTATGTTTGGAGAGATCAAATTATTTGTTGGCTTGCAAGTGTATCAAATGAAGAAAGGTATATCTATTACTAAATCAAAATATATCAAGGAGATACTAAATTTTTTTGGTATGGAAGACTCAAGGCCACTTGGGACACCAAAAAATAATAGACATAAACATTCAAAGACTGATGATTCTGTTGATGTGAATTAAACCTTGTATAGATCAATGATTGGAAAGTTGCGATAGGTTGTTCATAACAGATTTGATATTCCACTAGTAGTTTGGATTGTTGCTAGATTTACCACAAATCCTAAGGAGAATCACATTATGGTTATTAAAAGAGTACTAAGATATCTAAAAGGAATATAGGATTATGGATTTTATTACAAGAAGAATGAAAAGTTTAAACTAAAAGTGTATACTGATGTAGATTGCACTAAAAATGTTAATGATAGAAAGAGTACAAGTGGTGGAGCTTTCTTTCTAGGAAAGAGACTAGTTTCATGGATAAGAAAGAAGAAAAATTGCATCTCCCAATCTACAATAGAAGTTGAATACATAGTAGCAACAATTAATTATTTTAACATAGTGTGGATCAAGAATTTGTTGACAGAAATGAAGGAAGAGATCACTTAACCATTTATCATATTCTATGATAACACAAGTGCTATAAACATATCTAAAAATCCTGTGATGCACATTAAGACCAAGCATATTTCTATCAAGTATATTACTTGATAGAATTTGTACAAGACAAAGAAGTGAGATTAGAGTACATGAATACAAAGGAAAAAATAGCTAACATATACACAAAAGCTTTACCTAAGGATGCTCATGAATATATAAGAGGTAAACTGGGGGTGATTCCTCAAACTTAGGCTACTTAAGCTAAGATAGAGCTCTGCATCAAATATTTTGATCATAATATCTTACAAATTGATGTAGAAGGTCACACTTTAGGACCTACCTAAAGTTGTGAAGAGAGAAGCACAAGATGTTGAATCAATCATAAGAAAGATGATAGAAGAAGAATCTAGTTTAGAGAATTGACCAAGAGAGATCTACATGTTGAAGATGTATGAGATAGAGTCAATTGAAGATGTTGAAGTGTCTTTGACATTGTTGTCAAAGAGGGAGAGATTATATATTTACCATAAATAATCGAAGGGAGAGAATTGTATATCAGTTACCAAGAGGAGAAAACGTTGAGAGGGAGAAGTATGCAATTATTATCAATAAGAGTGAGGTGTTTTCATCAAGCAATTATGAAGCAGTTAGGAAGATGTATAGCAAAGAGGAAAATCATGTTCTGATATGATAGGGGGAGCTATTGGAATTGTTACTAGAGATGTTGCATATCAGAGCTGCATGGATGAGAATCAAAATGAAACTAAAGATATTAATGAAGATATGATAATGAACATAGAAGGATTTGATTGAAGCAAGTCAAGTGTTTTGGATTGCATAGTAACTAGAGGTATTGACATCAATGCCAAAGAGGGAGATTGTTGTAAACTACAATTGGAACAATTTCTATGTTGTCATTGATGTCAAACCTTATTGGTGAGATAATTTCTACCTAAGGAAATTGCCATATCAAGATGATTGATGAAGAGGATTTGAGAAGAAGAGATAACAAGAGGACCTAATGGAAAGGTTGAGTTATGAGGAATTGCAATGGACACTTGATCGGTTGAACTTTGACAAGATAACGTGTTGTTTAATCATAGCACTAAGTGGAGAAGATAGTTGTGTTGATCCTAGAGAAGATGATCAATGAGGGAACAAATACATGGGCTTAATCAAGCTTCAAAGAAAAAGATTAAGGAACTTATAGTTGAAGCTGAGTTGTCCTAGTGTTGATCGAGTGAATAATAGAAGATGAGAAATTAATATAGTTTTGACTGAGCACCAATAAAGATAGAGTATCATAAAAGTTATATTGATGCCAATAAAAGGACTGAACAAAGTTAGTGACAGCTGAGAAAGAAAGTTAGTGATGACCAAGGTTGAGGATCACAATTTTGGCCAAGCAACATTTGTTAATTTGTGAAGGAATTGAGATTCTTGGCTGACATAGTTGAATTCTTGAAGTATGTAAAGCATGTTGAAGACAAGGATTGATGAGCTAGAGCATTCAATGTAAGAGAAACCATATTTGAGCATTTCCAAGCATGTATTCAAAGAGAATTTTCTAGAAGGAGGAGGAAACAAAATGATGGAAGAATTTGATGGATCTGACCTAACCCTAAGATCAATGTTGGTGTTTAAGTGATAAAAGACCAAAGTTACCTATTTAAGGAGGCATAAGGGATAATTTAGCAAGGTTGGAGTAGTTGTCAATTTTGTTGATAAGCATACTCAAGCATAATGTTGAACAATAATGAGTTGAGGTGAAGAGTGGTTGCTTGAAGGGTTTCCAAGAGAATTAGTGATTGAGATAATAATGAAGGCTAGTCAATGAATCAACTATTGGACCAAATTGTGATCTATATTTGCAAAGTGAGTTGTATTTATCAGATCATGCTGGCGTTACTTTCTAACCATTGTATCAATTGAAATCCTTTAATCAAGGTTGACCTAACATTCATTCATAAATCCTTTAATCAAGGTGACATTGTAATAGAATTTTCTTAAGTCCTCTAACAAGGCCACTCCTAACATGGTGATTAAATCCTTTAAAAGGGTCACACTTAACAATGTATATTTTAATCTTTAACAAGGTTGGCTCCTAATAGAGCTCACTTTAGAAGAGTGAAAAATTGGTGACATGTTACGTGTAGTTTTTTCCAAATTGGGTTTCCATGTTAAATCCTGGTGTCTTTCTTGTGTGGGTGTTATTTGAGATGTTTACTATTTAATGTTTTACATTCTGCAAGTTAGTTATTATTGGGATAATGGATTGAAAGTTTATGTTTCTGATAAGTTGCTATAGAGACTAAGCTACTTAATATTTAGATATAAGTTATTTGAAGAATTAAAAAGTTTAATTGGTACATTTGGATATGAGGATAATTGATTCACCTCCCCTTCTTAGTTATTCTAAATCATTCTAACACTTTTTCTATGAGACACTCCTCTTATCATATCTCGACTATTTAACACAATCTAAAAAATAAGAAAAAATTCTTGAGATCGATTCAAACATGACAAATTATATGTTTAAAATAATCTCCATTTGAATGTTGGAAATGATACAAACAAAGAATTCCTAATAAAAAAAAGAAGTCTTTAATATCTCATCACATATGGTCACCTTTAAAATATATAATGGAAACATTAAATTTCATATAAACAAAGATTGCAATGTTATATTTTCGATGATAAATATATTTATTTTAAATTACAAGCAACAATATTAAAAAAAATCCACACCCTCTTGAAATTTAATCAATTTTTTAAATTAAAATATCATACATTTTTAATGTTCTAATTAGTATTTTGATAAATTGATATAGCTTATATATTATTTTACATGCTTAACAATTCTATCATAATTAATTTAAATCCAAAACTCATACATTGCTAATCTAGGCTAAATCAAAATAGAGAAAAGTGAGAGTTAGATGGTTGACTCATTAGACAAAATAAACATTGGACAAAGTTTCAAGTTAGATGGCCTATTCCATGCTAAAAAATGGGTATTAAATATGGAGGATGGTTCAAGCTAAATTTAAATGAAGGAGAAATAGTAGAAATTGAAGTTTGTAATAAGAGAATCAAAGGATTATTTAGCGAAAGAGCACCATTACTTGTACACCCTAATTTCACACATGTAGAATTTAAACTATATGTTAGATTTTGATGATTTCTCTTCTTCTTCTTATTGTTGTATACAAGTTCACATATTAAAAAATACATCTTAACTTTTGGGTATTAATGAACCTCTTTGTAGAAATCATCAAGCATCAAAGGGTACATGTGCTATCATTTTTGGAGCTCCTTTAAGATTAGTTATTGGGAGGTCAAGTATTCATGAAGTATGTGGTTATTGAAACACGTTCGATTACTTGTACTCTTCCCCTAATAACCTTTGCATCATCAAAATAATTAATACAAATATAAAGTGGAGATTCAAACTACACCTAGTGTTCATTTTAATTATTGAAAAAATTCAAACTAAGCCTAGATCTTTTGTTGTATTTCTAGTGGATGCGAGGGATTTTCAAAGGTGAACATGTAGAGAAGGCATAGTCCTATCTCTGCCACAACATTCAACCCATGAGAATGGTGATGGAGTAGGGAAGAGAAGGGAGGAGAGGCGGGGATGTGGCGGTGGAAAGAAATTTTAGAAAGTGAAGTCCACCAATATAACTAAGAGGGGTGGGGGCGGGGGGGAGGGGAGGGTCACTGATGCACTTTAAATAATCTTTATCAAACAATCACAATATGATAACCATGCACAATGACACAAGATATGTTAACTAGGGAAACCCTTGATCAAAGGGAAACCCTCAGTAGGAATGATACCCACAAGATGATGTAATAATATAGAAATTTCCTTGTGAAAGGATAAGACCCTATTAGGAGTCAATCAAATACAATCAGCACATACATTCCATGTTGGGAGACTTTGAATCCCTGCTAGAAGATTCCAACCCTATTAGGAGTTTCTTCAACCCTATCAAAAGATTCCAACCCTGTTAGGAGCTGCCAAGAAGTCAACTGGACCCACTATCAAAATTGCTTCAAAACTATTTTCACTAAACAATTCTAAGATAACATATCCAAAAGTGAGCTCACCAATACACCAACTTATCTTGCCAATATAATTCTTTTGAAGTTCTCAATACATCAACAATATCATCCTCTACTATGATCTCATCAAGTTTGCATCCAAAGCTCACATATAACATATATGACTCACATTCACACACATTATACTTACAATTGATGAAAATATCTTTCCTTTATACCAAGTCCTAACCAACTACCTAAGTTAGATTTGAGGCTTCTCCAATGTACAATGAATAATATAAGACCATCATAAGATATTACAATTAAGTTCCACATGCCACAATACATAATACATCAATTATATAACACACTCAACCTGATAGTAAACAAATGGCATGCTACACTTTAGCGACCATCATAGAATGATCAACTATTTCTGCTACCTTAAACAAATAGTTAGGATTAAAGAGACATATATAACAATTACATGAAAATATAATCAATATTAGAAAATAATAAATCACACTGAAGAGAACACAAGACACAAAGATTTAATGTGGGTCAACCAATCCCTGGGCTATGTCCACCAACAAAGAGTCCAATATTATTATTATCCAGTGACTTCAAACTAATTACAGTTTGCAGTCCCTTACAACTCAATATTGTTATAAGAAGCTACTAAATCATCACGCTTTATGAAATCACTAACCCTGATCCATTTAATACAATCTTTTTTCTGCTTACAGAATTAGGGCTAGAAGAATTTATCCAATAGAAAATAAGTCCCGATGCCTTTTACAATAAAAAGTCATTTGAGCTTTTGGGGCATTGCCCCCCAAAACCCCCATAAGGGTACTACCCCTTGACTCTATTGTTGTGTAAGAAATATGAATCAAAGATAAAATCCCTAAGCTCATCACATAATCTACTCTAGATATGCATGTTTTGTTTTATTGTATTATGAGAGTATGACATAGAAAGGGGTGGATAAGGAAATAGGAACCTTTAAATCCCAATTCTAAAGAACTAGGTCTAGCAAGATTATTGCTAACCAAGTAAACAAGGAGCACTAATGCAAACTAGATCTAGAAGAAAAGGGGAAAGATAGCCAAACACCCTTAAAGAGATTTAATGTGTGCATATTAAATGAAGATATGTTGAATTGACAAAGGAGGGAACAAGAACTCACCTTTGAAGTCTTTTTTTCTGCTTGATGTAGCAAGAGGAAACCTTTAGATCCGAGCCTAAAAATGCGCAGCAAACAAAACCCAAAAAATATTTCAATGTTGTGTCAGGGGTGAACTAGTTCATCAGGGTTGTAGTGTGACCTTGATTGATTGTGTTCAATGCTGATTCTATTTTTGAAATTTTGAAGGGAGTAAAAAAGGGTACACTCCAATATGCAACTTGTTCATCAATATGAGATCCACAATCTATAATAAAAAGGAATTTTTTTTTGTTGATGCGGGATTTGCCTTGGTCAAACCCTAGTTTAGGAATTAACCTTGAATTCTAATAATTAAAATAGCATGAATGTAAAGTAAATGTATGAATTCACCTTACAAAACTAGATCTCTTGAATCGAATACAATGTGCTCATCTTCACCAACATATTTGGATCAAGAAGATGAACATGAATGGATATGGAAGATGTACCAAAGGACCTTGAAGAAGATCTTGCTAGATAAACTCCTTTAATTTCTTGAATGCTGGAATGGATGCTTGAAGGCTTGAACTTGAATGCTTGAGAATTAGAGCTTGTGGATGTTTGAATATGTGAGAGACAAAAGATATGTTATGAAAAATGGAGCAAATGGAGGGGTTTAAATAGAGATTGGAATCAACTAACTACCGCAAGCCAGATGATATACTTGACTTTGTACTCGATTGTCAAAATACAGGACTTGAAGAAAAAGGGCCAAAATAGGTCCCATCGGGGGTGCAATGCAACCTGATTTCCAGGTGCACAAACCCTAAGGATAATTTGGGGACCCCAAAACAAGTCTTAGAGTCTAGAAATCATGCCCAAATTCTGAGGAAACCCTATTTTAGTGCTAGGATTGGATTCCAAGTGGAAAGGTGGATGGAAAGGAAGGACCTAGGGGAAAATAGATCCTACCTTGACCTTATAACTATGAAAATAGGAGATTTAAGGAGGATCTATTAGGTTTTACCCCAATTCTACCTAGGAGAAGGGATGGAAAAGGGAGGAAGGAATGAAAGAGATCGAGAACATGATGATCTTGCATTAAATAGGTGCTAAACCTTCATTAAATAGGAGTGCTTCGAATTTAAGATGATACATTTAGCCCCAAATTTAGTGAGAGGAGGGACTCAATCTAAACTCTTGGCAAAGTAGAGCACGAGGCATAAGATACTCTTATTAAGACATAGAAGAGAAATAATCAAGCCCCTAGGGGTTTGAGACTTTGCTAACTCCCAAATTATAATGAGAGAGAGGTCACTACTTGAAAAGAAAGGGTTGACTTTGTTGCCCAATAGAGTGCCCACCCTACTATAAATCACCAAAGGAGTGGCTGCAAAAGATGACACTGAAATAATCTAATGGGGTGGTAAACTACTAGTCAATCCATCGAAAGACCCACCCATAGATCAATATTCTATGTATCACCATGGTAAGGTTTAAAGATGATGTATAACCCATATATGGGACTTTAGAAAATTGTTATGTGTAGTCCATATATGAGATTTAGCATGTGCATGTAAAGGAAAGAGAGATCTAATGTCAAGGATGATCACTTCTTGGATTGAATGTGTGTATAGAGAATTTATTCTTTAGGATTGTGCATAATCCATAAAGAGATTCATGAAATGTGTGCATTGAAGTAGAAGGATGAAGAAGTGATGCATAGATTTGATGCTAACTTAGGAAGCATACTAAGAAACTAAGGCTAAAGTACCCCAAGCTAGACTCAGAATCTGTGTTTACCATCCCATGATTGGAATACAACAATGAGTAGAGCATATGCGCCCTTTTAAAATTCATTGATGACACTTTAACATGAGCAATGAATTTAATGGAGTATACGCCCAATAATCAAAATACATTTCCAATATGAGATGCCCCTAGTAGAGGACAAATCAAGGGAAATAATAACATAACATGCAAGAGCACATAAGTGATCTACTAACTCTGGGGTTAGTATGATCATATGATAATATATAAGTAATATATCAAGTATGACATTTCATCATCCCCTAGAGGAAGAAGAACTACAAAACCATGGAAGAAAGATAGATAAGATTTATGAAGAAGAATATTTTTGGATCATTATCATGGAGACCAAAAAGAACTGGTGCTATCATGTCACAACTCCAAGAAGATGATACAAGGAAATAAATACGAATAATGTCACATGTACAACACAATACAAAATGACATATAGGAGAAGTAAGATACAAATTAAATAGAAGAATGTGACAACACAAAAATTTCTTTATCACCTTGCACCAACACAACAATGAGGGTAATTTAAAGAAATATGGACATACATTTAGCAAACAAGATATGTGGGAAACACATAACAACAAATAAAAACTCAAAAAGCTATTATGCTAGAAAACTCACTTCAAGAATGCTGCCCTCCTCCCCTATATTAGTCAGTAGTAATAAGAGAATATGGATAAATTGCAAGAGGATCCATATCCAACATAGTAGGAATAATAGATAAATCCAAAGGACTCTTAGGAGAGTCTTTATGCTCATTTGTAGATGTAAGTGTCAGTTGCGTAGAAAGCGTGTTAGGTTTTAGAACATCAATATCAATAATTTCTTGCTCATCATATAAAGTATCTTTCTAATATAAATCAATAATAACATAAATCAAAATAGGAATATGCATATCATTAACCTCTTCAACAAATATATGATGATGAGAATAATTCATACAAACCTGAGCATGAGCTTGATGATTCTTTCAACATTCCCAAGCATGTCAGATACACGTAGTTTTATTCAAAATTTGTTGCGAGGACAAATGAGGATAGAAAACCATAGGTTCCTTACCTTTTTATGATGCAAGAGGCAGAACAAAAGAAGGCTAAGATGTAGGAGAAGGAACCACACTAGGAGGATCAAGAGACGCAAGAGGTTGTTGACCATTAGAAGTAGATGAATCAAAAGAAATAGGTGATGAAGTTATAGGAAAAAGACCATGGGGATTACTTGACTTAGCAATATTTTGACATTTAGACTCTTTATATGAATTAAACATATAATTCAACCTAGTATGAGGTGTAGTAGGAAGAGAAGGCCAAAATAAGTTAAGAGTAACACAATGTCAAGGTTTAGAAGGATGATAAAGACTATGATTGATCATCTTAATCTCACCATCATAAGAAAATTTAATACATTGATGAATAAGAGAAGCAATAGATTGCATGTAGGTCAACCAACGTAAGCCAAGCTTCACTTGAAACTAATTAGAAGTAGCGATGACCACAAAGGTAGTATTCACTACTTTACCACATAGCTCAACAAGAAAAGAGATGGAACTTTGCAGAGGATACAAGAACCATTACAAGTTTGAATCCAAGTATTAGTTGAGTTGTAAAAGTAACAATGTTTCATCTTATTATAAAGATGTTCTTCAGTGATGATGTTAACCATAGAAGTAGGATAAAAAAGACACCCATAAGAAGGATATTTAGCAATCTGAATAGCAATATAGAGAGTAGCATCTAGAGCCTTAAACTTATCATCATCAATGGATGAGATAGTAAGGGTTGTAGTACACTTATTTTTTGGTTTAGGTTGATCATAAGATGTAGATGGAATTTATTCCTTAGGTGGATGTAGAGATTGAACTAAAAATTCCACAACATTAACAATATTATCATTCTTGTTGTAAAGTATTATAAGCAACATTCACTTTAGGAGGAACATAAGAAGAAGGATGTTGAACAATAATGTTTGTATTATGTTGAGGTAAAGGATTAGTGTATATTTCAAGATTTTGATTAGGAGGTGTCACATATTTACTTCCACTATCTTGACCATCAATAGATAAAGCATTAGCATCAATCTAATCATGAATATTATGTTTGAAAGAGTAACAAACTTTAGTATAATGTCCAAGCTGGTGATGAAATTGTCAAAAAGCTTGAGGATTAAATTGTGGAATTAATGTAGTAGAAGGAAAAAGTGGTTTAAAAAGATGAAGCATAATCATATTATCACTAACTAACCTAGTCATAATAGAATGCAAAGACTCAGAGAGAGGAGTAAACTTACGATTCATCCAAAAAATAGAGGAAGAAGTAGTGATAGTCTAAGAGGCAGCAACTGCTTGATAATCTATTGTATTCATGGTTTTGTTGATATTGATGTAGTTTTTAGGTTTTTTGCATTTTTTGTGATTAGGTGCAACATCACTCTTATCAATGAGAAAATGAGCCATTGGAGTGGTGCTCTCAAACTAATTCACTTGTAGCTGATAATGATGAAGCACTGTACAAAGTTGTGAAAAAGAGGTAAACTTAGTAAGACAAATCTTATCTCTAATTTTTTTTTTTGTAAATTTGCAATAAACATATGATGTATATCAATGTCAAGCACATGATAAGAAATATGAGTATGTAAATGCTTAAATCTACCAATAAAATTCATCACTTTCTCCTTATGACCTTGTTTACAATGCATCAAATCAGACAAAGAAATAGAAGGACTAATATTATTATGACATTGTTGTATGAAGACATTAGCAAGTTTATGAAATGCATCAATAGAATAAGGTGGAAAAGAGAAATATTATTGCAAATCTTTTTCATGGAAAGTGCGAGAAAACAACTTAGCTAAAATCCTTTGATCATGAGCATAGTCACTGCATAGAACTTGGAAAGTCTTAAGATGTGTTACAAGATCATCTTTACAATTATAAGTATCAAGGTGAGGCCTTTCATTTTGTAAAGGAGTGACAATATGGATAATGTCAAAAGACAAAATACTACCCTTATCACATGTAGAAACATCGAACTTAGATTGAGTGAAAGAAGCAAGTTGTTGTTGTAAAGAAGACACCGTTTGAGTTAGACTAAGGATAGTGGAATCATTAGAAGGGATAGATGGATTAGACAAATTTGACACACTAGGAAAAGTGTATGAATTAGCTGGAATGGAAGAAATCATGGGTGGAACATTGGGAACCACAGTAGAAGGATTAGCATAAGTGAAAGGAACACTATTATATGAAGGATGTGAGGTAGGAAATGAAACCAGTGGAACACTCATAGGTAAGGAAGGAATAAAAAGACTACTAAGAGGATTAGATACATGAGAAAAAGTAATCATGATATAAGGAACATAAGTGGAAATGCTAGAGATAGGCACATATATAGGCAAAATAGGCTCAAGAGTAGAAACAAGAGGAGATAATATAGCTTCAAAAGTAGTTGGAGTCAATGGATTAGCATGAGTAAAGAAAAGATGAGTAATACCACATAAAATATTAACACCGTGTTCATCATTACAAATCACTTTCTTAAGACCAACAAAATCAACAATAGTCTTAGTGTTGTGATTTTCTTGTAAAAGCCACTATGCATTTTTAAAATTTCAATAGGAAACTTATCAACTTGTTTAGGGATAAATCTTAAAGCCTCATCCTCATCATGAGATGAGTGAAAATATTCATTCTCCATAAAAGGGTTAGGATCATGAGAAATCATAGGGTCACTAAGGCTTCAAAGAAGAGGATAAGAAGAATCCTAATAAAAAAGGGCCATGAGTCTATGACTTCTCATAATAAGAATACTATAGGTAGGACTATAAGTAATAAAGATCATACACCAAACAAGTCAAGACGACCATTATGATATGAACTCCAATTTAATATAATACAATGAACACACCATAAAATTCAAAGGATAATCAAACACTACTAAAGAAAGAGTTGACGCATTCAGGTTGACCAATAAATGTGGTGCAAGAGATATGAATCAAGGATAAAAGCCCTAAGCTCATCACATAACCTACTCTATATATGCATATTTTGTTGTATTGTATTGTTAGTGTGTGATATAGAAAGGGTTAGAAAAGGAAATAAGAACCTTTCAATCCCAATTCCAAAGAACTAGGTCTAACAAAATTAATGCTAACCAAGTAAACAAGGAGCACTAATGCAAACTAGATCTAGAAGAAAAGAGGAAAGATAACCAAAAACCCTTAAAGACCTTTAATGTGTGTATATTAAATGAAGATATGAGGAATTGATAAAGGAGGGAACAAGAAATCACCTTTGAAATCTATTTTATGGTTTTTATAGCGACCAGGATGAGAGGGAACCTTCAGATTCGGGCTTGAAATTACACAACAAACAAAACCTGCAAATATTTTGCTAATATTTCAAGGGGAAAATAGTTCATTAGGGGTGAATTGGTTCATCATGGGTTCAATGCAATTCTAATTGACCATGTCCAATGCTGATTCTATTTTGCAGCTTTGAAGAAAGCCAAAAAAGGTACTCTGATTCTCAACCTGTTCGCCAATTTGAGATCCACAACCTATAATAAATAGGAGTTTTTGTTGTTGATGGTGGGTTTTCCTTGGTCAAACCCTAGTTTAGGAATTAACTTTGAATTGAAATAATTGAAATAACATGAATGTAAAGTAAATGCACAAATTCACCTTACAAAGTTAGATCTCTTGAATTGAATGCAATGTTCTCATCTTCACCAATGGATTTGGATCAAGAAGATGAAGATGAATGGATGTGGAATATGTGCCAAAGGACCTTGAAGAATATATTTCTAGATAAACTCCTTCAATTTCTTGAAATTATGCTTGAAGGCTTGAACTTGAATGCTTGAGAGCTAGAGCTTGTGGATGCTTGAAAATGTGAGAGCCAAAAGATATGTTATGAAAAATGGAGAAAATGGAGGGGTTTAAATAGATATTGGAATCAACTAACTCTTGTAGGATGACTTACATAGGAGTTTGTAACCTATTGTCAAGATATGAGATCCAAAGTAAAGGGGAAAAATGGGCCCCATCAGGAGTGCATTGCACTACTGATTACCATGTGCACAAACCTTGAGGACAATTTGGGGACCCCTAAACAAGTCTCATAATCCAAAAATCATGCCCAAATTTTAAGGAAAATCTATTTTAGTACTAGGATTAGATTCTAAGTGGAAAGGTGGATGGAACAAAAGGACCTAGGGGAAAATATATCCTACCTTGAGCTTATCACCATGAAAATAGGAGCTTTAAAGAGGATCTATTAAGGTATACCCCAATTCTAGCTAGGAGAAGGGATAGATAAAAAATAAACATGAAATAAACTTGCCATGTAATAGGAATCCACACAAATTTGACACAAGTATTCAATGTGGAAACCCTATAAAGAGAAAAACCACCTAAGAATCAGAAAGCCAAACATTTTCACTCTTATGAAGTGAGCTCTATAAGGAGCCAACCTTGTTAAAGGTTACATACACATTTTTAATGTGACCTTGTTAAAGGATTTGCACCAAAGATCATCTAGACTTTGTTCATTCCTTGAAACTTATAAATAATGACCTTCTCTAAGGACTTATAAAATATTCAACAAAATGACACCATATAGGATTTCAAAGGATTGTCAGGTCCACTTGGTTAAGAGATTTTCTACTATAATAATTAGAGAGTAACAATGAAATGATCTATTAGGTTTTAACACTACCTTGCTTGTTTAGATCTTTATTCTGTCAATCTCTTTCCTCTTTCAACTTTTGATCTTGTCTAGATAATTCACACACTTCACACATTAACTTAACACTTCCATTGCTTGATCTTCACAATGTAGTTACGCTTTTTTATCCTTCTAACTACCACTCCTTCTTCAACAACATCAACTATATTAGCATAATCAACAACAATAAACATTGTGTTCATCATTTAAATAGATTTTTTTCCATTCCTCTAGAATCTTCTAGGTTTTAGCACTCAATCACAATCATTACGTCTTCATCAAGTTCATGTTAATTTAATCTTGACACTCAAGAAATATACTCCCCCCTTTAACTTTGTGCTCCATTTCTAATTGTTAGATCTCCTTCATCAAATCTTCTTTGAATTTCTCCATCCTTTGATCTCATACAAAACTTCATTCTTATCTTCAAAACTTCTTGAACAAACTCTATTTTCATCAAATTTTAGCCTTAGATTAAATCTTTTCTAACTTGCTCTTTATTTTCATGCTTGATTAACATTAAATCTTCCTCAGCTAGAACTAGACTCAATTAAAACTGATCATTAGGTGCTCGGTGACAATTGTAGTAGCTCAGTTAATATTGTGGTTCTTCATTCACCAACCACACTATCTTTCTTATGCATGATCTCAAAACAATCAAATTATGTTAAACAATCAAATCAACATTATACTATCAAATTCTAACTCATTCAAGTGCCCATTGAATACCATATACTACCATACACTTACCAACCTTTACATCATCATCATACTTTTTTGAAATCCTCTTCGTCAATCAAATGATATAGAACTCTATTGAATTAGCATAATGTCTAACCAACTAAGGCTTGACACCAATGAGAACATAACAACTAATATGACTCTTTCACATACATTAATGACTGTATACACTTAAATTTCATCAAGTCAATTAATTAAATATTTTAATATTTAAATAATAAAAGCTCTTCTATTAACTTCAATAAATTGTTTAATTTATTAAGTTAATCCACCTTTATCTTTAATTAATTGAATGTTATATATTAAATTAATAATTTTCCTCTATTAACTTTATAAATTATTCAATTTATTAAGTCAATTCACTTGCTAATAATTAATTAAATATTTCTATATTTAATTAATATTATTCATCTATTAGTACTGATAAATTGTTTAATTTATTAAACTAATTCATCTGGGTCAGTTACAATATCCTAAGTCTCTCAAATAATCCTATTAAGTAATTTATTTAAATTACTTAATTATCTACTCACCCAAATGACTGAGTCTTTCAATCCACCTAAGCAGTCCAAATCATGTGCCACCTCATAGTTGCACCAATAATTAATTTTAATTAATTATTGAAAATCCTATTTATCCTCACACATGTGTCCTATTTTATGGGACTAAAAGAGGAGATTTGGCCTTGATTAACTCAACCTTTGAGATACATGTCTCTGAAGGACAAGTCCTCTTCCTCTTCCTCTACTAACTTGGAGTTAGTCATTCCACCTCATGCAGTCAACAAGGGCTCATGAGACACTTGTCCTTGGAGTTTTCTCTAGAGTTGGAGTCCTCTAAAAAGGTCTTGATGAGATGACTTCCAAGTGTCTTTCCTTTTCCTAACTTTCCTCTCATAACTCAACCAAATCCTTGATTTCCTCCATCTCTTTAATCAAGTTAATCATATCTGTCCATGTGTCCTTAATTATCTCTCCATTGTTAGATGTTGCCACCTAGGCTAGGGTCTATCCAAAGTCTATAAAAGGAACCTCTTTCTCCTCTTTTCGACATCTAGGATCATACTCAATTTTAGAATCTTGAATTAGCATTTAGAAGCATTCTCAAGCAACCAATCATCCATTTTCATAATCCATTTGCATTATCATCCATCTTCATCATTTAGTTGTTTTAGGATCATTCCATTTGATCTTGCATTGAAGTTCATAAATCTCCAACATCTTGAGGCAATCTTGTAGAAGGGAGCTGATCACAATTTGAGGGCTCACAAATCAAGAAGACTCAAGACTAGGAGGACAATGGAGGCAAGTTGCATATGGTAAGGAAAGGTAAATATTTCATTTTTGATTTGCAATCGTTCATTGTGTATGTGTTTATTAGCTTAGATTTGATATTTAGGCATTGCCACATAAATTTGCATACATCTTTGGTGCCCACCATGGGGCCTAGCCCCCAAAATTTGATCTTTGTTCAAAGATTTTAAGTGTGCAAGTGATGTATAGGTCATTTCGATGCTTCCATTATGTAAAACTACGCATCTATTCATTTCTATTGGGCTTTTATACATATTTGTGCTTTTGTTCAATACATCTGCACTTTTGTTCCATACAACTGCACATTTGTTTCCTAGACATCCACATCCATTAATCATAGTTGTGCATCCATTCTTTTGTGCTTTCATTTCATACATCTATGATTTTTTTCACATACATACCATTTCTTTTTCGCTGTGCTACTACTATTTCTTACTATGCTTTTGGTCTTTATAATTGTGCATTTGTTTATGTAGGTTGAATTTCATAAATTTCTAAGTTGCATTTGCTAAATTTCTAATATTCTGATGAGTTGATGTTTGTTTTGGTAGCCCTTTGGTCATTGTGTCAAAGACCCCTCAAACATATTTGATTGGACTTTTTTGTTTGTAGGCTGCTCTAAGGGGTTGTCAAATGAAAACCATAACCTTCATTTGGGCTAACAATATGACATGCTTTTCATTTTCATGTGTCTTCTTTAAATTAGATCATCATGTCAATTATGTCTTGTGGGCTAGCCACCTTCTATGTTGACCCAATTTTAGTATGAAGAAGTATCGTCTCCCCTTGCCATTCATGGATCTTGGGTGTAAGAGAAAATTTGTACTAATCTTTAGAGGGCTTGCCTCCTAAGAATGGCTTTAGCATAGCCGGTGAGAGGGAACAAATCAAGTAGTAACGAGCTAACTCCAAGTTCTTTCGATCCACGATAAATGAAATTCCATTGGGATGAAAGTTTCATGGAGTGGTTGTAATATTGTTATGCTAGGATGTGATTCTCTCTTAGTACTTGTGTGGTGCATTAAAATCTATGGAGCATAACCTCTGTAGACTGAGGGGTGCCGTTAACGGGTATAAGTTGTCGAATGCATAACCTTCCAAATAGATACACTTATTATGTTATAGATTGCCAAAAACCTTCTACCTACTAGTGCTAAGGGGCCCTAAAGATATCCCACACCTCTTGTGGCTTTTTTGTGGGGTAGTGATTCCTTGGGATTTCGTCACCCTTGGAAATTGTAGCTTGGTGTGCTTGAGAAGTGAGTGCTATAAGCAGGAGCCTATGCCTCCAAGCTACCATTCTATCCACACTGAGTTAGCATGACTGGATCTAGTCCAAGTGGGAATTCAACAAAGAATGTCCTAACCAACCTAGGACTGTGGTGTGTTTATGCATTGCATTTTATAAACACTTTTAGAATCATTCATCCTATTTTACATGTGTGCATATCTTTCTTGCCAAAAATCAGAAAAATAACCAAAAAACTAGAAAATTAAAAAAATAACAAAAAAACTAGAAAATTAAAAAAATAACAAAAAAAACTAGAAAAATCAAAAAATCCAAATCTTTATCTCAATATTCACCAGATCTGTGCATTTGTTAACAATAGTTGTGCTTTTATTCACTACTGTGCATTTAGTCTTTGAGTCTGTGCTTTCATTCTATTTATTGGCACTTTTATTAACAGTGTTGCACTTTTGTTTGTTACAGCTATGCATTTGGTTTATTTGTCTACACTTGTGTAATCAATAGTAGCATGGATTTGATATTTATTCCTACACATTTATTCAGTCTGTCTGTGCATCTATTACTGTGTATTTGTGATAGAGAGCTTGTGACACCTTTTCAAAAAAATTAGAGAATGTTTCAGGGTACCCATTTGATTTGTCCTTCTAGTTTGATAAATTTTTTATAGCTTTTAGATAATGAAACAACAGTTTGAACCTCCTTTTCAAACTTCTAGTCTACCATCCCAAAAGCTTGCATCCCTAAAATTCTAGTGTTGAATTTTTTTTAATCTTAGTGAGTTTCCTTATCAGATTTTATCATCCTTCATCTAGAAACTTACCTACATTTGACATTTTGAAACCTCTTTGTTTACATCATAGCGAGTCTCCATCTCCTATAGACTTAGAGTATCATTGTCTACATTCATATTTTTGACATTTGAACAAAACTTTCAACTGAATATTTCCTCTTTTTCCATTATATGGTAGTTAACACTAGAGCTCAAAAACTGAAAGCCCAACAACAATAAACCAACATGGAAGAAACAAATACTTATGAGAACCCTTGGCCCACTGAAACTATTAGGTCCTTTAGACAATCAATGGATGATGAACCAACTAAATTAGAGATTAAGAAAGACATGAAAGATCCTAGGTTTCAGAAAATAATGGAAATGATATTAAACCTAGATAAATAATGATATTTCATGGCACTTGTAAAACAAGGTGTCAAGCTTCCTATCGATTTCAATCTCAATCAACTTAAGAACACCTGCAGTGATCAAGAACTTCATCAACAAGGTTTAACCCCACAATATCTTTTTCAACAAGGTTCAACCTCACAAGGTCCTTTTCCATCAAGTGATCTTTTGCAAAAAAATATTGTGCCTTCCCAAGGATTCATTCACAAAGTTCCTCTTCTCAAATTACTTTATTAGGTGCAACATCCCAAGTGTTAATCCAAAAAAATAGTTATCAACAAGATTTACCATTACAAGAACCCCTTCAACAAGTTTATACCCAACAAAGTACTCCTCAACAAGGTATAACCCAACAAGGTCCTAGTCCACCTATGGTAACATTACAAGGACTTGCTCAACAAGGTTATACCCATCAAAGTACTCCTCAAGAAGGTGTAACTCAAAAAGGTCCTAGTCCACCTATGGTAACATTACAAGGACATTGTCAACAAGGTTATGCCCAAAAAAGTACTTCTTAACAAGGTTATACCCAACAAAGTACTCCTCAACAAGGTTATACCAAACAAGGTCCTAGTCCACCTATGGTAACATTACAAGGACCTCCTCAATAAGGTTATACCCAAAAAGTTACTCCTCAACAAGGTGTAACCCAACAAGGGCCTAGTCCTCCTATGGTAACATTTCAAGGACCTCCTCAACAAGGTTATACCCAAAAAAGTGTCCCTCAACAAGGTGCAACCCAACAAGGTCCTAGTCATCCTATGATAACATTACAAGGTCCTACTCAACAACCAAACCATCACATATCAAGGATCTTATAAACTAGGGATGACCCCACAAGGCATAACACAACAAGGTTATCCTCAACATGTTCCTTCTCAAGGTCATAGTCAAGAAAATCCTTTTCAACAATTCAACTCAACATTTCAAGGATCTCATCAACGAGGACATAAAATTCCTAGTATGATATTTTAAAGTTTAAACTTTCAAGGAATGAATGTTCAAGGAAATATCCCACATAGACATACATTATTATTAGACCCTTTGGTACAATAGATCCAAATTCTTAACGACAAATCCAAGAAATTCAAACTGGATCTTCATCCAAGAGATACACCTTAGAAGACATATGTCCATATCCTTTCAAAAAAAGTTTGGTTACGATTCCATTTCCTCCTCATTTTGAGGTTCCCAAATTTGATATATACAAAGGGAATACAGATCCACAAGATTATGTTAGAGAATTCTATGCTGCCTGCATTGAAGTAGCTCATGATGAGACTTACCTTATGAGACTATTTCTATGAATCTTGGGAGGCCAAGCTATGGAACGATTTTTTAAGTTACCGCATGGTATTAAGTCTTTTAACAAGTTAGTTGATATGTTTGTAACACACTATTCCTAGAACATTAGACATGAAGTGATTATGTTAGACCTTTGCAACACAAAACAAAAGAATGGAAGTTAATCACTCGAAAAATTATCATGCTTACTGAAGTAAAAGATTATGAACCAAAAGTGAAACCATCATGGTGGAAAGATGATGACTATTGTGAATTCCATAGAGACAAAGGACATAAAACCAATGATTGTCAAAGATTAAAGAACATGATACAAGACCTAGTGGAGAGTGTTGAAGTAAATTTTGATGGACATACCTCAAATGACACACATAACACATTCAAAGATCCACTTCTAGATCATGATAAAGGAAATTCCTCCAACGACAAAATAGAGAAACAAGCCAGTTACAATACCACATCCTATAAGTACATTAACAACCTATCTGAATGTGATCCTTCTCAATACTATGCCAATGTCATTACCTTTCATGAGAAGGATGCATCCAAACAAGTTAATGCTACCACTAGAAATCAAGAAAAGGTTACAATGCAAGGTGTTTCATCAAAACCATCTACATCTCAAACCAAATATGTCTATGTATGAAAGTCTACGCCTGAAACATCAAAATAATACCAAATTTTGGACCAATTGAAGAAAACACTAGCCTAGATATCTATATTAGAGCTTCTACAATTATCCACATCCCATAGAGAAATTCTTGAAAAACTTCTTACCGAGACCACAATACCTACAAATCTAGACCACAATAAATTCCAAGCTATGGTGGGACATTTGAATACACCACATTTCATATCCTTGTACAAAGTTACAAAATCAAAAGAGTCCTTATAGATGGAGGAGCTAGATTGAATATCTATATTTTAAAACTGGTATTTGCATTGGGATTTTCTAAAAATGCAGTAGATCCTAAAAAGAAAACCACAATCAAAGCTTATGATAAACAAGAAAGAACATACAAGGGATTAGTTGTGTTACTTATCAAAGTTGGTCCTATGGTCAAAGATGTACCTTTTCAGGTCTTGGATATGGAACTAGCCTACACTATTCTCTTAGGATGTTCCTGGATTCACTCTATGCAAGCAATACCCTCAACATTCCATCAATGTATAAGATTCCCTCCTAATGGGCAAGAGATAAAAATTAAAGGAGATCCCAATCCTTTTCAATATTGTAAGGCCTTGAATTCATCAAAAAATCATCTCATACCATACAATTAGGTTATATCTACTTCCCTTAGTCAAGACCCTAGCAATCTAGCATCTACTTCCAAGTCTTCAGATATAAAAGTTGATGTCAAAGAACAGAGCATGGGAGAATACACCTTGGAACAAAATTTTTGTATCACAGAGTTACCCTTGTCTCCCAGATCATATGGTAGATCATTGATAACAAAACAATGGTTAGAATCACCTCCTACTACTATTCTTGGCATGTTTTTGAGTGGTGGCACCTTAATTGATGAAGCAAATGACAAAAATGCTAAACAATTCCTGTACAAAGAAAAGAAACAAGAGATCATCAAATATGAACATATATCTCCAAAGCATTATGGAAAAGGATATGATATTTTAGTAAGAATGGGATAGAAATGAAGTGAATCCCTTGGCTTACCAAGAGAAGGTGTCTTACAACCCATCTTCAAAAAGAGGGATACCACAAGATTGGGATATAGATCAGATCAAACATTTGAAATTAAAGGGAAATAGAAGGTCACCCTAGACTTAATATACTCCAATCTGCAGTCTTCTCCTTAGACTTCACATACTCCAATTTTGTTTCTCTTGAACTTGCTCCCTCAAGTAATGATACTTGATAGATATGTGCCTAGTTTTTGCATGTATCATAAGATTATTTGATATGTCAATAAAACTTTTGTTGTCACAATAGATAGTAATAGGTTCAGTGACATCCTCTTGCATACCTTCCAATAGTTTCTTCATCCATACAATATTTGAATAGTTAATAGCAACAATATCATACTCAACTTTGTTGAGCGATCATTTTGCATGTGCTCAATAACATAAATCCTTTCGAATCTCTTTCTTGAAAAGCTAATCAATGACCAAGTCCAAGGTTATAAATGGCTATTTTTCAAACTATTGGGTAACTCAATTGAAGATAAATGTGTTTGTTCACAAGGGGGCCTTTGCTGGTACCAACCAATCTGCACAATTTTGCTGAAAATGTAACCACAAAGGAAGATATATTTTTGTATTTTTTATTTTATGATGAATGAAATTTTATCAATGTAACTATATGAATTCCTATTTTAACTAAGTGTTTGAAAGGAAAATAACAAAGATAGAGTAACAAGAGATTTTAAGAAAATTACTAAAAGGGAAATTCCTAACGGACATAAGCCAAAGTAACAACACGTCTGTGAATTAAATTATCAAAATAATCTTGGTAGAAAACCAATGAAATTAGGAGAAATGCTTTGTCAACTCCACTAATGCAATAATTGATGGGAACTTTAATAATAACCGATAGATGTTTCACGTTTCGTCAAATTGTAAGGCCGAAAAAAGGTGTGCTCACACGAGACAAAATGCTATGTAATAACAAAGATGATCCTTTCTCCAATTCGTCACAACAACAAAATTTGTTAACACAAGGAAAACACGAGAATTAAAAGACCACACAATTATAAAAACTCAATAAAACTATGAGCTCCATTATTATTCATGAACATGAATTCACAAAAATAATAGACTCTGAGAAGATTTACTACACTCAGAATGAGAACACCAATAACATATATTATTGCATCAAAATAATGGCTTGGAGTACATATTACATCCATGTATTTAAAAGAAAACATCTCATCCCTTTGTGTTCGGAGTGAGAACTCTTCTAGTGCAAATTCATGCCAAAAACTAATAAAATAATGCTATTTACATACAAACTGACTCTCTAAATGATGTTAAGTAGATCATCACCCTTATTTATATCAATTAATGGGTGCATGAGCCTTTACATGACTTAAAAGAATAAAATAATGAGAAGATAAAAGATAGAATCCATGAGATGATCTAGAAGTCTCTAAGAGCTATAAAAATGGAAGCTCGATCTTCTCTAGGTGTCTCTAGGAGTTGAGTTGCAGTCAAAATGTGTTTTTGATGCATGGAATGCTCTAAAATAATAATTGACAATTAACTATCGGCACACCTCTTCTTTTTCAAAACTGTTAGTGCACCTCTGAAGAAAACACACCTATGCACTTGGGCACCTTGGTGACAGGACTCAAAAATCCAAAAATTCTTCTAAGAGTCAAAACTAGATTTCCAACATTTGGATTTTCTTCCCCTTTATACCAAAATGATGTCTGGATGTTTTCTTTTGAACTTATCTATTATCTTTGTTACTTCGCTAGCTTCCATTAAATGTAATGAATCATATTTGTTCTTAACTACTTGCTGGTAGTTACTTACTTATATTCTGGTATCCGCAAAATCCTTAAGCTCAATATCTAGTTCCAACCATGCTTCTTTAGTCTTAAATGTTTTTTGCACATCATCTTCTGACAAAGCATTTTCAAATGTATCTCTGAACTGTTGAGCAACTATTTGCATTGAGGAAAGCTTGGTCTTCAACTCATCTTCAAAAATTTCAAGGCTAGTAGTTTTGTAGTACTTATCCACTTCCAAAAATTGCTCTTGAGCTTTATTATTAATCTATTGGATTCTTTCATGTAATCCTTCCATGACCTTATTCCCCGATGATATATTTTCTATCCAATCATCTAATTTATCTAACTCTTCCATGGATTATATCCCCATCAACATTTGGTACCTTTGTCCTTTGATAGATATGAGTGGTTGCAAATCATTGGCCTAGGTACACACTTTATCCATTAGCCCAAAATCTTGGTTTATAATGGAAACCAATTTGTCAACATTAGTCTAGATGTTGTGCAAAAGGTTCAAATTTCCCTATATTTTTGCACTCCCTTCTACTCAAAATTGTGATGCCATTGTTGACATGCATCCAAAAATGAATCCATTTGTGGCCCTACCCATTTCAAATCCAATTTAGCTCCAAGAGCGATCTTAGGATTATCCAAGTCTATAGGTCCCACCACTTCATTCAAGTAATCTCTCAATAGCTCATTCTACTTTTGCAACATTATTAGCTCTAACTCATTCCTATCCAAGTGTGAAAACACTTGCTTGAGGCCGATGGTAATTATTACCTTTGTCATATCCACCGTGGGCTTTCCCAATATCACCTTCTTCATCTGGTAATCCAACGAAGTCAATTCTTTGGTGTTAGCATGAGGAGGGGGAATGACGATATGTGTTAGAAGGTCCCGATCTTGATTCTTCATAATAAAGGCAAGCATTCTAGTATCACCCTTAGGTGGCTTAGGCTTCTTCATTACTTTTATTAGTTCTATCATTCCCTCCTCTTCAGTGAGTTCCATATGCTTCTTTTGTCAAAACATGACCTCCTTCTTCAACTATGATGGTGTTCTCCCCATTGGTGACATGTATTGTGCTAAAGAAGTTTGTTCTAAAGCAGTCTCCTTTCCCTTATCACTCCTCTCCAAAGTCTTCTTATGTCAAGAAAGATCTTCAGAGAGAGTTTCTATATTATGTTGGGGCAAGGACCTAGCCTTTGCATCTGGAGGAACTTGTTTTCTTCTGCTATCAATCCTTCCTCAGATACTTCATCGATGTGCAACTATACATATTCTCCTTCCTCTATATTCTGACTTTCTGTTTCCACTTGGATTGTCAAAGGAGGTGGAGCTACTAGTCCTTTATCCACTATTACTACCATGTCTTGTGCTTATGATGGAAGAATTATGAGAGATCCTTGAGGTAGAGGAGGTAATTGATTCCAATCCTCTCCTAATGGTTCATTCCTTAGAGTATCCCTTATCTTGTCTCCTACCATCTCAGTGCCTATGGGCATGAAATCAAAATCATAGAGGTAAAAAATGTCTTCTCTATCACCTTCCATTTCTGCTATCCATTTTTTTTGTTCATCTTCATAAGTTTCAACCTAGATAGGCTCCCTAGGGACAGATGGAGGTGTTTGAGTTGAGCTTCTCCTTCTCTCCTCCTCTCCAACCATAGCCAAGTGATTTCTTTTATTCAAGGGGAAAAAATCAATTTTTTCCTCTTCTTCTTAATTCTCCACTTCACGAATAGTTTCTGGCACTTGTGGGGAGGAAGTGCTCTTCTTCTTTTATTTTCTTCTTTTTACACCTACCACCATTGCTTTTGTTCAAGCTCTCTTAGGCATCGAAGGGGAAGCTTCTTCTTCTAAGGCTTAGGGAGGTGGAACTAATTCCTTTTATTGAGATTCCTATTTTTATTTCTCTTGGTGAGCTTTTTCTAGCATTTGTTGGGCTTCTTTTTGCTAGGCAACTAGTTCTTCTTGAGCTTATGTTTCCTGGGCCTCAACCACTTTCTTTCTTGCCCTAGGGGCTTCCCTTTTCTTCTTAATTTTTCATTTTTTGGTGTCAAAATACTCGACATCCTTCTCATGTTGGCGTACCATTTTTGGCCTCACTAGTGATTTGGCAAGGTAGGTTGATATAGTGACTTTTGTTCCCTTTCCCTTCTTCGGTCAAGCTATAGCCTGAAGAGATATGGCCTGGGGAACTGGATCCATCCAAAATGATTTCCTAATCTATTCACTTGTAATTTTGACTACATGTTGACCCTAATGACCCATGTCATCATTCTCCTCACACTCTATTTCTATGTTCATGATGGTCCAATCATAGATCTTATCTCTGTTGTATAAGGGATCCATTATCTCAGGGACATCTTTATCACAGGCCTTTAAGGGTATCTCTATGTTTAGCACTTTTTCTTTCAGGTGTAGACTCATTCTACAATAGTCCCTAATACAAACATTATAGTCATCTACTACATTCATCTAATGATCCTCCAATGTTTCGTCATGTACAAATTTCTTCCCTACTAGATGTTGCACCATCCCAATATTATCAAAATATGGGTATGGAGCCTATAATATTGTAGGGGATATTGATCCCATTCTGAGTCAAAAGTAGCAATATCTTTTTTCTGTTTTACTTTGAATGCTCCAATGGTGATCGACCATACCTATGTTTTCTTATTTTGTTTTGATGCAGGGAGTTCCCCTTAATACCATAAACTCATAAAAGAAACAAAGAAACAACAACAAATGTGAGAACAAAATATGGACTTCTTATTTGCACCGCAAACACAGAATTACAAAATTCATAAGTACAATGTGCTAACCCAAATGGGTGCTTTAGTACAATAATTTGCAAGACAGGTTGCCAACTATCACCCAGAGCTCTCCTAGACAATGTTTTGGCCTTTCTTAAATAAGAAGTTTTATGCTTCCTGGGAAGGTTTTAGATGCTCAAACTTAATACCTAGGGTTGAAAGACCCTAACAAAACATATAGAATCAGCCAAATACATCTTTGACAATTATTTTAGAAGTTTCAGGTAGCCCAACTTCCGAAGGCCTTAACTCACAAACCGTTGCTCCAATTGACTATTATAACCACTTTTTGGAAATGCTAGCTCCTAATCTACAGATTCAAAATTGTGCTAGTGCCCTTCCATTGAGTTTTCAGATCTCATTTGTTCACTCTAAGGCCTCTATTGGTGAGCTTGAAGAGTTTTCTACAAATTTTTCCACCCAAAATATGCAATAACTTCTCCAATACTTGAGCTCGAGCAATGAGATTTTTATAGTAGGCTTATATCTCTAAAATGAACCTTCTTGTAGAAAATGAGAACATTTTGAGCTCATATGAAAAACTTACTAAAAATAGCAAGTTCCCATAAATATTAACCACCCTGTCTACTAGTCCTTATTAAAATAGAAAAGATTGAAAACAAAATATTTTTAGGTGATGCAAGATTGCCCTTACACTTAGGATGCTCCTACCTCATGTTTTCTCACTCTATCATATGTAGAAGTGAGTTGATGGGTTATCTCAAGCAGTATAAGCTTGTCTAAAGGGTATCTTAGGAGCTTTTTAGGACATAAGAGAGTAGCAACTACCCAGAGATAAGTAAATGATTTGAATTGAATGTAGTAGGCACCTACTTCAGTTATCCTTGTAACAACCTCTATTGACATCTTCTTGGCATAATTTCCTTTGATAAAGCTAATGATGGCAAATATGAAACCATCATTTACCATTTTATATTCCACACTTTGTAGTGGGAGCTTCTTCTTCACCACCTGTGGATATACTACATAGGGCCAAGCATTTGCATCTTGAATGCTTCCCTTTCTGTATAACCATGGGTAGTCAGTGGTCCTTGTTTCCAATAAATATACCATGTAAGAAGTCATACAAAAGTAGGGATCATTCTTAATTGTGATCAATTGCTCATCTAAATTTTCACTTAGGATAGTGGCCCAATCAATAGGCATCTTTTTGATTCTAATGGTTTTAATGAAGTGCACCATCCATGTCTCTAAGTGACCTATTGTGGGAAGGCCCATGGCTCTACTAAGGAGTACTATTGAGTAGCTAATATCATCGATCATGTATCCCCGTGTCATGTCAACCTTTCCTATTCTTTGACCCAAGGGTGTCTTGTCAATTAGGTACTTAGATTGTACCAACTCCTCGACCTTTGCTTCGTTCTCCCTATACCATCTATCTACACCTTCGTAAGATATTTGAAGGTATTAATCTATCCTAGGGAGGTGGGAAACCTTCTCAATGTTTCATGGTCTAAGGTCGAGGACTATCTCTCTAGTCACACTCTTCATGAGCTTCTCCTTTGGCACATAATGTTAGGCCGGTATCATAATCAACTCAAAATATTGTATTGATGTAGGGTGTGAAGTGACGTTCACTAACCCACTTCAGATGAGGGTTGACGCCATTACTAATCTCCCTTTTGGTTTGTTACACAGGGTGAGGAAAGCATTCTAGTCAATGTGTTCTAACTTTGTGTCTCAGATCTCTGTGTGTTTTTCTTGAAATCTGGATTTCTTTGGAGCTCCCTGGTATTTGAATGCTACTAGTTTTGGTTCCATCTTTGCTACCATAGAGGATCATGATGATGCCATCATATTTGTACAAAGGGGGAGAAACATTAGTATCTTGATGTCAGAAGATCTTAATGACGCTCAATTGTGATCCAAACTAATGAAAAATTGAGTAAAATAGTTAAATTGACCCTAAAAACCCCTTAAAGGTCCTATTTTTTGCATTAGCACACCTAGCACACCTTTGCAGGTGTGCAATTGTACTTTAGAATGGGCCCATACAACACAATGTATGCAATCGTGCACATGCACAAGGTGTGCATGTGCATAACTACGCACATGTGGAGTTTTTCATGTGAAGGTTTTCTATATTTTTAAGAAGGGGAAGATTAGTTGGTGGTTTGTTGTGGAGAAGCACACCTTTTGAGGGTGTGCACATGCACATGTGTGCACCTCCAAAAGGTAATGTTTATCTTGGAGAGGTTGGTCTTGGAGAGTTGGAGGTGTAGAGGAGTGTGAATGTGGAGTTGTGAAGCTCTCAAGGGTGCAAGGGTGTGATTGCAGAGAGGGGGACAAAAGATAATTTGAAGAAGAAGGGAAAGGGTGTCTAATTATAGACCTTGACACCCATATACTGCAGACCTTCGAGGGTGCACAAGTGCACTTTTAACACTTTTAAAACTAAAATCCCCCAAAAATTGATCTTTTTTCCCCTCTAACCTACTCGATACTGCCCGATAGGAGACCAGGGTATACCTAGACCTTAATTGGGTGCCTTATAAAGGTTTTGAAACTAGGAGGTCACCATTTTGTGACACAAAATAGGGCATACATTGTGAGACCAAAACAAGCTTCAACAATAGATTGCAATATAAAACTTTATTTCTCACTCAACCATGTAATCAACCTTTCTCCTAAAAAGAAATCTCCACCAATAGTGCTCTTTTTGTCATCACCATTTATTGCCCAACCAACACCAGTATAAACTCTAAGCTCAAAGTCGCCTTCTTTTTTGTACCATGGTTGATAGTCTTATGTTCCTTTCAAATATATGAATATCCTCTTAATTTCATTTATATATGTCTCCTTAAGATTAGATGAAAATCTTGCAACTATTCCAATTGCGTATACAATATTAGGTTTGTTATGTACAATATATATTGTAACTTCCCAATCATTGATCTATATTATGTCTCATTCACTTCAATAGTGTTGTCTTTCTTACATAATTTGCATCGAGTGACCATTGGTGTCCCAACTGGCCTAGCCATCCATACCAAATGTCTTCAATATCTCCTTTATGTAGTTAGATTGGGTCACATATATGCCAACTTGTGTTTGATGAACTAACCATTGTAAAACCTAATCTCACTGAACATAGACATCTAAAATTATTCACCCATTTAATTAGAAAATTATTTGCATAACAAATTGTTACCACTAAATATTATATCATCAACAAATATTTCAGCTATTAGGACCTTGTTTTCAACTTCACTTCTCAAGTATAACTTACTATTATGACTTATTCTAACAAATATAATTTTGATTAGGTAACAATAAAACCTTTCATACCATTCACTCATCACTTGTTTCAATCTATACAATGCTTTGCTCAATTTGTATACTTCTAATTTGGCTCCATAAATACTTTAGATTGTTGAATGTAGACCTCTTCTTCCAGTATTCCATTTAGAAATGTAGACTTAAAATCCATTTGATAGACTTAAAATCTCTTGTAAGTTGCATAAGCCACTAGTTCTCTAACTCCTTGTTAGGATTAACCACAAATAGAAATAATAGTTACATGAAAATATAACCAATATCAAAAAATAATAAAACCCACAAATGAGAACACAAGACACAAGGATTTAAAGTGGTTCACCCAATCCCTGGACTACATCCACTAGCAACAAGTCCAATATTATTATTATCCAAGTGTTGTCCCCAAAAATTCTCATGAGGGAATTTCCCCTTGACACCACCCTATACTGCAATAGGGAGCGCACTTGGGGCATTGCCCTAGGGCCCCGCAAGGGGCATTGCCCCTTGATCCCATCTTGTGGGTGCTGCCCCCAAACCCTAGTAGAAATAATATGGGGAGAAAACCACATCAAATAAACCTCCAATTCTGATTGGGCTCCACATCACAATAATCTCCCACTTGGAGATTGATCATAGCACTGCTAAACCTATAGCTCCTACTAGAATATCAAACCACCCTGGAATTTGTTGTTCATTTATTTTGTTCATTCTAAAAGACTAACTAAAGCTGAAAAGGAGTTCATCTTCTCCCTTGTTACTACCTTAGAAAACATATCAGTTAGATTATCATCAATATGTATCTTCTCTAGCTTTAACTCTCCATCATCCTAAACTAACTAAATGAGATGGTACCATAACTGTATGTGTTTTGTCTTTGAATGGAAAGAAAAATTATATGCAAGATGAATGACACTTTGGCTATCTGTGAATAAATAATTATCTCTCTGTGGTGTCCCAATTCTTCCATGAAGAGCTGAAGCCATTTAATCTCCTTGGTTGCCTTTGAAGTAGCAACATACTCTACCTCTATAGTAGATAAATCATTAACCTTCTACAACCAAGAAATCCAACTCAGTACTGTCCCACCAATAGTAAATACATAGCCTGTAGTACTCAGCTTGGTATCAATATTCCCTGCCAAATTCAAGTTAATGTAGCCTTGTAAATCAATAGTAGAGCCTCCAAAATCTAAACACTTATTGGATATTCCCCTCAAATATTTGAGAATCCATTTACCTACATTCCAATGTTGAAGCCTTGGATAACTCATATACCTGCTAACAACTCCCACTGCATGTGCAATATCTGGCCTAGTACATACCATAGCATACATCAAGCTTCCTACAACCAAAGCATATGGTACCTTGGACATCTTATCCTCATCTTCTTCTGTCTTTGGACACATCTCCTTAGTTAACTTCAAACAACTAGGTAAAGATGTGCTAATAGCTTTAGCATTCTCTATAGAGAAATGTTGCAAAACCTTCACAATATAATCAATTTAAGATAATGCCAATTTTTTGTTCTTCCTATCTTTGCATATTTTCATACCAAGGTTTTTTTTTACCACCCCCAAATCCTTTATAAAAAATGAATGTGCTAATTGTTCTTTTAAATCCTTAATGTGATCCATGTTAGACCCAACTAAAAACATATCATCAACATATAAATATAAAATAATGTAGTTGTCATCATCTAACTTCTTAAAATAAAAAAAATGATCTGAATGACTGATCTAGTGGATAATTTTAGTAAAAATTGATGTGTCTTCAAATCTCCAAATTTTTGCACCATCAAAAATATCTCAGCATCCTGATTCCAACACAACTTGAACGGAGCAAAAAGGAGTTCGTTTGTGCAAGTTGCACTCGGTCAAAGTTTTGGTCAACAGGTAGACCAGAGGGATAGATAAGGGCAAAATCAAACCACCTCAAAAGTGGTCAACAATGGGTTTCAAATTAAAGATCTCGTCACAAGCTTTTCGACGACGTTCGTTTCGTCAAAAACGGACTTCATATGTAAAAGTTGTGGAAATTTGAATTTTGGAGGTAAAAAAAACATCATTTTGAATTATGATGATGTCATGGTGGCATTTACACATCATTGGCAAGTGGATGGAGGACTTGGGTCAGTGGGGGTCAAACTCCCAACCACCCTTCTACCAAAATAAGACTTTGCCATTAGGCCATGCAGAGTATTCAAAATACATTTGTCAAACTTTCTATTTCAACCATGCATGCCGCCAAAGACTTTTTAGATGGCCGCCCATGGGGTTTGAAACCCCGACCCCGCGGTTTCTAAAATAAGCATGTGCTGACATGCCACTTATGCAAGTTAAGATATTGATAGCAAATGTTTTATTTAACCTATAACCAAATGCCGTACCCACCTTAAAATAGCCTTTTTGGTTAATTATTTAACCACCAAAATTGTATAAATGCCAAAATGTAAAAATGGCAAAGGAGATTTTCAAGGGGGGGGTGTTTTGTTTTATTCCCTATTATTAAATTAATTGGTTTTGAGCCAATTTAAGTAAATTATTTTGTATAAAAAGGGGGGTAGGATGTCATTTGGAGGCAACGGGAAATTAAGGGAGACTTGAGAGAAATTGCTCTTGATGAAGTTTTTAAAGGAATAGGGAGATTTTTCTAGGAGATTTTTTGGAGCCATTTTCGTACTTTAGAGTATTGTTATGCTATCGAAGTGCTAGAATAAATGGTCTTCTTTGGTGCATATTTGTAATTGATTTCTAGAGATTAATCAGATCGGTCGTACTCTATTGGAGCCAACCCAGAGACGTAGTCATGTTTGTGGCAAACTCCGAAATCAAACTTTGTTTGCACTTTCTATCTTCTTCTCTCTTTCAATTCTGTTTATTTCACCTCAAGCTTTTGAATTTGTGATGCTTAATTTCATTTATGTTATATGTTTTAAGACTTTCACTAATTTGATTTTATTTAAGCATTCAATACTGCAATTAGTCTAGATCCGTCCATCAGATCAAGTGGTATCAGAGCTCTGTTGACTATTATTGCAATTGTTTTCTTGAATGCTAACAAGATCCAGGATTCAAAAGGGCGAAGGCAAGCTTAAAGAATTTAATCCTGAGATCAGGAAGCGATAATATTTCCAAAGATGACTATTTCTGGAATGGAGGTTCCTGATGAGATCAATGAGCAAGAATTTCGAAGAGCATTCCTTGAGATGAAGGCTAAGGTGGATATTCTTTTTCAAGAGAGACAAGAATGGAAGGAACATGAAGGAGGTTCGTTGAAGCAAGGAGATCATGAAGACAAGATAGGGAAACATCATGGAGATGGTGATAAGCAACAAGATCCATCATCTTCTTCTTCTCCTCCCTCTTCTCCTTCTTCTCCATCTTCTCCTCATTCTACTTCTTCTAATCCTTTCAAGAGTGGGTATAAGCCTAAGATCAAACTAGATGTAAAATTTAACTTGCCTAAGTATTGTGGTGAACTTGATGCTAAAAAATTGGATGATTAGATTCAACAAGTTGAAGTCTATTGTAGAGTCCAGAGACTATTAGATGATGTTGATAGGATCCAATTAGCTACTGTTCGATTAGGAGGTACAACTTTAATCTGGTGGGAGAGTAAGACTAAGGCAGAAGTTTCACAACATGGTAGAGTTAGTTTAACTTGGGCAGAGTTTGTTAATGCTCTTAAGAAGCAGTTTTATCCCTTAGGACATATGCAAAAATTAATGATGGACTGGCAAATGTTTAGGCAAGGGAAAGGTCAAACTATCCAAGAGTACACCCCTGAATTTAGGAAAAGGGCTATTGCTTTGAATGTTCCTTTGTACACCTAGGATACTTTGTTGAAGTTCATAGGAGGTCTTCATTCCTACCTTAGACATTCTATTTTGGTATTGAACCCTTGTAATTTGGATGAAGTGTCTGTTCAAGCTACACACTTAGAGTCAAGGGGTAAAGGATCATTTATTGATAAGTTTGATAATGATGTAAAGAAATCTTCTAAGAATGTAGAGACAGAGAAAGGAAAGAAGGCAGCTACAGTTAATCAGGATGATAAACTTTCTTGCACTCATTGTGACAGGAAGGGTCATGATGAATAACATTGTTGGAAGTTGCATCCCGAATTGAAGCCTAAGTGGGCTCAGCAATTTGATTAGAAACATAAAGGTAAGGAGAAAGTAGCAAATGTTGTTATGGATCTTGGTTCAAATTCAGACGATAAGACTAAGATAATAGCTATGGGTTTGAAAGGTAAAGCTCCTATTTCTAGTGTTTCTACTGCTAGTTGTGCTTCTACTTCTAGAGTTAATGATTTCTCTAAAGATAAGAAAAGGAATGAGTTGTTTCATTTACGGGTTGTTGCTAAGAACACTAAAATTGATGCACTCATAGATAGTGGATCTCAGGTTAATCTGATTTCAAAAAATGTTGTAAGGAACTTGGGATTGAAAACTACATTACATAAGAAACCTTATCCACTAGGCTGGATTTGTGAAAATGATAAGTTGCAAGTAACAAGACAATGCACCTTAAGATTCACAATCACTAGTAAGTTTGTGGATGAAGTACAATTTGATGTGGTTCCACTAGATATCTGTGGGATAGTGCTTGGTAGCCCTTATCTTTATGATAGAAAAGCAATTTTCTACAGTGAGAAGAATCATTATCACTTGTTTAAAGATGGCATTCAGTATGTTGTACATTCTCACAGGATTAAGACTAATCGTTCTTTTGCAAACACAGGGCAGTTAAAGAGGGTAATTAATGCAAGTAAAAAGTTAACTCTTATGTCTGTTAGTACAAGTGGTTCTACACTTGAACTTGGAGTAGCTAACCAGGGTCAAATGTTGCAAGATGCACCCGCAGTATAGCATGAGGGAATGATGATTGAAAGCATTGATGGTTCCTTGGGTAAAAATGTTCCTGTTGTGAAGGATCGATATGTTGTTGATTTATTCTCTTTCATTTTTGCATTATTGTTTAGCTTGATGCTAGTCAATTTTTTTTGGTTAGTGGCTACGACAATTGATGTAGATGCTTATGGAAGTGATAGAATAATGTTTATGATCAACAATGTTGTTGCAGTCTTCATTGTGCTTGTGAGCTAGGTATTCAAATGTACAGATGATACAAGACAAGTGGGGAGGTCAAGTCCTCACTTAATGTTAGAGTAAATGTCACTTTTGGAGGTTCAAAAGGTCTTCAATGAGGAGGCCTGATCCGGTGGATAATTTTAGTGAAAATTGAAGTGTCTTCAAATCTCCAAATTTTTGCACCATCAAAAAGATCTCAACATCCTAATTCCAACGCAACTTGAACGGAGCAAAAAGGAGTCTGTTTGTGCAAGTTACGCTCGGTCAAAGTTTTGGTCAATAGGTAGACCAGAGGGCTAGATAAGGGGCAAAATCAAACCACCTCAAAAGTGGTCAACAATGGGTTTCAAATTAAAGATCTTGTCACAAGCTTTTCGACGACGTTCGTTTCATCAAAAATGGACTTCATATGTAAAAGTTATGGCAATTTGAAATTTTGGAGGTTAAAAAAACATCATTTTGAATTCTGATGACATCATGGTGGCATTTACACATCATTGGCAAGTGGATGGAGGACTTGGGTCGATGGGGATCGAACTCCCAGCCACCCGTCTACCAAAATAAGACTTTTCCATTAGACCACGCAAAGTATTCAAAATACATTTGTCAAACTTTCTATTTCAACCATGCATGCCACCAAAGACTTTTTAAATGGCCGCCCATGGGGTTTGAAACCCCGACCCCGCGGATTCTAAAATAAGCATGTGCCGACACACCACTTATGCAAGTTAAGATATTGATAGCAAATGTTTTATTTAACCTATAACCAAATGTCGTACCCACCTTAAAATAGCCTTTTTGGTTAATTATTTAACCACCAAAATTGTATAAATGCCAAAATGTAAAAATGGCAAAGGAGATTTTCGAGGGGGGGTGTTTTGTTTTATTCCCTATTATTAAATTAATTGGTTTTGAGCCAATTTAAGTAAATTATTTTGTATAAAAAGGGGGGTAGGATGTCATTTGGAGGCAACGGGAAATTAAGGGAGACTTGAGAGAAATTGCTCTTGATGAAGTTTTTAAAGGAATAGGGAGATTTTTCTAGGAGATTTTTCTAGGAGATTTTTTGGAGCCATTTTCGTACTTTAGAGTATTGTTATGCTATCGAAGTGCTAGAAGAAATGGTCTTCTTTGGTGCATATTTGTAATTGATTTCTAGAGATTAATCAGATCGGTCGTACTCTATTGGAGCTGACCCAGAGACATAGTCACGTTTGTGGCAAACTCCAAAATCAAACTTTGTTTGCACTTTCTATCTTTTTCTCTCTTTCAATTCTGTTTATTTCACCTCAAGCTTTTGAGTTTGTGATGCTTAATTTCATTTATGTTATATGTATTAAGACTTTCACTAATTTGATTTTATTCAAGCATTCAATACTGCAATTAGTCTAGATCCATCCATCAGATCAATGACACCTATTGTATCCATGCTCATGCATAAAACTATCAAATTTCAGATAGCATTTCCGAGGTGCTTGCTTCAATCCATATAAACTTTTCTTCAATCTGCACACGAGATTCTCCTTACCCTTGACCTCAAATCTATGTGGTTGTACCATATATATCTCTTCATCAAAATCACCATGAAGAAAGGTTTCTTTAATATCAAGCTACTCCAAATGCAAATCTTAAGTAGCCACAATACTTAAAATAGTGTGAATAGAAGTCATTTTAACAACAAAAGATAATATATCATCAAAATCAATGCCCTTTTTCTATGCAAATCCTTTTACAACTAACATGGCTTTAAATATTTTCTTACCTACATCCTCTTCTTTCAACTTGTAAAACTATTTATTCTATAAAGCCCTTTTACCTGCAGGTAACTTGCATAAATCCCATGTCTGATTTTTCAGCAAGGAGTCCATTTCTTCTTTCGTTGTAGTCTCCTACTGAATTTTTGTATCCATATGCACAACTTCATCATAACATTCAGGTTCACCAACATCTATTAATAAAATAGAATATAGAGAGGGAGAAAATATTTTTGGAGGTCTACTTAGCCTTGTTGACTATCTAACATTCACTGGGGTGTGTGGTAATTGTTGTTGTGGTTGTTGTAGAGCATGAGGGACTCCTAGAACATCTTCTTTTTGAGTATCATCCAACACTACATAATCATTTTCTTTCTTCTCATGTTTTTACAACAGATCTGTGTACAATGCTTTCTCATTGAATATGACATCCCTGCTTCTTACAATTTTACAATTTTCAAAATCACAAAACCAATAACCAAATTCATCAATTTTATATCCAATAAATGCATATTTCTTTGACTTAGCTTCCAACTTCTATTTTCAAAATCTGTGTGCAAATGCTTCACAACTGAAGGTTTTGAGAAAAGAATAACTCACCTTCATACCAATCAATGTTTCCTCTATAATACCACAACCCAAAGGAGTAGAGGGACCTCTATTAATAAAATATACAACAATATTAATAGTCTTTTCCCACATGTTCAAGGATGGCGCAACATGCAACCTCATGCTCCGTGTATTCTCCATTATTGTCCTGTTCTTGCGTCCAACCCCTCCATCTTCTTGTGGAGTCCTTGGAACTATTTTTTGTCTACAAATACCATTAGAGGAACAATAATATTCAAATTCTTTACTATAGTACTTACCACCATTATTAGATCTAAGACATTTTATCTTTTTACCAATCTCATTCTTAACCAAGCATTTCCATTTCTTAAAAGTTATAAATACATCATATTTATATCTAAGGAAATAAACCCATGCTTTTCTAATTGCATCATCAATGAATGTAACATAATAATGAGAGTCACCAAGGGAAGACTTTGAAGTTGGTCTCCATACATCTATATGCACAAGCTCTAATTTCTCATTTTTCTTTTCCTTCCCACTCTTCACAAAACTAGCTCTCTTTTATTTTCCATATAAAAAAATTTCACATAAATCCATATTGACACATTTCAAACTTGGTAAAATTTTCTTTGAATGAAGTAATTTCATAGCTTTCTCACTCATGTGCCCAAGCCCATTGTGCCATAGTGTTGTATTAGAATATACAACAATTGTTTGTTCTTCCTGCTCAACTGCAACAACTGTTCCTAAACATTCATTTTTCTTTGAAATAATTAAAGTAGAAGGAACAATATGACTTTTACAAAGATATAAGGTGCCTAATTTCACACCTTTTTCTACTACAAGGGAACCTTTTGAAACCTTCCAATTTTTATCATTAAAGGTAACTACACAACCCTCATCAGTTGTCTTGCTGAAATTAAATTTCTACCCAGTCTTGGAACATGTCTTACGTCATGTAGTAGCTGATGATTCCCATTCTGTAACTTAATCATAACTTATCCCTTTCCAACAATCTAATAGGGTTCATTATCTCCCAAATAAACAAGTCCAAAATCCCCTTGGACATAATCAACAAAATAACCTCTATGGGGTGTAGCATGAAATGAAGCACCGGAATCCAAAACCTATGAATCATCAACATTTTCTAAAGAAAGAAGCAAAGCATCATCTTCAGAGCTCTTACTTACCACATTTTCCTCCTTGTTCCCTTCTGGTTCATCTCCTTCATTGTTCTTTTGAGTCAAACAATATTTCTTCTTATGCCCTAGTTTACCACAGTACCAACAATCTCTTGGTCCTCTAGATCAAGACCTCTCTCTTTGATTTTCCTCTTGATTTCCCACAATTTTTAGAATTACTTCCTCTCTCAGTCATTCTACCTCTACTTTGTGTGTTAAAAGAACTTCCTAATGTAGATCCACCTAAAGTTTTCCTATGAGTTTTCTCACCTAGAATAACACCAATTACATCATCAAATTTTAGGGTATTTGATCCAGAAATAGAATTACTCACAACCATTACCAAGCCATTGCAACTTTCTGGCAAAGAACACAAAATCAAGAGAGCCCTAATTTATTCATCAAATTTAATATTCACAGAAGATAAATGACTAGTAACCGTATTAAATTCATTTAAATGATCTACAACATATCCTCCTTTTATCATCTTCATATTAAATAAATTCTTCATGAGAAATACCTTATTTTAAGTGGAGGGCTTTTCATATAGCATTGCTAGTTTGCATCAACTCTTCTGTATTAACCCCACCCTATATTGCAATAGGGAGCGCACCTTGGGTGCTGCCCCCAAACCTCTGTAGAAATGATCTAGGGGGAAACCTACCCCAAATAAACCTTCGAGTATGATTAGGCTCCACATCACAACAATCCTTCCAATATAGCTATAGGTGCAAAGGTCTCTCCATAATTAATTCCTTCTACTTGGGCATAACCTTTACAAACAAGTCTAGCTTTATTTCTCACAATTTATCCTTTCTCATTCAAATTATTCTTGGATATCCACTTGATTCCAATCACATTTTTTTCTTTGGGTCTTGGTACTAGTGTCTATATTTTTTTTCTCAATTTGATTAATTTCCTCATTCATAGCATTGATCCAATCATCATTATCAAGTGCATATTTCATAGCTTTTGGCTCAAATTTGGTAATCAAACATGTATTGTCCTTTCACCTTACTTTTTGTCATGATTCCAACACCCTTGTCTCTAATTATTTTATCTTGTGAATGATTCATTCTCACATACTTTGTTAAGATAGTTTTAGCTTCGTGATCGCTAACATTATCGTTTCTTAGTTGAGGCTTAGTATTCTGCTTGGGTTGTTCTATCTGTGGCTCAGGTAATGCATGTTGTTGCTTGATAGCTTTCTACTTTTTCTTGGTGTACTATTGTAATGAATTATTTTGGTTCTTGGGTACAATAAAAGTTGTATCATCATAGATATACACAAAATTTTTGTAATCCTCACATTCATTATTTCTCTCCTCATCATTCTTATATGCAAACTCATCAATTCTAAAATTTCCACTTTCAATCATTGTGCTAGTCACTTTATTCAAACATCTATAAGCCTTTCTCCTAGTAGAGTAACCTAGGAATATGCATTCATTACCATCTGAATCAAACTTCACATTCCTTTCATCTTTATGATTATAACACCTACTTTCAAATATTTTCAAATAACTTACATTTAGTGTATGAAGACACCAAATTTAATATGGCGTCTTGTTTGTTCCTTTCTTCAACTAAATTCGGTTGAGAGTATATACAAAAATGCTTAAAGCTTCTCTTTATAAAATTTGTGCAACTCCTTTTCAATCAATAGTATTCTAGCACAATCAACAATGGATATGTTCTCTTTGCAACCTATTATACTATGGTATCCTCGGTGCACATAGCTATCTCTTAACTCCATGCTCAACACAAAAGTTAGTGAATTCATCAAACATAAACTCACCACCTCTATAAGATCTCAAACATTTTAGTTGTTTACAAGTTTCTTTTTCAAATCTAGCTTTATACCACTTGAACATTTGAAAAACATCAAATTTCAACTTTATAAACATAATTGTAATCATTCAAGAATAACCATCAACAAACAATATGAAGTATCTATGTCCATAGTAGCTCTTAAATTTTATAGGAACACACAAATTAGTATGTAGAAACTCCATAATATCATTGGATGAATGTGACTTACTAGAAAAAGCTAGACTTAGTCATCTTACCAAGTTGACATTAGTTACACATAGCATTATCAAGTTTATGCAGGTTCAGTTTGCTTCTCACTTTGTTTTTTCTACTCACTTTGACCATATTCTCAAAATTTACCTGAATCATCTCAACACTTTCTATTTCTATTAGTCCATTGAACACAAGATTAGGGATTGTCTCTTGCTCGAGCATAATGAGTATCCAACCAAGGAAGCTAACCCTACTGAGGCTACAAAAAATGATGAAGGAACCACCATCATTAAAAAAGGTAAAAGAAATAATGATGCTAAAGTAGTTTCCTCCTCTCAAGAGAATGGTCTAACCACCTCTAGTGTGGCACTTCCCGTTTCTCTTATTCTTTTGTCATGCCACCACCTCCTTCAAACCCTAGTTCTCAAGGAATGATAGATTCTATTGGTACTGAGCCTTGACCCAACTTGGTCTACATGCCACAAGTGACATCCATGATTTTCACATAGTCTCTTCATTGCTCTTACAATCCAGAAAACTAAAGTGAGCATTCCAATAGTAGGGATAAATAGAGGTTCATCTCCATTAGAGATCCCTCTCTTGACTCTTCCACAACATTCTTACATAATAGTTTCTCCTCTCTTGGGGACGTGGATGACATGCAAGCAAGTTTATGATGATTTTTTTATCTTTGAATATGTGGGGGCTAAAAGACCTCCCTCAAAAATATTCTATTCATGATACTAGGTGTAGGCTTGGTCACCTAGATTTACTTTGTTTGCAAGAAGTTAAAATTGTCGAGTTTCTTATCAACTCATCCAACTGTATTATTTGGTCGGATAGTGCCATGTTTTCTTCCTAGCATGAGGCTGGCCGAGGGTGGTGTAGTAATTCTTCTCCCACCTCATTTAATTTCTTCATTTATCTTGCATGGTTTAGATCCCATGTAGAGAATTATGTGGATTTTTTTGTCTTCTACAAATTAGTCCTTCGGTATTGTTAATGTTTATACTCCTAATGGTGCAGTGGATTTTTCATATCTGTGGCACTGGATGGTAGATCATATGCCACCTGTCACTTGGGTTTTATGTGGGGATTTTAACATGGTTAAGTTGGCTACTGACAAAGAAGATATTTTTCCTTTTCAATGGTTAGTGGGTGAAAGAGAAGCCTAGTTCTATATGCACAATAAATTGGGTATTTTTGATCCCAATGCTAACTGATCCTGGTGGGGTTTGGCATACTTGGTCCAACTTTAAATTTGGTATTGATAGGGTTTTTAAAATGCTTGATTGTGCCATACTTACAACTCAAGCTTTCTTTTCATTTTCTAAAGATTGGGAATTCCCTACCACTCCTTTAGAGGATGTGACTTTGTCAGATTACTTTCCCATTTTCTTTTCCATCATTTTGAAAACAACTCAACCTCATACCTGTAAAATGAAATTTTTCCTCAATGCTTCTTTATTGGCAAATGCTCCCACCTCTGCTCTTATCTTTCATATCTAGAATCTTGAACCTCAACCCCATACTCATGTTGGGTGGATTCATTAGTGGAATGACACCATCACCCATACTACGAGGTTTCTTTGAATTTACAATAGACAGTTGGCCAAGTACCATCAAAGATCTTATGAGGCTACTACCAATGATTTCTATATCGCTTCTAAAGCCTTATCTATGTACCCTTTTGATATAGCTTTGCAAATCTGGCTTGCCAACCTTTGTCACTAGAAGAAATTTATAGATAGCTATGCATCTTAGAGCTTAGATCAAGGCCTTTCTCCACTGGTTGGAGGTTGGTAATCAAGATTCAAAAGAATTTTTTCATGCTCTTTGAGTCTTCCATTATTCTATTCACATCAAGAGAATCAAGGAAGGTCAAAAAAAATTATGTGAGCTTCCTGATATTCTCTAGGCTTTTATGCACCATTATAATAACGTCTTCATTGTGCAAGGTTATTCCATTATATGAGAGAAAACTTTGCAAACCTACATTTCTATTACTTCTAACAGGCTTGCACCTGAGCAACATGTTTTTTGTGAGAAATGCTTGCAATTTTTTATCTTAAAGAGGCTATATTTTCTATGTTGGATAAGAAAGCTCCTGGGTGTGATAGCTTTCCTTGTAAATTTTCCAAACTTTTTTGGGATTCCATTAGCCCCGATTTCTACAAAGCCTATCTTGAAGCCTTTCAAACACATTCATTAGGGAGTATAATTAACTAAGGCAATACAAAATTTATACCTAAATTTGGTGACCCAAAGGATATTTGCAACTGGTGTCCCTTCACTCTCTTGAATGTCTCGTAAAAAATCATCATCAAGGCCCTCTCCCTCAACATGTGATACCTTTTGCCATGGATTGTGCATCCTGAATAAATTGGATTTATCAATTCTAGGTATATTTTGGATAATATCATTGCAGTTTGGTAAGGTGTGGAATGGGCTAATCAATCTAAACAACAAACCTTATTCCTAAAAAAATGATTTTGCCAAAGCCTATGACCAGATTGAATGGCCTTTCATTCTGGCCTTGTTTCCTACAATCTATGCAAATTCTCTTTGGGGATGCATTTGCATGAATCAACATTAATGGGTGACAATCCAAGACCTTTGGGATAGTCAAATCCATTCACTAAGGGCATCTTATAGGGCCTACTTTTTATGTGTTGGTCATTGAAGGGTTTTTCTACTTGCTTGCTAATGTCATTTTGGCAGGTTGGGTCCATGGAATTGCTCTCCTAGAATCCTCCAACTAATTTTTCAATGGTCACATCATTAATGATTCCTTTCTCACTCCCATTGAGGAGGATGAAAATATTGCCAACGCCTTAGAATTCCTGGACACCTTCTACTTAGCCTCTAGCTCAACCATACAGTGGCACAAAACTCTTTGTTATAGGCAATTCTTCCTGCTTGGTCCACCTTGGCTTGCCCATTATCAATGAAAATGGATTAATCATGGAGAAGTATTTTGATTCCTTGGCATACCTTTTTTCTTGCAAGCTTCCCCTTTGGAGCTTTGGAATGGAATCTTGGCCAGGATTGAGAAGAAGTTAGCATATTGGATTACCAAACCTCTTTCCTTAGTTGGAAAATTTTAGATTTGCTCCAAAGTGTTGGCTGCCACTCATGTGTATTATTCCTCTTATTGGGTACCTTCAAAGGCCTCCTGTCTCAATCTTGAACATTTGTTTCCTAACTTTCTTTGGGCTTCATAAACCTCTCATCATGACTTCCATAGGGTAAAGTGGGACTATCATTGTCTAGCTAAGGAGTCAAGTGGGTTAGGCCTACTTTGTACCCAAAAGAAGGGTATTTCCCTTTTATGCAAAGTGGGTCATTCATACCCTCACTGGAAATGAGGCCTAGAAAATAATTTTGTGGCATTGCATTGTTTCAAGCTTCCCAGTTAATCAACCTTCTTGGAAGGGGATTGGATCTCAAACCCTTTTGATCAATCTCGAGCTTGTGAAAATCCAAGGTACCTTTGTTGCTAAGAGAATTTGGAAGTCTTGAGAAGCCATCAAGCCACGGCTCTAAGGGATGGAGATGGGTTTAGAGATGCCCTATCTATGTGATGAAGGTGCTCCCCTTAATACCATAAACCATAATAGAAACAAAGAAACACCAGAAAATGCGAGAACAAAGGACTTCTTATTTACATTGCAAATGCGAAATTACAAAATTCACAATTACAATATGCTAACCCACACGGGAACCTTCATTATAGTAATTTGCAAGACAACCTGTGAACTATCACCCAGAGTTGTTCTAAACAATGTTTGGGCCTTTCTTAAATAGGCAATTTTATGCCACCTAAGAAGGTTCTAGATATTGAAACTTAATAATTAGGGGCAACAGACCCTAACGATACATATAGAGTTGGCCAAATACATCTTTGACAATTATTTTAGATATTTCGGGTAGCCCAACTTTGAAAGGCCATAAGTCACAAACCATTTCTCTAATTGGCTATTATAACCACTTTTCAGAAATGCTACTTCTGATCTACATGCTTGAAATTGTGCATGCACCCTTCCATTGAGTTTTTGGACCTCATCCAAGCACTCTAAGACTTCCAATGGTGAGCCTAAAGATTTTTCTACAAAAGTTTCCACCGAAAATCTATAATAACTTCTCTGATACTTAAGTTGGAGCAATGAGATTTTTATGGTATCCTTACAACCCTAAAATGGACCTTCATGTATAAAATGAGAACATTCTGAGTTCGTATGACAAAATTACTAAAAATAGCAAGTTCCTATAAATAGTAACCACCCTATCAACTAGTCCTTATTAAAATATAAAAGATTGAAAAGAAAATATTTTTGGTTGATGCAAGATTGCTCTTATGCCTAGGATGGCCCTGCATCACTATAAACTAGTAGAATTTATGGTGTTCTCCCTTATTTTTTGTTCAAGGAGTCCCTTTGGCTAAAGTCCAAGGAATTAGTGTGTTGTGTTTTTGCAAACGTGGCATTGAGACTTCTAAAGATTTTTTATCTAGAGTCATTATGAGCCTTCAGTTGTGGGAAGATATGTAGATGTATTTTTGGTTACCCCGTTCAGATTGGCAGACATTTGATCTTCTAATTTTTGTGGTGCCTCCACATATGTTGCACAAGCTTGGTATTCAGTCAGTCAAACCTTGGTGGAATGATTGAAAGTGGTATCCTGCCACTGCCATGACCAACTATAAGCCCAAGTTGGGTTATCAGTGGTTGGCTCCCCACTTGCCTATGGTGGACACACTCAACCATGTTGGTATTTGCAATCTTCTCAGAAGACTTGGAGACTTAGATTTACTACTACTTGGAAAGTTATTACTGAGTTGAAGATTGCACACTTTGCTTGGTGCATCCTCTTTCAGGGGTTGTTGTTGGGCCCTTGGCTTAGACATTTGGGCATTCTTGACCCTAGATACCCCTTTTGCGGGCAACCAAAAACCTTTCTACATATTTTCTAGTTTTCTAGATGTGCCCAACAATATTGGCACTGGATTCATGATTTTTTCAAGCCTTTGCACCTAGAAGCCTTTTCTTGGCATATAGTGTTGCTGGGGCATTCACCTAAGTGTCCCTTTAAGTACTCTCAAATTTGGCATGCTTTCATATTGGAGATTTTGTTCACTCTTTGGAAAGATCAAAATATTGTCTTATTTTATCACAACTTTCTTGACATCAATGTTTCTATATAAACTAAAGTTTTCATATGTAACAATGTAATGATGTAGATACAAGTACAAATTGACAAAGTTACACTAGAGGTGGCCCACTTTTATGATCTTCTAGTTCATTGGGGAAATGCTCCATGTATGGTGGCTAAGGTGATGCTTGATTCTTCCACTGGAGACCATATGCCTCCCCATGGCCATCGGTGGGGCCACAGTTCTTCTACTCACTACTCTCATAGCCCTAGGTCATAGCCTCCTCACTACTCTCCCAATGGTAGTTTTAGAGTTCATCGACACACAATTTCTCCTCCCTTAGGGCATGGTTATAGCTGATGCTTAGTGGTTCCTCCTGTTTTTTGTGCTCTAGCGTGACCTTCCTCTAGCAAGGATCCTAAGTGGTCTTTCTCATGTTTGGACTTAGCAATTTCTCCTCCTAGGCCAGAGGGAGATAAAGAAAAAGAAAAAAATGATGATGAAAATGATAGGTGGGCTCTTCTTGAGCCATCCACTAACCCCATTGATGTATGGGGTTTTGATGATTGTGATCCTCCTCCTTTGGTTACCACTACTTTTGAAACCTAAGGGCTTGATATGTTGTTTTTTGAGTAACTAAGTTTTTGGCCTTTGGCCATTTGAACTTATGTGTGGTGATCCTTGTATCCCTCGACCCCTTTTTTGTGAATATGTAACTTTATTATTATTTTAATAGAAAGGGACTATTTATAAAAAAATGCAGTCAATCTACTGACCAAACCATCAAGAGTGAGATCATTACCATGCATAGCTCTAAATTCTTGAATGATAGATACTCTTATAGCATAAATAGGCAATAATGTTCTCATAACTTTACTTACAACTTCTTTATTGCTAATGACCCATTTGATATCTTTGATGGCACTCACAACTTTCGTGATTCGGTTAACATATTGAATGCTTCTTTCATCCTCATTTCATCATATTTTCCTCCTAGAATTTCTAATTTTGTTCTCAATACATTCTTATCTCCACCATACACAATTATCAACCTTTCCCCCATCTCTTCAATAGTAGCACAATCTCTAACATCACCAAACTCAACATTGTTCAGTGTAGAAGCAATCTCAATCATTGATCTATTGTGTTCTTTCTTCTGGTTCATCTCCTCTATTGTCACAGGAGGGTTTGGAGGGGTGTACTAGTTGTCCAGATAATATAATGCATTGTCTCCAATCCTAGATAGACACAACCTCATCTTTCTTTTCCATGAAGAGAAGTTCTCTTTGTTCAACTTCGATACCTCTCTCTCATACATATTTAAATCTTTAGATTAAGTCCCTTCAAGCTTTTCCTTCAAGTACTCGACTTTGATACCAATTGTTACATAACTAAGAGGGGGTCTAAATCATTTATAACTAGTTATCTTAAAGCCCTCAAAAACACTTTTCATCAAATTAAACACATCAATATTTTAGCCTATAAGCTTGGTAACTAGATCTAACATCAAAACATAAATTGATATAAACTTTGGAACAAACTATCAACTTATTATACCAAGTATTAGAGTAATCTTCCATCTTATATTAAGTTGTAGCAATAAACAATAAACATGAAATAAACTTGCAACACAATAAGAATCCACACAAGTTTGACACAAGTGTTTAACATGGAAACCCTATAAAGGGAAAAGCCACCTGACAATTGATATAATTCTAGGGGATCGATTATCCCTAATATTTAAGAAATAGGAAAGGGTGATGACAAGGAGGTCTCCTCTATTAAACCCCATGATAGAAGTACATTTCCTCAATTGTTCTACCCCTTGCTTGATTAGTTAGGAATCCACCTTGGTTATGATTGTTTACATGTTAAAATATACCTTTCCAATAGTTTTCACTAGAAAATACCTCAAAAATAAACTTAAATCCAAAGATAAAAGGATAGAAAATTTCACAACTAAAATAAATTTAAGAGTGGCCACAATAGTAAAATTTTAGTTAAAACCAATAAGACACATCCCTGAGGCAAAATAGGACCATCAAAATGAAACTTGGCTAAGTAGCCCAACATTACGTTGCACATTTTTGGCAATAACAAGAAAAGTAAAAGAATTCTCAATAGGGGATCCAAGTAAAAATTCATGTTACTTTATTATTTTCATATTAAAAGGACAAAGTGACTATACCAAGGTTACTAAGGGGGAGGTGGATGGTAGATTCCCTAGTTACAATAGAAATTAATGATGGACATTGGTTTATAATTAGATTGGTGATCCTACAACTATTTAAATAAAATCAAAATTGATCCCATGAAACTTGGGACATGATAGATAATTTTTGTGGCTTCACAACGTATGCCCCATTTATTCATTAGAAATAGGGACCCCCCTTTCTTCCTTTTTTCTTGAGTCATAAGACCCAAATCTTCATAATAGGGTGCTTGTAATGCTCCGCCCAGAGATCCTTGGAACAAGGATTCAATTCAAGCCAAGATAAAAAGAAATTTACAAGTATGAATGCACATGACAACATCATACATGGATCACAAAGATCGCAACGGAAGACTTCACCACAATCCTGGCAACCAATGAATCTCTGAACACCACTAACAAACTAACACACACAAACAGAGGCCAACAACAACCACACACATGTTAAGGGCTCAAAGAAATGACCACTCATCAAGAAAACACCAAGTTGGGGTATAAATGCAAAACCTTGAAATTTGGCTAAGTCTGAAATCTTGAAGCCTTGAAAATTGGCTAAGGTTGAATTTTTGAAGCTCTGAAATTTCCAAGAATCTTTATCTTAACTCGGAGAGGTCTAAAACCTATCTCAAAAGATTCATTTTGAACTGGAAAGGTGTGAAATCCAATAAGGTGTCCAAAACCAACTTTCAAAACTTCCTTGGCCAAGCATAATTGCTCCCTATTTCTTGCGTGAGAAAGTGCACTGGTCTCAAGTTTTGTGCGAGACTTTGCATCACTTTATGCAATACCATGCATCATTACGTGCGAGAAAGTGCATGGCTCTGTGTAAGGATTTGCTACACATCGCGTGAGGATTTGCATCCCTATGCGAGGAAATACATTCTCACACGAGGAAGTACATTGTCATGTGAGGAACTACCTTTCCACGTGAGAAAACACATCAGTGCAACAAAAGAGCATAAATAAAAAGTATAAAAACATGAAAACCTCCACACCAGGGAGTACCAAATCCGCATAAATTGAGGAATGAACACTTGAGAGCATAAACAACAAGGAAAGAGGAACATCTATCCATCTAAACCAAAGTAGTAAAGAATGTACTGAAAGCAACATCGCAATGTATAGAAATAACATCACAATGAACAAAACAACTAACTAAGTACGTGGTTCCTCCCAACAGTCAATAGCATCATAAGACCATGGATCCTATCCATCCCTTGCGCGTAACATCTCAAGTCATCGATTAGATCATTGGTACTATTATAATAGGGACGTCGCTACTAAACATGCTACAATATAAGCATAAGGAAATCTAACATGCTAGTAGTAAATCATAAGATGATCCTTCAAGTAGATAACATCACCTATCACATGCTAATCATCATAATAAAAAAATCTAACATGCTAAACCAATAAGCAATAGATAATCCAATACAACAATTCACATCATCTAGTCATATGCTAAACATCATAATATGGGAATGCATCAAATAAAATAACAACATCTGAACATGATATCCAAGCATTCCAATGAAAGCATAAATCAAAAGAAAGCATATTTTAGAACTCAAAGCATCAAGTGAAAACATCCAACAATAGTTGCACTAGGATAAAAGACTATCTCTGTACATCGGTCCCTAGCAGTGGTATAGGTAGCTATGCCTCCCAACCATTTGGTACCCATAGGTCCACACCCACCATGTTGATGGAGATAATGATCCAACCACAAACACACAAAAATAACATCCATGGCTAACACTCATGCCAGATAGTATGATGGTTGTAACCAAGAACCTAAGATAATGCAAGTAGTATAGGTCCTGGTTAGACACTCATAGGCTACAAAGTAGGGGCTGAAATCATGGAGAGTCACTTGGCATTGACAAGCCCAAGCTCAGATCGTGTGTCCTCAAACTTAAATAGGTGCTCACACATTGTGTCCTCAAACTTAATTGGGTCCTCACACATATTATTATCTTAAGTTTTATTACCATTCACACATTTTATTTAGTTATCACTTATATAAAGCTCCCTCTACCAACCCATGGCGCCATGATCATCAAGTTGTGAGATAGAAGCCCCCTCCATATGCTACCCTACCCTACCCATGCTCATCCAACGATGAGTTCCCGTAGGCATGCAAATTCCCAACCCAACCCTAATGATCATAACTTCTGAAAGTACCATGGAAGATCATCCCTCACAAGTAACTCGACAAATGTACGTGCACGTACTCGTGTGTGGTGCACCACCATCACAAAGATCATAAAACAAGGACTAGAGGAGAACACAATGCAAAATAAAACATCCAATCAAAATCAACTTGGGAGGACTGATTCTACACAAATCCCAAAGCCAAAAAAAATGTACATCATAAAATCACTCAACTGGCCTCAATCCAAGAGTATGGATTCTACACAAATCCCAATGATGCAACAAGACCAAACATCATGAACTCACTCAATCGGCCTCAATTCGGGAGTATGGATTCTACACAAATCTTAGTGTCCACGAAACAACAACAAAGGTCTAAAATAAACCATAACATCAAGTATAAACATCACTCAACTGAACACAACATCGAGAGTACGAATGTGACATGCATCCCAATGCAACATAAAAGTGCAATAGTGGTATGACTGATATCATAAAAGATCGTCTAGGTCCACGAGCCACATTGTGCCAAGAAAACTTGAGAAAATAGGGTAGACGCAAAATGAGGTAAAAACCCCAAATTGTAAGAAAACTTTGAAATTAAAACCCATTTGACCTTTGGGTACAAAAACCCAAAAAATCTAAAAATAAACAAGTTCAGACACCATATGCAAAATGACCAGCTTAACGGTGCAAAACCCCAAACCCTCATCTCGAAAAATAGGGAAATGTTCGTACCCACCCAACCGAGTAGAACTAGCATACAAAAATGGAGGTGAACACTAGTTCTCAGCCTCCAAAAAAATGGCTACCAAAAACATAAGTAGAAACGAAGCTGAAACAATAAAATAGGAAAGCCCTACCTCACAGCCAAAAGGAAAAAACAGGAATCTGAAACATAAAATAAATAGCTCGCAGAAATAGTTGAAAATCACAACAATCCAAGGTTTCCCCGAGCTAGATCCAACGAGCTCAAGCTCGTGACGATCCCACACTCGTAGCTCCTACAAAAAAAAAAACAATAAATCCTCATGAAGAGGATTTTGGGTTTTACTCTCCAACTTTCTAATTCAAAAGTCAGAAGTGAGAAATTAAATTCCTTTTTCGATACCTATTGACTTTTTGAGCAAATAATTGATTAGGGCAATTAACCAGCCAACCTAGTTAAACCCCAAATAGACCCCAAAAAAAATAGGCTATTCCTAGAAACAAGAATTCATCTATGGAAAAGCTGCCAGAAATTAAAATAAATCAATTAAAAAGCCTGAAAACTCAAAAACATAGAAATTTCCTTAACAACTTTTGCAATAATGTGAAACTCTAAATGCACAGACACACTCATTGGTCTAATCACATAATGCAAATGAGTTCGTATTTAATAATCACCAAAAGGTTTAATTAAACAATCAAAATGAGGATACGTCGACCATACAAGGACGACATTGGTAAAATATGAATGGTTGAATCACTAACTCCATGTGTCACTACTAGGGATATAAATCCTGCACACTAAACAACACGATCAAGTGAAATTGCATATAATAACATAGCCGAAGTAATAAATGCATTAAATCACCTAATTTAACCATTTATTTAATTATATTAAAATAATCTATTTACATCACTCTCGTTTGCATAAAGCATAACAACGCAGGAATGAAGTTTATAACCATAGCATTAAATCCATCAGATAACATAATCAGAAATATATCCAAATACCGAATAACCGGATATCATCATAAAACACACTGTCATCTCAAAATGGCATCAACATGAAATATGATCAATTAAACAACATAGTAGTGTAAAATATATGATATTGAAATCAAGGTATAACATCTGACCCTCAGGTCATCTCACATGTAAAACCTAACATAAGTAGATATCCATAGCACATAACCAATGAATCCAACATGGACAATCCATTTCTAACTATTTAAGCATTTAAGAATGGTTGTTTAAACAACAACAAGGAGGAACTTAAAACACATAAGCAAACACCGTCATAAACATGACTAACCATTGCTATAGGAACCTAGTCCAAGGTAGTAGGTAAAAAGTACACAGTGCAATCTTTGCACACATCTCAGGGTAATCACAAAACAACCCCAAGATACCACATCAATCCTGGTAACTACTAGCACAAACCTCAGTGAACCATAAATCACATCATAATCTCATAAACAACCATAAGCATAATCAAAGAAACTGATATAGAAACATAAATCAAATCATGTCAACGATGTAGACCACTCATGGTCACAATCATGATCCCATCTCAATGAAAGATCAACAAGGTTGCATCCATTAGAATGACTTACAAAATTCAAATGGGAGAGGCACTACAGTGCTTTTTGAGGTGCCTCAAAGAGTAGGACACAAAGTCCTAGGTTTGGGAGTCAGGAAAGTGGTCTTGGACAGATCTTACAAACAAAAAAGGGCATTTCAAGTAGTTGAAGAAAAAGGTGTGCATGCACCTTGCGCACACGCACACCCTAAAAAGGTGTGCAACATGTGTAGGTCCCCCAACTGCACAAAGTGCACAGTTACAATTGTTTATACCTTAGTAAGGTGCACAAGGCCCTCTCGCCTATAAATAGGCCGATCAAACCCTCATTTTGCACCTCATTTTTGGCCTCCCAAGTCTTGTTTATGCACCCTCACACCTTTTTTGTCTGCAGTTTCCAAATTTGCACACCCTCACTCATTCACAACTTCAAGGTAAGATATGTAAATGCACACACATGTGCACCTTCTCAAGTGTGCACATGCACCATTTGGAAGCAAACCATGGCATGCTGCACACCTTGACATGGTGTCCAGGGTCTACCCCTCCTTTATGCTTAGCCTAGGTGCGAAGTTGCTCACATGCACAAGTGCATAACTCTACAAGGTTTTCACTTTTGCACTCCTATTGCTACAACCCCAGGCATTTTGTGCACCCTACACACCTTGCATAGGCATGCATGTGTGCAAGGTGCACACTTTCCCTTTTTTTGTATTCCAAACTCCCAAATCTCTATTTTAGTTAGATTTTTTAGTTTGTGGTCTTTGTTTTTTCTTCATGTCATGACAATACTAAAATTTGAATTTTGTGCAGGTAATTGCAACATCCTCATCATCCACACCATCCAAGGCATCACCTAAACCTATGGCCTTCAAGTTCCAAGGAGTGCCAAATAAGTCCTTTATTGAGAAAAATTTAGAACTTCATGATACTGAGCTCATACACATTGACTAGAACTCCTTCCTGGTTCTCTGCAACAAGCCCCATGAGCAGTCTAATATGGTCACTGCAATGATCATAGATAGATTAGTCAGCACTATCTCTCACCTCACTTCAGTACAATCATCAAAACTTATCATGACCCTCACCCAACATTATGCGCTTGATGAGAGGTTGGTGAGGAGTGTGATAGGAGAGCTAGTTTTGGACCTTAGGCCAGAATAAATGGAAAGGGTCTTCCACCTACCACCTTCTAACCACTTCTATAATATCTCATATGAGAGTGTTGATTGATGGTACCAAGAAAATAGGGCATAGCTGGAGGAGATCCTGTAAAAGAAATACATGATTAATTAGATTCCCCATAAAAGGAGACCTGGAAAGATGGACCTTACCCGAGGATACATGATATCTGACATCAAATACTGCATCATGCTTCTAAGTCGAGTGATGGGTCTCTTTGTGGTAAGCCACCTAAAGATGTGGATGATCCATTTCATTGAGAAGATCAGGGCCAAGGAAAACATGATGGACTAAGGGATGATAATCAACACCTCCCTACATGGTTAGATGGTTTTGGTTTAGACAGACCCCAGATTTTACATGACCTCCTACATGGTGTATCTATTGGAAGCTCAACTACCTTAGTATTCGGGACTCACCAAGAGGGGAAACATCGAGGATGCAAATGCGTGGTCATGCATTGTATACTCGTAGATGGTGAAGAAAAACCTTGAGAAAGGGAGCCTTGAGTACTGAATTGTGAACTATGCTTTCATCTTCATTGTTATCCACTTTGTGGAGGGGGATTACATAAAGAGGTTATCGGTAGAAGCCATAATGCAAGTAACCCAAGTGGGGGGTTATTTTATCTAGTTCAAGACATTCACCTATATCTTCATAGTTGGTTCCCTCCTTCACCCCAAGAAGCTTCCACACTATCCTTTCAATAGGCTCATCCTCTTGGAGATTGCCAGTTAGTTGGATTTAGCATATGATCGGATCATGAAGAAAAGTAGAGAGACCTAGGTCTGGCCAATAACCATTGGCCCATATGAAGTGAAGTAAAAGTAGGACATTTGCACATATGAGGTCAAGTGGGACCAATATCCTTTGGAGGACTACCCCCTCACTAGACCATATTTTGATAACATTCACATGTTCCGACATGTGGCGGGAAAGGATTATGTGCTTGACTCGATAGTGGAGTATGAGTGGCTCAATTGCATCAATGATTATGAGGTGAGAATAAAGAATTATTATCAGATGGGGTTCACGCTAGAAGACAAGGGGCTGAACATACAAATTCCCCTAAAGGTATGGGATAAGGACACTCTTGATGTTCTTGATACTATATACAACATGGATAAAATATATGACAAGCCAGTGGTAAATGCTAAGGTTGACCAAGAATAAAATGATAACATCATACATCAAGCTTGACATTTTATTGACCTAACAAAGTATAGGATAAGTAAGCCTTTCCCATTTGACCCACTACCTAATGTTCCCACACTACATGCAATAGATAAGCTAGAGAGGGGGAAATGAGTAAAGGTAACTATTCCATCTTACCATGCTAAGTCCCCAGCTCACCCGGAGATAGTCTATGGACATGGAAGGGATGTTTCTTATTTGAAAGAGAGGAAAAGGGTATAAGAAAGAAGAAGAAATGAACCTCAAATATTGAAGAAGAGACACCTCCTATAGAGTCCTGGGGTCAAGCCATGACCTCCACTCTGAAGAAGAGTAGAACAAAGAAAGAAGAGGGTGGATTGAAGGAAAAGGTGGCAGCCCCCTTAATCCTCAAAACCATACCAGAAGGGGTAGAGGATGAGGAAGAAAATGAAGAAGAACATGTTCCTTTGAAGATGAGAACTAGAGCAACCTAGGTAGTAGAAGAGGAAAAGAGAAGGAGTTAGACCCTAACGACCCCATCGACTCAAGACCAATATATCCAAATAGAGGATATTATAGATCTAGAGGGATGGACTAGATCCATTGTTGGGAGTGTCTCAGATGTCTTTGACCTTTCTAATTTTCATTGGATGCATATTGGGAAAGAGATCAAAGAGGGACACATTTAGGATACTCCTCATGTTGAGCCCAAAGATGATGAAGATAAGGATATCCCGCCTTTGTCGAAAGGACCACTGGGTATACCTCCTCCTCCCCCATTAGAGAAAGAAATACCCATGCCTCCTCCTCCCATAGAAGAAGAGAACCTAGCTCCAGAGAAAGGAGAGGGGCATGTTGTCCAAATAGAAGAACAAGAACTAGAAGAGAATAAGGTTGAAGTGCCAATTTTCAGACCTACCCAAGCCTCCTCTTCACCCCCAATGACAATGGTGGTTACTGTTGCTCCTATTATAGAGCTCCTAACTATAGAGGAAGGAGCCACTAGCTCAGGCATGGGGAGAGGCTTAGCAATGATGACCTTTATGTCTCTTCGATGGTCTAGGGCAGGATGTCTCTTCGATGGGCATGACACCAACATGGATTTCTAGAGCTATGGAGGCCCACCAAAAAACATATGTAGAAAAAAACAAAAGGAATGATAATTCTCACCTAGGTCATCACTACCATGATGACACCCATGGAGGATCCCCATTGAATAACATATGTATGAATGAATATATAGGGAGACATGGTGGCCCACATTTCCATTCCCCCTACACATGCTGATCCAAAGATTGTCACTGCACGAAATTTTAAGGTGCGAGAAGTCACTTTGGGAAAGCCAACGAAGGACATGATCAAAGCCTTGAAAAAGTTGGGCCTAAATAAAGTATTCAAATAGTTGGATGTTGAAAAAGAGAAAATACAAATGCTAAGGAAGCAAAATGAAGTTTTGAAGGGTTTTGTCAAGATAGTTGGTCTCACTGACCTTGAGAACCTAGAAATAGAATTATCAATTGCCTTCAAGAAATGAGCACCAAACTTAGAACCCAATGATTCATTTTTGGATGCATGCAAGAGATGGAAACATAGTTTTGAGGATAAAGGGATAGAGATTATACAGGAGAATATGCATGTTTTTCATAATCTGCAAAAGAATACAGATAACCTAGAAAAGGTAGTAAATTAGGATTTTCGGCTTATAGATAAAGTGTCTTCTTGGACAAATAATTTTGAGGCATTGAAGAACATAAAGGGTCAGAATTACCAGATGCTATTAGCTATATACTTGGGGGAGGAGTTGGACAAGATTGATGATTAGATGGAGAACATACAAGCCAGGAACAAAGTCATGGTAGCTTTGTATGAAGACATCAAAGAGATGCAAGCTAGATTTCAAACTCATATTTTGGAGGCAAATAATTATTATAATGTGGCAAACCTAGAGATTTTCAACAATGACTCTAGAGATCAACTAAGTACCATAGATATAGTAGTCCAACAATTTAAAGCCTTCTTCAAAGTAGTAGCCTCATAAGATGATGTTAGAAGAATCTTTATGATTGAGGAGGTGCATAAAGAGCTAGACTCAAAATTAGATGATTTTGTAGCCATAAGGCAAGAGGTGAGGGATTTTCATAGAGAAGTGAGAAGCCAATATCAAAATCTCATTCTCCTAGAACCTTGAGAAGTAGCCATTCTTATAGAAATATTCAAGGAGGCTCATCTAGGAACCAAGACCCAGATGATGGAAATTAAATTTTGTGAAGATAGAAAAAACCTGCCAGTTTTTACATTATTGTCATTCAAGGTGTGTAAGTTCTCAGGTGCACAAGTTTGCATTTCAAGATTTTGGTTGAGAGGTTTATTTTTGACACAAGGGTATGCAGGTATGCATGTTCGATGATTATGAGAGACTTGTGATGATGCTAATAGTTAACTTCCAGTTTCAGTTTTGAGCATTTTTCAAGCACTAAAAACACATTTGGCAATGATTTAATTGGTAGTGATGCCTAGAAGAGCCTGGGTCTTCATTTTTGGAAGTTCTAGTGACTCCCAGTCTTCTTCTCTCCTCTTCTTCTTATTTAGTTTTAAAGTCATTTAAGGGTCCATGCACCAATTAATGAGTGAGATAAAGTGTACAGGCCTACTTAGCACCTAGTGAGGAGTTTGTTTGATCATAGTTTTCATAAAATTAGTAATTTTAGCATTCTTTTTGCAAGGAAAAATCTCTACATCCAAAAATGAATGAAAGGATGGGATTTATTATAATAAGATTATTGTAATATGTATTAGTCCTAATATTTTGATGCTATAAAGTATGCTATTGGTGCTTTCATTCTATGTGTAGCTTCTCTTGCTAGAATGTGTGTTTACTTAGTGAAATTTATGTTCATGAATTGTGATGGGTCCAATGGTTTTGTCATGTTATATGGTTGTGCAATCTTTTAGTTACGTTTTTTTCTTCTACTAACAAATTCCTTTGTTGTGACAAATTGGAGAAAGGATCACCTTATATTTTTGCATAATGATTTATCTCATGTGTGCACACTCTCTATGGCTGCACGATTTGACGAATTATGAAACATCTTCTAGTATTAATTAGTTTCCTTTGATAATTGCACTATTTGATTTGAGGACATTTTTCTCCTACTTTCACTAGTTTCCTATTGATCCTTTTGAAGATTTAATTCACAGACACATTGCTTTGACTTATGTCCTTTAAGAATTTTGTTTTCAACAATTTTCTTTAAATCTCTTGTTACCCTTTCTTTTTCATTTTATTTTGAAATGTGGTTAGAATAGAAATTAATATAGTTACATTGATTAAAATTTGCATTCATCATAAAATCAAAAAATACAAAAATATACATTGGATTGCAGTTATTTGAATTATGCAAAATTGTCAAAAGATAATAGCAAAGGCCTTCTTGTGAACATTCACATTTATCTTCCATTGAGCTACCCAGGGAGTTGAAAAAAAATCACTCAAAACCTTGGAGTTGATTGTCTTAGTCATATTTTCAAGAGAGAAATTCATAATGATTTCTGTTGTTGGCATCGTGAAAAATGACTGCTCAACAATAATAAATTTGTAATGCTTGAGATTGAAAAGCTAATATAATATCCTTATTATCTATAAATATCCTAATAGTCACCACTACCTATATGACACCGCATCATTGCCCCGATACTACCTACTAGCACACCCATCGACCTACTAGCCTAATAGATGATATTGCATCATCGACCTACATGGGAAAGTGCACTAAAGGATAGATTTTATACCATGAATCCCACTATTGTCTAGCTACATGCAAGGATGATTATAAGGACTAGCGGCCTTCAAGGACTACTGACCTTCAAAATCTCACAATCATTGGAGATCTCTACCTCATAACATAGTTTGTTTCTTACAGTAATAATTAAGAAGCTACTACCGAAATAACTACAATATAAGACATGAGTATAACATATAATATTTTGTCATTATCCCATTATAATTTACATATTGATGTACCTACTCACAATCCTATATTTTTCACTTTAGACCCATCCTCACCATCATATTCCTTTTGAAAATTGAGTTACTAATCCCACAAGTTTTAATATGGTTACTCAGATATAAGCATCCTTACTCTAAATTTCCCATATCACATTATACGATGTTGTCTATATCCTACACACATGGATGTTCTTAATCATGAATACTTAATAAATATAGATATTTTATACTCCCTAGCCATAGACGTCTTAGCTTTTCATCCTTAAATTATATGCAATAATTCACACACATACAACATAATGAAAATTTAACCTATCATGACATTAAATCTATCCTAAAGTATAATTTCCTCATTATTTTAATATTTTATTAATGCTCCTCTAAACAATATAATATTACTTCAATCCTAAAATTGGTATCGTATGGGTTAGTTTTTTAATCTTGTTGTGAACCTCGCTTACTCCAAGTCGAATGAAAATAAGAACACCAATGATTCCCCACACTTTTAATGGATAAGGTCAATAGTTGCAGCTATTATATAAATCTTACTATACATTTAAACATTGAACATAGTAATCACCAATTAATTTTGAATAGTAGTTTAAATTTTCTTATTCACTCAGTGTCTCATTTTTTTCACCTACTATCTGCCCTTGTTTACGAATACAAACTCTCAATGTGAATGGTACTTGTAAAATTTTATCATTAAACTTAGGTTATTTTCTCCTTACCTCCATGTTCTACAAATTTCTCTTACACTTATGATTGAAAACACTTATATGCCCAAATAGTAGGGCCAAACACACCCAAAAAAATTACACTAATGTTTACTAAGTTAGGTTCAATGTTAATAACTAACACCCTTAAATTAATCACTTTAGATATTCAACTATAACTTAAGGATGTGCAACCAATAATTGAATTTATTTAGATTTGAACATCACCATTTATTATTATTATTATTTTGGTTAATTTATAGTCACCTTATAAGTTAATAAAGTTAATTCAATCATAATTTAAAGGGTCTTCCTTGTAGCTAAAAGTCTAGCATAATATTATACAATATATATTTAAATGCCTCTTTTACAAGATTAAATTACATATTTAAAATGATTAAATAATGTATAGTTATAATCATATTGTAACTATGGTATCATTTACTATAATGTTAAATCTTGTTGTAGATGCATTTAGTTTATTATCTTCAACCATACTTCATTTAATTTATCCATCTAATTTATTACTTAATAATAATTTTATAGCAAATTCATTTTTCAACCTTATCATAACATTGTAGTTTCACTAGATTCGTTTAATAAATCTCAACATAACTTTATAGCTATGTTAAAAAGATAAACACTTTTATTCATATTGCATAAATTGTTAGTCTCTGCCTTATAACAAGAGACTTATGTTTTCACTTCATTATGGCTATTTGTTTTAGATTCTTGAAAGGTAAATCAACGGATAATCTATAGTGTGTGTCAATATTCTATATAAAACTTAGATTTATTAGGATTAATTTGTTTTTTCATTCGTGATTGTAATTTTTCTAGTGGTTTTAAAATTTTTTCTCATAATTTTTTAAAAAATTTAGCCATGATAATTTTATATGCATGATGACATCTTTGTATAAATTCTTTGACAGTTAAATCTATTTTCTTTAATTAGTATGATCTATTAATGTAAATTGATTAACTTCTTTGACAACTAAATCTATTGTCTTTAATTATTCTGATCTCTTTGATTTAAATTGAATGTTTTATGATTAGTTTTTTTTATCAAACCTTAGAGCAATTAGGTTGATATCGAATTTTTTGTACTCTTCTTTAACTGCATTTGAAGTTGATTCATGTATCGGATAACAAGAGACTTATGTTTTCACTTCATTATGACTATTAGTTTTATATTTTTTGAAAGGTAAGTCAATGGTTAATCTATAGTGTATGTCAATATTCTATATCAAACTTAGATTTATTAGAATTATTATTTTTTTTGATTCATTATTGTAATTTTTCTAGTGGTTTTTAACTTTTTTCTCATAATTTTTTAATAAAAATTAGCCGTGATAATTTTATATGCATGACAACATCTTTGTATAAATTCTTTGATAGTTAAATATGTTTTCTTTAATTAGTATGATCTATTTAATTTAAATTGATTAACTTCTTTGATAGCTAAATCTATTATTTTTAATTAGTTTGATCTCTTTGATTTAAATTGAATGTTTTATGATCAGCTTTTTTTTTATCAAACCTGAGAGCAATTAGGTTGATATCTAATTTTTTGTACTCTTCTTTAACTGTATTTGAAGTTGATTCATGTATCGAATTGGTAATAAAATTTCCTAATTTATTTTAATGATCAATTCTTTGGGTTGTTTGAAATCATGATTTTAGAATTATTGTAATCAACTCCTTGATACATTTTGGACTGTAATATCCAAAAAATGATTCATAATCGATTGGTTCAACCAAGTTCCAAATTGAAAACATGTATCATCGAACCATGATGTCAGTTGATATGTTACATTTATGGGATGGAGATTTTTTTAATTTCTCTATAATTTCTATATCACTAGGATTTTTTAATAGTGTTTGTTGGGCAGTCATTATGCATGAGGTCAGCGGTAGGAATCCATTGCGCAATTCCTCTCTTGAAAAATTAATCTTTTGGGATCAGCTCCAAGGTTCAGTATTTGTCTTGCGACGTGCCAAAATCTACTCAGTTGAAGATAAATGTGATTTTTTATGAGGAGGTCTTTGCTGGTTCTATTTTGATCTCAAAATTAAGTAAATCTGTTCACTGTTTCAAAATAAAACACATAAGAACAATGTTTTTGTATTTTTTGGTTTTTCAATGAATGCAATTCTAAGAGTGCAACTAAAATGAGTTCCTATTCTAATAAGGGGTTAGCAAAGGACATAACAAAACTGAAAGCAAATAACATGAAATTGAAATCCTAAACGGACATAAGCTACAAAAAAACAACATGCTGAGAGTTAAACTTTCGAAGAAATCGGTAGGAAACTAATGAAAATAGGAGCATCGCTTCTTAGAATCCACTGATGCAATCGTCAATGAGAAACTTTAACAATCGTATGATATTTCACCTTTCATCAAATTGCAAGGCTACAAATAGTGCGCTCATGCAAGACAAAAGGCTATGCAGGCACAATTTGATGAGCTCTTCTCAAGCTTGATACGTCAACGAAATTTGTAAGTTTGTAGCAAACACCAAAACTAAAAGATTTCACAACCATAAACAACGTAATCAACCATTGGCTCAATCACAATTCCATGAACAAAATTCACAAAACAATGACACATTTAGGCAAGAATCACTACACTCCAAATTAGAGCACCAAAAGCATAATTTTATTACATAATAATAGCGGCCCTGTTACATATTACAGTGGGGTATTTATAAGAAATCATCTCCTCAATTTGTGTTGAGAGTGAGAGATACCTTCATGCAATAAAATGCTTTTAAAACATTAAAACAAACTAAATATATACAATCTAATAGTTAATCTGGTGCTTAGAGGGACTCCATCCATATTTTATTCATTAATCGGATGCATGAGCCCTTTACATGTCAAAAACACGAAAAACATGGGAGAGAAAGTAGGAGAAAGCCTTGAGTCAAAGTAGGAGCATCTAGAGGTGCCAAAAATAGAAGTTGATCCTTTACTAGGCATGTGTCGAACGTTTCGGATGCATGGAAAGCACTATTTTTGGAACAAGCAGTTAACTGTTCGTGCACCTCTAAATTGCGGAGCTACATACCTACAGAGTTGCAGACCTTGATAAGGTCAAAAATCTGAAAATTTTACTAAGTGTCAAAAATTTTGGCATCTGGGTTTTGTTCTTCTTCATCCCAAAGCTATGTGTGGATGTTTGCCCTTGAATTTCTCTATCATTTCAGCAATCTTAGCCACATCTGAAAGATCTAAAGCCTCATACTTGTCTTTTACCTTCTGTCTATAATTGTCTACCTCAATCCGGGTGTCAGCAAAATCCTCAAGTTTGGCATCCAATTCCAACAATGCTTCTTCCATTCTGAATGCTTGTTGAATGTCCTCATCATCAGCAACCTCCACAAAATATTCCTAAAATTTTCCACTACTATCTCTGTAGATAACAACTTTTCTTGTTCCTCATCTTCAAAAATATCCAAGCATGCATCATTGTAGTGTCTCTCTGCTTCCAAAATTTGCTCTCGGGCTTGGTCCTTGAGCCGATGAATCTCCTCATGTAATGTCTCCATGACCTTATTGCTATCTGCTATCTTTTCTATCCAATTGTCAATCATATTTAATTCTTCTCTAGTATATACATAAATCAAAATCTAGTATCTTTGGCCCTTTATGGCTTGTAAAGTCTATAAATTCTTTCTCCAGGCACATACCTCATCCATGATACTGAAGTCCTACTTCAAAATTTCTATGATCTTATTCACGTTCTCCTGTGTAGCATGCGGTAACTTCAAATTCCCTGTGATGATTGGAACACCTTTCTCCTCAAAAATTTCTCGCTAGTCCTCACAAGCCTTCAAAAATGGGTCAAGTTGCACACCTCCCCCTTCTCTAAGTATGGTATTCAGAGTTTGCTCGAGGTGCTTAGATTCAAGAGGACCAACAACTTCGGCTAGATATCCTTTTAGGATCTCAACTTGCCTTCGAAGTGCTTGGATTTCAGTCTCATCTTGCTCCATGTGCTTAAGAACCTCTTTGACTCCTAAAGTCATCATTTGTCAGGTTGAATCCCATGTAGGCCTTCCCAACATAACATCCTTCAATTCATAATCCTTGAGAGTAAGACCTTCTACATCTATACCTTCAGGAGGGAGAGCCACTTGTGCAAATAAATCTTGGTTTCATATGGTGGTGATAAATGCCAATGACGTTGCATCATGTGATGGAGACTCAGGTTTGTTCAAGATCTCTACAATGTAATAAATGTCATCCTCTAAAGCACGAAATTGAGGCTTAGTACTCCTCATTATTTCCTTTTGGATCCATCTAGGGATGCGTCCTATTGAGGACCTAGCTCTTGATGATGAAGGAGTATGTTCTACAATTTCCTTCCCTTTATCACTCCTACTTTGAGTCATATCCTCTTGTGAAGGCTCTTCTTCTATAGCCTCAACCTCAGTAGACCCTATAGCCTGAACCTTGGTATCTTGGGAAAGTGGTCAGGAATATTCCACCGTTTGTCCTTTTAATACTTCACTGGTCACCATTTGTTCTGGTTGTTCCTCTGATGATGGTTCCTTCTGAACTTGCTCTTCCTTTGAACTCTGAGGTGGAGGAGTCACCGAACCCTGTTCTACTACTAAAAATCGTGGTGGAGATGGAGGAGTAAGATTAGGACCTTGTGTATTTGGCAACATTTGCATCCAGTCTTCCTGTTGAGGTTCACCTATAGGAGTGTCCCTGATCTTGTCCCTAATCAATTTTGTACCTATGGGCATGAAATCAAAATCTAACATTGAGAAAACATCATCTCTCTCCTCACTCCACTCATCCACCCATTGTTGTACTTCATCTTTCAAAGAAGAGAGTTCTAAAGGTTTTGCTTGAGTGGATGGCGGGGTACCCATGGCACTCTTTCTCCTTTGCAACTCTATGGCTCTAGCTAGCTGAGTTCTTCCCTGTAGGGGCACTTGTTCCTTTTCCTCTTCTAATTCTTCTTCTTCCTCCTCTTCGTCTCCCTTTGAAATACTTTTGGGAGTAGATGGATTAGGCACTAATATTCTACTGATCGTTTGCCTTTTCTTCATCCAAATCTTAATTATTTTCTTCTGTTTCTTGGAGGTAGAAGGAGAAGCTAGCTCATCTTGCACAGGAGGAATGGAAGCTTGTGGAATCTCTCCCTCTTCTAGTTGGCTGAGCACAACGAGAGGCAACTATGGTTCATCTTGGACTTGGGTAGCTCCAATATCATCAAACCCTTGTGAGCTTTATTCCTGCTGTTGGGGAGGTGCCTGTTTTGTCTAAATCCTCTGAGGAGAGGTCCTCTTTCTTTTTTTCTTTCCCTTTTTTTCTGAAAAGTGATAATATCCAACCAGGCGATCAAGTTGGTACACCATTTTTGGCTTGATAGGAGACTGAGCTGTGAAGGTAGGAATTGTTACTTTCTTCCCTTTACCTCTTTCTGGATGAGCATGTATATGGAAGATCACTATGTCAGGAATTGGATCAAGTGGAAAAAGTTTCTTGATCTAATCCTTCATCATTCTAATGACATGCCTCGCTTGATGATTAATATCATTGGCCTCGGCCCTATCAACCTCAACATTCATAATCGGTCTTTCACCAATTTCATTAGCGTTGAATAAGGGGTCTAGTAATTCCTTAGAATCCTCTTGCTTTATCTCCTCTGGGATGTTCAACTGGAGAGCCTTTTCTGCTTGATACAAAGTTATCCTACAATAGTCCCCAATGCGGACATTGTAGTCATTTGTGGTATTCATCCAGTGATCTTTAACAACATCCTCATGATGAAAGTCCTTCTTTGCTAGACTCTCCACTCTCCCAACATTGTCAAAATAGGGCCAAAGAGAGTTATACTCTTTAAAGGGATAGTTCTCTCATTCCCATTCAAAAGACAAAATATCTTGCTTCCTCTTTACCTAATATGGTCCAATGACCAATGGCCATGCCCAACAAGGTCTTCATTATCTCTTTATCTTCTCATACACTGACTCAATTTGCTAGGAAATCTCCAATAGCACCAGTTTGTCACTAGGATATCTTGGGAGCTTCTTAGGATTGATGGAGGCACCAACTACCTATAGATAGGTGAACATTTTGAACTGGATGAAGTAGGCTCCGAGAGCTACAATCTGTGCTTTGACTTCATCGAATAACCTCTTCCCATAGTCTCCCTCAATGAATTGAATGATCTCAAAGATGAATGCATCATTCATGATTTTGTATTCCTTTCTCTACACTGCGATTTTCTTCTTCACTAGCTGAGGGTAGACCATATATGGCTAGGCATTGGGGTCTTGCATACTAACTCTCATGTACAAACCGGGATAGTTTGTTGCCCTTGCTACAAGCAGGTACACCATGTAAGAAGTCATATAAAACTTCTTTTTGTCCTTGACCATCCTCAATTTCTCACACAAGTTTTTACTTAGTGTGGTGGCCCAATCCAGTGGTATCTTTGCCTATCTGATGGTCTCAATGAAGTTGACCATGAAGGTGTTGAGGTGACCTGTTATGGGTAAGCCCATGACTCTTCTTAGGAGAATGATAGAGTATTCAATGTCTTCTTTCATATATCCTCGAGTCATGTCAACTTTGCCTATTATTTTTCCTCAAGGAGGTTTCTCAATGAGGTACGAGGATTGTATGATGTCAATGGTTTCTTGTTGATGCTCCTTATACCATCTCTCAGTTGTTTCATAGGAGAGTCTAATAAATTGATCAGCTCTAGGAAAATGGATGACCCTCTTAATGTTGTCAGGTTGTAGATCCAAAACAATCTCTCTAGTGAAGCTCTTAACTATCCTTTCATCAGGGACAAAATGTTGTGATAGAGCCATGATTAGTTCTGCCGATTGTACTGACACGGGGTGAGATGCTACATTTACTAATCTGGAATGGATCAACATGGCTACTAAGGCTGATCTCTCTATTGGCTTGTTGCAAATTCTTAGGAAATCCCCTAGATCTGTATGACCTAAGTCAGTATCTCAGATTTTTGTGTGGTCATCATGGAATCTCGATTTTGAGGGTACACCCTGAAACTTGAACATGACTGGTTTGGGTGCCATTCTAGATGTGGACACCATTTGATCACCTGCATGTTATGAGAGAACAAAAAAAACATTAGTTGATTAATAGATAAAAACTAAATGCAAAAGAAAATGTTTAATTAAAGTCTAAATGAGCGTTAAATAAATAAAAAAATTTAAAAAAAATGTCCCTTTAGTTTATTTCATCTCTTTTATTATTTCCCTCTGTTTTTAAATTTTTTTCTTTTTTCTTTTTTAATTAATTTATTATTATTTATTAAAATTATATTTTTATTAATTTTTTTATTTTAAAATTTTAGGAAGGATAAAAAAAATTTGTGCCGCACACTTACGCATGCGGTCATACATGGGTGTGTAAGAAGTGTGGTACGGGCCCAAGGCAGCACTGTGGGCACAAGAAGTGCACCACGGGCTCAAGGCACACCGCTTGTGCAGAAAAGTTGGCACCGTGGGGGGAGGCAAGGGTTTGAAGGCACTATAGGCATATATGGATATGGCGCAACGTGTTTTTATGTGCGAGTGATGAGCGGGGTGCACCGTGCGGGCATCATGCGAGGTGCATTGCATGAGCATTACGCAGGGTGCACCATGTGGGCATCACGCTGGGTGCACCACTTGTGGCATTATGCAAGGTTTCATTTTTAGGCACCCATGCATCGAAGGTGTTATGTGTTTGAGGTGCAAAGTGCGCATGCACTTATGTGTGGTGTCATGCACCACTTGGGACATCCATCGTAGTGTGATAAAGCGGTGTGAGGGTTTGAAATGCGTGGAGGATGTATAGGTGTGGGCGCACATTACACATTAACACAGCTTACCTCCACTTGAAAATGCACTCGCCCAAAAACTTGTTTGAAATGAAATTTGATAAGGAGTCATGGAGGGACTTATGTGTGTGTGTGTGTGTGTGTGTGTGTGTGTGTGTGTAGTTTTTTAATTTTTTTTCAATTTTTGATGACTCTAATATTTTTAACTCTAACAATTTTCTCCTGACTCTCAAATTGTGAGTCCGAGAGTTTGAAAAAAAAAAGTAGGGGGTCCCCATTCCTAGTGAGGAATGGGACGTGTGTTGTGGACACCACAAAAATGCTTGATGTCAAAAATGTCTCATGGAAATCAACTTTGTAAAGTCTCTCATTAGAAGCATATTCAATATGGTATACAATTTGTTTGCATGTAGAAACACCGATTCATATCCCCTTGGATATTGGTTTAATCTTTTGTTTTACATGTTTATAATAATCAGTTTTATAAGGAACATGACACCGGTTTGGAAAGACAGTGAAAATAATTTAAATTACTATGGTATCAGTTCTCATGGGTGTTGTTTGTGACCCATACTCAAATTTTTTGGTGTTTTTGTTGATTTAATGACCAAAAATTAGAATGGATTGATTCCCTTGAATTCATAATCGATTCATATATCGATTGAATGATATTCTAATTACATATGACTTTCCATAAAATGAAGTTTCTGATTTATTTTAATGTTCCATGATTGACCTTGGTTGGCAATTCATATCTTATGACATGTATTGAATTTTGTATGATTTGGGAGTTTATGTTTGGGAAGATATCGAGTATGGAAGATTTGATGTGGTTTGGTATTTACTCGACATTGATATCTGATCCAAGGAAAAAGTTCATTGCTAAGGATTTAAAATATAATGTGTTGTATGAATTTTTGATTAGAAATGAAAGTTCACTTTACTACAATGTAAGTCTCTTTGTGCCATGTTCTTCCAGTCTCCAAAGCTCTTTTGGCACACCATGTTTCCTCACCATCCCCCCCTTCTCTGGACCTTCACCCCCTTGCCTCCCACATCTCCACTCTCTATGATATTCCTGGCCAACCCCCTCTCCATCTCATCCTCCCCCCCACCCATTGTCATCTCTTCTCCTTTTCCCACATTTGTGAGGTAGTTAGAGTTATGAATAGTAGTAGAACTCCAGATGAGGAAGGATTTCAAGCGGAATTTTTCAAGTTGGGTATCTCTACCTTGGCTCCCTTTCTTACAGTGCTCTTAATCAAGTGGTTTGCATCTACTTTCCTGACTCTTGGTCATGACATATTATCTATCCGATCCATAAATCTGGGCCAGTTTCAGACCCCAAAAACTACAAGACCATCATGGTTGGGCATACCTTCACCAAACTCTATGCAATTGTGCTGAATAGTATCTTGTCCAATGAGCTCGATCAATGACATTTTTGGGCTAGAGGTTAGGCTAGGTTTCATTTAGACTTCTAGGCCACTAATCACATTTTGACTTTGCAGGCCATCATTGAGGAGGCTTGCCACTACTTGGAAAAAGTTTAGCTCTACTCTATTGACTTTCACAAAGCCTTTCACTCTGTTCCTTAGGCAACTCTCTTTCAATGTCTTAGGGATATCGAAATCTCAACGATTCTTCTTATAGCTATTATGAGGTTATACGAGCACATTGAGGGTAGATTCAGGACTCCACAGGGCTTCTATGATCCTATCCAGAGAACTATTAGCGTGAAACAAGGATGTTCTCTCTCCCCCACTATTTTTGGCATCTACATCGACAAGCTTAAGGCATTTCTCTGTGATTGCTCACTCCCTAGCGATTGTTGTTATTTACATCAGGTATTGATCTTTATTCTCTTATTTGTTGATGATGTGATTCTCCTAGCATCTTCTCTTGATGGTCTTCAATGACTCCTTGATGGCTTGGCCTCTTTCTATGACTCACGTGAGCTAGTTGTAAATCTAGCAAGACTCGAGTTATGGTTGTTAATTATTTGAGGACATCTCATCTCCATTTTTACTCTAGGGTACCGAGATCGAGATTGGATCTTCATATACTTACTTGGGAGTTAAGTGTTCTGGACCTTGATTTAGCCTAAGACCAGCCATGCAGCCCAAAGTCAACAAGGGGATCGGCTCCCTCACTCTTCTTAAGCGATAGTGTTTTTTACACCACTTCATGGACACCATGACTAAGATGTCTCTTCTTGACTCTTTGGTCAAGAGGACTATCCTTTATGGCTTTACTATTTGGGCCCCCTCTGTCTTGGAGTTTGACTAAGCCTCTATTGAGAGAGTCCAAACTCTTTTCCTTTGGCGCATTATCAGATGTCATCGGTTCACACCACACAACATTTTTCTGGTTGAGTTTGGTGCTCATCCATTTAGATTGGGGGCCATTTTTTATTTAGTTTGGCTTCTTCGTTAGCTCCAGAGCTTTGTTGATTTCTCTAATGATCATCATAGATATTCCTACTTTGCTTACTACTCTTCTATGGAGGTTACTAATTTAGATTCTAGTCATAGGTCTCATTGTTGGTACACCCAACTCTCTACTTTCTTGGGCTTGATTGGTATTAGCTTTGATTGTCTTCCCCCTTTCTAGTTTTCTTTGGATGCTCTAGCCCATCTTCTTCCACCTCAACAGGAGTTGAATGAGCATGTTAGACTTGATATCTATAGAAAATATGTTATTATGACCTGGCAGGTGGGCTCCGTTCACGCATGGCCTTCTATGCTGAGCACTTTCTTGATATACAAGATAGGATCATCTTATGTCCCTAGTACCTCACTTGTTGTTGGACTCATGCTCTTCACATCTCTTTGGGATATTTTAGGGTGGGATCTCATCGGCTACATATTCAAACTAATCACCAGATTGGTAGGGAGGATGGGATCTATCGACTTTGTCACCTCGAGGAGGTCAAGACCAAATCTCACTTTAATTTTCTTGTTCCCATTTACTATGAGATCTGAGGGAGATTCTATTGTTTGTTTAGAGAGTGTCAGTCTCTTCCCTTGTTCTTCTGATATATTGACCAGCACTATCTTGTGCTCTACCTTCAGGAGACCATGCAGCTTTGCGAGCACACTATACAACTCCAACTTAGCTTGACTTCAACCCTACATAGCTCATCACCTCTTTCTTTAGTCCTACAATTCCTTCCCAAGGATCGAAATCACCTCTCTACACTATCTCAGTTCGTACCAGATTTGTGAGACCTCGCAAAGATTATACTTGGCAATGTCCGTCTAGTAGACCTCAGAGGCGACCTTTCAGAGTATTTGATTTCCTAATGTTGACCTTTCCATTTTGGACTTCTTCTCACCTGTGAGAAGTTCTTAGCTATTGTTATTTCTTTTTCTTAGTTCTTTTGTTGTTTTGCTTTCATGTTCTTTCTGCGAACACCGTTTGGTGCTCCCCCTACCGGTGTTTGCCCTTTGTACTATTTCTAGTCCCTTAGGCCCTCGTTGGTCTCTTGTTGGACATTAATAAATTCATCTTATCTTATCTTAGAATGAAAAGGAAATGTGTGATTGAAATCTGGGTCTGATGAACTTTACTAAAATGGCATTTTGGATTATGAAAGAAGTGTTGTAGATCATCTAGAGTTGAAAAGTAATGTCAAAGAATGATATTGTTTCCTCTTTTTGTCAATTTTTGGATGAGTCTATGAGAGTTGAATTTCATATTTTTGAATTGTTCCCTATCTACTTGCATCATATTTCAATTTCAAACATAATGTTTAAGGGTTTACTTGATTTAAATGGTTTCTTAAATTGTGGTATTATTTCAAATATTACCATTTTCGTCAAAGATTTAAGTTTAAAACATAATATAACGGTTTACTTGGTGTAAATGGTTTCCTAAATTGTGGTATTGTTTCATACATCCCATTTTAGTGAGATAATTCTAGTATGCATTTACATATATAAAAATTGTTTCTTATAAATAGATTTTTGAAGTATAGGAATGAACTTGTTTTCTATAAGTTTCTAGTGCTAAGGTTGAATATATTCTAATGTTTAATAAAGAGGTGTAAATGGTTTCCTAAATTGTGGTATTGTTTCATACATCTCATTTTAGTGAGATAATTCTAGTATTCATTTACATATATAAAAGTTGTTTCTTATAAATAGATATTTGACGTATAGGAATAAGCTTGTTTTCTATAAGTTTCTAGTGCTGAAGTTGAATATATTTTAATGTTTAATAAAGAAAATAAGTCTAACATATATTTTTCCTAGTGTTGTCTTTCCAGGGTTCTAATTGCTAGCCATTTTATTATTTTGTGTTTACAATGCAAGGTATGTCCTATATTTTTCCCTAGGTACAATTACGAGTCTCATAACATGATAGACAATTACTAGTCTCAAAAGACTTAGGTTATTGTTTGTATATATTCGAAGCATTGACTCCACTAAGTATATCTTAACTTCAATGTTTTAAAATGCTTTTTTTTTTAACAAGAGGTAGGGACTCCATCTGTAGCAAAGCAACCCTTGTTATATCATTATTTAGCTTTTTACATTCTACTAATAAAATATTTTTATTTATTTATTTAAACTATAGTAATATATTAATAACCTTTAAGATTTTAATATTATTTTAATAACATATTCTTACTAATTTAAAACTACACCAAAATCTAATGCACTTTAAAATTGATATTTTACTTTATGAGAATAAAAGTATTTAAATTATTATTACAAAATAAGCAACTCAAACTAAAGATATCTATATTTTTTATATCAAATCTTAAATATAAACACACTAAATAGTCATGTTTAATGGCATACACTATATTATATATTCATGTAATACAATATAATTAGCTTAATAATAAAATAAAATAAAATAGAAATTTCCTTCTTAAAACCATCTTAAAAATATATCTAGAAGTTGCTTTTAAAAACAAAACTTGTTCAAATCAATCATTCTATTTTATATTGAAAAGGATAAAGAAAAGCACCATAAAATAAAGTCACTTGTGAAATAAAGCTTACTAACAGTTTTAATTTTAGAAATAACAACTTAAATTTAAAATAATAAAGAGCGAGTCACTAGAATATAATCATTATCATATTATCTACTTATTCAAATAACCAACCTTGATTAGGTTCCTTTTAAATTTGCTACATAAAACAAATTTTTCCTTTAAAAATAAACTTTAAAAAACTATTTTTTCTCCTTAATCCTACCCTAACCCTAATTTGAGGATAGGATTAGGGCCTATTTTCTAACCTCATTATTTTGTGTTTCCTTTGTTCTTTTTTAAGTTCATTTTTTAATTTTATTTTTTTGGCTCTAACCCTAACAGGAGTATTGTTTGTTTGTCAAGGAGAGTTGCATGTTAATGTGGAGCTTGAAATGAAAGAGCTAGAATCGTCATGCCAGTGCACATGTTCTTGGAGCACTACTTTGGTTTCATTTTTTTTTTTAACCCATAAATGTAGCCTTATTTTTTTTTATTGATCTCTCAAACCCTTTTTTCGAACATTTATGGAGCTATAGAAAGCGTTCCTTACTCATATGAATTATCATTTTTTTTCTTTGTTTTTTTTTTTTTCGTGAAGAGTATATTTGTTTTGGGTTTGTTGTCTTCTTTAAAATGTTTCTATTTGCTAATAACCCCATGCAATGTTGTTTTTGTACATGCACTAACATACCAGATGAAACTACACTTGACTCTGGCTCTCACCATTAGTGGTGGACTATGTTAGACCTAGTGTAGCACCGGTGAAACTAGGGAAGGGTTTTTTATGAGTTTTGGTAGGCATTGTAGTTGAGTATTGGAATGATGTCTGCAATAACCTTGTCGAGTCCCACATAGGCTCACTTTTTTTGTGAATATATCTATATTTTTTTCTTCCCTATTATAGGGTGTTCACACCCCTTATTTTCATGTAAATCTCTCTTTAATATAAATATAGATATATAATGTGTTTCCATTAAGTTGGTGATTTATCTGTTATCATTTTTAGTAGAACCTATGCAGTAAGTCATAGTCATTGATTTATTTCAAAGAATGCTATTTAATGATATTTTATTTTCACATTATTTAATACTTGTATATTTTGTGAGGTATGACTTGTCTAATAACTAAACATGATTAAAAGCGTTTTAATGTAGCTTCATTTTTTAAGGTTAGTATTTATATTTATAAAATAAGAAGATATAGTACTAAGAAATAATTTAGGACAATAAAATACATGTGCATTTTGTGGCATTATAGATTTTTATACTAGTTATGTAGATGCTTAAAAATTTGAATATATACTAGCAACATCTGTAATTTTATTTTGGAAAATTATATTTCTCATTCTATTAGCAACTTACACTTTCATTGGCAATCTACATGTTTTGAATATTTAGACATATACCCTTATAATAGCTTTCATGATAATTTTTGAGAAGGCTACTCATTTCTTCTATATGGTTTTTCGTTATTTTGTAAAAATCTTTCTTAAGATCTTTATAATCATAGCTTAATTATTAATTAAAAAATATTAATACACTACTAAAAAATAACGTGAAATCTGTGACCAGACTTAATAACATATTTTACTAGAAAAAAATAAAAATCTAATAAAGTTGATTGCTTCATCTTGAAACTTTAGCAATATGCAATAATTTTTAACTCTACTATGAACCCAAATGTTGCCCAACATTACTCAAACGGCTCTGATACCAAGTTCTCATGCCCCAATTTTTTTATTTTTTAGTTATTAATTTTAATTTTAAATATAGTTAGTAAACTTATCCATTATTACCTTTTTTAAACTAGAAAAAGAAATAATAATATTTTATTTCCTATTATAATCATTGTTATATGGTAAGTATTTGAATCAATGCAACTAGCATTATGAAAAATAAGCTATCTATAATTTAATAATCACACATAGAATAGAGCTAAAATAAATGTAACAATATGATTTTAACAACATTCTAACTAGCAAGCAATTATAGTACCGACATTTTAGCAGGATCTTCATGAGCAACTTCTTAAAATATAATTTTGCATCAATTTCACCTACAAATTTTCTTTACAACCACTACTCCTACAACTGATTTTGAACTGAAAATAAATCATCACTTCTCTTTTAATTGACATCTTTGAAAATCTAAAACTTTCCTCTAACAAATAACACCAATACAAGAAAATGAATAAAGTTGGGAGACTCTCCCACACTTGTTACAACAAGGAAATTCACAATACAATGGAAAACATTAACAATTATAATCTTATTCCCAAGCTTTAAATGACTCCTCAAGCAAAACTTGCAATATAAGGAAATAAAAGCTATGCCATGAAGAGCTCACCTCTCAGCCTAGGGCTTTACAAGGCCACCCCTGAGCTAGGAGAACTAGATACTAAACTAGGGTACACACATAAACCACACAACATAAGAAGTTACAAAATAAAGATGTACACAAGTCACAAAACACCATTTTCCCAGGCTTGCACAATAGACTAACCAAGGGCACATGGAGCCCATACTCCATGTATTTTTCTCTCTTCCCTCGAAGGGAAGAGACTCTACACTCATGGGATGACCTAATTAGCCCCTTCACTCACAAGGCTACTACTTTCCTCCCAAGGGTGAGTGATGCCTTGAACACCCGTAACAACACACAAGAAAAAAAACAACCATAATAATACTCAAGGGGAAAAAAAAGAAATAAATATCCTCCAAAATACCCATTGTCTGCAAAGCAACCACATTTACAAAACCTCTTTTACAAAAAGAACACGAAATGCACAAGATGAGAAGAGAACCAACCTTGGTCCAATCTATGGCAAGATGGTTGATGAAGAGCTCCCTTCCAATCCTCCCAAAATTCTCTAACTCCTAAGCTTGTCTCCCCAATGTCGGAGAGTGGGCAATGGCCTAGCCAACATTGAAGAACCTCCCCAAAAGGGCTCTACACATTTCTCATAATACTCTTGGTGAAAGTGTGAGATCTCATTGGTCACTCTTCCCAAACCCTTACCAGCTCTATGTTTAGCAACTAAAAAGGTGGCTTTAGAAAGGGGAAAAAGGTCTTTTGCACAAAAATGGATGGTTGTCTAACCAAGGTCATGCTTTGAAAAGTTGATTTTTGGAAAATCAACTTTTTGGAAGGCCTCCCAAGTCAACTAAGGGTTCTTCTAAGATTAAAAATGACCCTTACCCATAGGTATACCAATTGGGATTTCTAAAAGAGGCCTAACTCAACCCTAGGTTCTTAAATGACCCTCCAAAAACCCACCTAAAGTTTACATGCAGATTCCAAGAGATTAGACCCATCCTAAGGCTATCTAAGCAAGTGGGTCACATGGGAAATCTTATAGGGTACTATAGTCAAGGTAGGCTTCACATATTCCTAAGTGGACATGTAATGACCACATATAAATACATCACATGTGTCAAGTGACACCACATTAACACATCACAACACACATGGCATGTCCACCTAGAAATCACACATTTACACTTAACAATAACATTGAAACACATGCAAGCAATTTATATTTTCGAATAAAACATATTTACAAATGAGGTTTTGTCTCTTCAATAGATGAAACCTTGGCTAATTATTTCACAATTTTGAGTTCTAGTTCTCCAAATTAAATTCCACGGACTTTCTTGCACATCTCAATTCAAATATCAGTAGCCCAAGAAATTGCATATAGGTATATACATAACAATGTACATAAATCATAACATCACATAATTCAAAACACCTTTTAACCAATTCTAACTAATTTTATGTTTTTTTCAATATACAATATACAACATAAATGATTAACATTTAAACCATAACTATCTCACATTAACTTAATTCATCATTTACATAATCATCTCATATAAAATATATCCATCACAAAATTATATCCTTCAACTAGACCAATCGTTATGAAATAACTTATAGTACCATCATGAGGTAAGCATCAAAAGATAGAATAATTAATGATTACATCAAATATGTTAGCTAATCAAGATGCATGTATAATAATGTCAACATAAGTGAAATAGCCAATCATGATGTAAAAACACTGCATTCTATGACATCAATCCACGTCATCATAGCCCAATCCATAAATCATTAATATGATGTTTCAACAAAATGAGTCTAATGTGAAAAAATATCAGATGCTATGATGGGCTCAAGGTGGAGCCTATCACAACATAGTTCATTCCTTTAGATCAATTAACCATCATGAAATCACTTAAAATATTCAATCATCTTCAAGAGGTAAGCATAATAGAATCAAGTGTGTAATTCATAGAAACACTCAAGTGAACTAGTTAGGATGCACACATAATGATGTCATATAATTTTGACAATCAACCATCAGGTAAAAGAACTACATCTCATGTTTCCCATATAGTCTAAAACATAGACACTAGCATAGTAATTTAATATCATACAATAATCTTAACATACAACCACTTCTCAGTCTAATGTGATTTTCATCTATAACTCCTAATGATTCTCTAAAAGGTAGATGCCAAATTTTCTACTAACCATCCATAAATTCTGATAAGCATGAAGTATCACAAAGCCCTAAACATAGGTTCTTCTCTAATATAATGAGACATCAAGTCTTTGTTCAATAAGTCTAAACATCAACCTAATGCAACTAAATAGGAGATCCAATTGTGAAAACAAATGAAAAGTTATATCAACCTCAAATAGGTTCCCACAATCAATCAATTGATAAAGGAAATGATATACAAGAAATCCTAGAAATCTTTTTAATGACATCCCTATGAAACTTTTCCACATGGAGAAATAATATGTGATTCACAACATTATTCTCAAGGAAAGCCATCAATTATCTCTCAAATGAAATATCTCATCTCGCATACTTAATCTTTCAATCCCTCTAATAAGGGCTCATACACATAATTAGGGTTTTATTAAGTGTGTAAGAGGAGGGGTCTTACAGAGTTTTAGGAGGTCAGGTTCACCAAAAGAATGTAAAGACCTAATGCAAAGAAGGAAATAAGAGAGATCAAGGGATCTAAAGTTCTAAAGTAAAAAAGTAGAGACATGTCGAGTTAACCAAAATGTTTAAAGGGAAAAAAGAGCTACTAAATAAGATGTGTAAATATAGGGCCTCAACTTTTCACACTAAGTCATTGAATACAAGAGAAAGAGGGTCTTCCAAACCTAGGAGATAAAGGGATGTTAATATCGAACCCAAATTACATCAAGGAAGTACACAAACAAGTCCTCTTTCATGTAATATAGGATTTGATTAAAGACATGCATATGTAAAAGTGTAATCGAGCTAATAAATTAAATGAGAAGTGTAAGATATATCTAGGTGCTAAATGTATGCAATCAACCTAATTAAGATAGAAAATTATAGAATTGAACTTGTGAGGGAACTTGTGACTGTGGATTCATGATCAAAATAGAAAACCCAAATTTTTTTATTTTTCTCAAGGCTTTAGGAACATGTTAACCTGGTGCCACATGTTCTAGACACTTTACCATGAAGTCACCATGTTCTTGGGACACATTAACAAGTTCAACCCAACTCATTTGGAAATGGTTTGATGAATTATTTTTTAGAAATTTTGTTGTGATTCTGCTATCCTACTCTTTGATGCAGAGCCACACCTTGGAAAACTCAGGAGGAATCAGACACTCAACTGAGTTGCATCAAGGGGCATCTACAACCTTCAGGATCACACACTAAAATCCAACATCACAATGTATTAATTGAGTTTCTTCATACACATTAAAAATGCATATACTCTCTAAATCCATTCTATATACTTTTCCATCCACTTAATCCATTAAACAAAAGTTTTAAAACAAATTGCCCAGAAAATGCATTCTTGTTGCCTCCTGGATAGACCTGCACTCAAACATGAATAACTTTTGAACCAGATTAAAACTCTTCGATCGCTCTGGTGAAGATGGGCGTAATTAGGCCTATAACAACATATCCAAAGCTCATCAAAATCCAACGGTGCATTTGGGAGATATTACAAATGCACTGAGACTGATTTCTGCAAACATACCGAATTCAACCCAAAAATAAAAACTTGTCTTCTTCCTCTCTCTTCCTCTCTAAAAACTGACTCCCTAAATAAGGAATATGAAACGTCCCTATCCAAGAATAGGAGACTGTTTCAAAAATTATGAATATTCCTGTTGCCAACTATCTGTCCTTTTTTAGGATATGATTAGATTCTTCCACTAAAACAAACACACATGGTCCTAAGTGGCTAAATTTGGAGAGTTTATCATTTCACTCCTCCATTTATGCCACCACATCATAGGACATTATTTTAAAACATAAAACTCTAAACTCACACACACAAACATTTCAAAATTTAGATTTTAAAATCAAAACTTTTTGATATTTGCTTTGTACCCTGCATTTTAGTCATATTGCAAGTTGTCTTCCTGTCGCCACCAAACTTCCTATCGCAGACGTGCTCCTGCACCATACTCCCAAATTTCAAAAGTTTCCAAGTCCCTTGAAAACACCTACAAAACAAAGCATTAGAAAAACATATGTATCCCTTCATCTTGACTTTTGGTTTGTACTTTTCCTCCATTAGAAAAATTGGCCTTTCTTGAACTTGTATCATTTGAATTTTCTCTTTCTCTTTCATCTTTACCTTTGGTTTGTTTTCCATTGGTAAGATAAAAATTATTTGCTGCTCACTATGCATCCACTTCATCATATTCTAAATTTGTATGGCTGCTACATACACTTGTAACTTCATCACATTCTGAATTTTATTATTGCTGTTTACACTTGAATTTTTATTCTGAATTTTATGTCCCGAAAATAATTTGTTGCCCTGTCATAAATATATTCAGCCTCATCTTCTTTGTCCATAACATCATCTGATACCTCTTCTTTGGAAAATTCTTCATGCTGAGTCTCCATACTACCACCATTCCTTTGCCATTCTCCCATGATGGTTGTAAACTCTTCCCATAAATCAGATTCTTCTTCAGAACTTGCTGCTACACAATCTTTATCTCCATCCTCATGCCATTGCTCTTGACATTTCACTACATCATGCATTTTGAAGGCTTCATTATTTTCCTCCAAACTCTCTTTCATAGGAGTACCTTTCAGCATTGTACTCATCTCTATTTTCAAAGGAAACATTATTGTTCCAACCATAACTTTATCACACTCAAATCCCATAGGACTTTCCTATTTATTCTTCTCATCAACATTTACTTGCTGCAATTTATCCTTGAAAAACTCACAAGGAATCAGACACTCAACTGAGTTGCATCAAGGGGCATCTACAACCTTCAAGATCACACACTAAAATCCAACATCACAATGTATTAATTGAGTTTCTTCATACACATTAAAAATGCATATACTCTCTAAATCCATTCTATATACTTTTCCATCCACTTAATCCATTAAACAAAAGTTTTAAAACAAATTGCCCAAAAAATACATTCTTGCTGCCTTCTGGATAGACCTGCACTCAGACATGAATAACTTTTGAACCAGATCAAAACTCTTCGATCTCTCTGGTGAAGATGGGCGTAATTAGGCCTATAACAACATATCCAAAGCTCATCAAAATCCAACGGTGCATTTGGGAGATATTACAAACGCACTGAGACTGATTTCTGCAAACATACCGAATTAAACCCAAAAATAAAAACTTGTCTTCTTCCTCTCTCTTCCTCTCTAAAAACTGACTCCCTAAATAAGGAATATGAAACGTCCTTATCCAAGAATAGGAGACTGTTTCAAAAATTATGAATATTCCTGTTGCCAACTATCTGTCCTTTTTTAGGATATGATTAGATTCTTCCACTAAAACAAACACACATGGTCTTAAGTGGCTATATTTGGAGAGTTTATCATTTCACTCCTCCATTTATGCCACCACATCATAGGACATTATTTTAAAACTCACACACAAACATTTCAAAATTTAGATTTTAAAATCTAAACTTTTTGATATTTGCTTTGTACCCTCCATTTTAGTCATATTGCAAGTTGTCTTCCTGTCGCCACCAAACTTCCTATCGCAGACGTGCTCCTGCACCATACTCCCAAATTTCAAAAGTTTCCAAGTCCCTTGGAAACACCTACAAAACAAAGCATTAGAAAAACATATGTATCCCTTCATCTTGACTTTTGTTTTGTACTTTTTCTCCATTAGAAAACTTGGCCTTTCTTGAACTTGTATCATTTGAATTTTCTCTTTCTCTTTCATCTTTACCTTTGGTTTTTTTTCCATTGGTAAGATAAAAATTATTTGCTACTCACTATGCATCCACTTCATCATAGTCTGAATTTGTATGGCTGCTACATACACTTGTAACTTCATCACATTCTGAATTTTTATTATTGCTGTTTACACTTGAATTTTTATTCTGAATTTTATGTCCCGAAAATAATTTGTTGCCCTGTCATAAATATATTCAGCCTCATCTTCTTTGTCCATAACATCATCTGATACCTCTTCTTTGGAAACTTCTTCATGCTGAGTCTCCATACTACCACCATTCCTTTGCCATTCTCCCATGATGGCTGTAAACTCTTCCCATAAATCAGATTCTTCTTCAGAACTTGCTGCTACACAATCTTTATCTCCATCCTCATGCCATTGCTCTTGACATTTCACTACATCATGCATTTTGAAGGCTTCATTATTTTCCTCCAAACTCTCTTTCATAGGAGTACCTTTCAGCATTGTACTCATCTCTATTTTCAAAGGACACATTATTGTTCCAACCATAACTTTATCACACTCAAATCCCATAGGACTTTCCTCTTTATTCTTCTCATCAACATTTACTTGCTGCAATTTATCCTTGGAAAACTCACAAGGAATCAGACACTCAACTGAGTTGCATCAAGGGGCATCTACAACCTTCAGGATCACACACTAAAATCCAACATCACAATGTATTAATTGAGTTTCTTCATACACATTAAAAATGCATATACTCTCTAAATCCATTCTATATACTTTTCCATCCACTTAATCCATTAAACAAAAGTTTTAAAACAAATTGCTCAGAAAATACATTCTTGCTGCCTCCTGGATAGACCTGCACTCAGACATGAATAACTTTTGAACCAGATCAAAACTCTTGGATCGCTCTAGTGAAGATGGGTGTAATTAGGCCTATAACAACATATCCAAAGCTCATCAAAATCTAATAGTGCATTTGGGAGATATTACAAACGCACTGAGACTGATTTCTGCAAACATACCGAATTCAACCCAAAAATAAAAACTTGTCTTCTTCCTCTCTCTTCCTCTCTAAAAACTGACTCCCTAAATAAGGAATATGAAACGTCCCTATCCAAGAATAGGAGACTGTTTCAAAAATTATGAATATTCCTGCTGCCAACTATCTGTCCTTTTTTAGGATATGATTAGATTCTTCCACTAAAACAAACACACATGGTCCTAAGTGGCTATATTTGGAGAGTTTATCATTTCACTCCTCCATTTATGCCACCACATCATAGGACATTATTTTAAAACATAAAACTCTAAACTCACACACACAAACATTTCAAAATTTAGATTTTAAAATCTAAACTTTTTGATATTTGCTTTGTACCCTGCATTTTAGTCATATTGCAAGTTGTCTTCCTGTCGCCACCAAACTTCCTATCGCAGACGTGCTCCTGCACCATACTCCCAAATTTCAAAAGTTTCCAAGTCCCTTGGAAACACCTACAAAACAAAGCATTAGAAAAACATATGTATCCCTTCATCTTGACTTTTGGTTTGTACTTTTCCTCCATTAGAAAACTTGGCCTTTCTTGAACTTGTATCATTTGAATTTTCTCTTTCTCTTTCATCTTTACCTTTGGTTTGTTTTCCATTGGTAAGATAAAAATTATTTGCTGCTCACTATGCATCCACTTCATCATATTCTGAATTTGTATGGTTGCTACATACACTTGTAACTTCATCACATTCTGAATTTTTATTATTGTTGTTTATACTTGAATTTTTATTCTGAATTTTATGTCCCGAAAATAATTTGTTGCCTTGTCATAAATATATTCAGCCTCATCTTCTTTGTCCATAACATCATCTGATACCTCTTCTTTGGAAACTTCTTCATGCTGAGTCTCCATACTACCACCATTCCTTTGCCATTCTCCCATGATGGCTGTAAACTCTTCCCATAAATCCGATTCTTCTTCAGAACTTGCTACTACACAATCTTTATCTCCATCCTCATGCCATTGCTCTTGACATTTCACTACATCATGCATTTTGAAGGCTTCATTATTTTCCTCCAAACTCTCTTTCATAGGAGTACCTTTCAGCATTGTACTCATCTCTATTTTCAAAGGACACATTATTGTTCCAACCATAACTTTATCACACTCAAATCCCATAGGACTTTCCTCTTTATTCTTCTCATCAACATTTACTTGCTACAATTTATCCCTTGAAAACTCACAAGGAATCAGACACTCAACTGAGTTGCATCAAGGGGCATCTACAACCTTCAGGATCACACACTAAAATCCAACATCACAATGTATTAATTGAGTTTCTTCATACACATTAAAAATGCATATACTCTCTAAATCCATTCTATATACTTTTCCATCCACTTAATCCATTAAACAAAAGTTTTAAAACAAATTGCCCAGAAAATACATTCTTGCTGCCTCCTGGATAGACCTGCACTCAGACATGAATAACTTTTGAACCAGATCAAAACTCTTCGATCGCTCTGGTGAAGATGGGCGTAATTAGGCCTATAACAACATATCCAAAGCTCATCAAAATCCAACGGTGCATTCGGGAGATATTACAAACGCACTGAGACTGATTTCTGCAAACATACCGAATTAAACCCAAAAATAAAAACTTGTCTTCTTCCTCTCTCTTCCTCTCTAAAAACCGACTCCCTAAATAAGGAATATGAAATGTCCCTATCCAAGAATAGGAGACTGTTTCAAAAATTATGAATATTCCTGCTGCCAACTATCTGTCCTTTTTTAGCATATGATTAGATTCTTCCACTAAAACAAACACACATGGTCCTAAGTGGCTATATTTGGAGAGTTTATCATTTCACTCCTCCATTTATGCCACCACATCATAGGACATTATTTTAAAACATAAAACTCTAAACTCACACACACAAACATTTCAAAATTTAGATTTTAAAATCTAAACTTTTTGATATTTGCTTTGTACCCTGCATTTTAGTCATATTGCAAGTTGTCTTCCTGTCGCCACCAAACTTCCTATCGCAGACGTGCTCCTGCACCACTCTTGCACACAAAAAAATGTGTGTTTTTATTTTGGGCGGATGAGGGCTTGCCTTGGTCAGGCCCTAGATTGAGGAATCAACCTTAAAATTTAAATGTAAATATGTAATGGAAAGCAAGACAAATGTAAATATTTACCTTGCATGTATAAACCCTTGTCAATAAGGATTTGTAATGCTTTTATGTCATAGATGTGGAATTTACAATGAAGGATGTAAAATATCTTCACAAATGCAATGGATATACCAAAACCACATCATGGAGTCATGTATATAAATGTGCATCAATGAAGTATATGGTGAATTCCTTAATGTATATTTCCTCCCTTAATGGGCAACAAAATGCTAGATCTTGAAGTGGAAATACTTCACAAAGGATCCTTGATTCTTTGAATGCCTTGAATGCTTGAAATGCCTCAAGAAATACACTATCTTGAGAGTCCTTGCTTGTGTAATGATTCCTTGTGATGTGAAACTGAGGTGCCTAGGCTTCCTTTTAAACTAGTTTTCAAGCTAAAAAATAAAGCAAGCTGACAGGGTCATCCAATTATTAAAATTAAGTCTTCGAGACAAAATTGGCCCCAAGACCTAAAATATTTGGGGAACACATTAAAGTGGGTTAACTTAGTCTAGAATAAGTCAACTTAGGTTGACCTTGTTTATCTCAGATTGGTTTTGACAAGTGAGTGTTAACACACTTAAGCCATTTACTTAAGTTCATTCTAAATTAGTAATACATGTTGAGCACAACATGCAAATATTAGACCATGTTGAGTCACTCAAGTGCTAAGTAGATAGACCATGCCAAGTGATTCAGGAGCTGAGTAAACAATGGATGCCAAGTAGTGCAAGTGCCAAGTCACAACAAAAATATAGTGCATGTCAAGCACCATAGACTTCATATACTGAGTGACACAGTTTGGACATATTTGTTTGTAATGGCACAAACAACTATGTAAACCATTTTTTAGCCAACTTAATATTAGATTACGATATTTTGGAGATAAGGACGAGTCTCTATTTGGATTTCCTATGCAATTACATGTAGCCAATCAGAAAATGGGAAGGTTTAAGCAAAAAAATAGATGAATCTCAGCCGTAGATTCATACCTAACCCTAAATCACCAAGTCTTCTTAAGGAGGATGGAAACCCTAAACTATCTATGAGAGCAATGAGTGTAGAATAAATATTGAAGGAGTGAAGAGTATAGTTTGTAGAGCATTCATGGAGATTTAGAAGTTATGAAGAAAGAGTGAATTGTAGAATTAGTTAGAGAAGAACAGACGAGAGAGTAAAATATATATCATTGAGACATTTGATCGAGAAGGATCAAGAAGAATAAGTGTTTAGAGGTGATTTGTTATCAGGCAAGCAAGTTCCAATCACAGGATCTATGCTAAGACATTTTAACCGGTGATTTTAGTCAAATCTCTTAGCAAAGTAGTCCTAGCAGGCTGTATGAAATCCTTTAACATGGTGCTTATTTGTAAGTTGAAGTCCTCTAACAAGACACTTCTAATAAGGTGTTGAAATCCTTTAACAAGGTGAGACCTAATAGTCTTTGTAAGCATTTAACAGGGCAAAATTTTCACAAGGTAGATCATGATTCATGATCAAAACATTATAATCTTAATTGGATACACTTTACAACTATAGTAGTGAAGATTTGTGGGTGTCATCCCTACCCCAATTTTACCTTCTCACTTGGAGGGTTTTTGGGTAATTATATTTGGTGTTATGTGTGTGATTGCTTACATGATTTAGATGTGTGTGCTTTACATGTTATTTCAGTTTATCTATTGAATGCATGAGATGAATGTGTGGTGAAAATTTTATGGGTTCAAGTTTTAACTATTGATTCACCTCCCCTCCCCCCCCTTCAAAATTCCAACAATTAGTATTAGAGCCTCATTCTTTGAAAGAGAAGCTTTGCAGCTTTGAGAAAAGATCTTGAAATGGAAGTCTACAAGTTGGGAAAGACTTTTGAGAACTAGGAGATTGAAATACATCTTATACTACATCAACTGAATAAAGAAAGAGAGGAACTAAAGAAATCCTTGAAGAGAAGGAAAGAAATTGCTATTGCAGAGAATGACACACAATACAAGGAGATAGACACTACTAAGCTATTTGCAGATGAAGACTCAAATGAATTTGATGTAACAGTTGCAGATCTAATGGAAAAGAATAGAGTCCAAGCTGGGGAAATTAGAAATCTCAAGTTAGAGAAAGAATCACAAGCTATACTACTATGTGAGGTGACTAAACAAAAAAAGAAAGCAATGGAATACAAAGCTATGATTGAAGAAGACAAAAGAGTTTTGGCCAATAGGCTGGAAGAGAAGTCAATAGAACTAACCAAGACTTCCAAAATGCAATTGGATACTCTAAGTCAAATGATGAATGCCAACTATGAACTGAATGCCAAGGACATTGAGATAAATACATTGAAGTTGTAGAATGAACAACTGCAGAGTGACCTAAAGAGAGAAAAGGAATTTGCTAAAAGTTTCAACAAACCAAATGAAGCCATCAAATACTTTGAGAAATTACTGAGATCCCCAAGATCTAACAATGATACATTTGAACTAGGATACACAAGCATTGAAGAAGAAGAGTCATCCAAAAATGTTGAAGAAAGGAATGACAAAGGTAAGAACTCCAAACCTATTTTTCATAATTGTGGAAAGAAAGGACATACTGCTAATGTGTGTAGGAGCAAAACTATAAATCAAAATGTCAAGCCTAAGTACATGAATCACTAGCATAAGTGCAACAAGAAAGGTCATCAAGGACATGAATGCAAAACCAAAATCATGAACACACAAAGAGTTGAAAATTATTGCTAAAATTGTGAAAAGTATGGACATAGAGCTTTTGAATGTAGATCCAAATCCATGTGGTCATCAAACAAACAAACAAAGGTAAGAAACAATGGTAATTATTATAATTGGGATTATAATACAAGATATAGTTGTCATTATTGTCAAGAATATGGACATGTTCCTTAGAATTCTATTAGGACACTTCAATGGTAACTACAAAACATGGTTGAGTCAAACCACATGTTTTAGCTATTTGAAGAATGGTAATATTAGTAAGCATTGTCCAACTAGGTCAAAGGTACCAAGTTGTGAATTTGATAAGGGTAAATGTTGAACACATTAGAGATGAGATGAATAAGACATGGAAAAAGAAAGATGATTGCAGCACATCAAATGGAGAAGGGATCACTTCACCCAATGGGTTAGGTGATCACACCTCATCAAACTAGGCAATCAAGAGGTATGTTGTCTGATATTCAAAGTTTATATAATACATCAGTTCCAAAAGGATATAGTACTGAAAAGACTAAATTAGCATGAATAAAGATGCAAGATGTTATTAGAAATTCAAGACAAATCCTCAAGTTATTTATGTTGTTGTCGAGTATGAAACATTTCTTATGCATGTCGAGTGGAATGTAAGAAGATGCCAAGCTAGTTGTCTGGCTAGTTGATGTCGAGCTCATAGTAGCTGCTAAGTGGTGGAAATGACAAAGGATGCTGAGTAAACCTGAAATTGGTTAATGATGAGCTTACAGTTGTGTAAGCACTCAACATTAAATACAAAGGTTTTCGAAGGATATATGATCAATTTTTGCTCATTCTTCATCATTTCAAATTCAAGAAAGATAGAGAAGAGTAAAAGGTGATTCAAAAACCCATTCAAAGCATTTGCAGAGATTTTAGCAGCAATCTCATGCCAGTTCATTAGATTCCCAAGGTATTTATCAAGAGTCAAGCTACGCAATTTCAATTTTCATAAACCCTAGTTTGACACAATGGCATCAAGTTTGAAATTTTTTGAAGGGAAGGAAGTTCTAAATGTTCAACTAGTTAGTAATGAAATTAAGAAACTTGTGTTTAAAACCATTCCTAACATCACTTATAAACAAGATCCTTCTGGTGCATTATCTATGATCCCGCAAAATATAATAATGGTTAGGAAGATGTGAGGAGATGTTACAATTGAAAGATTGGTAGCATTGGAGAGATGGAAATTAAGGATGCATATAATAGGTTATGTGATAATGGTGTTTTGAAGTAAGAGTTCCAAATCATAGAGAGAAATGGTTTAACATGATAGAGTGGATATGAATAGTACTAAGCTGAATTCATGATGGTTATTTATGGCTAGAGGGAGGACGTATCAAAATATCCAAGAGAATAATTCACAGGGTTATTGGCTACCCAACCCTAGATCAGCCTAAGACACTCAGGAGTGATTCCAAGGAAGTGATTGAGAAGAACATTGGAGAAAAATGGAATAAGAGGCATGACAATAGATATAATCATAGATCCTCTTATCAACTTTGTTGTAAGGGTAATCTCACATAAATTCTATTAATCTAGCAGATTGAATAGTGTACCTTGCATAGCTATGGATGTTGGTTACAAGATTGTTAAGAAAAATCATACATATGATCTGACAAAGGTACAATTGCAACAACTGATGGAGAACCTTGGAGCAATAAGGAAAACCAAGATTGCACAATGCAAATTTGGTTCCATACTACTTTGTATATTCTTTTATGTACAAAACACATTCCTATTATTTGGCACTGTAGGATGGAAGACCAATAGATGAATTGTAATGCAGATCAATGAGTACATTGATTAGTTAGGAGATAATATTGAGTCATTAATGACTAGTTACTTTGAAGACTTCAAGAATTCAATGAAGCAAAGACTCATGATACTAGTTTCTTGTTGAGAAACATTATAATGATATATGTTTTCTTGTTGATGTTGACTACACATTTGTACAAGCTACCACACTAAGGGTAAGATGGTTGAGACCCTTAGGGCATGAGATAAATGTAGATGAAGCTTTAGTAGCCATAACAATTTGACTAGCAGAAGAAGTAGATAAGACTACAAAAGTTTTTGGAAACTATGAGATGATAAAATCAAAGATTGCCATGGAACTAAAAACTGGCTCTATAATCAAGAAGAAGGATAAGTTGGTAAAGAAATTGATAGCCAAATTTGGAGAGGGTACTGGGGAGGAAGAGGAGAAAAAAGAAGATGATGAAGAGGAAGATGAAATGCAAGTACAAACACCTCTTGCATTGACACAGGGCATGGGAGAAGATAAGGAAGAAGAGGAGACTGAAGGTGTCAAGGGAGAAGAAGTCGAGGAAGCACCTACTCCTATTGAGCCAAAGAGAAGGAAGGCTAAGGCACAACCTATGGCAAGGGCAAAGAAAATTGTTAAACCTACCCAAGCAAAGCCTACTGCACCTACCACCAGAGCCAGCGCATGTGCAACTGCTTAGAAAGCCAACGAAAGACAAAGATAATAGAACAAGGAGGCTAAGCGCATAAGAAATAGAGAAGGAAATATGTGGTAGAGCCAAATTTTGATGAAGAGAAGATAGAATTAGATGGCAACAACCAATTCAAGGTGGTGAGTCACAATCCTCTCTTAGATCTTGATAATTTATGTGAAAATGTAAAGAACAATGTAGATCTTTTAGGATTTTCACATGTTGATTTTGATAAATTGGGTAAAACGGAGAAAATCTAAGTGGAAGAGGCATTGTATGCCATGATTTCTAAGTTCACACCACTAGAATTTTCCAACTTAGTACCAAAAAGTCTATATGACATATTTGAGCAAAAATGGCATATTTGTCTAAATTTGGAAAGACAAATCAGGGAGACACAACTAGCCCAAGTAATGCTAGAGTTGACTAAGGGACATATTGCTAAGGCTATCAAGAAATATGCAATTAGGTTCACACCTAAATATAGAGCATTTAGTATTCTCCAAAACAATATTGAAGATATTGTTAAGAAATCAACTCAAACATGGAAACTCATTTATGGGTTGACCATTATTAAGAAGGGAGAAGTTGATCCTTCAGAGGTTAAAGATGATGAAAAAGGTAATGATAAAGATGATGGCAAGGAAGATGATGATAAGGAAGATGATGACAAAGATAATACAGTTGGAGGAGAGATAGAAACAAATGAAGATGTCATGACAACAACTGAGTAGCAACAAGAAGAATAGAGCGTGCATGACACACAAGTGTTGAGTGTCAATCCTCCCAATGACACAACCAAGGCTACTAAGATTATAACTATAAAGGATGTTCCCGATCCATCAAATCAAAACATCAATCCACTTATTGTAGAAGATTTGAAGAAAATACTAGATTAATCTACATTACAAGCCAAACTAGGTTGGCAATCTAGTTTTGGTTAGTGTAAAAGAATTGCAAAAGGCAGTAATTAATGTCACAAGAGAAAAGGTGAATCCACGAGAACCACCTTCCATCATCCCTTCAGTTACTAATGTACAATCTTTGGTTCAAATGACATTAGATACATCCACCAAGGTTGATACAAGTGTTAAAGTTGATATTATTGAGAAGAAAGCAAAAGAGAAAGACACCACTATAGGACATCAGGAAATAGGACAGATAGATTCATCTATACCTACAACATAGGAACAAGGTGCTAGCCAAGTCATAGTGATAGACTAGGGCAAGCCTAAAGAGAGTGATCTAACACCAAAGGTGAAGGAACAAGTGGCCATCAAAGCACCAGTAGCTCTATTAACATATGGCACTCCTACACAAGCTCTTTAGAAGCCAGGCACATAAGCTATACCATTGCAAATCTTAGTACCAAGCCAAGCTCATCAAAAGTTGAAAAGGTAATACATTATGGAGATATAACTCTTGATGAAGAAATTGTTATTCTAAAGTATGATACTATGACATTGGAGAAAATAGCCATATTGCAGCAACCCTTAGAAAAGAAAAAACATCAAGAAATGCTTAGGAGAGAACATAGACAGAAGAAAGCACTTCAAGATATTAAGAACATCTTTCTAGATGCATTTAGTCTACCAACTCTTGAAGAGGCCAAGCCACTAATAGAACAACTGATAGATATAGTGGAAAATGTTAGAAATGAAGACCTTGAGACAAATGCTAAACTTTTAGAATGGTTAGAAAAGAAGTTTCAAAATAAAGTGAATGAGAAAATATTTAGTGAGATAGCACTAACTCAAGTTGCATTGGCAACAAAGATTGAAGAGGTGAAGAAGGTACTTGAGAATATATTCTCATAGTACATAAAACTATGTGATCCTACACTCTTCACTCAAGAGACCAACGGTCACATTTTGAGTCTGGAACGCAAAATCACTACATTAGGTGCAAGCCTACCTACAAATCTAGCTTAGAGTGAGAAGCATTTTAGAATACTACTTCAGACACAAAGTCAACTAGTTGTAGTGACAGCAAACGAGGCTAACATAGGAGCCAAATTGACATGCATACAAACATCTCTCACCCCACACGTGGAGATATTGCACAAGGAGCTAGGCTATGTTGAAACTCTACTGAAGAAAGACCCCAATCTTTCTACTTTAGCTGGTTTAGTACACCTTGTTGTCGAGCTTGCAATCCAAATTAAATCATTAGATGTTGCAAGTGATAACTAGGATGCAACCTTCAAGATCATCATGGATGTCCATAAATATTTTTTGGACAAACACACTATAAGTGTATAGCCCATTTGACATAAGTGTCAAAAAGGAGGAGATAAAGAAAAAGGGGGAGATAGAATAGAAAATATGGAGATAGAGAATATGGGAGAGATAAAGGAAAAAAGGAAAAATATGAAAGAGTATCAGCGCATTGAAGTCAAAGTGTATCAGCAGAGATACATTTACTTAGAGAGGAGCATAGATTTTGGATACAAAACAAACATATTAACTCAGGGGGAGTTATCAAATTTTGAGGTATACAAGTTATTACAAAATTTTGAAATTGTGATCATTTTGCATATAAGCTGAGTCATGGATATGTTATGCTTGAGAGATTTAGGTTGATAATGCATATTTAAGTGTTTTTGACACTCATGTCAAAGGGGGATATTATTGATCTTAGATTGGTTTTGACAAGTGAGTGTCAACACACTTAAGTCATTTACTTAGTTCATGCCAAACTAGTAATACATGTCGAGCACAACATGCAAATATTAGACCATGCCGAGTCACTCATATGTCAAGTCACTCAAGTGCCAAGCACATAGACCATGCTGAGTGATTTAGGAGTCGAGTAAATAGTGGATGTTGAGCAATGCAGGTGTTGAGTCACAATAGAAATATAGTGCATGCTGAGCATCAGAGACTTCATATGCCAAGTGACACAGTTTGGACATATTTGTTTGTAATGGAACAAACAACTATGTAAACTATTTTTGAGTCGACTTAATATTATATTATGATATTTTGGAGATAAGGACAAGTCTCTATTTGGATTTCCTATGCAATTACATGCAGCCAATCAGAAAATGAGAAGGTTTAAGTGGCAAAATAGATAAATCTCAACCATGGATTCATACCTTACCCTAAGTCACCAAGTCTTCTTAAGGAGGATGGAAACCCTAAACTATCTATGAGAGAAATGAGTGTAGAATGAATATTAAAGGAGCGAAGAGGATAGTTTGAGGAGCATTCATGGAGAGTTAGAAGTTATGAAGAAAGAGTGAATCGCAGAATCAGTTAGAGAAGAACAGAGGATAGAGTAAAAGATACAACATTAAGACATCTGCTCAATAAGGATCAAGAAGAATAAGTGTTTAGAGGTGATCTATTATCAGGCAAGAAAGTTCCAATCACAGGATCTATGGTGAGACATTTTAACAAGTGATTTCAGTCAAATCTCTTAGCAGAGTAGTCCCAGTAGGCTGTATGAAATCCTTTAATAAGGTGCTTGCTTCGTTGTAAGTTGAAGTCCTCTAAAAAGACACACTTCTACCGGGGTGTTGAAATCCTCTAACAAGGTGAGACCCAAAAATCTTTGTAAGTTTAACAAGGCAGACCTTTCACAAGGTAGATCATGATTCATGATCAAAACATTGTAACCTTAATTGGACACACTTTACAACTGCAGTAGTGAAGATTTGTGGGTGTCATCCCCACCCTAGTTTTACCTTCTTACTTGGAGGGTTTCTGGGTAATCATATCTAGTGTTATGTGTGTGATTTCTTACATGTTTACATGGTTTAGATGTATGTGTTTTACATGTTATTTCAGTTTATCTATTGAATGCATGAGATGGATGTGTGGTGAAAGTTATATGGGTCCAAGTTTTAACTACTAATTCACCAACCCACCCCACCTCCTCCCCCCCCCCCCAGAAGTTTACCTTTCCTATTGTAATTCCAATAGACCTAATCCTCCCAAGTTGACATGTTCTCAGGTCACCTCAATAAAGAGAGCTCTAGAGGGTCTCAGAAACTGTGGTGATAGAACTGGAAAAATGAAATTGAATGGGATAAAGAGTCAATTAAGCATGTCTCCATCCATGGTCCATAAGGTCACTAAATAATGGGTGCTAAAAGGTCTTAAAGAATGGGTCCATCCATTTTAAGACAACATGGTGATAACTTATATAGTCATTATCATTGTCTCTTATTATCTTGCCTATATAAGTAGATACATCTACATTGCAAATCATTCTAGTTGAATGGATGAAGCCATCAATTATATTGGTATCATAATCTAGTTGGCTTATTATTGTATTATTGATGAGAGTACAATTTTTCTTGTCTATATCATCTTTCTCGTCTTTGTGCTATCCATTGGCCTCTAGAACTTTAGATCATTACTATATGAAAATGTTGTGATGTGAACCCTAACTAGACTCAAAGGTTGATTTTTCCCCACTTTATTCGGCACATTTTCCCCCCAGACTTTACTATGGGAGTTTGGGGGCAGCACCCCTTGCGGGGTCTTGGAGTAGAGGACCGTGCAAGAAGCATGAGTTTGCATGTTGGGCTGCCCTTAAACATGTGGGCAAAGGATGTCAATAGTATGATATATTTGGTCACTAAAGGTCCCTCTACTCCTTTGGGTTGTGGTATTCCAGAGGAAGCATGGACTAGTAAGAAGGTGAGTTATTCTTTTCTCAAAACCTTCCATTGTGAAGTATTTGCAAATATAGATTCTGAAAATAGAACCAAGCTCGAAGCTAAATCAAAGAAATGTGTATTTCTTAGATATGGCATCGATGAATTTAGTTATAGGCCTTGAGATTTTGAAAATCATAAAATTGTAAGAAGCAGGGATTTCATATTCAATGAGAAAGTGTTGTACAAAGATTAGATGTAGTAGCATGATAAGAAATAAATTTATTATGTCATGTTGGATGATACCCAAAATGTTGATGTTCCAACAATCCCTTATGCTTCGCAACAACTGCAACAACAAATACCAAACACCCCATTGAAACAAGACTAAGTAGACCTCCATAAAGATTTTTTCCCTCTTTATATTCTATTTTATTAACAAATGTTGGTGAACCTAAATGTTATGATGAAGTTGTGTAGGTGGATACAAAGATTCAATGGGAGTCTACAATGACAGAAGAAATGGGCTCCTTCCTGAAAAATCAGACTTGGGATTCATGTAAGTTGCTTGCAGGTGAAAGGGCTTTATATAATAAATGAATTTATAGGTTGAAAGAAGAGGATGGAGGTGAGAAAAAAATTAAAACTAGGTTAGTTGTGAGAGGATTTGCACAGAAAAAAGGGCATTGATTTTGATGACATATTTTCTCCTATTGTTAAAATGACTTCTATTTCCATTGTTTTAAGTATTGTGGCTACTGAAGATTTGCATTTGAAGCAACTTGATGTTAAAACAACTTTTCTTAATGATGATTTGGATGAAGAAATATATATGATGCAACCATAGGGATTTGAGGTCAAAGGTAAGGAGAATTTAGTGTGCATATTGAAGAAAATTTTATATGGCTTGAAGCAAGAACCTCGACAAGGTATCCAAGGTATCTTAAATTTGGCAGTTTATAGTTTTATGAATGAGCATGGATACACTAGGTGTCATTCCTATCATTTTGTTTATTTTAAGAGGTTGGAAAATAACAACTACATTATTTTATGTTTATATGTTGATGATATGCTTGTAGCTGGGTCTAACATGGATCACATTAAGGAGTTAAAACAACAATTAGCACATTCATTTTCTATGAAGGATTTGGGGGCAGAAAAACAAATCCTTGGTATGAAAATTTGCAGAGATAGGAAGAACAGAAAATTGACATTATCTCAAGTTGATTATATTGAGAAGGTGTTGTAATGTTTCTCTACAAAGAATGCCAAAGTTGTTAGTACACCTTTGCCTAGTTATTTGAAATTGACTAGGATATGTGTCTAAAGACACAAGAAGAGGAGGCTAAAATGTCCAAGGTACCTTATGCTTCAACTTTAGGAAGTTTAGTTTATGCTATGGTATGCACTAGGCCAGATATTGCATATGTAGGGGGAGTTAGTCAATATATAAGTCATCCTAGGATTGAGCATTGGAATATAGTCATTTATAAATTCTCATTTATTTGAGAGGAACATCCACAAAATGTTTACATTCTAGGGGCTCTACTATTGATTTACAAGGCTTTGTTGACTTGAATTTGGTAGGGGATCTTGATATTAGGTGGAGTACTACAAGATATGTTTTTACAGTTGGTGGGATAATAGTGGGTTAGATTTCTCGATTGTGAAAGGTAAATACATTATAAACTATAGAGGCAAAGTATGTTGCTGCAACAAAGATAGCCAAGGAGATGATATGGCTTCAATTCTTCATGGAAGAGTTGGGGCCCCCTTGGACAATTATTTTTTTACAAATAGTTATGAGTGTCATTCATCTTGCGAAGAATTTTGTTCTACATTCAAAGACAAATCGCATACAGTTGTGGTAACATTTCATTGAGTCAATTGGGTTGGGGATATGGATGGTGCAACGTATTTGTCATAGCTTCCTACTCCCTCCATGCAGCGTTCGCCACGAACCTGCTATGACCTTCCACTCTCATGGCCGGCCGCCAATAGAGTTGATTCGTGACCTACTATGGGTCTTCTGATTCGTGGCAGACTAGCATTTGGTATGTGCATCGACCGACTGCCTTATTCTGCATATTTGTATGGCTTTTGATTGCTTCCTACCACATTATGCATTTGATGATTTCTCGGTAACAAGGTATTTTGTGCTCATTTTTATTTTGCATTCTTTCTTGTTTGTCAATTCGCTTTTGTTGTATATGCTTCTGAACAAGATTTTTTCTAGGTTGGCCCATTCTGAGTAGGAAAATATTGTTCTTGTTTATTTTTGTTCGCTTGATATGCATTGAGGGTTTTTTGATTACTCACCATTTAGGTTGGGATGTTGTAGTCTATTTGAAATGAGAAGGACCAATAAATCTAAAATTAGTTTGACCAGATACAACCTTGCTTCTAGCTAGAACAAATCGAGGTGTCTATTTACCTTCAGGCCTTCCTTGTATTCGAAATATGAGAGTTTGGTTAGGGAGAGAGCATAACACACATTTAAATTTCTGCTAGGTGTTCTTCTATCTTTAAAGATGTTTTGTTTTGTTAAATATTTCCACTACTAAAAGAAAAACTTTTCTCAAATTTTATTTCCAAAATAAGACATGAGCTAGTTATGAGTTATATATTCCCAAAGGAGCAGAGTAAAATGACTTTAGAACATTACAGGTAAGTTAGAAAAGCTTTACTCCAATCAGGTCTCAACTCATAAGCTATCAGTTCCCATCAACTAAATTAAAGGTGCCAGAAAAATACAAATTCTTTCTAAATTTCAAGCCTAATATGTATTTGCAACCATGTCTAGTGAGCTAGTTGGATTAGCTAGTCGTATATCCTCTTTGCTACCTTGTAGCCTACGTAGTTTTATTGCAATCATGAGATCAGATGTGATATCCTCTTCGCTATCTTGTAGCCTTTAACTGTATTGCAATCATGGGATTAGATGTGATAGAGAATACAAAATATTTGTAAATTTCAAGCTTATCTGTATTTGCTATTATGTCTGGTGGGCTGGTTGGATCAGCTACTAGTTAATTTTATGATTTAACTTTGTTGTACTTTTTTTATTCTTTTCCTTTTGGTATAGTCCTATCTAGGATTGCTTCTTACATTGTAATCATTTAGCTTTGTTCAATATAAAAAATAAATAAATGTTAAACTAAAGGCGATTTATGGAAACTACTAAACTAATTTTCCATGATGTTGAATAACTACTCAACTTTTACCTTAATGTATATTTTAAAGTAAATTGGAGTCTGTGAAGGCTTGTTTGAAATAGATCAGATAATGGTCGAATTGTTTTCCTTGGAATGGGACTGGAGCAAAAGATTCAAAACTTAGTAAAATTTTGTATTACTAGTATTCCTAAAATTTTGTATTGCTGGTATGCCTTGGGGTCCTCTATTTGTCTATCTTTTGCACTTGGAATGTGTGGAAGAAGACATTCTTAGGGGCACTGCATGAGCGGAAAGCTTTATGTTGAAATGCCACTTGGATAAGAACAACGAACATCTCTTTGAAGATTGAGGCCTATATTAACATGCTACACATTCACACTAAGACGAATTTGTTTGACTTAGAATGCAGATTAACAAAAGCTTGACGATGGTTCCATTTTACTACACAAGGAGGCAACATATTTAGAGAAATTTCAACAACAAAGGAACTGGTGAAAAGGTGATGGTAGAACAATAACGTGGTGAATTGGCATTAGACATTAAAGAATTGAGAAGCTCTAAGAATCTTGGTATACAACATATGTAATAATCAACAAGGTACTTTCCATTTGATTATATCAGATATCTTATTTGTATTCAGGATAACATTGTAAATGCACTGAGAGAAGGGTTGTTGAGACATTAGGTTTTAAGAGCATCTGATCTTCCAAGGACTAATACTAAAATATTATTAATACTAATAGTAAGTTGCAAACCTTTTAGATGAAATTAAGGACTTTATTACCCTGGACTTCCTTCATAGGAGTTAATTGCATCCTTTTCATTGAGTAACCAACTTATTTTACTGAACGATGGCTTGCTATTAAAGTAACGAGATGAAAATGTATTGCACAAAGAGCCAGTACTAATATTTTGTGGAGATGTGAAAAATATTATTGATGAAATAAATGGATATATCTGGAGCTCACTAAAGTGTGCTTTTGAGGGGCAAGTTGGGGGCTCCCGCTGGTTGTTCAACCAAATGTGAAAGCTTGTCTTTTTATGTCATGAAGGGACAATGCAATAAACTGGGCATAAGATGTCAAGTTGATGAAGTCTACAACATCATTCTCATGAGATGAGTAGTTGACCTCTATAATGGTCTTATGATTGAATCATAAGCTACCTTTAAAATCTTCAGCATTAGTTTTGTAATGGCTGACTAGTTTGGGATGCGAAAGCAATAGTTGTAATGACTTTTCTATCAATGAGGGTGCTTTTTGAGGTTCATATGGCCTTTTGTCTCTGTGTAGAAAATATTTATTATTTGAGTTTTTTAATAATTAAATGGTCATAAATTAAGGGAGGATTGTGTGTCACTGTGTAGTAACTTAGTTTTGAAAGATCCCCCGTTTTTGAATTGTTCTCTCTTCATTTCATATTTTTTTCTCTTCTGACTAGATTAACAATGTGGATTCTACAAACTAGTTAAGAGGCTTCTTCAGTCCATATAGCATTGCTTTTCTATTGTCAAGCTGTTATTCTTACACTCCATATAACATTTGTGTCTTTATCCTCCTACAATTAGAATCAAACCATCCTTGGTCAACTTTTAAAATGCTTATGGACCACTAGCTTAAGATGAAGACAAATTCTTTTAAATATTGAAATTTGCCTCTTCAAGCAAAAAGTTCTAGTCTTTATGATATATAAGAAATATTGTGTTGTAACAGTTAGCTTTAAAGTTTAATGAAAATTGTCACTTTCACCAACCAGGCATTGGATCATCAGATTAGACAAATTTTGATTGATTGGCTTTGCTTGGTGATTTTCCATATTTATTACAAGGATAGAAAATCATCTTGTCTTTTTATGTCATGAAGGGACAATGCAATAAATTGGGCATAAGATGTCAAGTTGATGAGGTCTACAACATCATCCTCACGAGATGAGTAGTTGACCTCTATAATGGTCTTATGATTAAATCATAAGCTACCTTTAAAATCTTCAGCATCAATTTTGTAATGGTTGATTAGTTTAGGATGCCAAAGCAATAGTTGCAATGACTTTTCTGTCAGTGAGGGTGCTTTTTGAGGTTCATATGGCCTTTTTTCTCTATGTAGAAAATATTTATCATTTGAGTTTTTTAATAATTAAATGGTTAGAAATTAAGGGAGGATTGTATGTCACTGTGTAGTAACTTATTTTTTGAAAGATCCCCCTTTTTGAATTGTTCTCTCTTCATTTCATATTTTTTCTCTTCTGACTAGATTAACTACGTGGATTCTACAAACCAATTAAGAGGCTTCTTTAATCCATATAGCATAGCAACAAAACACACTAACAATTGGATATGTTTTTTGTTAGATGAACAACCATTCTCCGTGTTTGAAAGAGGTGGCTCCATTGTGTAATAAAACTCAGAATGTACATGGATATGCTATTGACTCGAATGAAGAAATTATAATTTTAAAAAATAAATGTGACTAGGGCGAGCGTAGAATATCATACTAATTACTTATTGTAGATAAGTTCATAGTAAGTGATTGCTCTGTCCCTTTGACTAATACTATGCATTTATGTTTTGTAGGTTCCCAGAAGATACAAATACAATATAGGGACATATCTTCACAAGGAAGATCCAAATACAACTCAACCAATTATTCCTCTAGGCAATGATGACTCCTTGCTCTTTCCTTGTATTCTAAGTTCTTTCATCTCTATCGTTGCATTGATGACCATTACAAGATCTGTCTCTACCTCCAAATAAGGAAATTTAAAATGGGATTATTTTTTATAGCTCTAGCAATGTAAAAGATTTTAAATTTATTGTTGCTTCCTTCTTGATTATTTTTTAGATGTGTAAATTACTCTCAATTTGGTGACTACCGATAAGATAAATAGAATGTTCTAGATAGTGATAGAAAATCCTAGAGAGCTAGAGGTACTTCTCGGTTTGACTTTGCCAGGCAGCACTACCCATGTCTTCATGTTGTTTCACCTTAATGCAGGGCAAAATTTTAGTATATCTTGGGATCGAGAATCTCAATGTGGAAGGTGGATTCTACCCTCTCCATGAGATTAAATATTTTTACATTTCCAAGTCTCCATTGTTCTTATTTGGTTTGGATCTAATCCCTTGTGAATGAAGTACCATTTCTTTCAACTTGAAATTCTCCCCTTACCTCATGCTTTGAATTCATTATTTGGTTGTTTTTAAAAAGGGGAGGGGGAATATGGCCTTGGTTAGGATTAGGAATCCCAAGAGACACTTCCAACATTGTCTATTTGGGTCAAACTTATCATCTCATCCTTTATTCATCCACCCTTTTCTTGAATTCATACCATGCTTATGGATTTTGATTCCTACATAAAATTCTACCTTGAATTGTTCTTGTCTTAGGGGGTGGGAATCCTGTGTTTGTTTGGATTGAAAATCCCAAGTAGGGAGCGGATTCCACCCCTACCTTAGGACTTTTCCCTTTTCCCCTAGCTTCTTTTCAAACCATTTTACACCCTCTCAATCGCCACTAACACTTCAATCAAGTTTAAAGGTGGGTTTCATGCTCATTTCAATATGAATTGTGCATTTTGAATTCTAATTTCTCATGCCTTTGTTGCACTTTATCAATTTGATTTTTTAGTTTTCTCCCAAGGGTTTGGTTGTTATGCATTATGTAGAGCTAAAATGTTGAATTGACAAGTCTCTATCTTGGGCAGAGATTATGTAATGCCCCGTCAAGGGATCCAAAGAATTAACCTAGTATTTCACTAAGTTTGGTAGCATTTTTTTTTTTTTAAAAGTAACTACCACATGTAACTTATGCACAATAACGGAAGCAATAGCAATGCCATCTAAAGAGTAAACTTAACATATACAATAGATTACATTCTTTAAGATCCCCTTAACGTGAATTACTTACATGAATCCATCTAGTACAACATCCACATGAAATAATATGATAAGTCCAATGTTCAATTATTACATATCCAACTGCTCATTCATCCACTATACATGTCACAGGGTATGAAGGCTTAAAAGAATATACACATGTAGAATAAGGTACATCATCCTATTTCAATCCATGATACATCAAAGTAAAGATAATCACATGATACTCATGATACATCATCATAAAAGCCATTTACATCTATCAGAAAGATCAAATAAATAAACTAAGTGCACGGTTCCTCCCAACCGTTAATAGCATCATTAGACCATCGTGGATCCTAGCCATCCCTCCGTGCGTAACATTCCAAGCACCGAAGAGATCATCGGTATTATCATAGTAGGAATGTCACTCCTAAACATCCTACTAACATAAAAAGTAAAGCATAAGATATCATCATCTAACATATGCTAATCATCAATGAAAGGATACATATCCACCATCACGAAGGATGCATTAGCCACAAAGTCTCAATGAATCTCAAATGATAAGAGTGGAAAATACACTACCACCCGACCACGTGGTACCTAAGTGGTCCACTCCCACCGTGTTGAGGAGATAATCTCAAGTCCCAAACAAGTTATCAAAACCACATAGTCACACGACTCTAAAGTCCAGGAATCCTAAAAGTATACTAACTCAAAGGTTCCAATCACAAAATAGACATCTACTTCCCAGAGGCACACAATGACATGTAGGAACCTACTCTGCAAGCGGGAAAGTGTCATCGCATTTATCTCGTACAAGTTACCCTGGCAGTTAGCTAAACTCCACGGGTCCATACAGATCTCATGCGGCCACTAGTATCCTTTCATACTAACAAGGCATACTATGGAATGCAAGGTCGCAACCATGCGTTCTCTCTACTCCCATCCTAGCCTATACAAGCACTCAAGACATGGGCGAGAACCAAAACTCTTATCTTTTTAGGTTCATTCAGTTAGTATTAAGTGTGTGAATGTTATCACTTATTAACCAACTTACAATGAGTTAACCTGGCAGCCTCTTAGGGCCCCGGCCCCCATTGCAAGCCACTTCCCGACACTACATGCAGATATCCTATCCTAATGCTCATGGTATCATAAACATAAAGAAAGTCCACAAAATCACCATAATAAGGATCAACAAATATCCATGATTAAAAATCATTAAATATGCATAAAAGCATCAAATCACCATGAGCAACATCCATAGAAAATCATGAACACAACAGCTCTCTATTGGCAACTGAAGTATCACTGATAATCAAAATATCCATTGGTTCTCAATAACCAAAATATATCTCAAAATCATACTGATCGAAGACTCCAAAATGGTTGAGTCAAAACATGTCACATCATGACATCATCAATAATAAATCCACATATTAGTCCCATCATGGCAACTAGAATATATCCAAGGACAACTGATCGATGACCAAAATAATGGTTAAGTCAAGGGTTCCAGACATAAGAAATCTCAACTATAACAATCAGTATTCATAACCAATTCATAGAGCATTCCATCACATAATCATGGTTGGGTTTATAAAGATCGAATTAAAACATCATCAAGACATCACATTCACATAACCCCCAAGCCTCTGGTAGACATCCTATACCGGTCAACACTAGTCAACCCAAAATCCAAAACATTAGCATAATGAATACACAAAGTAAACACATGTTCTGGTTTTGCTAGTTTTCAAATTTGAATTCATATGCAAAATCTCAGTTTTTTTTTGTATCCCAAGTTTAGAGAAAGAACATTTTCCTACGTTTTTCCATGTATTAATTTCTGGATGGATTAAAAATTCCCTCTAAACCTCAGTTTCCAATCATAACATTTAAAAGACGTTTCCACTAACTTAACTTTCATATGCTTCATATATCTTATAATCTTAAACTATTAATTCATAATAGTTAAAACTATAAAATTACAAAACTATTCATCATTAAAAAGAGATGGACTTATAAATCTTTTATTAACAACTTTAAATCTTTATATATATATATATATATATTACATATATACATATATATATATATATTACATATATACATATATATATATATATATATATTTATATTTATATTTAAACATATACATACGTACATATATAATATAATTTTTTTAAATTTTTTTTTGCATTTTATAAAAAATGGAACCGAATTTTATTAATTTCGATTCATAAAGGAAATCGATTAACAAAGTTTCCATAGGACAAAGCCGAATCGATTATGCCGTCGGCTGTCACTGTGGTGACTATTGCTGCGGGTACCCTGCGACCATTGCATTCGTGAGTACACTGCGCAGCAGGTACCGCGTGCCCCTTAAATACACGGGTACGGGGTGCAAATTCCGCCCCCACCCAACATGCATTAGTTTTTATTAAATCAAACAATCGCAGCGCGATTTAATAAGTTGTGATTTCGCCATAATAAGGGTGCAATTATATAAATACATATTATATATTTATATATATAACAAGGTTTATGTATATATATATGTATATATATATAATATACAGAATCTCAGATTGTTTATAAAATTACAAGCTTTCATTTTCAGAACCTCTCTATGAACTTGTTCTTTTAAGAATTTCTCTGATGACTAATTCTAATGGGTTTGTCCATGAAATTGCAACCCTAGTCCATATTATCTTCAGATCTAAACATATAGAATCCTTAAATAAAACTTAATTGCCCCAAATTGAAAATGCACAATGAAGACATATGGAAAATACGAAGAAGACAGGGGAAAGCAAGATGCAGAAGTATCATAATGAAATCACAAGGATCTACCTGGATTCTGATGCTAATCTCGCTTATCCTCAGACAACCCGCAGAGCAAGCTTCCCTTCTTCAGAATTTTCCCGAATCCTCCAATGCCTCAACTATTCTCCACGCTAACCATACTATCCACGCTATGTCCCCGCTATCCCCAAGCTATTAAGGAATGCCCGAATATAAAGAGCTTTCGGATAACCCTAGAATGCTTCTAGAATCAGCTGGAAGACATCGCCAACTAAGCATGGACTTATTTCCAGCCTTTTAGATAAGCCCTAAGGTTGTAGACACCATGTGCTTAATTGATGCACTAACCCCCGTGTTGTTGACACATGAAAAATAGGGAACTGCATTATTTTCCATGCAAACTTATAACTCCAATAATTTTTAAATTAATTTCCATTTAAATATTTATAACTCCCACTTTAATCTTCATAACTTTTATTTTAATTTTTTTATAACTTTTATTATTAATATTTGTTTATTAATTAATTAATATTTTATAATTTATAATTTATTTTAATTTCTAATTTTCTTTTAATTTAATTCTTTTCTCTCAATTAATTCTCCTTTAATTAATAATCAAAATATCAAAATCATGATATTTAATCTCTCAAATAATTAATTTGTTAATTAAATCTATTTATTAAAACTTAGTTAATAGAAAATTCACCATGGACCTTCATGAAAAAATATGAAAACCCATCATAGAACAATTCATACCAAATCAGTCTAAAAGATTAAAAATTACAAAATATGTCATCTGACACATTCAGTGGGTACTCAACTCAGATACTTGTCCTAACTCACTAGGACAAATGGTTTTAGGGTTTGGGATTTGGACTTGAGAATTTATCTGCCCTCTCTTATCATTGAGATAGTATAATAGGGTACGCTCATCCTGGCAATTTAGGGAAGTCGATACCCGGTACCTACAACCTGCAGAAAAGCCATGCATGTACATACAAAATATATAGTGCTAAGCTAAACAGGCAATGGCAGGAAGTGGTGCATCGTGTAGATCCCGACTAAGCAGGTAACTACGACTCCCTTCCTTAACCACATCAGAAACGCCATACAATAAGAAAACACGCACACCATACACATGCAAGTATGGGGTAAGTATCCATAATAAAGCACATAAGATAATCAACCATCTAACTAATCATCAGCAGTAACTGAAAACAATATAGTGATCATCATACATACATGAAATGTGAAGTCTAAATGATCTCATCACATGATAACTGAATCCATAATATAATGTCTGATAGTGTCAAAACAATACCACTAATCCATCTACATAAACTAGTCCATCAAAGTCTGATAACAATAGCAATAATATGTCCAGAGAAGATGTGAACGAGGGTAGGCACTACAGATTAAAGGTGTTTGTCCCAAACTTTGTCATTTTATGCCCTTTCCATGCCCTCTCCATGGTTGGTGATCCATAATTGAAATTGAGTTGTGAAAGGCTATTGTTTTGTCTCCAACTTTACCTTGCCTAATCCCTAATCTGAATGTTGGTACTACACACTTGTACATCATTTTCCATTCTCATGCCTTATACTTACTCCTTTGTGGAAGATTTCACACAATCTCTCTCTCTCTCTCTCTCTCTCTCTCTCTCTCTCTCTCTCTCTCTCTCTCTCTCTCTCAGTTGAACATGTACAACTAAAACAATCTAAGACCACTAACCTACTGCTAAAGAAAAATGCAAGTCCCCATTTGCAATGGGATGATGGTGTGAAAACCTCACAATAGTTTCCAACTCCTAATATTATTAGGCTGTCCAAATTTGACTTACTAGTTAATATCCCTATTACACGGTCACCATATAATTATCATTGCCATATGTTTTGTCATTTTTTAAGATGGAGATGGTCATTTTCTTTGTTATCTTTACACTAATGGCCATCAACTCCTTGTTATTATTTAGTAAACAAATCGCTAATGTGCACACACTACTACGTTAGATAGCCTCAACTATACTTAAAATTAATGCATCACTTTATCGGTGCTTATAGCTGTTTGTATACAAATCATTGTCATCATTTCTTTAATAAAATGACTGTTTGAATAAATTAATAGTTTGTTCACATTGTTGTTTCTCTCAGTTGGTTCTGATGGCATACAAAAGTTTGACCTCCATTTTAATCCCTTGCTATAATATGGACTCGTACTTGCAGTTCTAAACAAAGAATATGATGAGAAATTTGCTTGTTTAGGTGATGTGGCAAATTCTTGACATGGCTTAGATAAGATCAAATAGTCTTTGTCTAACTAAACATTTATTTTAATTGTTGCATTGTTGTTTATAAACTTGATGCAACTGGCCTTCATTGATCCCACTACTTTCATTTGCTTTAGAGGTATTATAACTTACAAGCATTTTTCCACGAGTCAACAATATGTGCCATAAAGAGAAGAAAACGTCCTCAATCTCCTTTCTGGGTCGGATCTAACTAAAATGGTCATTTAACACCCTTGAAAGTGCTCCAAAAAGTGTCATAAGTGCCTCAGACTACCCTTTGACTATACTATTACCCTTGATATTTTTTAGAGAGTCCCTATATGCTTGGCTATGTTGTGAACTTAACAAAATTCTCTCTATCTGCTGTCCCTCTCAACAATTTGCTCCTAGATGTTTTGGCAGTTGCTCAATCTAGCCTATATCTCTTCTCCAACTTGCCAACTAACCACCCAACTGTCCCAATTAATAGGACATGTGACTCTTCCTTTCTTTGAAGTTGAAAAAAATAACTTTGTGGTCAAATAAAGGAGAAATAGGACATTTAAGACCTCTATTAATTGTTTCAAAAATATCTCTTTATAGCTTAAAACTATTATCCACATGCATTTACCTTTGAGATATCATTATGCATGAAAAATATATATTTTATGAGCCCCATCAGTCCTCTTTTTGCAGTACTTATTATACCTAGGCATTCTTTTTAAAATGTTTAAAATATTTTTATGAGTTTTCCATTAGAGATCTTCCTTGAACACGCCTTAAGAATAATTTTCTATCTCTATTACTGGCATCTTAATCTTCACAATATTGTTTTTCTGAGATTTATATGATTTTGACCTCATGAATATCACCAAGCTTTATTCTATCTATATGAAATCTCAAGTGGGTATCTTCTATTTCATATTATAGCTCTTGATAATACACTGCCTTGCCACATTGTCATTCATGCATTCTCTTTGTCTCCTTTGGATAATCAACACATCATTACAGATGACTATCACCTCATGAATGTGACCAAATTTTATTCTCTCTGTATCAAATCCCAAGTCAGTCCTATAGCTCTTTACTATACACTGTCTTGCCACATTGTAATTCATGCATTATTTCATTTGAGATTTAGATAAGAGACTAATTTCACCTTTGCAATTAGAGATACTGATAAACTATGTAACTATATAAATACCTTTAGATAACTAATCACACAAATTAATAGAGCTATCAGAGCAATCAAACAACACATCTAGAGAATTCATAAGAAAATTGAGCAACAAAATAGAAAACCTCTAAACGGGTATATAAAGTCTCGTAGGTTCTAACATAAATTACTTTGATAAATTCATATATTCTTCTAGCTTTTTATGATCAATGAAAACACACAAAAAAAGACTGGTGAGTAGCCTACGGCTGCTATGGCAAGATAGAGAACTTAAAACAAGGCCTGTTAGAGTATGAGGGTCATAGAAACATAAGATCGTAATAATTACAGTTACAAGGGCTTTTAGAGCATGAGCAATTTTGTACCCATTCAAAAAAACAATGTATATAGTATATAACAATGGTTGGAAAATACATCAGCCAACTCCGTTGATGCATCCAAACTTCCATCTTCCCATCTTTTAGAACAAAATAGAGCCACAACTACCTAGAAGATCATCTGCCTGTACTCTCCCAGACTAATATTGTTGCAGATTTTGCTTGCCATGTGTTGTGGTTTGTAGAGAAGAATATCAAGATTTCTGGTGGAGTTCACTCCATAAAGTTAACATTTGAGAAGAGAAATAGTAGTATCTTTCTTTCTACCATCACCACTTGTTATTTTTTTGTGAAAATTGCTAAATTGAAATAATTTCTCTCATAGAGGGCTCTGTAGGCCAAGGATGGCCTGAATAGACATCTATAAAAGAGTAAGATGGGGGCAAAGATTCACACATATGATCATCACTTCCAAGTGGACTATTCAAAAATACTATTAGTTACAAGGTACTAATATATGCAAACATGATTCTAGATATATATAGTGTAGGCTCGATATGTGATTCACATGATGATGCAACTACAACTTTTAATGTTAAGGTTGTATAGTGAGACCTTTAGTTCTTGAACCAGGATGTTCATCCTTCTAATGTAGGGTTTGTCGAGTAAGGCCTTTTATCACTAATTGAAGCTATTCATGCCTTAAAACCCCATTTGGAAAATGGTTGTGCAAGAATTGTCACATTTTTGGGTGCATGGATTCATTACTAACAAAGGATACGATCACACTTATTCATAATGGAGAAGTGCCCCTGAACCCAGACGTGTAGGTGGTTGCAATCTTTGATTTTAGGCTTGGCCAATAAGAGAAAAAGCAATTCCAATTGGATATATCAGATGCCAACAAAGTACAATGAGTATGTCTTAGAGCATAAGATGTCAGTTGGGACAATACTATGCCTGAAGAGGTACAACAGCTCGCGCACAACTAGGACAAAGTAAGTGTAAATGAACCTACTCATAAAAATGTTGTGCTCTATACACTTTGTAGTATGACACCCTATAATATAGATATTTTGATATGTGCTGACTATATAGGTGGGTGGTGATAGGGGACATTGAGATTCTAGAAACAAATCATGAACTCATTGGCCATCTGAGGTCTCTAATAGAGGATGCAAAAGGCCTAATGGTCAGAACAACAATTCTGCCCACAAGGTCTCAAAGGGTACGTTTTGGTATACCACCTCCGGCAGTAGTAGCTCAAAGTAGAAATATACCTACACCCATAAGGATCTTAAATCCATACCAGACCAGGTGGATGGTAAAATGTCATGTCACAAGTAAAGGGGAGAAGAGGCAATACACAAACTAGAGAGGCCCTAGACAAGTGTTTAGCTTTGATATAATAGACAGTGAGGGATCAAAAACCTATGTCACAAGCTTCAATGAGGTTGTTGACCTATACTTCTCAAATATAGAAAAGGGTAAAATGTATACAATCTCAGGTGGAGATGTGGAGACAACCAATAAAATGTATAACAAGTTGAACAGTGGACTTGAGATCATCTTATCAAAGGACTCAAAGGTATGCCTTTGTCAGGATGACCAGACAATCCCAACTCACTAGTTTCATTTTACTCCTATCACTCACATTGCATATATGAGTGATAATGGAAATGTTGACATAATTGGAGTTGATATGTTTATGGGTTCATCATCAACATTAAGAAGAAGAGACAACACAGAGGTGCAACATTGTGCTATACGACTCCTAGATAAGTTTGGTACCACTATAGATCTCACTTTCTAGGGGCAACCAACAGGCAAAGAGGGTAATCAAATCTATCGACAATATGAGCAACATCAAGAAACTATGATTGCACTGAAGAATGGATGTGTTGGTCAGTATGATGGGAAGATTATGTCAACATCAGCTACTAGAAATTTAATGATAGACCCAGACATTGAAGAGGCTTAAGAGATCCGAAGTTGGTACAATGAAATTGGAGTGGGTTTGAAAGCAACAAGTGCAACTTTGGGGATGTGCATAGCAAGGATGTCAATCTTGGAGATTCGAGAAAAGATAGAAAACATCATTGAACCTCTTCATTGCACCGTAAAGGCTACTATACTAACTATCAAGCAAGATGACCTATATTATCTAGCTTGCCCAATTGAAACTAGGGAACGTCTATGTAACAAGAAGCTTATTGAAGAGGAAGATGGTAGGTGGCTATGTTCAAAGTGCAATGTGAGTCACTCTGACTACAACTATAGATATCTACTGCAGATGAATGTACAAGACCATATTGATGCACTATGGGCCATTGCATTTGATGAGGTTTCCACTCAATTGCTTGGCATCCCAGTGAAGGAACTATGCTCTATTGAGTCTTTGCAAGAGGATGAATACTTCTCTCAACACATCATAAGGCAAGCCTTGAACAAAGACTATCTGTTCAATCTAATTTGCAAGAAGGAAACTTATAATAACATAGACCAAATTAAAGTAATAGCTAATCATATTGAACTTGTAGATTTTGTGGCTGAGAGCAACACACTTCTGAAATCTATTACAAACATGTGTACAAATATCCATAGCGAGGTGTGAGCTATCCAACAACATATATCGCCAACTATATGGAACTCAAGATGCTACTTCACATCTTGTATATCCATGACTGTACATTAGTGAAATGTAGGCTATTCCATCTTATATGTCCACCATTGTACAGTATAGAAATACAGGCTATTCCATGTTTGATGTCTGTGATTATACATAATAAATGATGTCTTGTTAACATGTTCAATTTGCTTCAAAGCTTTACAAAATCATACCTTACGAACTACAATTATAAATTGAATTCTTGTTTCTATGTTTTGTTTTATATGGCTACAATATTGCTATGATGAAAAAACACTAAAGGATAATCTTTCGAGGTTATTATATCTCAATGCTTAAAACAAAGTCTTAGTTAAAGATTATACTCATAAGTTCAATTCCTCCTTAGTCATCATGGTTTGTTAGTTGTAATTGTGCTACCATGCTTTATTATATGTCATTGTGATTTCACTGATGGATTTAGTCTAAATGGTAGTCTTTGGAGATTACTATATGTTGTTGCCTTTCTGAAATTAAAAAAAATAGTAGAACAAGTATTTTGTATTGTGGTGCTTGGAGAAAGACATGGGACATAAAATATAAACGATATGTACAACCTTTTAGATACATAGTACTTGTAATTTCCTACCAAGCCTATATAAATGATTGACCATGGAAACTATCTTACACTTTAGTACTCAATGAAACTAATGGTAAACGTAACATATTTTCTATGTACGAAGTCTCACAGAGTATTAAACTTCTAATCTATTGCCCAGATATGCTGAGGTGCAGGAGAATTGTGATAGATGACTTCTTCAAGCATGTGGATCTGTACAGAATTCACAATGAAGAAATATGTGCACACATGACCACATAATGCCTACTGACTCAAATAGGTTTAATCACATACTAATTACCATCACAATGGAATCTTGACCATATGTTTATGGATTCCAAAATATTAGAGATGATTAGGTGCAATACCTGTGATCTAATGAGCACAAATTGTGCTCTGAGTGAGATATGGTTCCAACCAACATCCATAACATCTGAACTAAAAAAATGCCTCTTTGCTAGCTGGGAATGGATTAATGTGGTTGGAACAAATGTTGTGACTATCCAACCTATGTGGTACCGGTGTACAATGCTTACACTACCATGGTAAAATATTTAGATTATAGTTTTTGGTTAGTTCAGACATGATATGGAACCAACAGATCATACAGAGATGGGGCCCCTAGGGTGTCTATCTATCCCTACCAGTTGATAAGTGAATCAAAATAATTGCTATAGAGAAAATACCAATATGGACACAAACTGATCGTACATATTATCCAATAGTCGATCCTACAAGCAACTCTAGCCTGTAGCGACACATATTTGAGCATCTTTATTGGTTTGATGTTCTATACCCAAAGTCAGAAGAATTTATACAATAATTGGATTCATAATATTGTTATTCCCATGACAATATGTGTCTGTAATTATTTTGTTTCCTCCTTGTAATTTGGTGAGCAAACATTATAGGAATTAGAGACTATAATTGCAAACATAGGTAAAAGTTGTCGGTTACTATCGATTTTGATGTCTTCTGTTGTCTTTCTATGTCTTATGTACTAAATGCAATATAAGTCTTTGCTTCCTTTTCATTTTAGTGTATAATTTCTATTCCAATGTTCACTATTTTTTTTAACGGTTATAGTTTACCTTTCAAGTTGATATGGACAACTTATAAGATATTAGTGTTGTGCTCTTTGAAAAGTTGTAGTTTACCTTTCAATTTCATATGCCCCATCTGTTTCCTCAATCCACATTAATAAAAATCTCTTTATCTCTTCTTTCGATGTTGACTTGGTATCAGTTTCTATCTGATTCATAAATCATATTCATGTTGACAGTGTGTCCCACATAAGACACAAGTCTGCATATGGGTAGAAAAAAGATACTTTACTTATGTTTTTTTATTTTTGATCATTTTATGTTCATCACATTCATTACCAGATTAAATTATATCAAACATATTGGGTTTATCAGACTGTAGTATAGTTCAGGTACCTACACTTTGTAAATAATCCATGCGCTCAGGTATAATATAGGAAATTATTTATTTATTATTCTTAAATACTTGAATTAACCTACAATTCTAGTTTGGTCAAGCCCTAATCTTTGGAATACTACTCAATCCTGGATGTATAAGAAAAATTAGAAATCGTGTCTTTTATTTTACGATCGTAAGATATGTCAAAGTGATAATATTGCACTGAACATTAGGTTTAGCTTGAAGGATTTTAGTATTTATTGTTGCAACACTCTTTGTGATGTTTAGTATCGTATTTAGAGTTGCGGCTATAATTTAGGCTTGCTATTCATAATAGGAAACATATGGAGATGTCTAACACTGAACAAAAAGCATATAATCATAAAATCGAGCTCACTAAAGAAGATCAATGAAGTAGAGATCGACAATATTATGCTCTTCATAAAGATGCAATACTAGCTCGTAGGCATGCAAAGAGAGCATACCACATTCAAAACCACCCAGAAAAGATCCAAATGCAACGCCTCAAAGAGTCCACAAGAAAGCAATGCTATCATGTATGTTGCAAAGAACACAAAGGTGTTGCATAGACTATTGGTAACATGAACAATTGTACAAGTTTACCATCGACCCCTCCTTAATGGCATGCTTCTTTACAAGACCTACTAGTGGTCCAACCGCTACAAAGTGACTATATAGACTGCGCATCTATAGCATGGAGGTTCAGAGAAAGAATAGATGAACTATCAATCTTACGGAGATACATGGTGTGTAATGAATCTTACTTAGGTATGGTGCTACAAAGATCTGCCTTGCAACCTACCTGTAGAAGGTGTTCTAAACAATGGGGCATACCATGGTTTTTTGTATTGAACAACATGGACCCAGGAGAGCAACTTGGTGTTTTGGGTAGATTAACACAGGGTGAAGAAATGTTCATTGCTAGAATCAGCCCGATCATACAGGTGACACAAGTGTTTGTTGGACAATATAAATATCATGGACATACCATTAGCTTTGCATATGACATCACAAGTACAGTAAATGCCTTGCCATGTAGAATTGGAGAGTTGGATGTGCTCATAGTTAGAAAACGACAAAGTCAAACACAGTGTTATGACTACTATGTGAGTAGAAGCCATGTCAGAGATGCACTTCTATACAAGATCAAACATGATTCATACTACTTTGATGTAACTATAGATGCAACATTTTTACTTGCCTTATTGGACTAGAGAATAGATGTATTAGCAATGTTAACTACCACTGCATTTGAAGATGACCTTCTCATTCCTAGGAATGAGATAGATACAGATGAAGACCAAACTATAGCTAATAAAGCCCACACCTCATCATTTATCAACAGAATGCCAAATCAACGTCATGAGCTTGAGATGATACATCACACCTTGCATCTTGATGATCCTACAAATAATACAATATGTTGGCTTAGTGTGGATGTGTGCCCGATAAATGAATACAACACTGAAGCCTTGCTTGATATGGCATTTCCAACGCTATTTCCAATCGGAGCTACCCAATTCATATAGACACGACTGGACCAAGTAGAATTGCATTAGTATGTTGTACGCCTATTGTGGTTTTATGACAATAGATTTGGGAGGCATCCTCGATTTTGATACTTCATTTATAATCTTATGTTATGATGCCATACACAAGGCATTGCAACTATTTTTTTAAAGAGGAATGTAGAGGAAAATATACCAACTACTATTGAAGACCTTCGAGCACATCTATGGGATGTACTAGATACACAACTTGCTAATGAGCTTATGCACTTTGGCTCCTCGATTAGAGGATCCATGCCGTATTGGAATATAAAACGTTCAAAGTTGAAAGACATGATCCATCAGTTGGGACCACCTTCCCTATTCTTCACATTAAGTGTAGATGATACAAAATGGCCAGATCTCCAACAACTCTTTAGTAGTGGAAGACCAATAGCTTCATTATCCAATAGGCAATGGTTAGGAAATGTTTTCAACAACCCTCACATCACATCACTTTACTTACATCAGTAGTTTTAGATCTTTCAAGAAGATGTCATCCAAAAATTACTAGGTGCAAAGGACTACTGGTACAGAACTGAATGGCAAAGTAGAGGTACAAGACATGTGCACAGATTTATTTGGCTTCCTAATGCACCAGATGTGGATAAGCTTAATTGGGATAACAACACAGAGCTAGACAGGGCAAGAGAATTCTTTGATCAATTTGTGATGGCATGGAATCCTTGTGAGGCAAATCAATGAAATAATACAATATTATGATCGCCACATGATGATCCATGTTTGTTGGACATGGTAGAAATATTTTTTGTGGACCTTTCTGAGGACTATGAAGAGTTTGTTAATCGTGTCCAACGGCATACAAAGTGCACTAAGGGAACATGCCTTTGTAAGAAAAGAAAAATGATGGAATGTCGTTACAAGGCTCCTTGGAATGAGCAGCCTACATCAACACTAACATGTGATTGTACAGGAAATAAGAAGTATGAACCCGCAAGAAATGATGATAGATTAAACATCCATAACAAAAAAATGCTTCAAATCTAGAGGGCTAACATAGATTGCCAACCAGTTATTTCAAGAGAATTAGTCCTTAAATACATATCCAAGTACACTGCAAAAGTGGAGAAGATGTTAGAGTCATGCACAAATATGCTATCAAGGATGTGCACAAGCCAAGATTCAGATACTCCGGCACTAACAACATATAGAAAATTCATGGTGGAGATAATTGCAGAGTGCAATGTGGGGGCACATGAAACATGCCACATGCTACAAAAGTTGTCGCTTGTAGAATGCAGTCACCCTTTTGCCTCGCTAAATGTGGGTAGAAAGGTAATCCAACGAATAACAAGGACGGTGACTACCACAATAATGGAGAATAAGTACAAATAGAGCTACATGAAACAACTGCCCAAGTTAGAGACATTGACACTGTTTGATTCTGCAAGGTTATTTACCTACTCTGCAATTAGAAAACAAAGCCAATGAAGAAAAAGACCAGTTGAAGCCATCATCTTTGTACACCCCAAATTTTACAATAATCCAAAGGAAGAGTCAGACCAATTTGAAATATTCTGTGGACAGAATTGCTCATGTACAAACATTTTCATCACATTGAGCATGAAGTGGGGCTCACAAAGGATGAGATTGAAAGAAACTAGCGAGAAATGAATGCAATGAACTACACTATTTGCCATATCCAATGTCTTGCTTCAGAGGCAATGGCAAATGTGGATGGAGAAGGTGAGGAAGACAACAATACTACCAACAATAGCACTCTTGAGATTAATGAATGGCAAATGCTATTGCGGTTGGGGCCAACATCAAATAATCACTACAATGCCATTAACATGCTTGGCAGGCGTGATTTTGATAACAATAAACGATGGGACTGGAACCTAGTAGCTACCCACCTTCACCAAATAGCAACAAAGTTTATAGAGATTGCAAAAAGGGGCTCATCGACCATGAACAAGCTATTCTTTGGTGACAACCATGCACATGCATTATCTATTCAACAGAAACAAGCTCTAGACATAATTGTTAACCACAGTAAATGTACCCCTATCATACCATTATACATGATCATAAGAGGCACAAAAAGTATAGGGAAATCATACTAAATTAATTGTATAAGATCAACACTGAATGGGAGCACACAACAATAAACAACCCAGCCACTAACACTTGCTCCAACAAGAGTTTCCGCATTCAACATACACGCATCAACAATACACTTTGCACTGTGTATTCCTATCAAGGAGATGCAACCATTGCAAGGCCAAGCATTGACAACCTTTCAAGAAGAGTGGAAGACCATAAGATACATTCTCATTGATGAGATGAGTTTTATAGGGCCAAAATTGTTACTAAAAATTAATAGCAGGTTGTGTTAGGCATTTCCGTACAAGAGTAACCTATGTTTTGATGGTGTCTCCATAGTCTTAGTTGGAGACCTTGCACAATTACCACCTATAATGGACAGGCCTATTTATAGTGCACATGTAGGAGCATGATTATTATGGGAAACGTTCACTACAATGTCACATTAGAAATGTTGTACTGCCAACAAGGCGATTCAGATCAGCAAATGCAATTTCGTAAGACACTAGAAAACATACGGAATGCAAGTCCAACACAAATAGATTGGTAGCTCCTAATGACATGTAGCCACATGAAAATTCCACTAATTGAAAGGAAGGAATTTGAAAGTGTGATGCACCTATTTGCTACTAATGACCTAGTGAAATACCACAACAACAAAATGCTACAACAGTTAAACCTCCCAGTAACATTGAGCTTGGCAACAAAAACAAGGTGTGCAACTAATAGTATTGTAGAGGATGAACAACTAGAGAGAGACGTGTTACTTTGTAAAGGGCAGCAGATCATGTTAACAACGAATATATGGACCCAAACAGGCCTTGTAAATGGAGCATTGGGTGAGGTAATAGACATTGTTTATAGTACTTAAGAGAGACCACCTGATCTCCCATTGTATGTAGTTGCAAGAATGGAGAAATATGTTGGGCCATCATGGAATGCTGCAGACCCCACATTGCTACTAATAACACCTGTCTCTCTGGGTAGCCGAAGGCAACTACCAATTAGAATGGCATGGGCAATGACAACACACAAATCTCAAGGGCTAACCCTATAGAAAGTTATGATCGACATTGGTAGGACAGAAAGGCAGGGGTTAACATTCACAACACTATCTAGAGTTATGAATTTAGATAGCCTTTGTCTCCACCAGTATTTAGCTTTCAAAGGCTTGTCAGAATGCAAAACGATCTGCACACAATGCTGCAAATAAATGAGGAAGCTCGACTTAAAAGCATGTCTCTTTCCTAAAATTTAGTTGCACAATGGTACGAAACGTCCATTAATGCACAACAGTCTCAACAACCCTTGATCTTTAATAAATATGCTAGATCCATTAAGTAGAGTTCATTACTATGTATCAATACACTTCTTAGAAATTTGTTTTCAGGTCAATTTAATGATTCCATTACTTTTAAACTACTCTAATTATCACTAATATGTTACAAATTCTTTGCTTTCTAGCAGGCATCATTTGACAATCAAGCAATTACATGGATGCCCACAATGTCTGACATAGCAAAAGAACTACAAATGACTGTATATATTGTCTTAGTAACCCTGTTGTGTTACATGTATAGTTGTATGCCCCTGAATGAGAAAAATAAAAAGACACATTTTGTAGACTTTATTGTAGTTCCCTTTAATTACATGTACTCTTTTATTTAAAATTTATCTATGCATTATAGTATTATTATTCGTCTAAATTTGCACAAATTCTAAGAACTAGCCTTTTTTTTCAACTTACATTTATGCATATGGATTGTATAAGTGGGGTGTGAGGTCTCTATTTGCATTCTACATTTTCATGCAGCATAAAATATTCTTGCAATTTATGCTTCTCATGTCGTTGTTGAGTATGCATTATTCACAACATCGCCTCTTCTACCAACATTACCTCTAATACCATCTTGACTGTTATTGGATTTCTAAGAGATTTGACTATGAATGTGTTGTCCATTTTTAGAAAATCATTATTAGCATTATGCAATCTTATCTGTTACGATGACAATCACTACCGATGTTCCTTATTTTTTGGGCTTCGAGAATGAATATATGGTTGAATTATCGTTATTCAAGAACTTTTTTTAACTATAGATAATAGTTAGCAAGTTTGTTTAAGGTTATAGTTTTATTATGCATCTAATTTTACACAGATTGTACAAACTAGAGTTTTGTTTTCAAGCTAGGTTTATGCATATAGATTGTAAAAATTTCATATACAAGGAGATGAGATACAATGGGGGCAATCAATATTCATGGGACCTTCTTGCTTGAAGCTCTTTTTTACATGCCATATAACCAGTAAAGAAGATTGTCGAATTCAATAAATAACAGGGACATGATCATAACATGCAATAAAATGACTTGAATTTAAATCTTGGAAGATTGCTTACTATTTATCTCAAAGATATATGAATAATGTCAAGGTACATCTCAAGATGTTCAAGATGCCACAATGAAAACCAATTAGTTTACAATTCCTTTGAATCATAAATTGGAAAATGACATTATGTCTGTTGGTTCAAAAATTGATAGGTAGCTGTAATAGTCACTTGGTTGAAATCTGGAACATATATTATTTTTTTGGACTTTAGCTATCAATACATGGTTCAGTTCTCATTTTCAGAATTAAATAAAACCTCAACTATGGTTCATTGTAGCAGCAAAATGTTGTTTTGCATACCCTTCATCTTCTGTTTAGTAGTTCCCAGATCTGTTGTTTATCAGTCAAACATCTTGGATGCTTACAATCATCTCCTAGACACAACCCACTCTTTACTATTTACATTTCTATAAAATTGTATTATTTATATCATTATTTTAAAATGCTTATGTAACTTCTTTTCTCAGATTGTTGCTAAAGTAGTCAGATTAAATTTTAATGAATATTGTATTGACCATGTACTATAAGTATAACAATTGGTGCCTATAGCCTACCCACCATGGCAAACGGAAATGTACCCAGCAATACCGCTACCATTTCAAGCAGCATTTCAGAGCTAGCTCCCCCCCTCTCAATTGCACTTCAGCAAGAGGCCTCTACAACAAGCTCTGCTTCCACAAGCTGGATGCAATCAAATGAAAAATGTATCAAACAACTCACTGCAAATATCACTACTGACAGCTAGGAAATATTAAAGGGACTCAACCATGCAAATAGTTGTACACAGAGCCTATAGGACGATGAAATAGAGCAAATTGAAACAGCTATGCGATGACTTGACATAGCATATTGAGCGTTAGAAAAATACTGCACTCTCAAATGAGAAATAAGATATGACGAACACTTCACCATGGGAGATTATGGAGCACTCTGGCGTGCATTCCAAAATTTTCTGGAATTTGCATGGCACGAAATCTTTGCATAGATTAAAAAACAACTATATAAATCTAAAAACTAGAAAATATTTTCTGGCCTCTGCTCTTGTAAAAAAACATTGTTCAGACGTTTCTTTAAACAATCAGCTTCAAATGTATCTCTTACTAAAATAAGTGCTTCCATGTTTGTGTATATATTTTTGGATTAAATAGAGCCTACCGTGTTTCTACTATTTGGTCTTTGTTACAAATAAATAAAAATATTCTTGGAATGTTCTTATATCTTTGTTAAGGTTATTGCTTATAAAGAATGTACATTTATGAAAATAAATTATTTACTTAAGCTTACAAGTTGTAAATTAATAACCCATCTACTTATAATTATAAGATTAGAATAGAGATTGTGATGTCATGAATCCGCGTAACTCTTGAACCTCCAGTGTACAAGTGCTAGTTATTATTATTACATTGAGCAAGGGTGAGGGGCCCAACTAGAAGACCTCGTATCCAAAGTTGAAAAAAACAAAATTCAACTCTCAATTTTCTAGAAGTGAAACAAAAGTTCGACACAAAATTTGAACATTTGCCTTGGAATAATAGTTACTGGAAACTCTCAACGCCGCCCTCCTCGGTTTCCCCACAAGGCAGAAGCTGCTAAAACGCTGCGACCAACTTTTTGCCAAAACCACCGTTCATTTCTCTCTTTTTCCATTTCAGTGGGCGGCCGTCGTGGAGAAGACGTTGGAAAGCTGATAATAATAAATAAATAATAACAATAATTCAGCTTGCGGATAAACTTCCCCCCTCTGACATTCCGTCACAGACCATAATTTGAGCAACTGAAAAGATCAGCAAAATGCCACGCTGTCATCATCGATGCCACCTGTCACAGTCGTTGAAAACAACGTAAGCGATCTCGTCGTCCCGCTTCCCGCCACGTCAGCAACACATGGACATACTAGAAACTCCGTTCAAATGTTTGAATATTCCGGTCCTTCGGAAATGTGGGAAACCAGGGTGCCATCTGGAAAAAACCTTGTTCCCCACGTCTTCCGATGTATTTACTTTACTATATAGCCTTCCCGCGGCTTAGCTTTCTGCAACGCGAGATTAAAGCCTATTGTATTTTCAGCCCTAGCGAAGTTTTTACTTTTGTTCGGAAGCTCGACTTTTGTGTTTGATTATGGGTGAGGTTTTCATCCTTGGTCTTGGCTGGTTTTGTGTTGTTTTTGGAAGAATGGAGAGGATTTTTTGTTGAATTTCTCTGTGCGTTTTGTTGTTTGTGTGCAGGTTCCACTGGAAAGATCAAGATCGGCATCAATGGTAATTACTTGCTTGAAATCTTGTTGATGTTGTAATTGATTTATCGAATATAACTTTTCAACTGGACATGCAAGCTTTTTTGTGAAAATCGTGTCTGTGCTTTTAACTTAGGCGTTTTGGATTATTAGACTTGGTGATATTTTTCAACGATTTCGATGTAATTTTAGTTTTTGGAAGTAGACAGCGTCAAACACGCTTAGATCATGGAAGGAGAGGATCTGATACTGTTTCTTTGACTTCAGGGAAACTTTCGCTGATTATTTATTTATTTGTTCATTTTTCCAGGGTTTGGGCGAATTGGGAGATTGGTGGCCCGTGTGGCTCTGCAGCGCGATGATATTGAGCTCGTTGCAGTGAACGATCCTTTCATTACGACTGAGTATATGGTATGTGACTCGGGGGATTGATATTTTGTGGATTTAATTCAGGGTTTCTGCAATCCAAATTATTTGTTTTTTGAGCTTCGGCTCCGTACTGAAGTGAATAAATTTTATGTTTCACTTTCTTCAATCGGTTGATCGGAAACAACTGAAAACGGATTAAAACAGTTGTGTAGGGGTAAAGTGGATTGTGTGGCTCCAGAAGCCCTTCTAATTTAGCCCTTTTTTTGGTGCTATTATTATAGATTGTTTGGTCCCAGAAGCCTTTATGATCAAGCTCTCTTTTCTGATGATTTTGTTCTTAATAATCTGATCATAGGAATTTGAGGGATTTTTAAAATTATCAAAGCGCTGATAGTGGGTACATTCTGTAACAGATGGAGAATATGTCTTTATTTTCCAGAATTTATGTTACTTAGTTATCCAATCAAGCCCGAATCGCAATTGAAACTAAAAATCACTTTATGAAGTCGTTGCCTTTTTTTTCTTCACATCAGGATTTCTGTAAGGTCCTCTTTTATCGATTGCAATCCCGTCCTGACTATTTACCCCCTGCCTCTCTCTGTTAATTAGCGTTATCATCTCTACCTCATATTAAAGAGGGATCTCGAGCGATTCCTCAGCTTCATTAAAAATTCAACCTTTTTGCTGTTCACTGTCGCTACTATTTCGAGATTAGAGGCATTCGGTACATTTTGAATGGTGAAGAATTCGGTGTTGTTAATTTATTCTACATGTAGGATTGTAATAACAAATGAACAGTGAAGATTTCGATTTCTATGCAAAGTTCAAAATCTGTCATTCGTTTCCAAATTTGTGGGGGCATCATCATAACTTTTTTCTGAAGGATAGGTATATAGGAAATTTTTATCCTTTTTCCTTTCGGTGATTCCTCTCTACAAGGATTTGCACTTTCCTTAGTGATGTTATTACAAGGATTTGCACGTCCCATAGTGAAGTATGTTATTACGAGTCTTTGTGCATTTCTTCAACTTAGTACTGGCATAATCAGATTTTGAGTGCTCATTATTGTTTTCTTTGTTTTTGTTACAATCAGACCTATATGTTCAAATACGACAGTGTCCATGGTCAGTGGAAGAAGCACGAAGTTAAGGTCAAGGATGAAAAAACTTTACTTTTTGGTGATTCACACGTAGCTGTATTTGGCTGCAGGTAAGTCATTTTAAAATGTCTACTGATAAGCAGCATAAGCTTCTATGAGAGTTTACTAGGGGCAGTTTTTGCGTTTACTTGATTTGTTGTTATACGTGTTAATTTACATATCTAATCTAATTCATTTCTCCAGAAATCCGGAAGAAATTCCTTGGGGCTCGGTTGGTGCAGAGTATGTGGTTGAATCAACAGGAGTCTTTACTGATAAAGAGAAAGCAGCCGCACACTTGAAGGTATGCCATTTTTTACCTCTAATTTTGAATCAGCCAAGTTTTTGGCAGAAGATTGCGTGCAAGTTTTATTATCAGCGTTTAGGATCATTGTACAATCCTTTTGGCAGATTGCTTTATTCAACTATAATGAAGGATCAGGAAATTTGATTTGAAAGATCGTTACAAAAAAATTCCTTCCGTCATCTTGAAGAAGTAATAACAGAATGTAATTTGACACATTGTTAACAAAAATTGCAGAGAGTTTTCTTAAATTAGGAATTTGATATTCTTTTTAAGCAGCTATTAGTTACATTGAAGTTAGGTTTTAGAACTAGGAATGTGATTGTGGATAATCTTAGAGTTGGATGCAGTCAATATGTAGGATATTTTGGTTCAATTCATATATGTCCTTTTCCTGTTTCATAGATCGTACACGATATACCTTGGATAGTAATATAACTATTTTTCCTTTTTTGAGAAGTTTTTAAATAATTCTCTATATTGATGCTAGAGTGTTGAACCTAAGTAATTATTTTAGAATGCCGATTTATGGTAGCAGGAAATAGTAATTTTTTCCTTGTTGGTCATTCTCAGGGAGGTGCTAAAAAAGTAGTCATTTCAGCTCCTAGCAAGGATGCTCCTATGTTTGTTGTCGGGGTTAATGAGCACGAGTACAAATCTGATTTGAACATTGTTTCAAACGCAAGTTGTACCACTAACTGCTTGGCTCCTTTGGCTAAGGTTTGTAATAATATGTTAAATACTCGAATCGTGCAATTTTCAGATGTATTGTCTTTACAAATGAACAACAGTGTAATTTTACTGGAGATTAAAATCTAGGGTTTGACAATTTTTAATTATTTCCTTTCCAGGTGATCAATGATAGATTTGGCATTGTTGAAGGTCTTATGACAACAGTACACTCCATCACAGGTCTCCTACACTAGCTCTCATTGATGCGATAATTACTTGACTTCTTCTCAGAGTGCTAACCTTGCTCTGATGCAGTGGAAGCATTGAGTCCATTAGTTATTGTCCCAGTTTTTAGTCCCGAGTCAACCTTCGTCATTTATTTATCATCTGCGAGTTACACTGACAATTTCTGTTTTTTGCTTGTGAACAGCAACACAAAAAACAGTTGATGGACCATCAAATAAGGATTGGCGAGGTGGCCGAGGTGCTGGATTTAACATTATCCCTAGTAGCACTGGAGCAGCTAAGGTAGGAATATGAAATTCACATTGTTATAATCATGAAATAAAAATTACGTTCTTATTTTTATTGCCTCATATTTGACATTTTTGAAGTTTAATTTTAGAAATTTACATTGAAATCTGTGGGATTGTTCTTCTGAAAATGGTTTGAGAACGAAGTTAAGATAATGCTCTCCGCAAGGTTAACAGTATTTATTGATTTTGTACACCTAATGCCCATCATTGGTATGATGACATATCCAAATGAACTATGTTCATGTATTTCTTGCTTTTAGAGCACTCCCGACTAATGTAATTTTCAACCAGACACTGAAGAAAAAATATGACACGGGTATTTTGCGGACTTAGTATGTGCTTGAATAATATCTGATTTATTTGTGATAAATTCTGTCATTTCTTCTCGCTAGGATACATTCTGCAGTCAATGTATTCTAGCTATGTTTCTAAAATTCGAACTTCAACGAGTTGGCCTTTCAATCTTGCTATGATAAATTCTTCTTATACAAGTCACGGGAAGCCATTCTCTCTATAATCTATGGAGAGATTTTTGTTGTCCTGTAAAGCCTATTACAATATTTTTAGGCGATTTTGTATATGGCTCTTTGGTTTTAAATAAACTTGCAGGCTTTGATTATCTGGTTTCAGATTCATCGTTTAGGTTATTTTTACAAATTTGAAAAGCCCACGTTGTTGTGCTGATCTTGATTGCAACCGGATTTTTGAAGGCTGTTGGAAAGGTTTTACCAGCACTAAATGGAAAGCTAACTGGAATGTCCTTCCGAGTGCCCACACCAGATGTATCAGTTGTGGATTTGACTGTGAGACTTGAGAAACCCACCACTTACGGCGAGATAAAGGCTGCCATCAAGTAAGTAATGAGCTCTGAATTTGTTTTCTTCAAGGGGGAGAGAAGACATTTGAAAACTGATCTGTCTTTGGTTGCAGGGAGGAATCTGAAGGAAAATTGAAAGGAATCCTCGGTTACACAGAGGATGATGTTGTATCTACAGATTTTATTGGAGACAGTCGGTATGTTAAACTCATTTAATCCAATCCATACCTTTTCTGTAGTGGACTATGAAATTGTTTTTACGACCAATACTATGTTTTATGATTGTAGATCAAGCATATTTGACGCAAAGGCAGGAATAGCATTGAGTGACAATTTTGTGAAACTGGTATCATGGTATGACAACGAATGGGGCTACAGGTGACTATCAATTTTACCCTACTTCAACATTAAGGCTTTTAATTGTCTACGTATGGACATTAGTGTTAGTAGTAGAGATCTGAAGACTGGAAAATTTAATAATCAGCATTGTTACACTCACTTGATTCATCTTGTTTTTTGGCTTTGAGCAACGGAATGCAAACGGCGTTAATTTTATGTTTATGTTTTGTATGCAGTTCACGGGTCATAGATTTGATAGTGCACATGGCTTCAACTGCTTGATTGGTAACAGACGGTTCCCTGACTGTGCAACGCAGAGAGAAATATAATTTTAGTTACTCCACTATCGTCTTTTGGTCCGAGATATGATATTCCGAATAAATTCATAGGTCGTTTAAGCTGAAGCTCTTGACAGATTTTTGTCTAGCTGTCTCTTTACCATTGGAATAAAACTAATTCTGTTTATAGAGAGTATTCCAATTTATAATGTTGTACGACCTATTTGCCCGCAGAATAGTTGAAAAGGGAGTAAAAGATTTCTGGTTCTTCCCCATAGGAAATAAATGAGTGTTCTTTTCATAACAAGTCCGACATTCTGAGAATATGATGCATTTATGGTTTATTTAATCATTGGGATTTATTTATTTTTGCTTGTCAAGCAGTTCTTGGAGTCTGCAATTGGTAGTTTTTAAATATTCCTTCTTTATTCTGCTGCATTTAGCGTACATGTGCATACAAATTTTACCAAATTGTCAAGCATACACAGAAGTCAAAGCTTTCTAAGTTGTTTAACAGTATGCTTCATTTAACATGCGTATGCCTCAAAACTCGAAAAATTGTGACGAGTTCTTTTTTTCATTTCATTGTACATAGCATGAGTGTGCATCAAAGCTCCGTAAACGATATTGGTTGCAAATACGATTTGTATTAGTTTTTCACGTATAGCTATACCCTGTTCCAAACATACCATTCTAGCACAGCCTTAATGATCCTGACAATGTTGCTAAGCTGATAGAACATCTTGTATCTGCACCGGAGCAAAACTAGTAGATGGACCTCCGAGAGACAATGGAGTAGGAAGTTATATTTTCAACCAATTGTTAAATTTTAATCAAGATGAATACAGTTGCTCAAATATTCATATGTTCTGGAAACTAAGCCAATTAGTTTAGTGCGGATTTTCTGTGACAAGTAGAAAAAGTTGATTAGACAAACAAAGGAAGTCGGTCAATTTTTAAACCATTGTGTAGAAATTAATTCTGTGCTAACTTGTGATGATATAATAATTTTGTGATATCGTTTAATAGTCTGCACCCATTATATTAATATTAATATATATAAAGGTTTAGTTCTGTTTAGTTGCCAAAAAAATTACTATAATTCGTTTCAAAATTCCCCTTCCAATCTTCAAACATATAACCGTTACAACTATAGGTCTGTGTATATCATAATAAAAATGCATACGCTTGGAAACGTGTTCTACTTTGCTCCACTGTTTGGTCATGGTGCGGCCAGTTTTGCAGATCGGACGGTCCCACTTCTTCCTTTACCTGTTTCAGAAAGTTGTTGATTAAATCGATAGCAACGCCATAATAAACTTGAGTCAGGCATCTCTCTTTTGCAGGAAAGCTCGCTCTTAAACGTACTGCCGTTGCCCATCTGGCCTCGTCCGAGCCATTCAGCATCAAAGTGAAAAGTATGATTGTCGAGAGGGGTTCTGTATTTCTAAGTTGAATTCAGATATTCAGCTTCGGCACCATCTACTCTGACTCTGACCCAAATTGAGCCATTTAAGCAATACGCTGATAGAAGATATACCCTTTCTTCTTAAGTTCTATTTCTTTTGGTTTTTATCCTTTTATGTTTTCCTTCTCTTCTCTTTAATCTCAACCTCATTTTTTCGTTTTTTCCTTCTCTTTTTCTCGGTTCTCTCCTCTTTTATCTCAACCTCCTCATCCTCGTCATTTTTTCTTTTCTTTCTCCCTTCTCTCAGTTTTACTGCAATTTATTTTCTCTCATCCTCTTTGTTTGCCTCTTCCTTCATACTTTCCTCTTCTTCTTTGTAATCTATTTCCCCTTTGTCCCTTTCCTCATTCTCCTCCTTATCATTCTGCTCTCCTATTCTATTTCTTCTTTGTCCCTTTCCTTATTCTCCTCATTCTGCTCCTCTCGTTCTTCCCTTTTTTCCTCTTTTGTCTATCTCATCTTTCTCTTCTCCTTCTCCATGGTCTTCTTTGTATTGTGGTGCTTCATCTTCACTTCCATTATCGTCTCCTCCTAATTCTTCTTGTCTTCTTGTGTTCCTTCCACTCCTCTCGTTCTTCCCTTTTTTCCTCTTTTGTCTATCTCATCTTTCTCTTCTCCTTCTCCATGGTCTTCTTTGTATTGTGGTGCTTCATCTTCACTTCCATTATCGTCTCCTCCTAATTCTTCTTGTCTTCTTGTGTTCCTTCCACTTATTGAGAGTATAGTAAAGCAACCAAATATACAATTGGTTGATCTAATTTGAAATTAGAACAAAGTAGTTTAATGTTTTAAGGGAAAAAATTCAAACCCACTTTATGTACACTATTGAATGGATTCTTAAGAGACCAAGTATATCTAAACTTTGTTTGACTTGGATTGCTTTGCTTGCGGTTGCGTCAATTTCTTTGAAATAAGGTTGAAAGGTCAAACTTAAAAGGCATCTCCAATTGCATAGGTATTGTGGACATAAAGGCTCTTTACGGTGGTCGTCAAAAGTCTAGACCTACAAATAACATACTTTACTGTAGATTTTTGCACTTGAACATCTTTAATTAAAAACCTGGGAGTACTATAACCCTTCCAAAACCTCCTTATAGGCAACTCCAACCACATAGGTATTGTGAACATGAAGGTCCTTTACAATGGCTGTCAAGAATCCAAACGTACAAATAACATACTTTGCTACATATTTTTATATTTCTTGAGCATCTTCAATAGACTTAAACATGGGAGTATTGTGACCCTTCACAAACCTCCTTATAGGCAACTCCAACTGCCTACGTATTGTAAACGATGTCAAAAGTCCAAACCTTCAAATAACATACTTTACTAAATATTTTTACACTTCTTGACCATCTTCGACAGACTTAAATATGGGAGTATCATAACCCTTCCCAAACCTCCTTATGGTTTGTATCTCCCAATATTTATTTTCCTAGTTAATTTTATCCCAATTATAGAAGTCTAGTTCAGTGGGTATTCATTTAGATATAGAAAATAGTTTGGGCTTAACATATGGTAAGGTTGAAAGGACAGATTGAGAAAGGCAACTCCAACCGCATAGATACTATGAACATGAAGGCACTTTAGGATGGACGTCAAAATTTCAAACCTACAAATAACAGACTTTATTGCATATAATAATTTATTGTATTTTTACACGTCTTGAGCATGTTTGATAGACTTAAAACATGGCAATAATGCAACCCTTACCAAACCTTCTTATGGCTTGTATCGCCTAATATTTTAGAAGTCTAGTTTAGTGGGTATTCATCTAGATGCAAAAATTAGTTCAGATTCTATTGGAGCATTGAAACCAACATTTTCATCAAGTAATTGAAATATATGGTTTTAAGAGTTATAGTAGCCTTTTGGATTTGATTGTGTGTATAATTTTTACATCAAATGTTTTGAACCATTATCAAGATGAGAAGAATTGGAGTAAACAAAAATGAGGAGTTGTAGATCAATTGAAGAATTTTACCATCTAGCATCCTTATATTTGTTCTTTAGTTGGCTTGCAACATCTTATTTTTGTTTCCCCGCAACTCTTCTCATCCTAATGATGGATCACAGAATGTTGATGCCAAAAATTATTCCAAAAGGCTACATAACTGACTTTGATGGATTGTGGAAATTTCTTTACAATAATATATTATTTTACCTTGTCCTTCACTCAATGTGACTCCCATTGATTCCTCCTTTTCAACCTTATACATAGGGAATTTGGCATCTATAATTGTTCTCTCATTCATTTTTCCTTCCATGACAATCCCATCATCCATAGCTTTCATTTCAATGTTGGTTCTAATAGTAATTCCTTTTTGCTAACATAGTTTCATATTTAACTGTGTTTGACACTTAGGTTCTTTTATATACATTTTGAAAGCAAACAACCTAGCACTGCTACAAAGGAATGAGCAATTGAAGTCTCTCTTTAGATAGTTCACATTTTCATTCTTTTTGTGCCTATTGTTCTTTTATATACATTTTGAAAGCAAACAACCTAGCACTGCTACAAGGGAACGAGCAACTGAAGTCTTTCATTAGATAGTTCACATGTTCATTCTTCTTGTGCCTTGTTTCTCTTATATATTGGCCCAAAAATCACTCCAAACAATACTTCCTACTTGAAATATTTCTTTAGTGCCACAATACTTCTAGGGTCATGCGATTGAGACCACCACTTCATATGTGTACCTTGGGGTCAAGAGAACTTGACCTCACTTTAGTTTGAGACCCGCTATCTAGCCTAGGGTTAGTAAGGGTATGGGTTCTCTTGCTATGCTCAAGAGATAGTGCTTTAGACATCACTTCCAGGACACTTCGTCCAAGTTGTCCCTCTTGGATACCTTGGTTCAGTCGACGATTCTTTATGGCTCTATGGTTTGGGGACTCTCTCTCCTTGATTCGGATTGGGCTTCCATCAAGCATGTCCAGACCCTTTTTCTTTGGCATATTGTTAGATGTCATCGGTTTACCCTTCATAGCATTATTTTGGTTGAGTTTGGGGCCCATCCCTTTAGGTTGGCCATCATTTTTGACCTAATTTGGGTTCTTCATCATCTTCATGGTTTTGTTGACTCTGTTGGTCTGTCTTTGTGGCGGAGTCTGATCCAACCTCCCAGGCCCATTGCTAGTTCACACAGGCTTCATCTTTGTTGGGTTTGATAGGGATAGGTATTGACCACCTCCCTCCATTCCAGTTCACTCTGGATGCTCCCACACACCTCCTCCCCTCTCAATAGGAGTTGAACCAGCATGTCAGACTTGATATTAATAAACAATATGTCTCTATGACTTGGTGTAACTCGATTGGTGGGTTACGCCTAAAGATGGTCTTTTACACAGAACACTTTCTGATTATCAGGGACGATGTCATTATGCCCCCTAGTTACTTATCTCGGCATTGGTGTCATGCCTTACACATCTTTCAGGGCTCCTTTAGGATTGGATCCCACTGGCTTTAGATTTAGACTGATCACCACATGGGCAGAGAGGACTGGACCTATCACTTGTGTACTTGGGCACAACCAAGACAAAGATCCATTTCATCTTTCACTGTCCTACCTACTATGAGATTCGTGGGAGATTCTATTGCTTATTTAGGGAGTGTAGCTCCCTTGCAACCTTCTTTAGCTGCACAGACCAAAGATGCTCACACTATACCTCAAAGAGACTATGCAGCTTTGCGACCACACCTTATAGCTTTTATTCCCCCAAAGAGTAACCCCAGTTCAACTCATCATCAATTTCTTCTCTCCCTCATCTCTTGCATGTGGGACAAAGCGACCTTCCAATGTCACCATCACTAGTCACTCTAGATCTGTAAGACCTTGTAGTGGTTATACTAGTTAGCGACACCCTTCTATCTCTTCTCAACGATCGTTTAGGGCTCTTGCTCGCCCTAGTCTATACACTTTGGTGCTTCGCTTCTTTCTTCCAAGGAAGGGCCCTTAGTCCTTGCCTCGTCCTTGTGCTCCTTGTTGCTTCTTGTTTTTCTTGTTTGCTTTCTTTTCTTGGTACTGTTTGGTGCCCTAGTTGCTAGCAATCTTTTATCTTGTTCGCTTTTCATTCCCTTAGACCTTTGTAGTCTCTCGTTGGACATTAATAAATTTATCTTATCTTTACAAATTTTTTGGCAAAATGGTCAACGCTCGCTTCAAGATTCATGACAAAGAATTAATTGCCTCCTGTGGATTCTATAAGTCTCATATTTGTATCGAGTATTGAAAGGATCTTTTGGTGCTATGACAACAACACTTGTCACAAGTGGTATCAGATTTTGGTCATAGGTTCAATTCTACTCAGATTGCGTTGAGGGGGAATTTGTTGGAAAAATAGTTAATGCTCCCTCAGGATTCGTTACAAGGGATTAACCACCTCCTATGGATTCTATAAGTCTAGTAGTTGCACATGCATTGACAGGTCAATCTCACAACAATCACAATTGTTGAAATAATTAGGCCCCAAGCTTACTGAGAGTGGGGGTGAGGGGAGGGTTAGAAGTGAATTAGTAATCTACCACTAATCAAAATCATATCTAATAAATATTACCATATCCTTTAAATCTTTACACATGTATGCAATAGATGTAACAAAACATGAACCAAGAGAAAAACATCCACACATATTCAACACATGCCACACGTATTTTTCTCCTAGAAACCCAATTTGGGAAAACCCGCATTGAGAGTGATGCTTGTGAATATGAATGCACTCTTATGAAGTATGCCCAATTAAGAGCATGACCCTATTAGGAACTTACAATTAAGTCATGTTAAGAACAGACCCTGCTAGGACCCACATGATTAATGGATTTGACTCTAGCCCTATTAAGAGTTTCACAGTAGTTAAAAGTGTCACCTTATTAAATAATTTACAATAATTATCTGCTAGGATCTACTTCATTAAGGAATTTAGCTTGATTTAATTGTTACGGAACAACAAGAATGTTGATCTAAAATTAGCAACAATGTCTTGCTTGTACCGATCTAATTAGACTCACACTTCTTCCTCACATGCAGATTAAATTCTCCTCTAAATTACACCTCTTGATTCATAATTTGTCTTCCACCATATATTAGATATGGAGATATGGGCCTTCGACCCTTATATATCTAGAGGGGTCTACATAGCATCCTTAATAGAATAGTAGGACAAATAGGTGGTATCCATCTATTATATACGTGATATTGCAAAGTGAGTCTACAGTATCAATCATTCATCCCTTGTGTGTCATGTGTTACTGAATTGACACTAGCTTGTTACATTGAGATCATAGATGCCTCAGCTCGGCCATAGAATCGTGTAGCATTCCAGGAAAGTGGTTGTCCCTACCTCTACCTATTTATAATGGGGGCCCTCCTACTACTCGAACCCCCAAGACATATAGTTTAGGGGATTCTAGCTATAGTTTAGCCCAACTAGAGAAAGGCAGGGGGGGAGGGTGGGTTTCAATAATTAGAGCATATAGTTGCATCAATATTGCATTTGAAATTCAAATTTTCTTCCTTAGAAGTCTACCAAAAAATTTGGAATCATTTCCCACCTTGCATTGACATCAAGATCCAATTGCACTTCCATTTTACAAGAGAAAGTCAAAACATATTACACTTCCATAGGCTCATGCACCTCTTCATGAATTAACAATCAAATCGATCAATACAAATCATACCTAACATTCTAGGTCAACTTGGACACATAATCACATATTCTACAATCTTTAACCAATTTCCCTTGTCCAATATCATCAATCTTGTTGTGATTGCAACACAAAGCCAATACCATCATCAAGATTGGATACCTCTAACCACAATACCTGATTCCATTCTTGTAGAACATATCGATCAAATCTTCGTATTTCTGCATTGCTCAACTAATTTCCCATCTTCACCAAATTGACTGTAACTTGCATCAAACTCATCATACACATGTGCAATCGTAGATATAACATGATAAACACCTCTAGAGACTATATTCCTGACCATGCACTATAATTCACAACTCACTTCATCTATTTCATCATGACAGTACATCAAGATCATAGTCACCAGGAACACCTAAGTTGACATCAATGACATCATAACAACTAACAAAATACATCATCAAGCCAATATACTTCCTCATCTAGTCATCATTAATTATACCATCAATCTCCTCCTTTGGCATTGCTAGCAACACACCAAACAATACCAAATATGTTCTTGAAATGCTAACATCAACAACCATTATTCAAGGTAGTATTTGTAATCTCATCAATTTATGTTCCAATGTTCATTTTCTCTTCATAGTTCATCTCCCCCTCTTCTATTCAACTCTTCTGCTTGTTTATCTACTCCCTCTTTGACAAAAATGTCAAATGTGCCATAGTGCTTAAGATCTTCTCTCCTACTACTCCCCCTTAAGAATAGTCCCCTTAACATTAATCCACTGAAAGATATGCCCATTGGATTGATATAACATGTGCATCTTTAATTCAACTTTAGGGGCATGACCCCCAAGTTACTTCTAAGGTACTCAAAAGTATCCTTAAGAAGTGGTTACAAGAAAGCACTTCGTCTATCTTTTTCACAAATAACAAATCATCAAACAATAGACATGGAAATATTATAAAAGACTTGTCTTAATAGTTGATTATACTATTCATAAAATTTCACATATTATCCCATAATCATTACTGAATGTTTATTCAACAACATAAAAATGTATAAAAGAGTCTCAAAATTTGGGAAGAATACTCAAAATATAAGCCCAAATTATGACAAAAAATGGGCTCATCAATGAGCATATCACAAACCATAATCTATAGTGTCTTTCAGATATCTAGAGATTCTCTTTACAACAACCATGTGTGACTTCTTCAAGTTTGACTAGAACCTTCCAACTATGTCAACTATGTGTGCAATATTTGGTTTGCTAAGTACACCATAATGTAACTTTTTTATCATAGACATGTATAAAGTGGCAACAACTTACTCGTATTCACCATGCTTGGATAGTTTACAACCTGTAACCATGTGGGTGCCAATTGGCTTAGAATATTCCATGCCAAAGGTTTTTGATAGCTCCTTCACATACTTAGATTGACTTACATATATTCCACTTTCCAATTGAGATACCTATAGTCATATGAAGAATTTGATTTCCCCTATCATTGACATTTCAAATTTTTTCTTCATCTCATAAAAAAAGGACATACACAACTCATTGCCTCCACCAAAAATTATGTCATTAAGAAAGACTTCAACAATTAATACCTTTTGACCTTTATCCTTTAAGTAAAAATTTTCATAAGAAGTTTTATTGAAACCAATCTTAATGAGATTAGTGTAATATTTCATACCATTCTCTAGGGGTATCTTTCAAACCATACAATGCATTATGAAGTTTGCATACCATATCTTTGTCTTTAGTCAATGCAATACTATTCAGTTTCTCATTGTAGACCTCTTCTTCAAGAATGTTTATTTTGCATTCATTTGGAAGACTTTGAATTTCTTGAATGCAACATAAGAAAGTAGCATCTCATCACCTTCCAATCTTGCTACAAGAGCAACTGTCTCACCATAATCCAAGCCTTCTTCTTGTCCATAACCTTTATTTAATTGATTCGTGAAAAACTATTTTCTACCTATTACATTTTTGTCTTTAGGCCTTGGCACAAGATTTCAAGTCTCATTCTTCTCAATATGATCTAATTCTTCATGCATAGATTTCACCCAATCATCATTTTTTATTGCTCCCTTTGTTATTTTGGGCTCAAATTGTGGTATTAGATATGTGTTTTTTTTATAAATTTTCTTCTAATCTACACATTGACATTCTTATCAACAATTATTTGATCAGTAGAATGATTATTTTTCACATACCTTGGGATTTCTGGTTCAGACCTAGGATCTTCTTCTTCTGCTAGTTGCACTACTTCATTGTTCTTCTCTATTGGCCCATGCTCTTTTGATTCAATAAGCTCCATTTCTTGATCATCTTTTGTCTTCTTTTTATTTATCTCCTCATATTTTTCAAGAAATTCATCAATGTTTACATTAGCACTCTCCATCACTTTACCTTTCTATTAGTTCTTTTATTGAAATATTTATAGGCTTTGCTCTTAGTTGAATAACCCAAAGATATATCTTCATCACATTTGGGATCAAGTTTTTTCTATAAAATTATAAATTTTTATGTAGCATTTAAATCCAAAAAATTTAAGATATTTTACACTTGGAGAATGACCATACCATAATTCATAAGGTCTCTTGTTGGTTCCCTTTTTTAGTTGCACTTGGTTTAGAGTATAGACAACAATACTGATAGCTTCTCTCTAGTATATTTTATGTACATCTCCTTGTATCAACATAGTCCTCTTAGAATCAACAATTGTTATGTGCTTCCTCTTTGCAACACCATTTTGCTGAGGAGTTCTTAGAGTTGACATATATCTTTGTATACCACTGTCTTCACAATACTTCATGAACTTATCCGATGTGAACTCATCTCCTCCATCTGATATTAAGCACTTCAGACTTCATGCTAGTTCCTTCTCCAATAGTTCTTTGAAAGCTTTGAACTTATTGAGTGCATATGGTTTCTCTTTAATAAATGTACCCAACCATTCTTGAATAGTCATCAACAAACATGATAAAATATCTATCACCATTGTAACTTCTTTATCTCATAGGACCACATAAGTCAATATGCATTAGATCACGTATATTTTCTATTGAATAAGAACTAATTTTGAAAGACATGCTAGTTAACTTACCAAGATGACATTATTTACACATCAAACTATCTATTTTCACAGGTACTGGAAATCCTCTTACTACATTAGTATTGCTTGTCTTCACCAAATAATTGTTAATTGTATTATTCAACTGAAATAAGCTACCTTTAGTTTTCTTTCCAGTAGCAATCTCATCACTAAAACTTCCAATGGTCCTGCATATGTTGACATAAAGGTCAATTTTTCTATTAGTGACATAACACTTAGTCAGTTGGCTTCATTGCTATTGAGCTCTACAGTTGCTGCTGAGCTTATCATTCTTCCAGCAGTGTTAACCAAGTGTTTCAATTGCTACCAAGCTAAATAGTTAGATTGTAGTTCATACCGAGCTTCATAGTATCTACCAAGCATCTGAGATAGTTTATAATATTGCTTGAGCATAGCAGAGTCTACCGAGATTTCCAGTACAAGTAATGAAGATCTTAGTGTTGACTAAGCTTTGTAGTGTTAACCAAGTATATTAGTATCTACTGAGCTCACAGTGTTAACAAAGTGAATTTAGTGTTGACCGAACCATGCAATGTCAACCAAGTAATTCAATATCTACCAAGTTTCTTAGTGTTCACCGAGTCATATAGTGTTGACTAAGTTCCTACTACTCGAAGAAATTAGTAAGAACCAATCTTCAACGTCAACCGAGTGCTAGAGTTTATTGAATGTTGACAGTGCTTGTCGAGTGTTAGAACATCTTTAAGTTGTCTTCAGATTTCAAGTTACAACAATGGGCTGACTTTGTGAATTATGATGAATTCGATATTGTAGCCAAATCCATAAAGTAATTAAGTGGATTGATATATATGTAATACATTATATTATATCCAAATGTCATAAGTAGAATGTGTGTGAACAAGTAAGAAGCAGATGAGTGCAAATTGAAGAAGGCTACAAACAATATAAGGAATAGCAGAGACTTATCTATCATAATCAGGTGATCATTGTAATTCAAGGAATCTCATTCAGCGAATCAAAGTTGAAGATCAAACATTAGCTACTGGTTCATCCTAACAAGTGCATCAGTCAAATCCTCTAACAAGATGGACTTAATAGTCTTATTACAAATCTCCTAATAGATTGCATACTTCACTGTATGTTTGTAAATCCTTTAGTAAGGTGGACCTAACAATCATTATTTCTCCTAACAGGGCAAATCACTAGAAGTGGTCAATTATAACCTTTAACTAGCCAACTTTATATTGCAATCATAAATCTTGTGGGTATCATCCCCACCCTAGTTTTACTTTCTATTTTGGAAGGTTTCTAGGTTACCAATCTTGTGTCAAAGTGTTATGAATGTTTTATTGCTTTCATTTTTTCATGCATGCAACTAGATCAGATTATGTGGTGATGGTTTAATTGGTGAGTTAAGTTCAAATTTTTATTGGTTCATGATTCACCCCTCCCCTCTCAATCACCTAATCTATATTACGTTTCCAAAAATTGGTATGAGTGCTTTTGGTTCTCACATCAGAAGTTTAGCAACTTGAGAAAAGATCAGAGGCAATGGAAGTTTATAGATTGGAGAAAGCTATTGAAAATGAAAAGTTGGATCTATAATTAGCCATGGATCAACTCAAGAAAGCAAAGGAGCAACTCTCTCAGTACTTGAAAAGAAGAAAATATCTTGCAAAACAATTGATTGATAATCTCTAAACTGAAGAGAGGATTGAAGACATTTTTCAAGAAAGAAGTTCAAATGAAGCTAATGCAGCAATCACATATCTACTTGACAAGAACCTTACTCTTCATAAAGAAGTCAAAAAGTTGAAAAGAGAAAAAGAAATTCAATCAGTTAGATTATGCGAAGTCATGGAACAAATGGACATAACCAATGAAGAACTATAAGAAAAGGTCAATGAAAATAATCAACTATCTCTTCAACAATCAGATTTGATTGATCAACTCAATGATGCAAATCAAGAGCTTACCAACTTGAGGATAGAAAATGAAAGATTGAAGAATGATCTTAGCATAGAGAAGTAGACCAATGAGAGGATAATGAGTTCACAAGAAGGCATGAATCAACTGGAAAAGAAAACTCAATTTAGACACAAGGGTAAAGCTGGATTAGGATATACAAAAGAAGGAGAATCTTCTCGACAAGGAGCTCAAAAGAACAAAAGGCCTATATGTAGTCATTGTGCAAAAATAGGTCATACATCAAACAAGTCTTGGAGAAATGGTAAAGAAAAATTCAATGGAAAGTGCTACAATTGTAATAAGCATGGACATAGAGCAAGTGAATGCATAGAGAAACCTAAGTTTGAAGGAAAGTGTCATAATTGCAACAAACAAGGACATAAATCTTTAGAGTGAGAGACCAAGAAGTGGAACCTAGCAGAGAAAATTGTGAAAGAAATATTTGGTTGGGATTAAAATACATGGTGCAAATGTCACTATTGTGGTGAGATTGGGCACATTGGAGAAAACTTCATAAAACATCATAGAAGGAAGAGAGATACCACAAAGAGATGTGTATGTACAAAACTTGGACATCTTGCCAAAAATTGTATGAATAGAGGAAGAGAAGAAGATGAAAAGAAAGCCAAGGCTGCTAATATTAGGAAAAAATGAAGCAACAATGTGTGCAGAAATCTCCAGAGAATGCAAGCCAAAGTCATGAAAGTGTTGACACCCAAGTCAATGAGTTGGGTGACTCAACCATTTCAACGTAGACATCCATGGAGATTATTGGAATTGAGATTCAAAATAAGACTTCCCATACCAATTCTAGTTAGCAAGAAGAAGATCCATATAAGCATTTAATATACACAAGGATCACCGAGTGATGATGACAATTGAAGACTTTACCAAGCAAGGTTGGGTTGCAAGACCTTATTGAGCAAGGTCAAGTTGCATATCCTTACCAAAGTCTGGATGCAGATGTTGAGTTGGTGACTCTACCGAGTACCAAGTTTAGAATGGTTGGTGGTAGTTCCTACCAAGTCAAGAGACTTTATTGAGTTGAAGGTGTCTTCTGAGCAATAAAGATCAAATCGAATGGATAGCCTGTCATCGAGTGAACATTTGTATGAAGCATTAATGGCGATCGTAAAGACTAAATTTCTTTCAAAATGTAATAATGCAAAATTGGTCACATCTCTAAATGTAGAATTACATTCTAAAGAATAGGTTCAAACAAATCAATTAAATTGAACCCATTCACAAATGACACATGTATAGTAATTTCTGAATAAAAGAAAATTAATCATTATCCTTGAAATCAAGTTTATATTGATAAGGGGCCCTCTATTCATAAATAAATATTTTATCCATAGTGGGATCCAAGCTATCATTGTTTAGTCATAGTGGGATCACCACTTTGAATTATAAAATCCCTAATGGGATCTCCACTATGATTATTTTATTCAAAGTGGAATCCCCATTTTGAGTTATAAAATCCCTAATGGGATCTCCACTATGACTATTTTATTCAAAGTGAGATTCCCACTTTAAATTATAAAACTCTAATGGGCTCTCCACTATGAATTTGATATTCTGGATAATCATAATGGGATCTCCACTATGACTTTTCTTTATTCAAAGTGGGATCTCCACTTTGAATTATAAAATCTAATATGAATTTGATATTATAAATAGTCATAATGGAATCTCCACTATGTCAAAGAGGGATCCCCACTTTGACTTATAAAATCTAATGGATTCCCCACTATGAATATTCTATTTAAAGTGTGTCTCATACAAATGATTTTTAATTCATCTAAATCTCACCATGGTAAATCCTAAACTCTACCCCAAAATCTTTGGAAAAAATCTATAAATAGGAGGCATTCCAAGAGGGAAACAAGCTCTCATTTTGGCTAATATTATCCTATAGGATTTGAAGACCTGCTTGCTTGTGGAGAGCTTCTTGCTTCTTGTCTCATTCTTAAACGATCTCATTTTGGCTAATATTATGCTCCAGGATTTGAAGACCTTCTTGCTTGTGGAGAACTTCTTGCTTCTTGTCTCATTCTTACATACACACTCTTGAGTATTGTTGTGCTGTAGGTTTTCTATTGGGATTCTTGAAGAGCTTTTTGTGGAGAACTTCTATTTTTTGTCTACATTTCTTTCATCTATGGCATTTTTTCATATGGCATTCTAGTCTAGTTGCATGTTAATATAGTTCTTTTGCAATAGCTTAGCTCACATAGTCTAATTAGTATGGATGTAACACTTTCATTTGCTTAGCTTGGTTGCATTGTGCATTTCATCTTAGTTTATCTCTCATTCTTGCATTGCATATGCAAGAGTTCTTTGACACTAGCATTCTTGCTCTTGCTCAAAGAATCTCCCATCTCATGGTTTACTAGCAAGGGTTCTGTTTATAAGGCTCAGCTAAGAGCTTCTTTTGTGCTCATTTGTATGCCTTTTGCACTCCATGACTAGGGAGCTCTAAACCAGCATCTCAAGCTTTTCAATATATTGAAAACCTTAGATAGAAGGGTTTAGAGAAGTGCACTTTTCTTAGTGTACATTTTTAAAATATATTGTTAAAGGTAGCAATAATTAAGTGGATAGGATAGTGACAAGATAGCAATAGGATTCAAATATAAGAGAAGTGCACTTTTCTTAGTGTACATGCTAGAGCAATCGTAATCACTACAAGGTAGTAATTGTAATCCAATTTGACTATCTGAGCTAAACTATTGCAAAAGAACTATATTAGAGAAGTGCACTTTTCTAAGTGTACATTTTAGAGCATACAATTACTTTTCTTAAAAATTGATTACAATTCAAATTGGATTACAATTGCAATAGGAATAATTTTGGGTGATTACAAGGTAGCAATAGTTCAAGTGGATAGGATAGTGATAAGATAGCAGTAGGATTCAAATATAAGAGAAGTGCACTTTTCTTACTGTACATTTTTAAAATATAGTGTTAAAGGTAGCAATAGTTCAAGTGGATAGGATAACGATAAGATAGAAATAGGTTTCAAATATAAGAGAAGTGCACTTTTCTTGTAATCTCTACAAGACAGCAATTGTAATCCAATTTGACTATGTGAGCTAAACTATTGAAAAAGAACTATATTAACATGCAACTAGACTAGAATGCCATATGAAAAAATGCCATGGATGAAAGAAATGTAGACAAGAAATATAAGTTCTCCACAAAATGTTGCAAAGTACACTAAGAAAAGTGCACTTCTCTAAACTCTTCTATCCAAGGTTTTTCATAGATTGGAAAGCTTGAGATATCAGCTTAGAGCTCCCTAGTCATGGAGTGCAAGAGGCATACAAATGAGCACAAAAGAAGCTCTCAGGTGAGCATTAAAAACATAGCCCTTGCTAGTAAACCATGAGATGGGAGATTCTTCGAGCAAGAGCAAGAATGCTAGTGTCAAAGAACTCTTGAGTATGCAATGCAAGAATGAGAGTAAGCTAAGACAAAATGCACAATGCAACTAAGCTAAGAAAATGAAAGTGTTACATCCATACTAATTAGACTATATGAGCTAAATTATTGCAAAGAACTATATTAACATGCAACTAGACTAGAATGCCATATGACAAAATGCCATGGATGAAAGAAGTGTAGACAAGAAATAGTAGTTCTCCACAAAAAGCTCTCAAGAATCCCAATAGAAAACCTATAGCATGACAATACTCAAGAGTGTGGATGTAAGAATGAGACAAAAAGCAAGAAGTTCTCCACAAGCAAGAAGGTCTTCAAATCTTGCAGCATAATATTAGCCAAAATGAGATCTTTTAAGAATGAGACAAGAAGCAAGAAGCTCTCCACAAGCAAGAAGGTCTTCAAATTCTACAGCATAAAATTAGCCAAAATGAGAGCTTGAGGAGGAAAGCTCTCTCTCTTTTAAAGAAAAATGGATGGTAGAGATCAAAAGACAAGAATATCCCAATCAAGGGTTGAGATGAATCTAGAATAAGTGGATCATATTCTAATGGAAGAGACAATTCATAGTGGAGAAATAAAGAAATGAGGAGAGTGGAAGACAATTCATAGTGGATGAATTTAAAATTGAAGGTAATGGGGGACATGTCATAGTAGAGGAATAAATAAATGGGGAGAGTGGAAGACATGTCATAGTGGAGGAATAAAGAATGAGGTGAGTGGAAGAAAATTCATAGTGGAGGAATTTAAAATTGAAGGTAATGGGGGACATGTCATAGTGGAGGAATAAAGAAATGAGGAGAGTGGAAGACATGTCATAATGGAGGAATAAAGAATGAGGTGAGTGGGAGACATGGAGGAGTGGGGATTAAAGAATGAGATGAGTGGGAGACATGGAGGATAAATGAATTAAAAATTCAATTTGAGGGTTAGATGGATAAATGGGGAATAAATGATTTTCAAAAATCATTTATTAAACTTGGTGGAGGAAAGGTTAGGGTTAAGATTAATTTAGATTAATATTAATTAGGTTTAAGAAACTTAAACATGTGGAGGATTTACATAAATTGAATTTCTTTAAAAGGGAACATATGATGTCACTATGCATTAAATAAATTTAACACATTAGAGGGGAGTATTTGAATTAAATTCAAAACACATTAGGGAAGTAAATTTATTTAATTAAGTAAAATTAATTAAATAAGTAGAAGATTATGAAAAAATACAATTAATTAATTAATAATTAATCATAATGTCAAAGGAGATATTAAATTAATTAATATAGTGTTAAAGGAGTGAAATGAATTTTAAAATAAGATCCTTCATTCCACTAAAATGGAGTGAATTATTAAATTAGGCCACTTCATTCCACTATAGATAGAATATTATCAAATTAAGATCCCTTAGTCCACTTTGTATTTTTAATTTTATTGGAAATATGAGTCATTTTGATTTTAGTAAAAATAGATATTCATGTATTTTTCTCAAAAGGGTTCAAATTTGAATTAAATTAGAATGTCTAACATTTAAATAAATTCAAATGTATAGCCATCCTTGGTAGAAATGAGAGATTAATGAGTATGAGCTAGAATTTGATTTAGTGATTGTTCAAATTTGCTTGATTTGATCATAAGAATTGATGAATTTAGAAATTTGATTTTGCAGGGCCAATTTTGGGTGATTACATTTGCCCCTCTTTGACTAATGTGTGATCGATATGGGAACACACGTGGTCAAAGAATAGTTAAAAAGCTAATAATTTCTCATCTAATATGTGATTGATATGGGAGCACATCAAATGAAGAAGCCATGATAGCAAATAGATATATAGCTTTAACTTCAAAGAATGAAATCATTCCCTAATTAATGTGTGATCAATATGGGAACACATGTAGTCAAAAAATAAAGAGACTATAATAGCAATAGCAAGCATTGAGTGATCAGACTAATAGCGATAGTCTAGAACACTAGATAGATCAAGAGCAAATGGAAATGGTCAAGCACATGCCCCTGAAAGAGAAAATGTTTCCAAAAAATAGTAATGATAGATTATGTTTGCTCCCTCGAGATTGAAATTGAAATGATAGAGGAAGTGTAGAAACTAGCAAAATATGGTCAAATAAAGCAAGATCAAAGATAGATATGTCAATAAAGAACAAGAACAATCATCAATGAAATGAAAATATGCCCCAAGCAACGATGAAATAGAAGAAACATGATATGAAGTGAATATGGTAAGTGAAGAGAGAATGGAAGCAGTGTGAAAATGAAGAAGTGAAGAATTGCCCCAGTAAGAATCAAAGATAGGCTCAAGCAAGTTAGCTAACTGCATAAAAAGAAATAGATTTTAAAATGTAATTTTGACCTTAATCATGAACTTAGATTTCGATTTCTATCCTAAAATGAATTCAGGGTGTTGATTTTAGCTATAGGTGCAAGTAGGTCAAAATAAGAAATTTGAAGTGAGCTAGTGAAATGACAAGATTACGAAAGATATAAAATATGCTCAAGAAGAAGGAAGAAAAGACGAATGCAGCTAGCTGACACATCCACAAATGATTAAGAGAGGGACCTTTCTCATATGCAAGCCTAAAATGAACCCTATAATGTAAGCTAACATGCAAAGTGGTTTACCAGCAAGGGACACATAACGTTTAGACTCTTAATTCTCATTTGTTATCTCATCTTGCCTTGCAATTGGTGTCACACTTTTAGATAACATCTACAGTGGGGTAGGATCCTCCTCATTTTCTTTTGTTGGATCCTAGGGCAGTTCACCTTGACTTGCCTCTATGACTTCCTGTTCACACTGACACACATTTTGATGAGAGGATGCTCCACTCACTTGTTCGTGACTACATTTTTATCTTCTCCTCTACCTCCTCAACCACTTTCCATCCACTAGGCTTTCACTATTATCCTCGATCCATCCTCTAGTTCCCTCCATTGTCAACTCAAGTTTTTGTTGTGCATGCTCTTGTGAGTTTGCCATTGCTATTTTCAAATAGAAAATTATTTGCTCAAGCTTCTCTTGCATCTGTTAATCACACTATGAGATCAATGGGTATCGCTCACCTATTTATGGCAACAAACTCTCAATACCTTTTGCTACACACTATTAAATTATGTGAGCAGGTGAGTTGTCCACCATCTTTTTTCACAAACGACATGCAATAATGCCACTATAATTGATTTTAGCACATCTCATGACATATCAAAATCACACAACAACCAACCTTATCTTGAAACTTAAGTATACAGTGCCTTTTGATTGCTACACAAAAATATTGATTCTTCCAAAAGACGTTTCCCATTTGTGCTGCTACTTGTCATCCACACTCTTGAGTATTGTTGTGCTGCAAGTTTTCTATTGGGATTCTTGAAGAGCTTTTTGTGGAGAAATTCTATGTCTTGTCTACATTTCTTTCATCAATGGCATTTTGTCATTGGGCATTCTAGTTTAGTTGCATGTTACTATAGTTCTTTTGCAATAGCTTAGCTCACATAGTTTAATTAGTATGGATGTCACACTTTCATTTGCTTAGCTTGGTTGCATTGTGCATTTTATCTTAGTTTATCTCTCATTCTTGCATTGCATACACAAGAGTTCTTTGATGCTAGCATTCTTGCTCTTGTTCAAAGAATCTCCCATCTCATGGTTTACCAGCGAGGGTTGTGTTTCTAAGGCTTAGTTGAGAGCTTCTTTTGTGCTCATTTGTATGCCTCTTGCACTCCATGACTAGGGAGCTCTAAGCTGGCATTTCAAACTTTCCAATCTATGAAAAAACTTGGATAGAAGGGTTTAGAGAAGTGCAATTTTCTTAGTGCACTTCAAGAATCCCAATAGAAAACTTGTAGCACAACAATACTCAAGAGTGTGGATCCGTTGAGGGGGAAAGCTCTCTCCCTTTTAAATAAAAATGGACAGTAGACATCAAATTTGATTAGCTCACAATGTAATCACCCAAAATTGGCCCTGCAAAATCAAATTGCTAAATTCATCAATTCTTATGATCAAATCAAGTGAAAGTGAACAATCACTGAATCAAATTCTAGCTCTTCACAAAAATAAAGCTCTCTCCCTTTAAAATAAAAATGCATGGTACAGATAAAAAGACAAGAAATTGCTTTTGAACATCAAACTTGCTAAATTCATCAATTCCTATGATCAAATCAAGAGAAATTGAACAATCACTGAATCAAATTCTAGCTCTTCAAAAAAAGAAAGCTCTCTCCCTTTTAAAGAAAAATGTACACTAAGAAAAGTGCACTTCTCTAAACCCTTCTATCTAAGGTTTTCCATAGATTGGAAAGCTGGAGATGTTGGCTTAGAGCTCCTTAGTCATGGAATGCAAGAGGCATACAAATGAGCACAAAAGAAGCTCTCAGCTGAGCCTTAGAAACACATCCCTTGGTAGTAAACCATGAGATGGGAGATTCTTTGAGCAAGAGAAAGAGTGCTAGTGTCAAAGAACTCTTGAATATGCAATGCAAGAATGAGAGTAAAACTAAGATGAAATGCACAATGCAACTAAGCTAAGAAAATGAAAGTGTTATATCCATACTAATTAGACTATGTGGGCTAAACTATTGCAAAGAAACTACATTAACATGAAACTATGCTAAAATTCTATATGCTAAAATGCCATGGATGAGAGAATGTAGACAAGAAATAGAAGTTCTCTACAAGCATAAGTCTTCAATCCTGCAACATAATGGTAGCAAAAGAGTGGATGCAAGAATGAGACAAGAAGCAAGAAGTTCTCCATAAGCAAGAAGGTCTTCAAATCCTACAATATAATATTAGCCAAAATGAGATCTTTTGAGGGGGAAACCTCTCTCTCTTTCAAAGAAAAATGGATAGTAGAGATCAAAAGACAAGAATATCCCAATCAAGGGTTGAGATGAATCTAGAATAAGTGGATCATATTCTAATGGAAGAGACAATTCATGAGATCAAAAATCTTGAGGTGAACCAAGAAGGTCTTCTTGCCAAAAATGTACACTAAGAAGAGTGCACTTCTTTAAACCCTTCTATCCAAGGCTTTCCATAGATTGGATAGCTTGAGATGTCAGCTTAGAGCTCCCTAGACATGGAGTGCAAGAGGTATATGAATGAGCACAAAAGAAACTCTCAGTTGAGCCTTAGAAACACAACCCTTGCTAGTAAACCATGAGATGAAAGATTCTTTGAGCAAGAGCAAGAATGCTAGCATCAAAGAACTCTTGTGTATGCAATGCAAGAATGAGAGATAAACTAAGATGAAATGCACAATGTAACCAAGCTAAGAAAATGAAAGTGTTGCATCCATGCTAATTAGGCTATGTGAGCTAAGCTATTGCAAAAGAATTATATTAACATGGAACTAGACTAGAATGCCATATGACAAAATTCAATGCATGAAAGAAATGTAGACAAGAAATAGAAGTTCTCCACAACAAGCTCTTCAAGAATCCCAATAGAACACCTGCAGCACAACAATACTCAAGAGTGTGAATGTAAGAATGAGACAAGAAGCAAGAAGTTCTCCACAAGCAAGAATGTCTTCAAATCCTACAACATAATATTAGCAAAAATGAGATCTTTTGAGGGGGAAAGCTCTCTCCCTTTTAAAGAAAAATAGATGGTAGAGATCAAAAGACAAGAATATCCCAATCAAGGGTTGCGATGAATCAAGAATAAGTGGATCATATTCTAATGGAAGAGACAATTCATAGTGGAGGAATAAAGAAATGAGGAGAGTAGAAGATAATTAATAGTGGAAGAATTTAAAATTTAAGGTAATGGGGGAAATATCATAGTGGAGGAATAAATAAATGAGGAGAGTGGAAGATGAGTCATAGTGGAGGAATAAAGAATGAGGTGAGTGGAAGACAATTCATAATGGAGGAATTTAAAATTGAAGGTAATGGGGGACATGTCATAGTGGAGGAATAATGAAATGAGGAGAGTGGAAGACATGTCATAGTGGAGGAATAAAGAATGAGGTGATTGGAAGAAAATTCACAGTGGAGGAATTTAAAATTGAAGGTAATGGGGGACATATCATAGTGGAGGAATAAAGAAATGAGGTGAGTGGAAGACAATTCATAGTGGAGGAATTTAAAATTGAAGGTAATGGGGGACATGTCATAGTGGAGGAATAAAGAAATGAGGTGAGTGGAAGACAATTCATAGTGGAGGAATTTAAAATTGAAGGTAATGGGGGACATGTCATAGTGGAGGAATAAAGAAATAGGTGAGTGGAAGACATGTCATAGTGGAGAAATAAATAATGAGGTGAGCGAGAGACATGGAGGAGTGGGCGATTAAAGAATGAGATGAGTGGGAGACATGGAGAATAAATGAATTAAAAATTCATTTTGAGGGCTAGATGGATAAAGGGGGAATAAATGATTTTCATAAATCATTTATTAAACTTGGTGGAGGAAATGTTAGGGTTAATATTAATTTAGATTAATCTTAATTAGGTTTAAGAAACTTAAGCATGTGGAGGATTTAAATAAATTGAATTTATTTAAAAGGGAATGTATGATGTCACTATACATTAAATGAATTTAACACATTAGAGGGGAATATTTGAATTAAATTCAAAATACATTAGGGAAGTAAACTGATTTAATTAAGTAAAATTAATTAAATAAGTAGAAGAATATGACAAAATACAATTAATTAATTAATAATTAATGATAATGTCAAAGGAGACATTAAATTAATTAATATAGTGTTAAGGGAGTGAAATAAATTTAAAAATAGGATACTTCATTCCACTACAGATAAAATTAAGATCCCTTATTCCACTTTGTATTTTTAATTTGACTAGAAATATGACTCATTTTGATTTTATTAAAAATGGATATTCATGTATTTTTCTCAAAGGGGTTCAAATTTGAATTAAATTAGAATGTCTAACATTTAAATAAATTCAAATGTATAGCCATCCTAGGTAGAAATGAGAGATTAATGAGTATGAGCTAGAATTTGATTCAGTGATTGTTTAATTTTGCTTGATTTGATCATAAGAATTGATGAATTTAGCAATTTGATTTTGCAAGGCCAATTTTGGGCAATTACATTTGCCCCTCTTCGACTAATGTGTAATCGATATGGGAACACATGTGGTCAAAGAATATTAAGAAGCTAAGAATTCCTCATCTAATACGTGATCGATATGTGAACACATCAAATGATAGCAAATAGATATGTATGAAGAAGCCATGATAGCAAATAGATATATAGCTCTAACTTCAAATTATGAAATCATTCTCTAACTAATGTGTGATCGATATGCAAACACATGTAGTCAAAAAATAAAGAGACTACAATAGCACTAGCAAGCATTGAGTGATCAAATTGATAGCAATAGTCTAGAACACTAGATAGATCAAGAGAAAATGAAAATGGTCAAGCATATGCCCCTAAAAGAGAAAATGTTGCCAAAAAATAGCAATGATAGATTATGTTTGCCCCCTCGGGATCAAAATTGAAACAATCGAGGAAGTGCAGAAACTAGCAAGATATGATCAATAAAGAACAAGAACAATCAACAATGAAATGAAAGTATGCCCCAAGGAAGGATGAAATAGAAGAAAAATGATATGAAGTGAATATGGTAAGTGAAAAGAGAATGGAAGCAATGTGAAAATGAAGAAGTGAAGTAATGCCCTAGTTAGAATCAAAGATGGGCTCAAGCAAGTCAGCTAACTACATAGAAAGAAATAGATTTTAAAATGAAAATTTGACCTTTATCATGAACTTAGATTTTGATTTTGATCCCAAAATGAATTCAGGGTGTCAATTTTAGCTATAGGTGCAAGTAGGTCAAAATAAGAAATTTGAAGTGAGATAGCAAAATGACAAGATTACAAAAGATATGAAAATATGCTCAAGAAGAAGGAAGAAAAGATGAATGCAACTAGCTAACACATCCATGGACGATTAAGAGAGAGAGCTTTCTCCATATGCAAGATTAAGCTAAAAATGAACCTATAATGCAAGCTAACATGCAAAGTGGTTTACCAGAAAGGGACACATAATGTTGACTCTTATTTCATCATTGAGCATTTATTAGGGACATCAGGAGATCATACAATCATCACTAGTATGACTATGAGGATATGAATATGATCTACATCAGATAGAAATGTGGGAATCTAACCTATGCATCAAAGACAAATAGGTCAAGATGACTATGCAGTTAGATTCCCTAAGTTTAATATAGTAAGACTATACATGTATCAAGGAATAAGTTCCAAGATAACTCTCGAGTGCGATCTTGTGAAAATAGTCAAGGATGATATGTGTATAAGTCAAAGTGTCAAATAGGACAAGCATGAATTCTTTAAACACTATTGACAAATAAAGTATAACCATAAGCAAAAATCAAGAAAACATGCCCCATGCCCCTACTTTTCTAGTCCATGACATCCTTGAAAGACTATTAGGGAGGGAACATATAGCAAAGAAATTGTCATAGACATCACACAAAGTAAATAAAAATCAGCATAGCTCAGTCGTTTAATTGTTTAAGTGTGTGTGTGTCAGTCACTTGGCCATTTCTTCAATGCTTGATTTTGGTAGTGAGAAATATTGTAGCACCCTAGACTATAGGTAAACTATCTGAAAAGTGTTGAGAAACACTTGATGTCAAGGGTGGGGGTAGTTTTGAAAAACTTTATTTTGTGAGGTACCAAAGAAACCCTAATGCACAAGGATATCTTAATAGACTAAGCAGTTATGCCCTCGAGACGAGGACAAGAAACAATCCCAAGCTAGGAAATGTGTAGCAAAATGAGTGATTGAGACTAATAGACATAGGTGCAAGGGTCTCAAGCAGTGCCTATTTCTAGGTTTTCACCACTTGGTGGATTTTTTTAAGGACTTTTTTCAAAAAAAAATTGTATTTTTGATTTTTTGATTTTTTTGGTGATACATCAAAGCGCCTATTGCTAGGTTTTCACTAAGATGATCATTTTTCTAGGACATTTTTTGATTTTTAGGATTTTTATTTTTTTCATCATCATATATGATTTTTTTGGATTTTTTAGAATGACTTAAAGATTTCTAGCACTTAAGCAAGATCACATCAATTTGCCCCAATGTCTAGCAAGGTATATGACATGATGGAGCAACAAGTTGGTGGATAAGTAGAGATGGATAAGAAATGAGTATGAAGCAAGTGAAAGTGATCCTCAAGGATTGACTCCTCAAGAGTACCCAAGCTAGGGAAAGAGATGAAATATTCAGATGAAGTATTTTTTTGATAAGCAATGGAAGTAATGAGCAAGATAGCATGTAGGATAAGTAGTGAAGCCAACAAGTTAGATAACATGAAGCGTGTAGTCTAAAAGAGTAGCCATGTCAAGAGACCTATGAGAACCATGTTTTATTTATTGTGATCAAGACCAAGGTGTCAACTAGATAGGATAGCGATGGGATAGAGCAATAAAAATAAAGCTCAAGATGGAGACTATGAGTGAATGAGAAAGCACAATAGAGAATCTCGTGGATAAGATAGGTAATATGCAAAGATAGCTCAACATTGTCAAGATCAAAGAGCGAAGAGGGGATAGATGGATGATGGAAGAATTATGCATGATGCCTATTTACCAAGTTTTCATCATGGTACTTATCCAAGGTGCCATAAGAAGTGTTTTCACCATAGGAAAAATTTATTTCTCTTTACTTTTGCTACCAGGGTGCCACTAGAAGTGGTTTTCACCAAGGCACTTTTTTTTTTTCGAATTTTTATCTTTTTGCATTTTGAATTTTTAGATAGAAGGCAAGTTTTTTTAGATAATGCTCCTTGAAAGGATAAACCATGATATGAAAAGGATTCAAAATGATATGCTCAAAGATTTTGATAGGGAAAGGAAGATGAAAGAGAAAAATGGAAGATAAGGTTTTATGCAAAGCAAGGTTGGAAGATAGGAGGAGTAGGAAAATGAGGGAAAATAATAGAAGGTAGAAGGATAGTGAATGGAAGGATTGTGAAAGGGTAGACAGAAAAGAAGTCAAGATCAATGTTAGCACATGCCTTGAAGGGTGGTGAGAGGATGAAGGAATACATGAAGGAATATGGTGAATGGATAGAAGAGGTTGTGGTTTAGGCACATGGAATGGAAGAATGCTTTTGGAAGAAGATGAAGTGGAAGTCTTTTGGAAGCTTTAATGTCAACTTCACTTGTTTCTCAACATTAGGCTCTTTCAAGAGAGAATTTGGAATCCATATAACCATAGGCTTTTCATTTCTTTTTGATGATTTAGATAGAATATATTCAATGATGGATTTTGGAACCCATACTTGTTTTGTAGTTTTCTTCATAGATATATCTTTTGACTTTATGCCTCTATGTCGATTAGAGTAAACATGGTGATCTTTTTTAGATAGATTCTTGTATTTCTTCTTTTTCTTGTATTGAAAATTCAAGTTACTTCCAAAAGACTTGGGAGTTGTGGAAGAAGAAGGGGGATATGACTGGTTTAGATGGATAGATGGGTGAAAAGTCATCAAGGATGAGTGTCTTTGTTGATCTTTAGGTGTGATGGGAGAGATAGGATATGGAGGAACATAAGGCCCCAATATGGAAGGGAGTTTTGAAGGCTTTAGCTTAGATGGATAAGGGAAAAGGATAGATTTAGAAGATACAAATACATAGTGAGAAGGGGTATCAACATCTTTAGAGCGAGCAACATAGCCAAGGCCATCAATAGACTTACAAGTATCTTTAATAGGAGTAACATCTTTAATAGGAGCATTTAGAGATGGAGCATATGTTTGAAGTGGATTTTGAGAAGTGGAGCAAGATGGAATACTTTGATCTTGACATGTTCCTTAAGATAGTATAGGCATGGAAGGTTTCTCATAATTTTTAGTAAGCTCAAATATAGTGTCATTGTCATTCTTAGGAGGTGGAAGGATGACATTTTGAAGGATATGAGTGAGTGGTTGATCTTGATCTTTATCCTTTGGAGAGTCCTCTTGACATGGAGACTATTCTAAGGACAAGGGGGAATGCAAAGAGAGTAGATAATTAGCATAAGTAGGAGAAGAAAGCATAGAGTCACGTGACGGTTGAGCATATTTAGCTTTAGTAGCATGGAAAAGGTTTGTAGCCAAGTGTGGATTATCTTGGTTCTCTTTTAGAGGTAACCCTTGAGGATATGAATAGCTAGTGTGGAAAGCATTAGGTTCTTTATTTGATGGAAGCATGTTGGGAAGCTTTGAAGCTTTAGGAGATACATGAATATTGGAAGAAGTAGAGGTGTCAAAGAAACCACTACTAGATGTAGGATCAATATGATCTTTCTGAAGAGAAGTATCCTCATCACACGAGTCATTAGAAATATCAACAATCCCATCATCAATAAGATCTTGGACTCTATATTTCAACTCAATAAAATCTAAAGTACTATGCTTATTATTTTGATGATAAGCACAATAGATATCCAAGAATGGGTTTCCAATTGAGATAGACTTAGGCAGGATGAGGAGCTCATTAGCAAGGAGTATTTGCAAAATGTTATAATAACAATCTTCCAAGGGAGTAAAAGTTCTATCAAAACTATGTCTAGATCCTTTTTTTGTTTCTCAAGTGAATGGTATGCATCCATGTCTTCATCATTGTCATGGTCAAAGATAGGTCCATCATGATAGCTTGTAATAGGCTCAAAAAAGGTACCACTTTCTTTCTCTCTAAGGAGGTCTTTAGATCTAGAAGATGAAGACATTTGATGTCTTGGAGTAGAATATGTAGAGCTTGAAGAAGATGAACCATGTGTATGTAAAGGCCTTAAGGAAGATTTATTTAAGAATGAAATCTTCTCCTCTAATATTTTCTCAAGTTTAGACTTCATTTCTATCATACACTTAGAGAAATGAAGGTAATAAAGATCATTTATTTCTCCTAGTTCTTTGTGTTGAGTGTATAGATCTTGAAACTCTTTAATGGCATGGAGGATATCATGATCATCTAGATTTGGTTGAGGTTTGGTAGCAAAAGGTTTGAATTTCATAGTGGTATATAGATAATCAAGCCTGAAGGAGACTAGAAGAAGCTAAGAAGGTAACACAAGATAATTTGATGTACAAACTAAAGAGGTAGAGTGTTCACTTGCCAAGATAGTAAAGATAGAGTAAAGTGACATGTTGAGAAAGTGTCCAAGAAACTTACAAAACTAGTGACTCAAGTCAAGATCTAGGAAAGAAGACAAATAGCCAAGTAGATAGAGCAAGCGTGGTGACAAGTGAACAACTTTACCAACCTAAGAGTGTAGTCAAGAAATCAAGGTAACCATTTCAGCAAAAAGATAACTAGCAAGAGGACATAGACCATGAAGATTGAAAGACCAAGATCACTAAGACCAAAGAGCCACTTTAATCATGTTCAAGCACTAGAGACATAGAAAAGAAAAATCAAATGTTGAGACTCCCCTTAGCAAGCAACATAAGAAAAATGTTAAGACTTGATGCTTTGACTTGGTTGAAAAAGTTTGACAATAGTTGATAGCATAGCAAGTTTGATGTTTGAAAGAAATTTCTTTCCAAGCAAGATAGAGACACATAAAGTAGTCTTCAAACAATCAAGCAAGGGACAAAGCAACCTTGCATGATAAAAGCATATGTGATGTCTTAAAAGAAAGCCCTAGAACTATTTTCATGTATCTGTTCAAAAGATTTACACAGGTCTACCACATTTGAGAACACATCAAGCAATATCTACCTAAAAGTCATGACTCATTACTCAACAACTTGGCCCACGCTTGATGCTCCTTTGACACACACCAAATGGTTTCCTACAAGAGACATTGGCTTTGTCATAGAATTTCCATAAGCACAACCAAGAGAACATAGATGGTGAGTTTAAAATCTTGTGGTGATCCGAGTAGTCCACTAGGATCAATCCTTGCACCAAGAAGTTGAGTGGAAAAATAGGGTAGCTACTAACCTAGGGTGTTTAGAAAGGGCTTCCATCTATAATGTTCCTCTTTCACCCAATTAAGGGACACCCCACCTTGTGGTGGGTAACAGACCTCGCAGTCACAAGAGCACCTTAAGCATTGTTGCCTAGTGATCTACTTATGGTCAAAATTAGATAAGGGATCACACTAAGAAAAGACAAACAATGTGTCTACCAAGGTTTTGTGTCCTTGATAGCCTTGAGTTTATAATGGGTTGGAAGAGTTGAGTAATTTTCTTGTCCCTACTTGGGTCATTCCTCTCAGCTTGTTTGAGAGCAGGCCCTCTAAAGGATCCTAACTACCACCAAATGGATCTGCTCTCAAGGGTCAAGATTTTTGATTCACCTCAAGGGTGAAGAGCATACTCTCCTACCTTGATTGCTATCCCCAAACACACCAAGAGGATTCAATTATCACCTTTCTTTTGAAAATCCAAAGGTGGGTCAAGATTTCTGATTCACCACAAGGGTGAAGAGCATACTCTCCTATCACCAAAGAACCTCAATCACAAGTTTAATGTAGCAAGGAAATGAAAATGACTAGTAGAGTGTCACACATGAAAGTGAATTAACCCTCTTAACTTAGGCTAGATTTTGAAAATAAATGCCACAATTGAAGCAACAATAAAATTTTAGGCTTACCTTGTTCAAAGCTAGCAAAGGCTAGGCACATTTTTAAGGGTCTTCGACATGTTCTTTTTTTTTTTTTTTTTAAGTCTTTGATATGCATTTTGTAGACCATGTGTAGAAATCCTCTTGGCAGCATCCCAAACCTATAGTAAAATATTCAAATTAAACTTCCATGATTTCGGTTATAAGTTTTATTTTATGAAAAATCATTAAAAAAATTATTAAAAATTAATTTATGATCACAAAAATCTAAAAATTTTATTGTGATTTGAATTAATCATCCACACTATGCAAAAAAAAAAAAAATCAGATTTAAATTCAACTAATTATGGCCGAAATTTATTTTTTTAATGAAAATTATTTTTAAAAATCATTGCTCTAAAAAATTTGAAATAATTCTGGTGAGGCTGAGATGTTATCTGAAACCCGTAATAAAAAAATCAGCCCAATTCTATAATAAAAATGTTAGAATAAAATAAAATAAATTTGAAAATTTAAGGAGGCTTTTTCGAGCCCCACGACAAAAAATGTACACGAAGAAAAGTGCACTTCTCTAAATCCTTCTATCCAAGGTTTTCCATAGATTGGAGAGCTTGGGATGCCGATTTAGAGCTCCCTAGTGATGGAGTGCAAGAGGCATACAAATGAGCACAAAAGAAGCTCTCAACTAAGCCTTAGAAACATAACCCTTGCCATGAGATGGGAGATTCTTTGAGCAAGAGCAAGAATGCTAGTGTCAAAGAACTCTTGTGTATGCAATGCAAGAATGAGAGATAAACTAAGATGAAAGGCACAATGCAACCAAGCTAGGCAAATGAAAGTGTTGCATCCATACTAATTAGACTATGTGAGCTAAGCTATTGCAAAAGAACTATATTAACATGCAACTAGACTAGAATGCCATATGACAAAATGCCATGGATGAAAGAAATGTAGACAAGAAATAGAAGGTCTCCACAAGAGCTCTTCAAAAATCCCAATAGAAAACCTACAGCACAACAATACTCAAGAGTGTGGATCCTTTGAGGGGGAAAGCTCTCTCCCTTTTAAAAAAAATTGGATGGTAGAGATCAAAAGACAAGAATATCCCAATCAAGGATTTGAGATGAATTTAGAATAAGTGGATCGTATTCTAATAAAAGAGACAATTCATAGTGGAGGAATAAAATAATGAGGAGAGTGGAAGACAATTCATAGTGGAGAAATTTAAAATTGAAGGTAATGGGGGACATGTCATAGTGGAGGAATAAAGAAATGAGGAGAGTGGAAGACATGTCATAGTGGAGGAATAAAGAATAAGGTGAGGGGAAGACAATTCATAGTGGAGGAATTTAAAATTGAAGGTAATGGGGGACATGTCATAGTGGAGGAATAAAGAAATGAGATGAGTGGAAGACAATTCATAGTGGATGAATTTAGAATTGAAGGTAATGGGGGACATGTCACAGTGGAGGAATAAAGAAATGAGGTGAGTGGAAGACAATTCATAGTGGAAGAATAAAGAATGAGGTGAGTGGGAGACATGGAGCGGGGGATTAAAGAATGAGATGAGTGGGAGACATGGAGGATAAATGAATTAAAAATTCATTTTGAGGGCTAGATGGATAAAGGGGGAATAAATGATTGTCAAAAATCATTTATTAAACTTGGTGGAGGAAAGGTTAGGGTTAAGATAAATTTAGATTAATCTTAATTAGGTTTAAGAAACTTAAACATGTGGAGGATTTAAATAAATTGAATTTATTTAAAAGGGAACATATGATGCCACTATGCATTAAATGAATTTAACACATTAGAGGGGAGTATATGAATTAAATTCAAAATACATTAGGGAAGTAAACTTATTTAATTAAGTAAAATTAATTAAATAAGTAGAAGAATATGACAAAATAGAATTAATTAATCATAATGTCAAAGTAGATATTAAATTAATTAATATAGTGTTAAAGGAGTGAAATGAATTTAAAATAAGATCATTCATTCCACTAAAATGGAGTGAATTATTAAATTAGGCCACTTCATTTCACTACAGATAAAATTAAGATCACTTATTCCACTTTGTATTTTTAATTTGATTAGAAATATGACTCATTTTGATTTTATTAAAAATGGATATTCATGTATTTTTCTAAAAGGGATTCAAATTTGAATGCCTAACATTTAAATAAATTCAAATGTATAGCCATCCTAGGTAGAAATGAGAGATTAATGAGTATGAGCTAGAATTGGATTTAGTGATCCACACATATATATTTAGAGTATTTTTCTCAAAGTGATTGAGAGACAATTCAAAGATGTTTCCCATCTGTGCTCCTACTTGTCATCTACACATGCTAACACCAAATACACTTTAACAAACACTCTGAATGCAACACCTTTTGTGAGTTGTCGTACACTAAATCAAATCCAATGTGCATAAATACTTACACTTTTTTTAAATCATAGCTTTTATTCTTCTAAGTGGGGACCACATTCCCATTTATTGTACAAATTATTGTATATTATACTTGCTTCACACAAAACCACAACTACAAAGGATTGGAAAATTCTTATTTTTGCTTATGCCATGATTTCTTGCAACTTGATGATGTTCAAAACTAGAGGAGAAAGGACTGTGGGACTTGATATTTTCTTTCTTTTTTGCTTGATGGTTTAGTTCCAATTATTTGAAGAATCCATATAAAAGGGGTGTCTACTGTAAGAGCCTCTATCTCATGTTGGATGGCCATGTATACCTCAACTCCCTTTATATGGATGCTTTAGTGAGGTTGGTTCTTCTCCTTGTCTATTTGAATGAATTCTCTATGTTGTAGTACATATTAATACTCATCCTCTTAGTGAACATACGAGTCACTATGAGTATACTTAGGAAACTATTGTCTCAAGTTATGAATGCAAGGGTCATTGCAGGTAGAATACTTCTTCATTACTTAGCATGAGAAGGATCTCTCACATGTCTGGTGTGCTTGTCTGCAAGAAACATTATGGTCATCCTGGCCTTTATGCTTTGATGATTATGTTCCCTTGCTAAATTAAAAGGGATAGTGGTTTTGGTCATCCCAGCTTCTTGTGCCTTAATGCTTACACCTCATTCTAACATCTGGATAAGGTCATATTCATATCTTCATAGCTCATGCTAGTGATGATTGTATGATCATAAATGCTCAATGATGAAATAAGAGTCTAAACATTATGTGTCTTTTGCTAGTAAACCACTGTGCATGTTAGCTAGAATTATAGGGTTCATTTTAGGCTTTCATATGAGAAAGATCCCTCTCTTAATCATCCATGGATGTGTTAGCTAGCTCCATTCATCTTTTCTTCCTTCTTCTTGATCATATTTTCATATCTTTCGTAATCTTGTCATTTTGCTATCTCACTTCAAATTTCTTATTTTGACCTACTTGCACCTATAGCTATAATCAACACTCTGAATTCATTTTGAGATCAAAATAAAAATCTAAGTTCATGATTAAGGTCAAAATTGCATTTTAAAATCTATTTCTTTCTATGCAGTTAGCTGACTTTCTTGAGCCTATCTTTGACTCTGATTGGGGTATTTCTTCACTTCTTCATTTTCACATTGCTTCCATTCTCCTTTCACTTACCATATTCACTTCATATCATGTTTCTTCTATTTCATCCTTTCTTGGGGCATACTTTCATTTGATTTCTGATTGTTCTTATTCTTTATTGATCATACCTTGCTAGTTTTTGCACTTCCTCGATCATTTCAATTTTGATCTCGAGGGGGTAGACATAATCTATCATTGTTATTTTTTTGGCAACATTTTATCTTTTAGGGCCATATGCTTGACCATTTCCATTTGCTCTTGATCTATCTAGTGTTCTAGACTATTGCTATCAATCTGATCACTCAATGCTTGCTAGTGCTATTATAGTCTCTTTATTTATTGACTACATGTGTTCCCATATCAATCACACATTAGTTAGAGAATGACTTCATACTTTGAAGTTAGAGCTATATATCTATTTTCTATCATGGCTTCTTCATTTGATGTGTTCCCATATCAATCACATATTAGATGACGAATTTTTAGCTTCTTGACTATTCTTTGACCACATGTGTTCCCATATCGATCACACATTAGTCAAAGAGGGGCAAATGTAATCACCCAAAATTGGCCCTACAAAATCAAATTGTAAAATTCATCAATTCTTATGATCAAACCAAGAAAAATTAAACAATCACTGAATCAAATTCTAGCTCATACTCATCAATCTTTCATTTCTACCTAGGATGGCTATACATTTGAATTTATTTAAATGTTAGACATTCTAATTTAATTCAAATTTTAACCCCTTTGAGAAAAATACATGAATATCCATTTTTAATAAAATCAAAATGAGTCATATTTCTGGTCAAATTAAAAATACAAAGTGGAATGAGGGATCTTAATTTGATAATATTCTATCTATAGTGGAATGAAGTGGCCTAATTTAATAATTCACTCTATTTTAGTGGAATTAAGGATCTTATTTTAAAATTTATTTCACTCCTTTAACACTATATTAAGTAATTTAATATCTCCTTTGAGATTATGATTAATTATTAATTAATTATTTGTATTTTTTCATATTCTTCTACTTATTTAGTTAATTTTACTTAATTAAATAAGTTTACTTCTCTAATGTATTTTGAATTTAATTCAAATACTCCCCTCTAATGTGTTAAATTCATTTAATGCATAGTGACATAATATGTTCCCTTTTAAGTAAATTCAATTTATTAAACCCTCCACATGCTTAAGTTTTTTAAACCTAATTAAGATTAATCTAAATTAATCTTAACCCTAAAATTTCCTCCACCAAGTTTAACAAATGATTTCTGAAAATCATTTATTCCCTATTTATCCATCTAGCCCTCAAAATAAATTTTTAATTTGTTTATCCTCCATGTCTCCCACTCATCTCATTCTTTAATCCCCCACTCCTACATGTCTCCCACCACCTCATTCTTTATTCCTCCACTATGACATGTCTTCCACTCTCCTCATTTCTTTATTCCTCCACTATGACATGTCCCCCATTACCTTTAATTTTAAATTCCTCCACTATGAATTGTATTCCACTCACCTCATTATTTATTCTTCCACTATGACATGTCTTCCACTCTCCTCATTTCTTTATTCCTCCACTATGACATGTCCCCCATTACCTTCAATTTTAAATTCCTCTACTATGAATTATATTCCACTCACCTCATTCTTTATTCCTCCACTAAGACATGCCTTCTACTCTCCTTATTTCTTTATTCCTCCACTATGAATTGTCTCTTCCATTAGAATATGATCACTTATTCTAGATTCATCTCAACCCTTGATTGGAATATTCTTGTCTGTTGATCTCTATCGTCCATTTTTATTTAAAAGGGACAGAGCTTTCCCCCTCAAAGGATCTCATTTTTGCTAGTATTATGTTGTAGGATTTGAAGACCTTCTTGCTTGTGGAGAACTTCTTGCTTCTTGTCTCATTCTTACATCAACACTCTTGAGTATTTTTGTGTTGCAAGTTTTCTATTGGGATTCTTGAAGAGATTTATGTGGATAACTTCTATTTAATGTCTACATTTCTTTCATCCATGGCATTTTTTCATATAACATTCTAGTCTAGTTGCATGTTAATATAGTTCTTTTGTAATAGATTAGCTCACATAGTCTAATTAGTATGGATGTAACACTTTCATTTGCTTAGCTTGGTTTCATTGTGCATTCCATCTTAGTTTATCTCTCATTCTTACAGTGCATACACAAGAGTTCTTCGATGCTACCATTCTTTCTCTTGCTCAAAGAATCTTCCATCTCATGGTTTACTAGCAAGGGTTTTATTTCTAGGGCTTAACTAAGAGCTTCTTTTGTGCTCATTCGTATGCCTCTTGCACTCCATGACTAGGGAGCTCTAAGCCAGCATCTCAAGCTTTCCAATCTATGATAAACCTTGGATAGAAGGGTTTAGAGAAGTGCACTTTTCTTAGAGTACATTTTTGGTGCCCACTTGTCCTAGAGTCATGGAGTGCAAGAGACATACAAATGAGCACAAAAGAAGCTCTCAGTTGAGCTTTAGAAATGCAACCCTTGCTAATAAACCATGAGATGGCAGATCCTTTGAGCAAGAGCAATAACACTAGCATCAAGGAACTCTTGTATGCAATGCAAGAATGAGAGATAAACTAAGATTAAATGCACAATAAAACCAAGCTAGGCAAATGAAAGTGTTACATCCATACTAATTAGACTATGTGAGCTAAGCTATTGCAAACAAACTATATTAACATGCAACTAGACTAGAATTCCATATGACAAAATGCCATTAATGAAATAAATGTAGACAAGAAATAGAAGTTCTCTAAAAAAATATCTTCAAGAATCCCAATAGAAAACTTACAACACAAAAATACTCAAGAGTGTGGATCCTTTGAGGGGGAAAACTCTCTCCCTTTTAAAGAAAAATGGATGGTAGAGATCAAAAGATAGGAATATCCCAAACAAGGGTTGAGATGAATTTAGAATAAGTGGATCATATTCTAATGGAAGAGACAATTCATAGTGGATGAATAAATAAATGAGGAGAGTTGAAGACAATTCATAGTGGGAGAATTTAAAATTGATTGTAATGGGGGACATGTCATAGTGGAGGAATAAATAAATGAGGAGAGTGGAAGACATGTCATAGTGGAGGAATAAAGAATGAGGTGAGTGGAAGACAATTCATAGTGGAGGAATTTAAAATTGAAGGTAATGTGGGACATGTCATAGTGAAGGAATAAAGAAATGAGGAGAGTGGAAGACATGTCATAGTGGAGGAATAAAGAATGAGGTGAGTGGAAGACAATTCATAGTGGAGCAATTTAAAATTGAAGGTAATGGGGGACATGTCACAGTGGAGGAATAAAGAAATGAGGAGAGTGGAAGACATGTCATAGTGGAGGAATAAAGAATGAGGTGAGTGGGAGACATGGAAGAATTGGGGATTAAAGATTGAGATGAGTGGGAGACATGGAGGATAAATGAATTAAAAATTCATTTTGAGGGCTAGATTGATAAAGGGGGAATCAATGATTTTCAGAAATCATTTATTAAACTTGGTAGAGGAAAGGTTAGGGTTAAGATAAATTTAGATTAATCTTAATTAGGTTTAAGAAACTTAAGCATGTGGATGCTTTAAATTAATTGAATTTATTTAAAAGGTAACATATGATGTCACTATGCATTAAATAAATTTAACACATTAGAATGGAGTATTTGAATTAAATTCAAAATACATTAGGGAAGTGAACTTATTTAATTAAGTAAAATTAATTAAATAAGTAGAAGAATATGACAAAATACAATTAATTAATTAATAATTAATCATAATTTCAAAGGAGATATTAAATTAATTAATATAGTGTTAAAGGAGTGAAATGAATTTAAAAATAAGATCTTTCATTCCACTAAAATGGAGTGAATCATTAAATTAGGTCACTTCATTCCACTATAGATAGAATATCATCAAATTAAGATCCCTTATTCCACTTTGTATTTTTAATTTGATTGGAAATATGACTCATTTTGATTTTATTAAAAATAGATATTCATGTATTTTTCTCAAAGGGGTTCAAATTTTAATTAAATTAGAATGTCTAACATTTAAATAAATTCAAATGTATAGCCATTCTAGGTAGAAATGATAGATTAATGAGTATGAGCTAGAATTTGATTCAATGATTGTTTAATTTTGCTTGATTTGATCATAAGAATTGATGAATTTAGAAATTTGATTTTGCAGGGCCAATTTTGGGTGATTACATTTGCCCCTCTTTGACTAATGTGTGATCAATATGGGAACACATTTGATCAAAGAATAGTTAAAAAGCTAAGAATTTCTCATCTAATATGTGATCGATATGGGAACACATCAAATGAAGAAGCCATGATAGAAAATAGATATATAGCTCTAACTTCAAAGAATGAAATCATTCTCTAACTAATGTGTCATCGATATGGGAACACATGTAGTTAAAAAATGAAGAGACTATATTAGCAATAGCAAGCATTGAGTGATCAGACTAATAGCGATAGTCTAGAACACTATATAGATCAAGAGCAAATGGAAATGGTCAAGTATATGCCCCTAAAAGAGAAAATGTTTCCAAGAAAGTAGCAATGATAGATTACATCTGCCCCCTCAAGATCAAAATTGAAATGATCGAGGAAGTGCAGAAACTAGTAAGATATGATCAATAAAGAACAAGAACAATTAGTAATGTAATGAAAGTATGCCCCAAGCAAGGATGAAATAGAAGAATCATGATATGAAGTGAATATGGTAAGTGAAAAAGAATCAAAGCAATGTGAAAACGAAGAAGTGAAGAAATGCCCCAGTGAGAATCAAAGATAGGCTCAAGCAAGTCAGCTAACTGCATAAAAATAAATAGATTTTAAAATGCAATTTTGACCTTAATCATGAATTTAGATTTCAATTTTGATCTTGAAATGAATTCAAGGTGTCAATTTTAGCTATAGGTGCAAGTAGGTCAAAAGAAGAAATTTGAAGTGAGATAGTGAAATGACAAGATTATGAAAGATATGAAAATATGCTCAAGAAGAAGGAAGAAAAGATGAATGCAACTAGCTGACACATCTGTGGATGATTAAGAGAGAGAGCTTTCTCCATATGCAAGATTAAGCTAAAAATGAACCTATAATGCAAGCTAACATGCAAAGTGGTTTACTAGCAAGGGACGCATAACATTTAGACTCTTATTTCATCATTGAACATTTATAGGATCATACAATCATCACTAGCATGAGCTATGAAGATATGAGGATGACCTTATCCAGATGTCAGAATGAGGTATAAGCATTAAGGCATAAGAAGTCAGAATGACTAGAACACTTATTCCTTTTAAATTAGCAAGGGAACATAAGAATCAAAGCATAAAGTCTAGGATGTCTAGAATGTTTCTTGTAGACAAGTACACTAGACACGCTAGAGATCCTTCTCATGCTATGTAATCTAGAAGTATTATGTCTGCAACAACCCTTGCATTCGTAACTTGAGATAGAAGTTTGCTAAGTATACTCGCAGTGACCCATACGTTCACTAAGAAGATGAGTATCAATATGTGCTATAGCTTAGAGAACCCATTCAAATAGATAAGGAGAAGAACCAACCTCAGCAAAACATCCATATAAAATGAGTCAAGGTATACATGACCATCCAACACAAGATAGAGGCTCTTATAGTAGACACTCCTTTTATATGGATTCTTCAGATCATTGGAACTAAACTTTCAAAAAAAGAAAAAGAAAAGATCATGTACCACATTCCTTTCTCCTCTAGTTTTGAACATCAATGAGTTGCTAGAAATCATGGCATAAGAGAAAATAAGCATTTTCCAATGCTTTGTAGTTGTGGTTGTGTGTGAAGCAAGTTTAATATACAATAATTTTTACAATAAATAGGAATTTGGTCCTCACTTGGAAGAATAAAATCTATGATAACAAAAGTGTAAGTATTTATGTTTGTGGATGCACATTGGACTTGATTTAGTGTACAACATCTCACAAAAGGTGTTGCATTCAGAGTGTTTGTTAAATTGTATTTGGTGGTAGCATGTGTGGATTATAGGTAGGAGTGTAGATGGGAAATGTCTATTGGAAGAATCAATATTGTTGTGTAGCAATCAAAAGGCATTGTATTCTTAAGTGGCAAGATAAGGTTGGTTGTTGTGCGATTTTGATATGTCATGGGATGTGCTAAAATCAACTAGAGTTGTATTATTACATGTCATTTGTGAAAAAGATGGTGGACAACTCACTTACTCCCAATAAGTTAGTAGCATCTAGCATAAGGTATTGAGAGTTTGGTACATAAATAGGTGAGTGATACCCATTGATCTCATGCTATGATTAATAGATGTAAGAGAAGCTTGGGAAAATAGTTGTCTATTTGAAAATAACAATGGCGAACTCACAAGAGCATGCACAACAAAAACCTAAGTCAATAGAGGCGGGAATTGGAGGATGTATCGAGGATAATAGTGAAAGACTGGTGGATGGAAAGTGATTGAGGAGGCAGAGGAGAAGATAAAAATGTAGTCGCCAAGAAGTGAGTGGAGCATCCTCTCATCAAAATGTGCGTCAGTGTGAACAAGAAGCCATAGAGGCAATTCAAGGTGAACTGCCCCTGGATCCAACAAAAGAAAATGAGGAGGATCCTACCATACTATAGATCTTATTTGAAAGTGTGACACCAATTGCAAGGCAAGATGAGATAGCAGAGGAGACTAAATCTCCAAGTGGGCAAATACAACTAGAAGATATCAATGTGCATGTCTTCTTTACAAATAGCCAACCAGAAGATCAAACACCCATGGAATTGACTACCCCAGTTATAGAGCAAGGACTATGGTGAAGCTAATGACATCACCATAGTGGCATGGAAAGAATATACTTGGGGGAATGATCAACTTATCTACAAAGAAGGCAAGTAGTTCTGTTATGTCTTCACTTTGTCATTTCAAAGAAGTACAACCTAGTATTGTCTTACAACTAGTTCATGATGCAGGCATGGAAATGGAAGTGGAACTGAAGACATTGGAGGCTAAAATGAAGCAGGCTAATAATGCAAAGAAAGATGCAGAGTTCTTTCAAGGTTCAATTGAGAGAGCCTGAGAAGATAGAGCACACGAGGAAGCAAAATAGGTGCAAGCAATTTTGGCAGCAGAATGAGCATGAGCAAAGACTACAGAGGCATCTCTAGCTATAGAATGAGCATTGGTGGAGAAAATCCAAAATAAAGTAGGCTTGTTGTGAGCATAGGTGGAAGCTTTCAAAGAAACAATGGCAAAGATGAATGCCATAGTATATCGGTCACAAGAGAAACTAAATGCTACAAATGCAATGATTATGCACTTCATGAATCAAATGCATGAGGTGAAGCATGAGAGGGAGGCCTAGAGAATGACTACAAACACCTATAAGGAAGAGCAGGACATTGCTCAATAGTCGATGATGCTACCTGGGTCAACAAAGCTACAAGAAAATATGAATGAAGTTATGGAGAAGTCAGAGAAGCTAGTGTGAGAGGTAGCATACTACATGGGACTATATCATCATGCAGTCCCCTTTAGAGAATAGGAGAGGAATATCCTTTTTAGATAGGATGTTTATGGCATAGATGAATACTTTGTTGAGATGTGGGCATATCTCGATCCCTATGGATACAATCTAGGAAGGTGTAAGACTGATACTAGGAGCTTCATCATCTAGAAGTGCGCAAATAGGTGTGCCCCTAGCTGGAAATCAAAATGTCCAATCTCCATGAGGAGGAGCTCAATGAGCATCCACTTATTTTGGTTTCTTCATTTTGTGGAATTGTGGAAATAGATGTTCTTGTGTTGTCATTTGGATGGTTTTTTAAGCAATGCTCATTTATTAAAGAAATAAAATTGATAGTTTGTTTTGTTCTTGAAACATTGGTTTGTATGGCATATGACATGTGTAAAATATTGTAGTGAAGTATTTCTAGAATATTAACTTGGGACCTCACCAATGTTTTCATATGAACCTAGTCAAGGTATATATGGCCTTCCAATCTAGAGGAGGCACTGATAAATGGACACCAAACAAATATGAAAATATCAGATCATCAAAAATATAATATCCATGAATACCTAACTTGGTAGAAAATGAAACAATGTTTCAATTTTTATGGAATATATGGATGTTTTTGAAATTTTATGAGTTTTATGAAAAAAAATTTTTGAGTATATATATATATATATATATATTTAGCATCATATATGGATTTTTTTTTGGGTTCTTTATAATGACTTCAAGATTTCTAGCTCTTAAGAAAGATCACATCAATTTGTCCCAATGTCTAGCAAAGTGTAGGATATTATGGATAAGCAAAGATGGAGAGGCAAGGACTATGAAGTGAATGAAAGTGATCCTCAAGGACTGACTCCTCAAGAGTACCCAAGCTAGGTAAAGATAGCCATATGAAGCATATTTTGGATAAGCAATGGAAGCAAGGAGCAAGAGATAGCATGAGCATAAGCTGATGAGCAAGATAGCGTAGAGGTATAGAAGGCAATAGCAAGAGCATAATGATGAGATGTCATGAAAACAAGCAGTCCAAAGAGTGAACATTCCAAAAGAGTGTAGTGATCAAGATCAAGGATTCAAGTGGATAGGATAGTGATAAGATAACAATAGGAATAATGCTAGATATGAAGGATATAAGCAAACAATCAATATAGGATCAGTGATAGATAAGATAGCAAATGTGCTTGGATAGCTCAACAATGTCAAGATCAAAGAGAGAAGAGGGATTGGATGGATTATGGAAGAATTACACATGACACCTATTTGCTAGGTTTTCATCATGGTACTTATCCAAGGTGCCACAAGTATTTTTCACCATAGGATGAATTTATTTCTTTTTACTTTTGCTACCAAGCTACCACAAGAAGTGGTTTTCACCAAGGCATGTTTCCATATTTATATATTTTTTCTTTTTTTTCATTTTTTCTTTTTTGAATTTTTTAGAAAGAAGGAAAGTTTTTTAGATAATTCTCTTTGAAAGGATAAACCATAATATGCCAAGGATTCAAAATGATATGCTCAAATATGTTGATACGGAAAGGAAGATGGAAGATAAAAATGGAGGATAAGGTTTTCATGCAAAGCAAGTGAGGTTGGAAGATAGGAGGAATAAGAAAATGAGGAAAAAGGATAGAAGATAGAATGAATGGAAGGATTGTGAAAGGGTAGATAGAAAGGAAGGCAAGATCAATGTCAACACACACCTTGAAGGCTAGCAAGAGGATGGAGGAAATGTAAATGAAGGAATACATGAACAAATATGGTGAATGGATAGAAGAGGTTGTGGTTTAGGCACATGGAATGGAAAAATGCTTCTGGAAGAAGATGAAGTGGAAGTCTTTGCAAGCTTGAATGTCAACTTCACTTGTTTCTCAACATTAGACTCTTTCAAGAGAGACTTTCGAATCCATATAGCCATAGGCTTTTAATTTTTTTTTGATGATTTAGAGAGAATATCTTCAATGATGGATTTTGGAACCCATGCTTGTTTTGTAGTTTTCTTCTTAGATATATCTTTTGAATTTATGCCTCTATGTCAATTAGAGGATACATGGTGATTTTTTTTAGATGGATTCTTGTATTTCTTCTTTTTCTTGTATTGAAAATTCAAGTTACTTCGAAAAGACTTGGGAGTTGTGGAAGAAGAAGGGAGATATGACTGGTTTAGATGGATAGATAGGTAAAAATTCATTAAGGATGAGTGTCTTTGTTGATCTTGAGGTGTGATGGGAGAGATAGGAGATGGAGGAACATAAGGCCCCAATATGGAAGGGAATTTGTAAGGCTTTAGCTTAGATGGATAAGTACAAAGGATAGATTTAGAAGATACAAATGGACAGTGAGAAGGGGTATCAACATCTTTAGAGTGTGAAACATAGCAAAGGCCATCAATAAACTTACAAGTAGCTTTGATAGGAGAAACATCTTTAGTAGGAGCATTTAAAGTTGGAGCATATGTTTGAAGTGGATTTTGAGAAGTGGAGAAAGAGGGAATATTTTGATCTTAACATGTTTCGTTAGATAGAATATGCATGGAAGGTTTCTCATAATTTTCTATAAGCTCAAATATAGTGTCATCATCATACTTAGGAGGTGGAAGGATGACATTTTGAAGGATATGAGTGAGTGGTTGATCTTGATCTTTATCCTTTGGAGAGTCCTCTTGACGTGGAGCCACTTCTAAGGATAAGGGGGAATGTGGAGAGAGCTAGAGAATTAGCGGAAGTGGGAGAAGAAAGCATAGAGTTGCATGAAATTTGAGAGCTTTTAGCTTTAGTAGCATGGAAAAGGTTTGCAACTAAGAGTAGATTATCTTGGTTCTCTTTTAGAGGTAACCCTTGAGGATATGAATAGCTCGTGTGGAAAGCATTAGGTTCTTTGTTTGATGGAAGCCTGTTGGGAAGCTTTGAAGCTTTAGGAGACACACAAATGTTGGAAGAAGTGGAGGTATCAACAAAACCACTACTAGACATAGGTTCATCAATATGATCTTTGCTCAAGAGAAGTATCTTCATTACATGAGTCATTAGAAATATCAAAAATCTCATTATCAATAAGATCTTGGACTCTATATTTTAACTCAATACAATCTAAAGTATTATGCTTATTAATTTGATGATAAGCACAATATATATCCAAGAATGGATTTCCATAAAAGCTAGACTTAGGTAGCATGAGGAGCTCATTAGCAAGGAGTATTTGCAAGATGCTATAATAAGAATCTTCCAAGGGAGTAAAAGTTCTATCAAAAGTATGTCTAGACTCCTTTTTTTGTTTTTCAAGTGAATGGTATACATCCATGTCTTCATCATTTTCTTGGTCAAAGATAGGTCCATCATGATAGCTTGGAATAGGCTCAAAGGAGGTATCACTTTCTTTCTCTCTAAGGAGGTCTTTAGATCTAGAAGATGAAGGCATTTGATGTCTTGGGGTAGAATATGTAGAGCTGATGAACCATGTGTATGTAAAGGTCTCAAGGAAGATTCATTTAAGAATGAAATCTTCTCCTCTAATATTTTCTCAAGTTTAGACATCATTTCTATCGTACACTTAGAGATATGAAGGTAAGAAATATTGTTTGTCTCTTCTAGTTCTTTGTATTGAGTGCATAGATCTTGAAACTCTTTAATGACATGGAGGATATCATGATCATCTAGATTTGGTTGAGGTTTGGTAGCACAAGGTTTGAATGACATAATGGTAGATAGATAATCAAGCATGAAGGAGACTAGAGGAAGCTAAGAAGGTGACACAAGATAACTTATTGTCCAAACTAGAGAGGTAGAGTCTTCACTTGCCAAGATAGTAAAGATAGAGTAAAGTGACTTGTCAAGAAAGTGTCCAAGAAAATTATGACACTAGTGACTCAAGTCAAGATCCAGGAAAGGAGCCAAATATCCAAGTATATAGAGCAAGTGAGGTGACAAGTGAACAACTTTCCCAACATAAGAGTGTAGTATAGAAATCAACGTAACCATTTCAGCAAAAAGATAACTAGCAAGTAGAGATAGACCATGAAAATAGAAAGACCAAGAGCACTAAGACCAAAGAGTCCCTTCAAGCATGTTCAAGCACTAGAAACATAGAAAAGAAATATTGAATGTTGAGACTCACCTTAGCAAGCAACACAAGAAAAATGTTAATACTTGATGCTTTGAATTGGTTGACAAAGTTTGACAATAGTTGATAGCATAGCAAGTTTGATGTTCAAAAGCAATTTCTTTCCAAGCAAGATAGTGATACATGGAGTAGTCTTCAAACAATCGAGAAAGGGACAAAGCAACCTTGCATGATAAAAGCATATGTGAAGTCTTGAAAGAAATCCCTAGAACTATCATCATGTGTATGTTCAAAAGATTTCCACAGGTCTAGCACATTCAAGAACACATCAAGAAACATCTACCTAAAAGTCATAGTTCATTACTCAACAACTTGGCCCATGCTTGATGCTCCTTTGCCTCATACCAAGTGGTTTCCCACAAGAGATATTAGCTTTATCATGGAATTTCCATAAGCACAACCAAGGTAACATATATGGTGAGTGTAAAATCTTGGGGTGATCCAAGTAGTCCACTAGGATCGATCCTTGCACCAAGAAGTTGAGTGGAAAAATAGGATAGCTACTAACCTAGAGTGTTTAGAAAGGGCTTCTATTCATAATGATCCTCTTGCACCCAATTAAGAGAGACCCCACCTTGTAGTGGGTAACAAACCTCGTAGTCACAAGAGCACCTTAAGCATTCTTTCCTAGTGATCATCCTTATGGTTGAAATCCCATAAGCGATCACACTAAGCGAAGACAAACACCACGTCTACCAAAGTTTTGTGTCCTTGATAGCCTTGAGTTTATAGTGGGTTGGAAGAGCCAGATAATTTTCTTGTCCCCACTTGGTTCGTTTCTCTTAGGTTGTTCAAGAGTAGGCCCTCTAAAGGATTCTTACTACCACAAATTGGATCCACTCTCAAGGGTCAAGATTTTTGATTCACTTCAAGATTTTTGATCTCATGAATTGTCTCTTCCATTAGAATATGATCCACTTATTCTAGATTCATCTCAACCCTTGATTGGGATATTCTTGTCTTTTTATCTCTATCATCCATTTTTCTTTAAAAGGGAGAGAGCTTTCCCCCTCAAAAGATCTCATTTTTGCTAATATTATGTTGCAAGATTTGAAGACCTTCTTGCTATTTTTATTTTCTTACACCTTCTTGAAGACCTTCGTTTTTCCTAGGGTTTAGCATAATCTATCATCACTATTTTTTGACAACATTTTCTCTTTCAAGGGCATATGATTGACCATTTCCATTTGCTCTTTATCTATCTATTGTTCTAGACTATTGCTATTAGTCTAATCACTCAATGCTTGCTATTGCTATTATAGTCTCTTTATTTTTTTACTACATGTGTTCCCATATCAATCACACATTAGTTAGAGAATGACTTCATACTTTGAAGTTAGAGCTATATATCTATTTTCTATCATGGCTTCTTCATTTGATGTGTTCCCATATCAATCACAAATTAGATGAGGAATTCTTAGCTTCTTAACTATTCTTTGAGCACATGTGTTCTCATATCAATCCCACATTACTCAAAGATGGGCAAATATAATAATGCAAAATTGGTCACATCTCTAAATGCAAAATTACATTCTAACCAATAGGTTCAAACAAATGAAACAAATCAATTAAAATTGAACCCATTCACAAATGACGCATGAATAGTAATTTTTGAATAAAAGGAAATGAGTCGTTATCCTTGAAATCAAATTTATATTGATAAGGGGCCCACTATTCATAGTGGGATCTAGGATATCATTGTTTATTCATAGTGGGATCACCACTTTGAATTATAAAATCCCTAATGGGATCTCCACTATGACTATTTTATTAAAAATGGGATCCCCACTTCGAATTATAAAATCCCTAATGGGATCTCCACTATGACTATTTTATTCAAAGTAGGATTCCCACTTTAAATTATAAAACTCTAATCTCTCCACTATGAATTTGATATTCTGGATAATCATAATGGGATCTCCACAATGACTTTTTTTTATTCAAAGTGGGATCCCCACCTTGAATTATAAAATCTAAAATGAATTTGATATTCTGAATAGTCATAATTGGATCTCCACTATGATTATTTTATTCAAAGTGGGATCCCCACTTTGAATTATAAAATCTAATGGATTCCCCGCTATGAATGTTCTATTCAAAGTGTGTCTCATACAAATGATTTTGAATTCATTTAAATATCACCATGGTAAATCCTAAACTCTACCCCAAACTCTTTGAAAAAAATCTAAAAATAGGAGGCATTCCAAGAGGGAAACAAGCTCTTATTTTGGTTAATATTATGCTATAGGATTTGAAGGCCTTCTTGCTTGTGGAGAGCTTCTTTCTTCTTGTCTTATTCTTCAAAGATCTCATTTTGGCTAATATTATGCTATAGGATTTGAAGACCTTCTTGCTTGTGGAGAGCTTCTTGCTTCTTGCCTCATTCTTACATACACACTCTTGAGTATTGTTGTGTTGTATGTTTTCTATTGAGACTCTTAAAGAGTTTTTTGTGGAGAAATTCTATTTATTGACTAAATTTCTTTCATCCATGGCATTTTTTCATATGGCATTCTAGTCTAGTTGCACATTATAATAGTTCTTTTGCAATAGCTTAGCTCACATAGTCTAATTAGTATGGATGTAACACTTTAATTTTCTTAGCTTGGTTTCATTGTGCATTTCATCTTAGTTTATCACTCATTCTTTCATTGCATACACAAGAGTTCTTTGAAACTAGAATTCTTGCTCTTGCTCAAAGAATATCTCATCTCATAGTTTACTAGCAAGGGTTATGTTTCTAAGGCTCAATTGAGAGCTTCTTTTGTGCTCATTTGTATGCCTCTTGCACTCCATGACTAGGGAGCTCTAAGATGACACCTCAAGCTTTCCAATCTATGGAAAACCTTGGATAGAAGGGTTTAGAGAAGTGAAATTTTCTTAGTGTACAAAAAGGAGCAAATTGATCGAATCATTTTACCATGACTTTTAAGAGCTAAGATTGAAGAGAAATTTTGAGCCTCCAAGTGATTTGAAGAAGTAATTGGTGAAGATTATTTTCATGTTGAAGAATTAATTGAGCAAATGACATCTTCAAGTTGAAAAGTGAAAAAGGGTTCAGAGATGTTGATTCATGGAGTGGATTGCAAGGCTCCCACATTCAAATTGACTCCAGCTATAGTAGAATCACTTGACCTAGTTGGAGCACAACCACAAATCCCTCCAAATGTACTTCTAATTCATCACATTAGGTTATTTTATCACTATTCAATTCAAGACCTTGGAACCCTAGAAATGAACCAAGCATTCAATGAATGATGTGTGCATGGTTCTTTAAAACTCGAGCATATACAATTGGAGACAAAGGGTTTGACACACACTATGCATATGCTACAATATTTCCAAGGTAAATGGATTAGATATATCCTGAGAAAAGTTAATGAAATACATTTGTGGTTGGATCACCATGTCTATATCAAAAAGAAGATGATACATAGGATTACTGGATTGCTAATGTTAAGCAAGACAAAAACCAGAAAAACCATAGGTTGGGTTGAACTAGCAAAGAGAACCCTTGTCAAATGGGATGGTAGAGGAATTAAGTTTAATGGTGTAATAGAAATAGAAATTAAGTTTTGAATACATGTTATTTCACATAAGATATATAGCTCAAGAAGACTGAACAACATTCCCTGTGAAGCAGTTGACCTAGCGCTAAAGGTGGTGGAAACAATTTATCTTTTGACCTTGTCAAGATACTATTGATTCAATTGGACAAAAACATGGAGATTATTTGAGTCTCCAAGAACAATTCATATAAGTTTGATTCTCTTTTAACCTATTTATTTTACTATGTACAAAAAATTTTCCCTTCTAAAGGAAGTGTGGTATGGAAGAAAGATACACTTGTATTGTATCAAATTAATGAGTTCATAGAAGAGATGGGAGAAAATTTTGAAAGTATAATGGATGCCTACTTTGAAACATTCAAAGAGAAAATGCAAAGTAGATATAGCATTCCTAAGGAATTGGTAGAAGACTATGAGTAGGATATTTTTTTTCTAGTAGATTGTGACAAGGTTCACATCTAAGCAATTAAGGCAAGAGTGGCATGGGTAAAATATTTGAGTTATGAGGTTAATATTAATAACACCAAAGATATTATTGAGGCTCTCTTGAATGAGCCTATGGATCCTAAGGCTCAATACTTTGGAACATATGAGGAGGCAAAGGTCAAGATTGAACTTGAAATCAAGTTGCCCCAAGTAGTAAACCAAGGAAGAAAGAGAATAGAAAAAATCATGAAGAACACCAAGTCATCAAGCTATCCTCTCATGCTTATTGGAGGTAAAGGAGATGGCATAGTGGAAGATGAAGATGAAGAGGAGAATGCAAAGGAAGCATAACCTAAAGTAGAGGAGCGTCCCAAGAAGAAAGGGAAGGTAATCATAAAAAAAATCTTGCAAATTCATCCCTTGTTGTGTTCACAAGAAGAGCAACAAAATCTAAAAAGAAACTTAAGCTTGGAGAAGAAGAACATGAAGCTAATCAAATAATATTTCAGAAGACAACCCCTACATTTTTAGAGATATTAAAAATATTAGAAGAAGGAGGTGGCATGGGATTGATGCAGGGTGCTCTCCTTAAAACCATAAACTCATAACAGAAAAAAGGAACAACAACCAATGTGAGAACAAAATATGGACTTCTTATTTTCGTCACAAATGCAAAATTACAGAATTCTCAAGTACAATATGCTAACCCACATGGGCACCTTCATTACAATAATCTACAAAACAAGCTACGAACTATCGTCCAAAGCTGTCCTAGACAATATTTGAGCCTTTCTTAAATAGGAAATTTTATGTTGCCTAGGAAGGTTATAGACATTGAAACTTAATACCTAGGGCCGACAGACCCTAAGAATACATATAGAGTGAGCCAAATACATTTTTGACAATTAGTTTAGATATGTTGGGTAGCCCAACTTTGAAAGGCCATAACTCATGAATCTAATTGGCTATTATAACCACTTTTTGGAAATGCTAGCTCCTGATCTGTAGGCTCAAAATAGTGATAGTGCCCTTCTATTGAGTTTTTAGATCTCATTCGAGCACTCTAACGCCTCCAATAGTGAACTTGAAGATATTTCTACAAATTTTTCCATTGAAAATCTATAATAACTTCTCTAATACTTATTTTTGAGCAATGAGATTTTTATGGTAGGTTTACAACTCTAAAATGAACCTTCCTATAGAAAATGAGAACATTCCAAGCTCGTATGAAAAACTTACTAAAAATAGCAAGTTCCCATAAATAGTAACCACCCTATCTACTAGTCCTTATTAAAATAGAAAAGATTGAAAATAAAATATTTTTGGGTGATGCAAGATTGCTCTTACACCGAGGATGCTCCTACATCAAACACCTAGGGTAATTTGAGAAGTAACCTCATCACCTCTCAGGTGTTCAAAGGAAAACCAAGACAATTAACCTCCTCCTTTTCTAGCCATGATGAATCCTCAATAGGTATCCCTTTCCATTTGACTAAATATTCCTCATAAGTTTTGCTTCTAGTACTTTTTCCAACACTACTATCTAGTATCTCCTCAATCTACTTTGTAGCTGAATTAGCTGCTGGAATGCTCCACTGCACTTCTGCAACTTCATCTCCATCACCTCGTTCATAATAATCAGTCAAGTCTAAAATATTAAATACTGATGAAATATTCAATTCAGTAGGCAACTCCACTTCATACGCATTGCAAAATCATGCCTCTTCATTGTCTTGCATGGTCCAAACTTCTTCATCTTCAACTTACTATATGTACCCACTGGAAAATGCCCCTTTCTCAAATGAACCATGACTTCATCTCCAATCTGAAATTCCTTATATCTCCTTTTCACATCTGCCTTAACCTTATACTATGCATTCATATTTATGATATGCTTCCTCACCTCCTCATGGATGTTCTTCAAATGTTCAACAAAATCTTCTACTTCAGCACTACTTATCTCTCCTTTATCCAACTACCTTAGTTTAGAAGCATTTCTGGGACTACTCCCATATACAATATGGAATGGTGATTTTCCAATACTCCTATTGATAGAATTATTATATGTAAATTCTACCTATGGTAAAATCATATCCCATCCTTTTGGTTTATCTCCAACCAAGCATCTCAACAAATTTCCCAAATTGTGATTCACGGCTTTTATCTATCCATTAGCCTATGGATGATGTGATGAACTAAATTTCAAATTTGTCTTCAACTTCTTCCACAATGTACGCCAGAAATACCCAAAAAATTTGGTATCTTGATCTGAAACTATACTCTTTGGCAGACCATGTAATCTCACCACTTCTCTGAAAAACAACTCTACTACATGAATAGCATCACTAGTCTTCTTGCAAGGAATAAAATGTGCCATCTTTGAAAAATTATCAACTACCACAAAAATAGAATCATATCTATGTTGTGTCCTCGGTAATCCAAGAACAAAATCCATGCTAAAATCCTCCCATGGCTTCTCTGGTACAGGTAATGGTTGATCCAACCCTATATTCTACTTCACTCCTTTTTCCATATGACATACTCTATAACTTTGTATAAATTTTATCATATCTTGCTACAACTATGGTTAGTAGTAATTTTTAGCAACCAAAGCTATGGTTTTATCTCTACCAAAATGTCCAACCAATCCTCCACTATGCTTCTCCTTGATGAGATTCTCTCTCATTGAACTTCTGAGAATGCACAACTAACTTCCTTTGAACAACATACTATCCTGGATCATAAAATCAAACCACTTTGTCCTATTAAGTGTAACAGGTTATGTACAAGCCTTTCACGCTTCACCAAAATTAGGATCATCTGGATACAATGTGTTAAGTTCCTTGAACCCAACCACCTCTATTTGCATTTATGTTAGCAAAATTTATCTCCTACTAAGAGCATCTACAACTTTGTTAGACTTCTCACTCTTGTGTTTCAAAACAAATGTATAACTCTACAAAAACTCAACCCACTTTAAATGCCTTTGGTTCAATTTTCCTTGACTATTCAGATATTGCAAAGCTTGATGATCAGTACACAAAACAAACTCCTTAGGAAGAAGATAGTGTCTCCACTTCTTTAGTGCTTGAACTATAGCATAAAATTCTTGATCATAAACAAAATATTTTCTTTTTGCATCATTCAACTTCTCACTAAAATAAGCAATGGGTCTACCTTCCTAGATCAAAACAACTCCTATTGTAGTACCACTAGCATCACAGTCTACTTGAAACACATTGTTAAAATCAGGAAGTGCTAAAATAGGTTGCTTAGTAACTTTTACTTTCTATTTCAATAGATTAAAACTCTTATCTAATCCTACAATCTACTTAAACTCTTTCCTATCCCCTCTCATTATTTCAGTTAAGGGTCCACAAATACTTCTAAAACTTCTTATGAACTTTCTATAAAATGTAGCCAGTCCATGAAAAGACATTATCTCTGTCACACTCCTTGGAGTAGGCCATTCAAGGATAGCCTTCACTTTCTCTAGGTCCATTTTTAGACCTTCTCCTGAGACTACAAATCCTAGGTACACCAACTCCTTCTTTACAAACTTGCACTTCTTTAGGTTTATCAACAACTTTTCTTCCCTCAATTTATCAAACACCTTGCAAATATGAATCAAATGCTCCTCTAATGTCTTACTAAAGATCAATATATCATCTAGGTAAACAATGATAAAATAACCTATAAACTTCTTCAGTACCTCATTCATTAACCTCATGAAAGTGCTCAGTGCATTAGTTAGCCCAAAAGGCATGACTAACCATTCATACAGTCCTTTCCTTGTCTTGAAAGAAGTCTTCCACTCATCACCTTCTTTAATATGAATCTAATGGTACCAACTCTTCATATCTATCTTTTTGAAATACTAAGCTCCACTCAAACAGTCCATAATATCATCCATCCTTAGTAAAGGAAATCTATACTTGATGGTGATCTTGTTGATAGCATGAAAATTTGTGCACATCCTCCATTCTCCATTCTTATTTGGTGCTAACACTGCTGGTACAACACATGGACTTAGACTCTCTCAATCAACCCCTTCCACAACAACTCATGAACTTGCCTGTTCAATTCCCCATTTTATGCTAGTGTCATTCTATGCATTTCCTTGTTTGTTAAACTGGCTCCTAGAACCAAATCCATCTAGCAACTGATCTTCCTCATTAGGGGTAATCCATCATGTACATTATTTGATACAATATTAGAAAACTCTTCCATCATATTTACAACTTCTATAGGTACCTCCTCTACTTCTTCTTTACTATCTTTAAGAATTATAGAAAAACACATATGCTCATATTTCATACCTTTAAGAAACTCTTTTCCATCAACAAAACATATTCTAGCAACACTACATACCTTTTCTTCTTTATCCTTCAATGGCTTCAACTTATGTTTCACTCCATCCTTAGTTAGAGTGTAGGTATTTTCTCACCCATCATGTATCGCATGCCTATCAAACTACCATGACCTACCCAACAACATATGACATATGTCCATAGGTATGATATTGCATAGTACTTCATCCTAGTAGCTTCCAATATTGAACTTCACTAAGCACTACTGATTGACCATGACCTTGTGGTCATCTTGCACCCAAGCAATGTTGTATGGATGCGAGTGTTTCTGCCTCTTTAGCTTCAACCTGGTGACCATCATTTTTCACACTATATTGTAAGTACTTCCACCATCAATGATCAAATCACAACACTTATCTTCACATCTACACCTTTTGCAAAACAAGCTCCTTCTTTCCTTAGGTTCATTCTCACCACTTAGCAAGATTTCTATTAACTAGGATTTCTCCTCTTTCAACATCTTCAAAATGCAAGGATTTGGTATCTTCATCAACATGTGCAACTCTAGCCTGACCTTTTGTTCTTTGATCTATCCTTCCTTGGCACTGGTACATTCAAATTCTCTATGCCCTTCTTCTCTATAGTGAAAACAATTTCCATGAAAGCCTCCTCTTCCAGATCCTTGTCCTCTACCTCTTCCTCTCTGATCTCTATTTTTCTAATCATGGAAATGATTGAATTTTTTTCCCCTCTAGTTTAGACTACTACTTCTAGCCTCATCCTTGTTCTCTTGATCATCATTATGACCACTATAAGATCATCCACCAAATCTTTCACCATGACCTCTTCCATTGTTCTTATTGTAAAACTTCTTGCTCAATTTCTCCTCGACTCTTAGGGAAAATTGGTATGCCTCCTCAATACTACTCATTTGAACTAGACTCATCTCATCCTAAATGTTGGGCCTTAACCCATTAAGATAATAGGCAACTTTCTCCTTATCAACTTCTACATGGCCGATTCTAATGAGAACTCGGTAGAACTCTTCATTATATTCTTGAATAGACTTTCCTGCTTGCTTTAACCATTTCATCTTCTCAATAGATCAAGCTCATGATCCATGAGAATGAATTGTCACTTTAGTTTTTTTTTCATCTGATCCCAGCCAATGATTTGTTCCTTTTCCTTTCTGTTTCACTCCAACTGAACCTCCTACCACCAAATCTTCACATCCCTTCAATTTTTCCTTTAAAAACTTGACCCTATTAAGATCATCAATGTCTTTATAATCAAAGCACTCCTCCAATTCATTGATCTGATCGATCAATTCCTCTAGATTAAGATTTCCCAAAAATGTGGGAACCTCAAACTTAGGTCTTTTTCCAATCTTGGAGATGGCCCTAAAAACCCTCTCTTCCTCTAGATTTAGAACTACCTCTACTTTGGCATTTTCTTCTACTTTATCCTCATCCTCACTTTCATCTCTTATAGGAAGATTTATTCCTCTTCGCATTTGTTCTTCCAATGCTTGCATTTTCCTTTGGAGGGCTTAGAAACCCTCAGGTATAACACTTATAGCTCTTCTGCCACACTCTCTTCATGGAGACATTTTTGCACTTTCGTTGAAACCCTAGTGCAAATTGCCTCACAATTGGTGATCTATCTATGCACTCAGCCCAAACCACGCTCCTAGTACAAACTACCTCACAATCGGTGATCTGTCTACACACTCAAGAACTCTAGCTCTGATACCACTTGATGTAGGGTGCTCCCCTTAAAACCATAAACTCATAACAGAAACAAAGAAAAAATAGCCAATGCAAGAACAAAATATGGACTTCTTATTTGTGCCACAAATGCAAAATTATAGAATTCTCAAGTACAATATGCTAACCCACATGGTTGCCTTCATTATAATAATCTGCAAGACAAGTTGCAAACTATCACCCAGAGCTATCCTAGATAATGTTCAAGCCTTTCTTAAATAGGCAATTTTATGCTACTTGGGAAGGTTCTAGACATTAAAACTTAATATCTAGGGCTGATAGACCCTAGCAATACATATAGAGTTAGCCAAATATTTGATCATTATTTTAGATATTTCAGGTAGCGCAACTTTGAAAGGTAATAACTCATGAATCGTTGCTCTAATTGGCTATTATAACCACTTTTCAAAAATGCCAGCTCCTAGTCTACAGACTCAAAATAGTGCTAGCACCCTTTGGCCTAGTTTTCAGTCCTCATCCGGGCACTCTAAGGCCTCCAACGGTGAGCCTGAAGATTTTTCTATAACTTTTTCCACCAAAAATCTGCAATAACTTCTCTAATACTTATGCTTGAGCAATGAGATTTTTATGTTAGGTTTAGAACTCTAAAATGAACCTTCCTTTAGAAAATGAGAAAATTATGAGCTCCTTTGAAAAACTTAATAAAAATAGTAAGTTCCCATAAATAGTGACCACCTTATCTACTAGTCCTTATTAAAATAAAAAAGACTAAAAATAAAATATTTTTAGGTGATGCAAGATTTCTCTTACACCCAAGATGCTCCTACATCAGGGATACTTCAAGTTTCTTAGGAATGACTTCAGGAGTGCAGAGGAGAAGAAATAGATTTAGGATGCCCTAGTGGAAAATATGGCAAAATTAAAAAACTCTCTAGATGAGCTAAAGACTCAAGTTCTTGATATAATTCTTAAGGTAGTTGCACCATTATGGGAAAATGCAATAAATGTTGCAAGAGACATCAGAGAACAGACATTGAGACAATTCATGTTGAGTCTTAGTAATAAAGAGGTAAAGAAATCACTAAAGGAGAATGAAATAAAGTTGACTCCAATATTCAATGTGTTATTGATCCTTTCAAATGACATTGAGTTAGTTGTGAAATCCAATACTATTGCATGGAAAAACATCTATGGGCTACACAAGCCTAGTGATAATGTTGTGTAAATTGATGATAAGGATGGTGAAGAAGATGACATGGAAGAGGATGCATAAATAAGAGATGATGAAATAGAAAATGTAGATATTGATGATGTTGATGAGGAAGAAGAGCAAGAAGCTATAGGAGGAAGCCTTCCATAAATTTAGAGTATTAAGGATACTGATGCAAAGAAGATAGCAGTAGAGGTTATGACCTCCCTTCCTCATTCTCTAAGAAAAGCCTTAGTGCAATCTAACTCATAGAAGGTTTCTAAGTTGGTTGACATTAAAATTGGATCACCAAGCACCCAACCAATCTCTAAAGTAGCATTACCAAGTACTTCAATGAGTGAAGTGTCTAACACTTCATCTACCAAGCAATAGGCTCAAATCATTCTAGCATCAGGCTCTACCAAGAAACAACAAGGTATTCCTATTGTTAGTATTATTTCTATTTTTCTTACATTTGTTTATGTTTCTACTATTTCTACTATTTTTTCCACCATGGCCAGTGCAATGACAGTTGAGACTCAATCTCAACCAAGCACTAAAGTTTTGAATAAAGGAAAAGAAATTGTTTCCTCTATTATTCATAAAGAAAAGAGTCAAGAGGTTGAAACCTCTAAGGAAGAGATTGATCTAGAGGAGGACATTGCAATACTAGATTGGGATCTTTCCAGTCTAACTCCTGATTGGATGGATACCCTTGGTGAGCTTTGGAAGAAAAGAACAAGGAAAAAAAATCTAAGAGAGGAAAAGAAAAAGAAAAACTAGGTACTTGAAGATATCAAGAGAATATTTGTTGATGCTTTGACCATTGAGGTTGGTGAGAAAAAACCTATTTTGGATCAATTGGTTGAAATTATCCACTTATGCAATGAAGAATTAAATGGACAATAATTTTTTTGTAGAGGGTAGAGAGAAAATTTGAAAACAAAGTTTTGGAGAAAGTAGCACAGAAGATAGCTATTGATCAAGTAGAATTATCTACTATTCTTGCTACACTTGAAACATATATAATTAATTTTGTTTCTTTATTTGTCAAGTTGAGGGACACATCTATCTTTACTAAGGAGATTAAGGATAAACTATCCAACAATGATGAAGTTATGAAGTCAAATGCACATGAATTGTCACTTGATCCTAATTGGAGCTCTACACATTTTGTGAAGATCAGATACTTGGTAGATCTTCAAGAAGGAATGTTAAGGGAAGAAGCTAGGATTAAGGCCACACTTGCAAAAATTCAAGGCATGATTCTTCCAAACATGGATGCACTACAAAATAACATTGCACATGCAAAGACACTAATCCATGACAATAACTTCTCCATAGCTAACCATACAGTGGAACTTTCAACAGAAGTCTAGATAGCCTTGCATGCATCCAAGGTATTGCAAGAGAACTGGGACAAGATCGTGACAATCATTTTGAAGGTACATAGTGATTGCTTGTCACATTTTGGTATTAACTTGTAAATATTTTGCACCTTTGGAATTTATGTCAAAAAGGGGGAGAAGATTATTTGTATAAAAGGAAAATATTATCATGCTCTAGATATATGTATGGGGGAGTAGTAATATGGAAACAAATGTAAATATTAATAGAAAATATGTTTAAAATTTTAATTTTGAAAAAAATAAATTAAATAAAAAGTAAAAACAAAATAAGAGGTTACTGAGCTACAACAGTAGTCAATAGTCAAAACTGAGTTGAAGATCCAAATTGTTGACTAAGGGAGTTTTGACTTGTAATTTTGTAATATGATAAGTGTTTTTGTCACTAATGCCAAAGGGGGAGATTGTTGACATAAAGGTCAATTTCTCTATTACTTACATAAAACTTAGTTAGTTGGTTTCATTTCTACCAAGCTCTATAGTTGCTACCGAGCTTATCATTTTTCTAGTAGTGTTAACCAAGTGTTTTGATTGCAACCGAGCTAAATAGTCAAATTGCAGTTCATACCAAGCTTCATAGTATCTACGGAGCATCTGAGATAGTTTATAATATTACTCAAACATAGTAGAGTCTACTAAGCTTTCTAGTACAAGTGATGAAGATCTTAGTGTTAACCAAGCTTTGTAGTGTTAACCAAGAATATTAGTGTCTATTGAGCTTGCAGTGTTAACAAAGTGAATTCAATGTTGACCGAACCATGTAGTGTAAACCAAGTAATTTAGTATCTAGCAAGTTTCTCAATGTTCACCAAGTTATATAGTGTTGATCAAGTTCCTACTACTCGAAATGATCAGTAAGAACTAAGCTTCAACATCAACTAAGTGCTAGAGTCTATCGAGTGTTGAAAGTGCTTGTCAAGTGTCAGAACATCACCAAGTTGTCTTCAGAACCCGAGTTACACCAATGGGTTGACTTTGTGAATTATGATGAATTTGGTATTATAGCCAACTCCAGAAAGTAATTAAGTGGATTGACATATATGTAATACATTGTATCATATCCAAATGTCATAAGTAGAAAATGTGTCAACAAGTAAGAATTAGATGAGTACAAACTGAAGAAGGCTACAAACAATATAAGGAATAGCAAAGACTCATCTATCACAATCAAGTGATTGTTGTAATTCAAGGAATCTCATTCAACAAATCAGAGTTGTAGATCAAACATCAACTACTAGTTCATCCTAACAGGTGCATCAATCAAATCCTCTAACAAGGTGGACTTAAAAGGCTTATTCCAAATCTCTTAATAGAGTGCTTACTTCACAATATGTTTGTAAATCCTTTAACAAGGTGACCTAGTAGTCATTATTGCTCCTAATAGGGTAGATCACCAAAAGTGGTCAATTGTAAGCCTTAATTGGCCAACTTTATACTATAGTCATAAATCGTGTGGTATCATCCCCACCCCAATTTTACTTTCTATTTTGGAAGTTTTTGTGTTACCAATCTTGTATCAAAGTGTTATGAATGTTTTATAGCTTTCATTCTTTCATGCATGCAACTTGATCAGATTATGTGGTGATGGTTTAATTGGCGAATTAAGTTTAAATTTTTATTGGTTCTTGATTCACCCCTCCCCTCTCAGTCACCTAGTCTATATTACATTTCCAATAGCATATTCCTCCTTTAAACTCAAGTTGGTATCCTTTGTCATTAAGCTAATCCATAATTAAGAAGTCATGTGTTAGGATTTCAATGTAAAGGAAATAATACATTTAACACACAGGGTGAATGGTTTTTTTACCTCACACCACCACATCAAATTCATTGAGTTTAATAAACTTACTTTTATCACCAATCATGTTATCTGAGCACCCACTATCTATGATCTAGACATCATTCTATACGATGTGTGAAATTAGTATTTTTTCTCTTGTAGGATGATCTTCCTATATGGAAACAAAAATAATTTTCCCTTCATCATTCACATCATATTCATCATCAGTTACACCTTCATCCACAACCATATAAAATTATTTCTTTGGCTTCCCTTTGTATTTCTTATATGTCCTTATCTTTTATTTGTTCTCCATTAGGGCACCTAGCAACAATGTGACCAATTTTTTTACAAGAAAAACATACTAAATTAATTTTTCTATGCACTTATTAGTTCCTCTAGGTACCCTCCCTGCTATCAATGTTTCAAGTTCTTCTTGTGTTCCTTCTTCCTCCAAAAGAGAATTTATATCCCTTGTAATACTAGATAAACTATCAGATTCAATCATCACCTCTTTACCTTTTCTTGTAGGGTTACTCACTATATAATCTTTGAAGATGGTTTCAACCTTTGGAATACTATTATCATAATTTTTAAGCTCAAAGGAAATGAGATTACCAATAATTCCATCAATAATTACTTTATCAAATATTCTTAACTCATTCATTACAAAAACTTCAATGACATCAGAAGGTAACAAGGTTCTTAGTGTTTTGCTTACCACAACTTCTTCTTCTATGACACCACCTTCTCCTCCAATTTCAACATCTTTGATTCTTGCACCATATTGAGCAATGTTCTCTCCTTCCATTTTCATGTTGTCATATTTTCCTCTAAGACTTTCTTCCCTTGCCTTTTGCAAATATTTGTCACCACCATAGATTTGTTCAAGTTTATTCTAGACTTCAAAAGATTTTCTTAAGTCTTTTTACATCAATATTTTTAGTATAAAAAAGGATACTTACCATGGATTCTTGTTCTTATGTTTTTTCTTGCTTTACTTTCAACTAGTCTATAGTTAGGGTTCCTTAAAACACAATATATTGAGTTTCAACATGCTTCCAATGTTGACACATACCTCTTATGCATAACTCCATTGTGTTTTCCCATAACAAGTAGCTATCTTTTGTGAACTTGGGAGCCTCCTTTTTGAACATCTTGTCAGTAAGATCTTTACCTCAAGTGGTTAAGCTTATCACTAAGAGGACATAGGCTCTAATACCAATTGCTAAAATAGCCAATCCCTAAGATTATTGGTGTGTGTGTGTGTGTGTGTGTGTGTGGAATATGAATGCACTCTTCTAAAGTATATGCAATTAAGATCTTAACCTTGTTGGGAGGTTACAATAAAGTCCTATTAAGAACAAACCATATTAGGAGCTACCTAATTGAGGGATTTACCTCTATTCATGTTAAGAGTTTTACCTTGTAAGCAGTAGCCTTGTGAGAGGACTTCAAACACTAGTTAAAGTGTCACCCTGTTAAATGATTTACAACAAAAATATGTTAGGATCTACGTGGTTAAGGAATTTAACTTGGTGCAAGTGTTAGGGAACAAATAAAGGCTGATTTGAAAATAGCACCAATGCCTTGCTTATAAAGCTCCAATTAGGATCACACTTCTTCCTCACATGCAAATTAAACCCTCCTCTAAATCACACCTTTTAATTCACTATTTATCTCTACCATGCATACGATCTCAACTCATTCATCATTTTTCATACAAAAAATGATTTTAATACTTTTTCAAAAATGAGGGAATAGAACTACCTCAACATTGTATTTGAAATTCAAATTTACCTCCTTAGAAGTCCACCAAAAAATTTGGAATAATTTTCCAACTTGCACTAACATTAAGATCATTCACACTTTGATTTGGCAAAAGTAAGTCAAAAAGTACTGCACTTCCCTAGGTTCATGCACCTCTTCATGAATTATTGATCAAATAGAAAAATAAGACTCATACCTAACATTTCATGCTAACTTGTACATTCCATTGCATATTTTTAAATCTTCAAATAATTTCACAAATCAATATGCCTTTATTGATCAAGGCTCTAACTGATTGTTCTTCACTGATAGAACTTCAAAGTCATATAACTCTTTTCCACATATCACTAGTATTATTATGATTGCAATAGAAACCCAATAACATCATCAATATCAGATACCTCCAATCACAAAATTTGGTTTTAGTCTTTTAGAACATACTGATCAAATTTTCTTTTCTATTCTTGCACTGCTAAACTAATTCATTGTCTTCACCAAACTGACTATAACTTACATCAAATGTATCATACACATGCACAATCATATATATAACATGATACAAACCTCTAGAGACTATATGCTAGACCACACACCATAATTCAAAACATAACTCTCACTTCATCTATTTCATCATGATGTATTACATTAAGATCATATTTAACCAATAACACTTAAGTTTACATGGGTAAGTGCACCAAGATGGTGTACAGAAAGGGGGATATAAGTGGACACCTTTTTTTGAAATCAGGTAAACCTAAACTTGGATGAGACTTTTGAGGGACATCCACTCAAATGAAAAGATGTGTAAAGTAAGTAAATTTTAGTACTATGAATCTGCTTTCTAAACTACTAGAGTTCTTACAAAATGAATAAGATTGGGTGGGTCAAACCCTACATACACAAAAAATAGTTCCTGATATTTAATATAGGAAAGTTAACTTATTTATTTTTGTGTGTAGAAAAAAGACATAATTATATTCAATATTTTAAATTAACAATTGGTAGGATGATATTTAAGAGTCAAATCTAGAATTTTTATATTTTTTAATAATTTTTTGATGAGTGTTTGTTTCTTTTATGTATTATTGAAGTGACTATATCCTAAAATTTGGTACCTATTTGTGTGCTAGACATAACTTGCATCAAAATAATTTAAAATGGAAATATTTGTTTTAAAGTATATAGAATTAAGTCTAGAACAATAAAATGTAATTTATTTTTGAATTTGGTTAAGTATATCAAATGTTATTAAAAGATAGGTAGACATATGTCTGTGAGGACTGTCAAGATATTGGCAAAAATAATTAAAGTTTACAAGATTAATGTTGTCAAAAAATAGGAAAAAAAAAGGCTAGAAATCTAAGAAAATTAGTAAGATTATGTTGTTTATTTTAGAGATACCCACTTTATCCATTAGCAAACCTAATGAATACAAAGATGGGAATTCATCCTAGAAGATGAAAAAATGTCTAGAGAATAATAATTATTGCTTAAACTCCATAAAGCTATGGATAAATATTATGTTGTAATAAGGGCTTTATACAATGATAGGCATGCTCTTAGGTTAGATCAAGAAATTATCATGTAGGGAAACTTTAATAATTTGACTCATCTGAAACTTGAATGAGGTCCAACTTTTAATGGCATTATATTTTGTACTTAAGAAAATTCTTTGTCTCGGTATTCTTGCAAATCATATTTATTGAAACCTTGGAATTTGAGATATTATCAGCATGTGCAACCACTTGAAAATTGAGGAATTATGTAAAGATATTATTTATTCTTACCATGAGATAGTTGAAGGTAACTCATTGAATCGTATTATGTCTGACCCAAGGGTTTTTGAAATACCAATCTTTGGAACTACTACTTCACCAAGTATGGATGTACAAATGATTGATAATTTGAAATTTCTAACCAATAAGATTAAGGTCCAGCTAAATATAGGTAAGAACCTAGAATGAGGTGTACATTTTGAAATGTTGGCAAACTTCTGAGAGGAAGTCAAATCCAAGGGATGTAAGAACCCTCCTCTTATACACTTAATAAAACCCTAATTATGTGTATGAGCCCTTGTTAGAGGGATTGAAAGATTAAGTATGCAAGATGAGATATTTCATTTAAGAGGTAATTGATGACTTTTCTTGAGAATAATATTATGAATCACATACTTTTGTCCACATGGAAAAGTTTCATAGGGATGTCATTAAAAATATTTATAGGATTTCTTGAATATCATTTCCTTCATCGATTGATTGATTGTAGGAACCTATTTGAGGTTGTTATGGCTTTTCATTTATTTTCATGGTTGGATACCCTATTTGGTTACATTAGGTCGATGTTTATACTTATTTAACATAGACTTGATGTTTCATTATATTAGAGAAGAACCAATATTTAAGGGATTTTTCATACTACATGCTTATCACATTATATTAGAGAAGAACCTATATTTAAGGGATTTTTCATACTTCATGCTTATCACAATTTATGGATGGCTAGTAGAAAAAAAGTTGGCATCTACTTTTGAGAAAATCATTAGGAGTTAGATATGAAAATTACATTAGACTAAGAAGTGGTTGCATGTTAATATTATTGTATGATATTGAATTACTACGCTAGTGTTTATGTTTCAAACTATATGAGAAATATGGGATGTATTTCTTTTACCTAATGGTCAATTACCAAAATTATGTGACATCATTAACTGTGCATCCCAACTAGTCAACTTAGTGTTTCTATGAATTATACACCTCATTATATTATGCTTTACCTTCTGAAGATAATTGAATATTCTAAGTAATTTTATGATTATTAATTGATATGAAGGGATTTTATGTGGTGAGAGGATCCACTTTGGTCCCATCATAGCATTTGATACATTTTCACATTAGACTCATTTTGTTGATACATCATGTTAATGATTTATAGATTGGACCATAATGACATGGATTGATGTCATAGAATGCGATGTTTTTACATCATGATTGGCTATTTCACTTAAGTTGATATTATTATGCATGCATCTTGATTAGCTATCATATTTGATATTATTATACATTTAATAAAACCCTAATTATGTGTGTGATCCCTTGTTAGAGGGATTGAAAGATTAAGTATGCAAGATGAGATATTTCATTTAAGAGATAATTCATAGCTTTCCTTTAGAATAATGTTGTGAATCATATATTGTTCTCTATGAGGAAAAGTTTCATAGGGACGTCATTAAGAATATTTCTAAGATTTATTGAATATCATTCCCTTCATCAATTGATTGATTGTAGGAACCTATTTGAGGTCATTAAAGCTTTTCATTTGTTTTCATGGTTGAATCTCCTATTTGGTTGCATTAGGTTGATGTTTATACTTATTGAATATAGACTTGATGTATCATTATATTAGAGAAGAACCTATGTTTTATGGCTTTGTGATACTTCATGCTTATCACAATTTATGGATGGATAGTAGATAAATTCGGTATCTACTTTTGAGAGAATCATTAAGAGTTATAGATGAAAATTACATTAGAATAAGAAGTGGTTGCATGTTAATATTATTGTATGATATTAAATTATTATGCTAGTGTTTATGTTTCAAACTATATGAGAAATATGGGATGTAGTTCTTTTACGTGATGGTTGATTGCCAAATCTATGTGACATAATTATGTGTGCATCCTGACTAGTCAGCTTAAGTGTTTTTATGAATTATACACCTCATTATATTATGCTTACCTCCTAAAGATGATTGAATATTTTAAGTGATTTTATGATTGTTAATTGACTTGAAGGGATGCTATGTGGTGAGAGGCTCCACCTTGAGTCCATCATACCATTTGATATATTTTCACATTAGACTCATTTTTTTGATAAATCATGTTGATGATTTATGGATTGGACTATAATGACATGGATTGATATCATAGAATGCAATGTTTTTACATAATTATTGGTTATTTCACTTAAGTTGATATTATTATGCATGCATCTTGATTAGCTAACATATTGTTGTGGTATTCACAACACACGCCCCATTCCTTGCCAGGAACGGGGACCTCCCTAATTTTTTTCGACTCCTGGATTCATGATTCGAGAGTCAGGAGAAGAAAAATTTGTTTAAAAGTTAGTCTTAGAATTGAAAACACAATATATATATAATAATAATAATAATAATTTCATCTCACTTCACCCCCACGTACGTGCACTGAGGCATGGTGTGCTTTGCATTTTACGTGTGAGGGAGAGAGAGGGCTATATAACCCTCCCTCCCCCTTGTCTCATTTCATTTTTTATTTTTTTCTTCTTGTGGGAGGTTGAAGGAGGGAGAGGTAACCAAACCCCCCCTCTCTTTTGCATTGTGTGCCCTTATGGGCACGCACGCATGCATGCATAGCACCCGAGTGGTGCCTTTAGTGGTGCTTGTGCGGTACCCACACCCGCACCTGCACTACAATCATGCTTGCACAATGCTATAGCACGGTGCCCGTGCTCATGCCCTAGTGGTGCCTATGTGGCACCCGTGCAACACTGTGGTGTGGTACCTATGCTTGTGCCCTAGCTGTGCTAGCCATAATGCCCGTGACGCGCCCGCACCCATGCAGTGGTGCCTATGGCCATGCATCGGTGCTAGCACATGCCTCCTTTCAATTTTATTTTTTAAAAAGTTTTTTTCTTTTTAAAAGGTGTTAGTTCTAAAAATTTAAAAGAAAATAATAATAATAATAATAAATTAAAAATAAAAAAAAATTTAAAAGAGGTTTTTGAAACAAAAAAATGAATTTGTCCCTAAGGAGGACATTTTTTACTTACGTTTTTCACTATCTAGTGACTAATCATGTTTTCTTTCTTGTGATGCGCAGGTAACACAATCAGATGGCGTCCACATTCGAATCAACAACAAAACCATTTGTTTACAAATTTCAAGGCGTGACCCCAAAATCAAGATTACATGATGAGTACACTAAGATCAAAGATACTAACCTTAGACACATAGACTTAGCAGAATTCCTGAGAGTATGCAACAATCTGACACAAAGGTCAACCTTGGTGTCTACATTGATTTGATTTGGATTAGTGAATGCAGTGTCACATCCTGTGTCAGTGTAGTCAACTGAGTTGATCATGACCCTATCTCAGCATTTTGTTCCTAATGAGAGGGTAGTTAAGAGCATCATCGAAGAAGTGGTCTTAGATTTGTGACCTGACAACATCAAGAGGGTCTTTCATCTTCCTAGAGTTGATTAGTTCATTCGACGCTCCTATGAAGTAGCTAAGAGATGGTATAAAGATCATCACCAAGAGGCCATCAACATCATACATTCCTTATACTTTATCGAGAAGCCACCTCGGGGAAAGACAATTAGCAAAGTGGATATGACATGGGGATACATGAAGGATGACATCAGATACTCAATCATTCTCCTAAGCAGAGTCATGGGCTTACCTATAGTAGGCCATCTCACTCCATTTATGGTAAACTTCATTGAGACCATTAGGCATGTGAAGATACCACTGGATTGGGCTACCACACTAAGTGAGAATTTATGTGACCAGCTAAGAACGATAAAGGACAAGAAGAAGTTCTATATGACTTCTTATGTGGTGTACTTACTTGTAGCAAGGGCGACCAACTATCCTAGGTTGTACATGAAGGCTAGTATGCAAGACCCTAATGCATGGCCATACATAGTCTATCCTTAGTTGGTGAAGAAGAAGCTCTTGCCATAGAGAAGAGTACAGAATTATAAACGATGCCTTCATCTTTGCCATCATTTGATTCATAGAGGGGGATTATGGGAAGAGATTGTCTAAGGAAGCCAAGGCATAGATCACAGCTCTCGCAACATATTTCATCCAGTTCTAGACATTTACATACATTCGGGTAGGTAGTGCATCTATCAATCCAAAGGAACTCCCAAGGTACCCAAGTAACAAGTTGGTCCTAATGGAAATATCTTGGCAGATTGAGTTAGCATATGAGAGGATCAAAAGACAATGGAGACGTTGTTGGGATTGGCCTTTTGTAGTAGGAGCATATCAGGTGAAGAGAAAGCAGGATATCCCAACTTTCAAGTGGGAATGGGAGAACTACCCTCTTGAAGAGTATAACTCTCCTTGGCCATTCTTTTACAATGTTGGTAAAGTGGAAAACTTGGCAGGAAAGGAGTTCTATCATGACAATGCCATTGAAGATCATTGGATGAATGCCACAAACAACTACGATGTTCATATCAGAGACTATTGTAGGATGACTTTGTATCTAGCAAAAAAGGCTCTCCATTTGACCATCCCTAATGAGATAAGGCTATAGGACTCGAAGGAACTACTGGATCTTCTATTCAATATAGATAAAGTTGGTGAGAGACCCATTATGAATGCAAAAGTTGATAGAGAGGAAGGAGATGATATTAATCATCGAGTGAAACATGTCATTCAAATGACAAAGAGTTGGATCAAGAAGCCCTTTCCACTTGATCTAGTGTTTGATACTATAATCTTCCATGCACATGCTCACCTAGAAAGGGGTAAGGGAAGGAAAGTCACAGTTCCTATCTTTGCGCTCCAGTCTCCTATTAGGCCAGAGACAGTCTACTAGCTTGATCACCCAGTGGGATATTATCCCCCTCCTGAAAGGAAGGAAAAGAGGAAGAGAACCTCTCCTCAGAGGATTCAGATAGAATAGGTTACAAACATGTGTCTTTTCGACAGCATGAATAGAGCTCACAAGAATCCCAAGGTATTGGAGCCTTTCAAATCTAGGATGAACCTCAGTTGCCTCCTGTTTTACCAAACCAACCTAAAGAGGGAGAAATTAAAATGACCTCTATTCCTCCAGTGCAAGAAGAGTCTACTTCTCCTACAATTTCAAAGAGACAAAAGAGGATCAAGGTTAGGATGAACAAGAGGCAAAGAGTCCATTAAAGATTAGTGCCTAATCTATCTATTCCTGAGACCATTCCAAAGGAAGAATCAGATGAGGAAGAAATGGAATCAAATGAGGAGGAAGAACAAGTATCCTTACAAAGGAGAACTCGATTGGAAAAATCCATAGAATTGGAGAGAAGGAAGAGTGCCATGAGTACCCCACCACCCACCCAAGCAAAAACTATAGAACTCTCTTCTTTGGAAGACAAAGTGCAGCAATGGGTGAATGAGCAAAGGGAACAAGGTGAAGAGATTCTCTCCATCCCAAATTTTGATTTCATGCCTATGGGTACTAAGTTAGTTGGGGATAAGATTAGAGACACCCCTACAAGTGAACTTCAACAACAAGATTGGACACAGATGCCACCAGAGACACGAAGTCCTCATCTCACTCCTTCATCTCCACCATAGGTCATGGTTGTAGATAAGGGTTTAGTAACTCCTCCACCTCTAAGTTTAGAAGAGGAACATGTTCAAAAGGAACCATCATTACAAGAGTAACTAGAGCCAAGGGTTATTGATGAGCCATAAAAAGAGGCACAAATAGTAGAATGTGTGCAACAGCCTTCTCAAGAAGTTGAGGATAAAACTACAGGATCTACAGAGACTGAGACTACAGAAGAAGAGTCCTCACAATAGGAGACTCCAAGCAAGAGTGATAAAGGGAAGGAGGTAGTTGAAAACATCCCTTCATCATCTAGAGCCAAGGTTATAGAGAGACATATCCCAAGATGGTTTCAGAAAGAAATAATGAGAAGTGCCAAGCATCAGTTCTATGCTTTAGAGGATGACATTTGTGATATTGCAGAGATCTTGAACAAGCCTAAGTCTCCATTACATGATGCAACACCATTTGCATTCATCACTACTACACAAAACCAGGACTTATTTGTACAAGTGGCTCACCCTCCTGAAGGTATAGATGTAGAAGTTGTTAGTCTTGAGGACTATGAAGTGAAAGATATTGTGTTGGGAAAGCCTACACAGGATACATCTCGATAGATGATGACTATGGGAGTCAAAGAGGTTCTTAGCCACATGGAATAGGATGAGATTGAAATCAGAACACTTCAAAGGCAAGTTGAGATCCTAAAGGGATATCTAGCCGAATTCATTGGTCCTCTTGATTCTGAATGCCCTGAGGAGACTTTGAATTCCATTCTTAAAGAAAGGAAAGGTGTATGGCTCAATCCATTTTTGAAAGCTTGTCAGGATTGGTGAGATAACCTTGAGGATAAGGATGTCACTATAATCACGGGAAGTTTGAAGTTGTTTTATGCTACACAAGAGAATGTGGATAAGATCATGGAAATTTTGAGGTAGGACTTCAGCATCATGGATGAGGTACGGGCATGGGGCAAAAATTTTCAAACTCTACAAGCCATAAAAGGGTAGAGGTACCGCATTCTGATTGATGTATATACTAGAGAAGAGTTAGACATGATACATGATTGGATAGAGAAGATTGTAGATGGAAATAAAGTGATGGAAACATTTCATGATGAGATACATAGGCTCAAGGACCAAGCCCGAGAGTGAATTTTGGAAGCAAAAAAGTTGTACAGTGATGCATGCTTGGACATTTTTGAAGATGAAGAATGAGAGAAGCTATTACTAGTCGAGGTAGTCATGGAGAATTTCAATAAGTCTTTAGAGGAAGCATCCAGTGATGAAGACATTAGACAAGCCTTCGGGACAGAGGAAGCACTGTTAGAGTTGGACACCAAACTTGGAGATTTTGCAAAGACTCAAATTGAGGTGGACAACTATAGACAAAAGGTCAAGGACAAGTATGAGGCTTTAGATCTTTCAAATGCAGCTAATATTACTAAGATGATAGAGAAATTCAAGGGAAAATATCCAAACATAGCTTTGGGGTGAAGATGAACAAAACCTAGATGGCAGAATTTCAATTTTGACACTTAGTAAAATTTTGAGATTTTGACCTAGTCGAGGTCCATAGCTTCACAAGTCTGTAGGTCTGTAGGTCCACATTTTCATGTAGCTCCATAGGTCCACAACTCTATAGGTCTACAGCTCTACAATTCAGCGGTGCATCGACAGTTGACTGCCAGCTCCAAAAATAGTACTTCCCATGCATTGGGAGTGCATTTTGATGGAAAGTTAACTTTGACACATGCTTAGTGAAGGGATAACTTCTATTTTTGGCACCTCCATGCACGTCCACTTCTATTGATGGCTTCCTCCTACTTTATGTCTCATGCTTTCATTTTTTTTGACATGTAAAGGGCTCATGCATCCAATTAATGAATAAAATATGGATGGAGTCCCTCAGAGCACCAGATAGATTGTTAGTTTTTATATATTTAGTTTGTTTTAATGTTTTAAAAGAATTTTATTGCATCAAGATATCTCTCACTCTCAACACAAATTGAGGAGATGATTTCTTATAAATACCCCATTGTAAAATGTAACAAGGGCCGCCGTTATTATGCAATAAATATATGCTTTTGGTGCTAGCATTCAGAGTGTAGTTATTCTTGCCTGAATGTGTCATTGTTTTGTGGATTTTATTCATGAGATTGTGATTGAGCCAAAGGTTTATTGTATTGTTTCTGGTTGTGTGATTGTTTAATTTTGGTTTTTGCTACAAATATATGAATTATGTTGACGTAATGAGCTTGAGAAGAGATCACCTGATTGTGTCCACATAAATTTTTGTCTCGCATGAGTGCACTTTTTGTGGCCTTGCAATTTGATGAAGAGTGAAATATAATTTGATTTGTTAAATTTTCTCACCGACGATTGCATTAGTGAATTCTAGGAAGCGTTGCTCCTATTTTCATTGGTTTACTACCAATTTCTTCGAAGGTTTAACTTGCAATGTGTTGTGTTCTATAGCTTATGTCCATTTAGGAATTTCAATTTTCACATTATTTTTCTTTCAATTTCATTATTTTGTTTACTACCCCCTTGTTAGAATAGGACCTCATAGTAGCTACATTGTTAGAGTTGCATTCATTGAAAAAAAAAAAAAAATACAAAAATATTGTTCTTTTGGTGTGATATTTTGAGACAGCAAATACATTTACTTCGATTCCAAGATATAAAGAGTTTTAGAACTAGCAAAGGCCTCCTCATGAACATTCACATTTATTTTCTGCTGAGTGGATTTTGGTATGTCACAAGACAAATACTGAACCTTGGAGTGGATCCTTAAAAAGATATGCTTTTCAAGAGAGGAATTACATATTGGATTCCTACCATTGACCTCATACAAAATTAACGCCCAACATATATTTGATATTATCATTAATTACTCTATATTTTGTTGCTTACCTCATGATGGTATTGTAAGTTATTTCATAATGACCGATCTAGTTGAAGGATATAATTTTGTGATGGATATATTTTATATGAGATGATTATGTAAATGGTGAATTAAGTTAATCTAAGATAGGTATGGTTTAAATGTTAATCATTTATGTTGTCTATTGTATAATATAAAAAAATAGAATTAGATTGAATTGGTTGAAAGGTGATTTGAATTATCTGATGTTATGATTTTTGCACATTTTTATGTATATACATATATGCAATTTATTGGGCTACTGATACTCGAATTGAGATGTGAAGGAAAGTCCATGGAATTTAATTTGGAAAACTACAACCAAATATTGTAAAATAGTCAGCCAAGGTTGCATCTAGTGAAGAGAAAAAGCCTCATTTGTAAATGTGTTTTATTCATAAATGTAAATTTCTTGTGTGTGTTTAAATAATACTAATAAGCGTAAATGTGTAATTTCTAGGTGGACATGACGTGTGATGTGATTTGTTAATGTGTTGTCACTTAACACATGTGATGTATTTATATGTGGTCATGACATATCCACTTAGGAACATGTGAAACCTACCTTGACTATAGTATCCTATAATACTCCCCATGTCACCCACTTGGTTAGAGAGCCTTAGGATGGGTCAAATCTCTTGGAACCCGGATGTAAACTTTGGGTTTTTTAGGGGTCATTTAAGCACCTAGGGTTGAGTTGGGCCTCTTTTAGCAAGTCCACTTGGTATACCTATGGGTAAGGGTAATTTTTAATCTTAGGACAACCCTTAGTTGACTTGGGGCCTTCCAAAAAGTTGATTTTTCAAGATGGACAAAAATCAAATTTTGGAAGCATGACCTTGGTGAGGAAACCATCCATTTTTGTGCAAAAGACCTTTTTCCCTTTGTCAAGCCACATTTTTAGTTACTAAACATAGAACTGTTAAGGGTTTGGGAAGAGTGATTAATGAGAGCTCACACTTTCACCAAGAGGATTATTGGAAATGTGTAGAGCACTTTTTGGAGGGTCCTTTAATGTTGGCTATGCCATTTCCCACTCTCCAACTTTGGTGAGACATGCTTAGGAGTTAGAAAAATGTGAGAGGATTGGAAGGGAGCTCTTCATCAACCATCTTTTCATAGCTTTGACCAAGGTTGGTTCTCTTCTCACCTTGTGTATCTCATGTTCTTGTTGCCAAAGTGGCATAGCAATTTTTTTTTCTTTGCATACAATGGGTATTTTGGAGGGCATTTATTTCTTATTGTTTTCCTTGTGTGTTGTTATGGGTGTTTTTTTTCTTGTGTACTTTTATGGATGTTCAAGCCATCACTCACCCTTGGGAGGGAAGTAGTGGTCTTGTGAGTGAAGGGGTTAGTTAGTCCATCCCACAAATGTATAGTCTCTTCCCTTAGAGGGAAGAGGGAAAAAAACATGGAGTATGAACTCCATGTTTCACATCTTATTTTACACTTGGGAGTGATAAGGGAAGGATTTGTGAGAATAATGATATGTGCATCTTGAATGGTCTAGAGGCACCTAGCCAAACACCTAAGCCTACCTTATAACCAAAGGGAGATAGAGGATCAAAGGCATCCTTTAATGTTAATTGGGATATTTGGAAGCCAATAATGACACTATGTAACGAAAAATTTGATGTAAATGTGAAAAGTCCTAGAAGCCCTGACAAAGGACTTGGGATCAAAAATGATGTAAGGGTGGAAAATAGTGCCAAGAAGGGATCTAAGTTGATTAGGAGGGTCTATTAGGTCCTAGGGGTGATTATGGATTGAATCCATATAGTTATAAAGGCTAAATTTGCAAATATATGCAATAAAATAAGATGTGGAATTCAAATATTTGAAATCCAATGGTTAAGTGCATTTTGGTAGGGAAACTAGTTTTAGGACTTTAAAACATGTTGTAATAAGTCCCAAATAAATGTAATTGGTTGAGAAGGTTTTCATACACCCTATATGGCCTGGTTAAGGCATAGAGGCAATAGGATAATACTAACTAGATTAACATTGTGTGGATTGATGAAGCAATGCAATAAAACTTCATTTTTTAGAGCAATTTGTGCATGTTTTCTTGATTGGCCTTGATTCCTATGAAGCTTTATTATTTCACAAGCATATATGTACATTTTTTTGAATCAATTTACCATGTACTAAGGTTGATAGGGTTTTTTTCTTGTCAAAATTGTTGATTGTTGATTTAAGGGTTTCATACTTTTCTTGGAAGTTTTGAGTGTTTATTGAAATATTGATCATTCCATGAATATAGGAGTCTAGTTATCATGGAATGATCATGTATACATATGTACAAATACACCCTAATAAGTATTTGAGTAAAATTTGCAATGATTGGTGATCAGTACTAATGAGGTTTGTGAAGGAGAAAGACATCAAATTCATGGCTATAGAGCAATAGCAGGAGTTCTAGCCACTGGAGGTTGGTATTTTATGATTTAAAATGTCTTGTTATGGCATGGAGAAGGTTCATTATCTCTCATATGTTTGATTTTTTATTGGGAAGGTGTACATTGGGAAAATCCTACCTTTAAGGATTTGTATGAGACCAAATTGGGGGTTTCATACTTGCAGGGGTCTGAGGACCAAATTAGTAGATTTTCCTTGGTTTGGGATTATTTCAAGAGAATTTTGAGAGCCTTGGAGTCTAGAAGTCAATAGGGCTTGTACTTTCTTTGTAAAATGACCCTATTTTATGCCTCAAATGAGTGCACATTTTGTAGATCCATATTTTGAGCCAAAACAACCTATGTTGGGGTTGGGATATGTTGTAGTATGTTGAAATGGGTATCTAAATCTCCTTTTTTTTTTTGGCGGGGCGGGGAGGGGGGGGGGTGGTGTTGGGAATTTTTGTGAGTAATCTTCATTTTTGTCTCGCTAGAGACCTAATAGGAAACAATTAGGCCTACTAGGCAATTTGAGGGTTTTGGGTATTGGGTATTGCTTGAGAGCCCAAATCTAGTTGAAACCTATTGAATCCATATTTTCTTGGTCTAAGACATCCACCTTGGTCATTCGGAAGGTGTTGGAATTTTGGGTGAGTTAGTTATTGTTTGGAGGGTTTGGGGAACCTTGTATTTCCCTTATAAGTCTAATTGAAAACTACTTGATTTGACCCCACCACCTGTTTACTCTGAATCATTGAAGCCTTGTGAAGGCATAGTATTGGTTATGTAGGATTTTAAGCCATGTGAAGGCATGATACTTTGTTATTTTTTGGATTTTCCTATTTGGTTTGGCACTATGTTAAGGGAAATGTGAATCAAGGAAAGTAACCCTAAGTTCATCACAAAACCACACACCTCAAAAGGACGAAGTCCAAGTAAAGAGATTCTTTCAAGGAAACCCTCAAAATTGACAGGTCTTATAAGTTTAATATAGTCCAGGGGATAAAGGAGCATCAACTCAATCCAATATTTAATGATTATGAAGGAAGGAAAAGAATGACACTTTCCCTTAAGATTCAAACAAGTTAAATCTAGATCTAAATAAGATACAAAAAGATAAATACTTAAATGAAAATATTGAATTGATGAAGGTAGATAGAAAGGTACTTTTCTTTAAGATTTTGAGCCTTAACTCCTTAGTATTGTGTTGCTACTGGGAGAGAATAGAACTAGATATAGGCCAAAAATTGAATGACAGACAAAACCCAAAAATCTTTTGATGATCTATTAGGGGTGAAATGGTACATCAAGAGTGAAATTTTCCTCTGATCAAAGTTTTCTAACATTGATTCTAATTTTTTAGTTCTGCTAAATAATGAAAGGGGTACTTCGATCCATGATTGTCTTTCTTTTTCAAGATATGTTGATATCTAAATTGTGTGGTATTATGTGGCTATGTAGGGGTTTGCCTTAGTCAACCCCTCGTATTGGTGGCTTCCACCTCCACAAATCATCAATTTGAAATGTAGTTTTTTTTATGCTCATGTAAGATCTTGGAATATGCAAATGTAAGGATCCAAATCCATATCCTAAACCCTAGCATGAAGTATTATGCTTGAATGTGGATGAAATAACAATGCATAGATTTGAGGATAGCATATAAACCATACCAATACTTGAAGGGTAAAGTATTCTAGGCCATACTCATGATCTATATTCAATACTCCATGATTTAATCTTGAATGCTTGAATTGAATCTGAAAAGGAAGATGAAGAAGTCTCTTGCTTCAAAGCATGTTTCTAAGCCTCCTTGCTTCCACCTTTCAAATGTGCTAAGACAAATTGGGATGTCCACAATGAATTTTCCACATGAGAATACTTGCTTGATTGTAAGTATGCTTGATTTCTAGTCCACGCACATGTTATGTATCCTTGTTATATGAAAAATGAAGCAATTGAGGGTGTTTATATAAGATTCAGATTAATTTCCTTCAACAAGCTGACCGGGCTCAAAAACCCAACTTTGGATCAAACCCCAAGAATTTTCCAACTATTATGACCCAAAATGGGACAAAATTAGGGTGTATTGTGCCCCTAATTGATCAGGGGTATGATGCACCCTTGATAATCAGGTGTAGAAGCCCCTAGGATTGTCTGAGGACTCCAAAATAGGTCCCAAAATCCAAAAATCAAGTCCAAATTAAGTGAAAACCCATTTTAGTGCAAAAAGGAATTATGTTGATTAAGAAGAAGGGGAAAGGGGAGGACCTAGATGATTTTATCCTATCTTAAGTTTTTCTTTGTAGAAGGGGAATGCCTATGAGGACTTATTAGGTCCTACCTAGATCCAATTTAAGAGAATGATAGGTGAGAGACTTAAATGCAATTAAATTATTAAATTATATTTAATAAGTTCTAAATGGTCATAATTTAAAGTTATTTCAATTTAGGAAGGTAAATTTAGCCCTCACTTTAGCTGGATATGACACTATGTGAATATGCAAGCTAAAGTAAAGAAAATACAACAAAGTCTAAGAGTTGTGATCCTACAAGAAAGTATTGGTACCTACAACTTGGAGAATACATGTGAGTGAAATCCAAAATCACCTATATCTTACTAAGAATTATTTTTTGAATTTCATAAGTACCCATATCCCCCCTATTTTGGCTTGCTCTCTTTGGGAAGGTGAAACAGGGTGATATAGCTAACCCTAAGAACTAGAAATATATATTGATTGAAAAGGGTTTCAAAATTAGTGTGGAAGATATCAAAATTTCACTCAACCAACTTTGAAAGGAAGATAATTGAGTCATGATTCCAATACTTCGTATGGAAACAAAATCAGAGTTATCTAGCTCAAGTTATGATAGAAAGAGTAGATGCTTAGTTTAAATGCATAGAAAGGAAACCCTAATTGTAACTCTAATTTTATGTTGAAAAACACTATAAATAGGAGTCTTGCTATTCATTTGTTACCTTTTCAATTTGAAGATGATTACTAAGAATGAAGAAGGAGCTTTAGACCATGAGGATGGAGGTTTTGAGAGAGGTCGTCATAGTCGGGGACTCACTTCATGAGGTGAGTGTTAGCGCATATTGATTTTTGAGTATTTTGATGCCTTTATGTGAGGTTTTAGATTAATCTACTGTACATTTTTAGGGAGGAGATCAACCTTGATTCTAGGGAGATCAACTTTGATGTTGGGGTTGACCCTAAATCATCATATTTTGACCATGATTAGGGATGTTGACCATGATTAGGAGATATCAACCCCAAATTAGGGGAAGTCAACCCTAATGAGGGGAAGTCAAACCTGACCCAACATGATCATATTAACTCTTGGTATGATATTGATGCTTAATTTAGTGTTTCATGTAGGTACTAGTGTTACTTCAAGAGCATTAGATGTCACATGCAATTTGATTCATACAAGATAGCCAGTAGAAGATGAGCATGGAGGACATTTAGCTACTAAAGGATGTGGGTGGTGTAGGAGTACCTAAGGATTGCCTAGGCAATCTAAGTTTCACATTTTTGTTGTTCATGTGTGAGCCTTAGGATTTTTTGGATGTGAAGGATAAGGTCATGTTGACCATAGTTGGAGTACATTGGAGGGTTTTGTTCATAGGTTCTTAGGCATTTTTACTAGGTGCAATTAAGGGATAGGAAGTTGTAAAGACCTCTTATTAGAACAAGGCATGATGCTAACATCATCATGATGTCATTAAGATCTAGGAAGAGTTAGGGTAATTTTTTCACCATGTTTGGGGTTTGTGGTTAAGTTTGAGAAGGTAGAAAGGTCATTTGACCAATTTGATATAAAGTTGCAAAAAGTTGTAAAAAAAGCATTGTGCAACTTTTTTGAGGGAGAGGCATTCTAAGGAGTCTATAACCACCCAACCACCCTATATAATGTTGGAGAAGACTTATGAATAAATATGGAAGTCCATTGTAGGATGATTTATTTTTGCAAACAACATTCTAAAGCATTTTCTACGCATTTACTGAGTTTTTTATGACAATGGTTTGTTAGGTGTGCAAGATCCGTACTCTTACTTGAAAATATTTTAGTTTACATTTTTTATATAATATGTGTGCTAGTAGATAGGATTTTTGAATATTTTTATTACCTTTTGTAAAATTACTTTGATTCCACACTATCACTGGTTTTGTCCAAGTAGTTCTTGAAGATGGAGCTCTAAGTCACTTCCCCACCATTCAATCCATATGGCCTCTTGGGGGTAGTGATAATACTCTATTTTCTTAATATTTATAGAAGCAAGGGCCATCAAAGGAAGATCAGCTATTTTTAAGGTCTTTCCCTAGGCGTGCCTATGGTGAGTTTGGCTAGGGAAGACCACATTGAAGTGTGCAACACTTGTGGAGGATTAAAGCTATAGTCCAAATTCCTTTTGGAAATTTAAGAAGAATATATTAACATCATCCCATGTAGGATAGAGGTTTATACCAATCTCATATAAATCCAAAGACAATCTTGCTTGCTAAACCAACCAGTTAATCCTAAAAGGCCCTATTTTCACCTAATTTGGGTTAGGGTAATGGATGGGAGAGTATGACCCCAAAAACTCAAAAATATTTTAGGGGATTCCAAGTGGACCAAGAAACATAAATAATATATCAGGATTACTTTGGAAGGCATAGGAGAAAAATCCTATTTTCTCGATATAGGAGACCTAATTGGGGCTCTTAGCCTATTAGGCCTATTTGTGAAGGAAGCAAGAGATTGGATGGTAAAGTGAACTTGGTGGGATGTCAAATATACCTAATTGGTTGAGCAGAATTATTTTTTAGTACCTCTTTACCTTTGCAAGGCCTAGTTCAAGTTTTTTGGGTTGTGAGCCCTATTGTTTACTTTAAGAGATAGGGGAAGGAGTGTGAATGCATCAAGTTTTAGCTTGATAGAGTGGCCTTTCTTGATATTTGGGTTGGCTCATGAGACTAGGGGATCCTTAGAAAAATTAAGGTCCTATAGGTGGCAGGTGGTGAGGATGAATCATCATAGAAATTGTGTAAGAAGACTAACAACATGAGTTAGTGAGTGACTCATCCAACCTCCCTATCAATGTGTCTCTATTGGGCAAGCTAGATTCCATACCTTAGGTTTCACCATGGTATAATCTTAGTATTAGTAGAGCGATTGGATGAGGATACCTATTCATTCCATTTTTCAACTAGAGAGATTAATGTGACACTAGAGGATGTTTATTATACATTGTGTTTTCGATCAAAGGGATTCTAGTAAGGCCTAATTTTGGGAAGAACATAGAGTATATGTTTGAGGATAAGAAGTATTGTACCGGTCTAAGATCATTGATGAGATTCAAATCATATCATATAGATCTTCATGATATCATCCTAGGTGGTACTCCCATAGTGAGATGATGGATATGTTGTGTAGTGAGATGTATCATGACCTACAATGGTAAGGGGACAATTTTCTAATCACCTTTTACATAGTAGGATCTATGGAGAGAGATCAAATAGTATTTGCATGGGGTAGGAGTATGTTGGCTACTCTATAGTCGTAACAGAAGACTCACCAGGTATCAGAGATATAACTTTACAGTATGTACACTCTTACATGTATGGTTATTCAAGAATTTTGCATACACTAGGCTAGTAGGAGTTATTGTAGCACTAGATCAAAGCCTTCTGAAAGTGTATGCATATCCCCTTGTTAAGTTATGATAGTTTGGAGATGTACTATACTAGAGAGTGGGATTTGAATGCATATGCAATAATGAGATAGTGTAGAGACCATACCTCCAGATTAGGTTTTTACAAAGGAGGAGATTCCTATAGGGATGAAAAAATCATGTGATCATGACATACTATTTGGATTGGGTACTAAGATAGTTTGGCTTATGGCAGGGTGTACTAGAAGTGTTGCCATAATATGCCCACCCTCATAGATATATTCAAAGAGTTGGAGCCAGATGGTCACCTACAGTAGCTAACATTTCCTCTAGTGATTCTAAGGATGGTGTGGATGTTCCTTTTATAGGGGACCTATATGTAGGTGATATAGAGGAGTAAATCAAGTATTAGTTTAGAGATGGAGTGAGACCCAATTTCCCTCTAGAGTACTCCATAGGAGATCCTAATCCCTTTTGCATAGCTCAAAGAGGAGTTGTTAGAGATGAAAATGAGGTCATGGGAGAGGATGAGATGTAGGATGAGGAAATATAAGAGCCACTAGTCAAGGAGTCTATTAGAGAGGAGATAGTGGATGAGAGAGCAGAGGATAGAGTAGAGGAGATTCCCCCAAGAGATCATGTGATCGACAAGGAGCTTACTTTTGTTGTTCATGCCCTTCCATTACAATCATGACACCCATGATCCTAGAGTGATACCCCACTCCCACAACATAGACAAGGAGATCGTGGAGAGAGTAGTCAGTCCATGCCCCCACCTTTAGCACTAGTAAGAGAGATGGAACACTTTGAGGGGATGCTAGGTAGGGTTTAATTTACAAAAATTAGATTTTTTATTGAAAGAAAGGAAACATAATACTAGCACAATTCTTTGATTGTAGAGATAGAGAGAGTGTGTGTGGAGGATCTTTGTGGGTGAAGTCTTGAAGGACATAACTATAGCTTTGAGAGTATCATCCACTCATCTTCATGATGTTAGATGATAGAGAGATCTAGGAAGACATGTTTGGTACCTTTGCATCTGTCACTCTAGAGTTGAGATTGAGATAGGAGAATAAGGAGAGATTGTAGATTTGCATAGTTGAGATAGAGACTAAGTTATGAGTGATGTGAGAGTGTGTGATGAAGTGTAACTTTTCTAGGATCCATACTGGTAGTAGTGTATCCCCGAGACCATCTTCTTCTTGCTAAGGATGAGAGAGATCGGGGAGTCATCACCCTAAGGAGCATTGAGATAGAGTGGATAGATATATGATGTATATAAAGGCATATTTTGTATAATATCTTCCATGTATACCAACTTTTGATGATATAAAAGAAATTTTTATTTCTATGATTAATGTTTATAATTAATTGCATAAAAATAAAAATGATTGAGAAAGTAAAAAAAAAATTCTAAAGTAATATTTTGGGATTGTAAACATTGTACACTAATAAAACATAATGATTATTTTATTAGGAGAAACATAAGTAAGCTAGGAAGATAAGTTAGACATAATAATGACAAAGTTAGACATAATAATGACAAAGTTGTGTAATATTGATAGGTTCCTTAAGAGGAACACCATCCATATTTGCAATCTTATAAGCACCATATTCATAGACTTCAATAACCACAAAAGGACCTAACCAATTAGGACTAAATTTTCCCTTTTTTGTCTAGTAAACCATTAACATTTTTTTATTTTTTTTAAAGAACCAAACTACCCACATTAAATGAGTGTTTGCATACTTTATTGTTGTAGCACTTTTGAAGGGACTTTTAATATGTTCTTAAATGTTCTAATGCATTGATTTGTTTTTCATCCAACATTTCCAATTCTTGTAAAAAAATTTCTCTAAAAGTATCATTATCAATAATTCCATGGAAAGAGACCTGAAGAGAGTGAATTTCAAGTTCCAATGGCATAATAGCATATGCACCATACACCAAGTTATAGGGGAAGTACCAATAGTAGTACATGCTCTATTTCTATAATCCTATAAAGAATATGTTGGTTACTTATGCCAAACTTTTACATGCTTATTCACTATTTTCCCTAGGATTTTCTCAATAACTTTATTAGATTCTTTAGCATGACCATTAGATTGAGAATAATAAGGCATAGAAAATTGTTGATGAATACAATATTTCTCAATAAATTTCTTAACTTCCTTATTTTTTAAAGATGTCTCATTATCCAAAATAATAGTTGAATGGAATCCAAATTGAGAGATAATGTTCTGAAGAATGAAATCACATATAAATTTTGTCGTGGTAGATTAGAGAGAAACAAATTTAACCCATTTAGTAAAGTAATTTGTGACAATTAAAATGTAGGTATGTCCTTGTGAGGAAGGATGAGATATCATACCAATCAGATAAAGACCCCAAACATTGAAAGGCCAAGATGTTAATTGAGTGTGAAGTGCAATGGCAGGAGCATGAATAAGATTACCATATTGTTGACATTGTGGGCATTTCTTGACAAAGGAAAAATAATCCTTTTCCATTTGTTTAGTAGTAAAATGGAAGCACCTTAAATAAGATGTAGACTTCCACTTTACTTGGTCACTAGGCTATTCAATTTATGAAAGGGAAAGGGAGAAATTTCAAAATATGATTCCACTTCTAACCCAAATTAGATTAGCTAGGACCCAAAAAAGGAAGGGTGCTAATACTAAATTTGAATTATAGGGGGAATACAATACAAGGAAATGTTCTCTTTGTCCCTTTGATAGGATAACATGAATATGAATTTGAACTAATTACTTGGAAAATGTAAATCTAGATGCTATATGAACACAAGTATTCCAATTAAGATACAAATCTAGGGTAGAGATATGAAAAGAAATCAAACATTAAAAACTCACCTTGAAATGTGTAGAGGAAGATGTATTCTCACTCAAGAACTTCTACAACTAAATCTTTTATGAACTTTAGACCGTGAATCTCAGAACAAAATGATGAAAGGAAATAAAATCCATAAATCTCCCCAAAATTTGAGACTAAAGGAATGGGTAAACTTGGAAGAACATCCTACAACTAGGTTGACATAGTCTGTGACTCCAAAACTGACAACTCCAAAAATCTTGCAAACTATAAGTTCTAGATCTGTAATCCTTTTCGCTCCCAACCTACAAACCAACACCGCAAAGAAGTTTTTCAGGTTGGTATTTGATGACTTTTTTGAAAATATAAGAGGAGTAATTGAGGGGGGAGGGGTGAATTAGTTACTACTAGAATAAATCCTAGATCCCATAAACACTACTGAAAATATGGTTGCTCAAAAAACACACAGGGACTCAGTTAATACTGATATTATGTTGTAACTCAGTAATCAATGAAATAACAATTGTAACTTGATAAATGCTTAATATGAAAACTTTAAGCTATTATCTATGATTAACCTTAATTAATATAGTTGCATACATATGAAAGAAATAGAATGAACACAAGTGACACCAAGATTTAACACAAAAACCCAATTTGGAAAAAACACCAATTGCAACTAGTTACTATTTTTCACTCTTTTGAAGTGAGCCCTATTAGGATCCAAACCTATAAAGGTTACAAAACACACTATGTGGTGTGACCCTGTTAGAGGATTTAATCACCCTATTAGGAGTGGCCTTGTTAGAGGTATTTAAACACTTCAATCTAGAAATGCCACCTTGTTAGAGGATTTATAAATACTTGTTAAGCCAACTCTGTTAAGAGATTTAGATCATTTCTACAATGATTAGAGAGTAATAATGAGATGACCTAATTTTTGATGAAACTAAATTTTTTATTATAGGTCTCAATTCTGGCTTAAATACTTGATCCTTCCTGATCGAATGTATCTTTGCAGCTCCTCAAGGATCTTATTCTTATCCTTCTAATTCGCTTCCTCTAAGCATCTTCTATTATTCTATACACTTGCACACATTCAATCCTCAACTTGAACTTATACTTATATCATATTTATTATCAAGTTGGCTTGAATATGTCTTAGAATAATTAATATTCATCTCCTTAGTTGACTAAAACCAAAAAACAAATCCATTGAACTCTGTATATCAAAATAAGAAAATCCTTTGTTAGCCGACCATGCTCGGTAGACACTAACTCAGAACTTATTTTCTTATGTTAATCAAGTGAACTTGGTTAACACTACATCTTCACAAAGTTCCTTTAGTAACCGAGTGAGCTTGGTTAACACTAGTTTCATCCAACTTTTCCTTTGTTACCTGAGTGAGTTTGGTTAAAACTCAATTTTTGTAAACTTCTCTTTGACACCTAAGTGAACTTGGTAGACACTACCTTCTAAACTTGGAAAACATTGGAATGCTCAACAGACAATGCTCAACAAACATAGGAAACTATCTTTATTGCCTAAGTGAGCTCAACATACACTATCCTGTAAAGAATATGACATTTTGTGTAACATCAAAGACAATACACAATCAACCAATTATTTTCAACAATCTCCCTCTATGGAATTGATGGAAACATAACATGTCATAATACAATGAAATTTTAGAGAAAAATAAAGTAAGGAAAATATCCTTAGTTTCATTTTGATTCTCATCCTTGAGAACTACCTCTGTCAGTGTGAACTCCTTCTACCTTCAGTTTCTCCCTCTATCAACAAACTCTATCTTCAACATCTTCTTCTGATACAAAACTCTTCCTCTTTGATATTAGACCAATTTTTCCCACTTTGACATTTCTACAAATTCTCCCTCATCATAGAACTCTCTATCTTTAAAAAAATTCTTTGATATGATAGCCAAACTCTCCCTCTTTATCATCTTATGCCAAAGATAATGTTCAATGAGTATAATGTACATCATGTGTTGATTCATATGCAATCTACCCTTTCATTACTACATCAACTAACTAATCTTCAACAAGCTTTGGTTGATGCATCACTAAACTTCATTTAGTGAGCTTCAGATAGGGGAATAACCCCTAACTTACCTCTTAGATACACAAATACATCCTAAGGTGATGGCTTTATGAATAGGTATACAATTTGTTCCTTAGTATTCACATATTCCAATCTCACTTCTTTATCTTGCACCAATTCTCTTAGAAAATGATATTTTATTGCAATGTGCTTGGTCTTGGTATGCATCATAGGATTCTTTGATATTTTAATTGCACTAGTGTTATCACAGAAGATAACCATTGGATCCTTGATCTTTATTTTCATACCTACCAACAATTTCTTGTACCAAACAATATTGGAAAAATTAACTATTGTTGCAACATACTCTGTTTCTACTATAGATTGAGAAATACAATTATGCTTCCTACTTGTCCAAGACACTAGTCTTTTACCAAGAAAGAACACTCCACCACTGGTGCTCTTCCTTTCATCAGCACTTCCTACCTAATCAGCATTTGTGAAGGCTTTAAAATCCAAATTTCCTCCTTTCTTGTACCATAATCCATAGTCTTTAGTACCCTTCAAATACCTCATGATTCTCTTGATTTTCATTATGTGATTTTCTTTAGGATTTTTTGAGAATCTTGTCACCATACCAACTACTAATGCAATATTAGGCCTTGTATGCACTACATATTTCTATTTACCAATCATTGATCTATATATGATTTAATCTACCTCCTTAGAATCATCATTCTTGGAAAGCTTATGTCTAGTAGACATAGGTGTTCCAACTAGTCTTAAATCTTCCATTCTAAACTTCTTTAGTACCTCCTTCATATTCTTGTATTGAGTAATGTAGATACCATCTTTCTTCTATTGAATCTATAATCCATCAAAGAATTTTATCTCTCCAAACATGGAAATCTCAAATTCTTTACTCAGCTCTTCTAAAAAAATATTTGCATAAATCATCATTTCCGGTGAACAATGTGTCATCCACAAAGATTTTTTCCAACACAATCTTCTTGTCTGGTCTTTCTTTGATGTATAGGTTGATTTTATCATTTGTCCTTTGAAAACCAATCTTCATCAAATAGCTATGAAGTCATTCATACCAAGCATTGGGAGCTTGCTTGAGTCCATAAAATGCTTTGTATAGTTTACAAACCATATCCTTTTTTCTAGGATCTACAAAACGTTCTATTTGTTCTATTTAAACTTCCTCTTCAAGAATTCCATTCAAGAATGTAAACTTTGCATCCATATCCTTTATGTGTAACATAAGAAATTAAAGTTATAGCACCTTCTAATATTGTAACAGGAGAAAATGTTTCACCATAATCAATACCTTCTTCTTGAGAATATCCTTTGTATACTAACCTTGCTTTGTTTCTGGAAACTTCTCCATCTTCATTCATCTTATTTTTTAAAAACCCCTTTGTGCCAATTATATTTTATCCTTGGGTCTAGGAACAAGAGTCCATGTCTTATTCATTTCTATTCTATCTCATCATTCATTTCTCCAATCCATCTTTCATTACCCAAAGCATCTTTAACTAATCTAGGTTCAAATTTAGTAAGCAAACATGTACCTTTTAATTTGTTTCTTTTCATTGTTCTATATGACATGTCTCCAATGATCTAATCAGGTGCATAATGCCTTCTAACATATCTTTCTAACACATGTATTTTGGATCTAGAACTTGTTCTACTATCCTTCTCATAATCTTCTATATCAAGCTTGAGTCCCACTATCTATGACTCGAGTCCTTCAAACTCAATTTTTCCTAGCAATAGCTTGATAGCCTCTAATTGTCACTTAGGTCCTTCAAACTGTGACTCAAGCTGCACAAGTTGTAACTTGATAGCTTCTAGAGATTTTGGGGACTCGGGAGGTGAATTTTGTTGATTTCCAATTAGATTTGGCAATGTGTCAGGTTTATAGTAGATAAATTTTCTATAGTCCTCAAGTTCTTTGTTGCTCTCTTCTTCACTCTTTTCTACAAACTCATCAATTCTCACATGTGCAATTTCTATGATCTTATGAGTGGATAGATTCAAACATTTATATACTTTACTTCTATAGGAATATCCTAGCAATGTACCTTCATCACCTTTGACATCAAATTTTCCTTTCATAAATTCCTTCAAGATATGACATTTGCTACCAAATACTTTCAAGTAACTTACATTAGGTTTGTAGCCATACCATAGTTCATAAGGAGATTGATTTGAGTCTTTCTTTAGCTATACTTTGTTCAAGGTATGCACTGCAATACTAATTTCTTCCTTCCAGTATTTGATTGCAACATTCTTTTCTATCATCAAGGTTCTTGCACAATCCATGATGGATCCATTTCTTCTTTCAGCTATACAATTCTATTGCGGTGTACTAGGTGATGATACTTGTGTTTTAATTCCTCTTTCAATATAGAATTCATTGAATTCATTGGAGATGAATTCACCACCTCTATTTGATCTCAAACACTTCAGCTTCTTTCTAGTTTCCTTCTCTACTCTTCCAAATACCACTTAAACTTTTGAAATGCTTCAAACTTATCTTTTAGATACATTATAGTCATCATTCTAGAATAATTGTCAACAAAAAGAATAAAAAACTTATATTCACTTTAGCTCTCAATTCCAATAGGTTCACGTAAGTCAGTATGAACTAGCTCCAAGACTTCTTCAAAATGATAGTTTTTACTTTTGAGACTTGTCTTGCCCATCTTACCAATTTGACAATTTTTGCATAAGCTCATATCAAGTTTCCTCAAAATAGGAATACCTCTCACTCTTTTTTTCTTTTCTTATCTTGGTTAGGTTATCAAAGTTCACATGACATAACCTTTTATGCCATAACCATCTTTCTTCTACTTGAGCAATGAAACATGAACTTTCACTAAGATCTAGGTAGAATAAGTTACCTTTTGTTTGGTTACTAGACCCAACCAAATTTCCTTTCCCATCTAGCAGCTTGGTCTTCCCAATCATGAATTCTACCTTGAATCCAATGTTATTCAACTGTACCACACTTAGTATATTATGCTTTATTCCTTTAACCCAATAAGCATTATTAAATCTAAGTTCATTGGTTAGTGACATGCAACTTTTTCCCTTTATGCAACATGGTTCATTGTTTCCAAATCTCACACTTCCACCATCATAGTGTTCCATATGTTCAAAATTTATTTTGTCACAGTCTTATGATGTGAGTAACCACTATCAATAATCCATGAATCATTTTTTCTAGCATGAGAGATAAGTTTCATTTTATCTTCTTCATCATCATATTCATCTTTTATAGTAATATAAACCATCTCATCATCATCACTACTATCTAAATCTTTAGCCATAAAACAAGATTTCTTAACTTTGTGCTTGTAGTGCTTGAAGTTCTTGAAATCCTTCTTTCCTTTGAACTTGTTGAGCTTCTTTTCATCTTTGTCTTCTCTATTTGGACACCGTGCAACAATGTGACCAACTTCTTCACAAGAAAAGAAAATTAAAGGAATTTTACCTTTATACTTTCCTTTTTCTTTGGGATATCTTCTTGCAATTAATGCTTCAATAGTTTCAAGATAACTATCATAAATGTCTTCTTATTCACTTTCATATTTTTTCCTTTTGACCTTTTAGCTTTCTTTTTGAGTGACAACTTGGCTTCAAGTGCAAACTCAAGATTACTAGAACTAGGGACATAATTATCATAGTTATCTAGCTCAAATGTTGTCAATCTTCCAACTATTGCATCTAATGTTATATCATTCTTTGGATTGCATCTCATTTCTTGAATTTTTGATACTCTAATTGCATATATGGGAAGAAGAGTTCTAAGAAATTTACTTACCACTTTCTCATCTTTAATATATCCTCCTAAAGCTTTGATTGCACAAACACTAGCTTTGATTTTGTAACTATACTTTGCAATATTCTCATCTTCTCTCATCTTTATTTGATAAAATTATCCTCTAAGACTTTCAGCTTTATCCCTTCACACATTATCATCTCCTTCATAGATGGCTTTTATCTTGATCCACATCTCATAAGTAGTTCCACAATATTTGACTTCATCGAATTGGACATAGTTGAGAGATGAAGCAATATCAATCATCATAATGTTATAACTCTTCTTCTCTGCAATTTCTTCAATAGTCATAGTTCTAGCAGGTGTCATATATTTGGTGTTAAGGTACTTTAAACCTAAATCTCCAATGGCTTCCAAATGTAGTCTCATGAGTTCTTGCCATGCCTTGAAGCTATCTCTATTTAGCTTGGGAATCTCTCTTCTGTAAGACATCTTGATCTTTAGCTTAAGTCCTTGAAACCTTCTCTACAAGCACCAAAAGCTCTCATACCAATTACTAGAAACATAAGAGGAGTAATTAAGAGGGGAGAGGTGAATTAGTTACCATAAAATAAATCCTAGATCCCATAAACACTAATGAAAATATTGTTGCTCAACAAACACACATGCAATCAGTTAATATTGATATTATGTTGTAACTCAATAACCATTGAAATAACAACTGTAACTTGACAAATGCTTAACATGAAAATTTTAAGATATTATATGTGATTAACCTTAATTAACTTAGTTGCATACATATGAAAGAAATAGCATGAACACAAGTGACACCAAGATTTAGTGTGGAAACCCAATTTGGGAAAAACCACCAATTGAAACTAGTTACCATTTTTCACTCTTTTGAATTGGCCCTGTTAGGATCCAACCCTATTAAAGGTTACAAAACACACTATTAGGTGTGATCCTATTAGAGGATTTAATCACCCTGTTAGAAGTGGCCTTGTTAGAGGTCTTTAGATACTTCAATCTAGAAATGTTATCTTGTTAGAGGATTTACAAATAGTTTTTAAGCCAACTTTGTTAAGAGATTTAGATCATTGTGATGCAATATAATTGAGATTAGATTTTTGTGGATTTATACTTTTCATGGTTAGGGATGTGTTGGGGACACATTGGAGAACCTTTTCTCATGATTGCATAGAGATTGGATGGATTATGTTGAAGTTTGAGTCATTTTACATTGCTTCTAGAGATATATTACTTTGGTGCCTGTTGAAGGCTATGTAACTAATTTTACACAAAGAGTAAGAGGATGAAAATTTCATGTATTGAAGAGGACATAGATTTATACCTATTTTTTGAAGTGTGAGTTCTCATTCAATCAGAGCTAGGAGATATCGCAATTTTACTTAAACATTAATTTTGAGCATTTAATTGTTGTTACAGGCTGACTTGTGGAATTTAATTTATGTATTTGTATTTAATTTGTGTTCTAGGCCAACTTATGGCTTATATTGGTACAATTAGGGGTTGGGGGAAAGTCTTTAGTCCTTATTGATCCATTATGGAGAAGGAGAGTAGTCGAAGAGCAAGTCTTCCTGAGTCTATGAACAAAGAACCAAATGTGAGGCAATTTATAGCAGGATTGTGATGGAGTTGTGGATGTGTGGATAGAGCACCAAATGTGAGGAATTTTACACTTGGATCTTGGATAAATTTGGAGCAAAGATAGTAGTTTCAGCTTGGAAAAATAAGGAGATTTCTTAGCGGGCTTGCGAGCACAAATTGAGATCTTCCTTGGGAGTTTCTACCAGAGTGAGGATCTAGAATAGCTAGTGTTTGGATTGGATCTTGAGGGATCTTGTAGAACTATTACTTGCTTTGTATTTGGCCATAACTAGGAAGGCCTTATAGCCCAGCACATTGCATGTAATCAATTATATTTTATGAATATATTATTGTAATTTGGTATTAGATCTTGCATTATCATTTCTTGTTGTCATGTTTTCGTTGTGTGGTTATATTGTTAGGGGCTAGGAAATCTCCTTTAGGGATACTCTTGCCTTGAACTATGTTAGATGATATCAGAGTGAAGTTTGTTCCTGAGTGTGTAAACAAATCACTGAAGTTGTGGTAGTTTACACTAGGACTTGGGTTGGAGAAGTAGATTGGATTTGATCTTGATATGGTGGTGAATTCTCTTTCTGGAGTTCTAGATCTTTTGGTTGTGAGGTGGTAGATCATGGTTCTATCTTTCAATTATAGAGGGCTTACAAATGGATTGATGGATGTGAAGATGGAAGACTAATCTTGTTGAGGCATGGTTGTAGAGAGTTTGTGGATTGTAGATCCATGGTTCTAGACTTGTGATGTGTTGCTTGATTGTTCATGCGAGGTGGTAGGTTTTGATCTAACTTGCAAATAATTCAATTTTGTCACAAGGAGCATAGGAATGATTTTTTGCAAAGGGTTTACAAATATCTTGGAAGATGGCTCTACGAGGATTGGACCCTAAGATGATTGTGAATCTTCGTGATGTGGTGGAGAGGAGGTTTTTTGAGATGTCTGCTCAGTTTGAAGCTAGCTTGGCTAATTGAGTTAAGGATGGGGTGAGGAAGGAATTTTGTAGATGTTTTTGGAGCTAGAGTCTACCGATCTAGAAGAGATTTGTTTGGCTAGTTAAGAGACTTGTCCGTGAAAGAAGATGGCATAGCAAGGTTGAGTTTGGTTTTGTTGATTAGATTGTGGAGTCTAATACAAAACTTGTAAAGCATCTAGAGGTTGTTGTTAAAGATATTCCTAACCTTTTTGATGCTAGAACAGACATTGGATTTCATGATCAATTGGTTGAATCTGACATGGAAATTGTAGAGCACTTAGTCGTGGATGATTTGGTTGTTGTTGGTGATGAGTTGTGTGTTGCACAGCATCTTGTTGTGAGCAATGGGATTTTTGGTGATGGGAGCTTGGCATGTGTTGATGGAAATCTATATATTATTGTTGATGTATAATTTTTTTTTTCTGATGTGGATAAGGATTTGTTGATGAAGCATTATATTTAGTTTGTTCCTAAGAGTGAGCATGCTAATTGGATGGTTGAGATTCCAATTTTTGATAGATTTATGTAGATGTGAATGATGAGCTGATTGCTTTTCTTGTCCCTGTTGGAGTGGAAACCTTTGAGAAAGATGAAGATGGTTGTTTCTCTTTCTTTGGGCATCAAAGTGTGGGGACATACTTTTCTATTTACCTGGGGAGTCTAATGTAGGAGAATTGAGCTTATATTTAGGTGGATTTATTCTTTTTATGGTTAGTTATGTGTTGGATAAACATTGAAGAACCTTTTCTCATGATTTTATAGAGATTGGATGGATTGAGTTGAAGTTTGAGTCGTTTTACCTTGCTTCTAGAGATATATTATTTTTGTGCCCATTGTAGGGTGTGTAACTAATTTTCCACAATGAGTTAGATGATAAAAATTTCAAATATTGACGAGGACCTAGATTTATACCAATGATTTAAAGCATAATTTTTAATTCAATTGGAGCTAGGAGATATTGCAATTTTACTCATACATCAATTTTGGGCATTTAATTGTTGTTGTAGGCCAACTTGTGGCATTTAATTTATGTATTTATATTTAATTTTTGTTCTAGGCTGACTTATGGCTTAGATATAAGTAGGGGTTGGGGGAAAGTCTTTAGTCATTATTGATCCATCTTGGAGAAGGAGAGTAGTCAAAGAGCGAGTTTTCCTGAGTCTATAAACAAAGCACCGAATGTGAGGTAGTTTACAGTCGGATTGTGATGGAGTTGTGAATGTATGGACAGAGCACCAAATGTGAGGTAGTTTACACTTGGATCTTGGATAAAGTTGGAGTAGAGCTAGTAGTTGTGGCTTGAAAAATAATGAGATTTCTTGGTGGGCTTGCGAGCACAAGTTGAGATCATCTTTGGGGGTTTCTACTAGAGTGAGGATCTAGACTAGCTAGTGTTTGGATTGGATCTTGAAGGATCTTGCAAAACTATTACTTGCTTTGTATTTGGCTATAACTGAGAAGGCCTTACAACCCAACACATTGCACGTAATCAATTATATTTTATGAATATATTATTGTAATCTGGTATCAAATCTTGCATTATTGTTTCTTGTTGTTGTGTTTCCACTATATGGTTATATTTTTGGGGGCTAGGACATCTCCTTTGGGGATACTCCTGGCTTACACTATGTCATATTACTACAATGGTTAGAAAGTAATAATGAGATGACCTGATTTCTGATGCAACTAAATTGTTGATTACAGATTTGAATTCTAGCTTGAATACTTGATCCTTCTTGGTCAAATGTATCTTTGCAACTCCTCAAGGGTATTCTTCTTATCCTTCTAATTCACTTCCTCTAAACATCTTCTATTCTTCTATACACTTGCACACATTTAGTCCACAACTTGACCTTATACTTATATCATGTCCATTGTTAAGTCAGCTTGAAAATATCTTAGAATAATTAATATTCATCTCCTTAGTCGGCTAGAACCAACAAAAAAATCCATTGAACTCAATATGCCAAAATAGGAAAATCCTTCATTAGCCAACCCTACTCGGTAGACACTAACTTAGAAGTAATTTTCCTATGTTAAACAAGTGAACTTGGTTAACACTACATCTTCACAAAGTTCCTTTGGTAACTAAGTGAGCTTGGTTAACATTGGTTCCATCCAGCTTTTCCTTTTTTACACAAGTGAACTCGATCAACACTCAACTTTTGTGAACTTCTCTTTGATGCTCGAGTGAACTTGGTAGACAGTGCCTTCTAAACTTGGAAAACACTAGAATGCTTGAAATATATAGGAAACTATCTTCATTGCCTAAGTGAGCTTGACATACATTATCTGGTAAAGATATGACATTTTGTGTAACATCAAAGGCAATACACAATTAACCAATTTTTTTCAACAGACTTTCCTTGATCAAGTCCTGGGTTAAGGAATTGAGTATGATTAAGAAATGTAAATGTAAATGAAATTCTTACATGTAGTAGATCTCAATAATATAAAGTGAAAGATATAATTATCTCCATAGAATCAATCGCCTTTGATATGTGATCAATTATGTATATACAATAGCCTTGACTCAAAGAAGCCACAAGGAAATCAAAGAATCCAAAACCTCATGTATCAAAATGTATGTGGCATGCCATGGATAAATAGTGAAAGAGCTTGAATGGATTGGAATGATGGATCTTCTCCTTAAAGCCAAACCTCTCTACCACCTTAAAGGAAGAGGCTTGATGCAACAAGGAGATGCTTGGACTTAAATGCTTGAAGAAGAATTCCTTGAATACATGCTTGTGGAGATGAGATAACTTGAGAATGAGATATGAAAATGAAGCCCCCAAACCTCTTTTTATACTAGTTTATAGGCAAGAAAATAACTCAAGCTAATCAAGGAAGTAAATAAAATAATTGGTAAACTCAAGAACTTTCAAGTTCTAAACTTTGTGATCATCGGGGTCTAGGTCAACTTGGGTCGACCTAGTCCTGGACTAGATCAACTTAGGTCAACCTATTCCAAGTCAACATAGTCCAGGTTGACCTAGTCTAGATTGACCTAGTCTAGGTTGACCTGGTCCTAGTGGACAGGTTAGGAAGGCCATAAAAAAATCCAAAATGTGGTGTAGATAAAATTGGAAGATAATGGATAGAATGGAAGATATGGTTAAAAGGATATCAAGATGACACCTAGAAGACTATGTCAAAAACAAAGAGATGATGAAGAAGCATGAAATGGAAGAGGAGAGGAGAAAAAGAGAAAAACCACACTAAGGAGGGATAAAAGGTCTCAAAATGAAGTGTGTCCATTTTAAGATGGTACATTTAGCCACCACTTTAGTGGGAGTATAGGGCAAGTCATACTCTTAATAAAGGAAGGAAGAGAATAGAGACAATGTCACATCAAGGTAGAGCATCACTAAGCTTAAGGACATAAGCCCCTAAAGCTAGGATCCTAACTCAATTCCCATGCATAAGAGAACAAAAACAAAGCAAAAGAAAACAAAAGGAAAACAAAGCCAAAAAGTCACAAAAAATAAGCCTAAATCAACCAGTGAAAAAGACCATAGCTAAGAAAATGTCTCACTCACTAATATCATATTATTAATCTCATATTGGTTTTGACAAGGTAGTGACAAAACACTTATTCATTGTCTATCAGTATTTTAGTGCAAGCCAAGTGATTAGAGAAAGCTAAGAAATCAATGCAAGCTGAGTGATCAAAGCATGTCGAGCATCAATTGTCAGACAATACATGTCATGCAGATAGGATGTACCAAGTCATTCATGAGTCAAGCTGACCATATATGCCGAGTGATTCAAGAAGTCATTCAAAAGCCAAGTTACAAAATTGAGAATGTAGTGATGGTCGAGCATCAGATCCTTCAAATGTCAAGTGAACAGTTTTGGACATACTTGTTTGTAATGGCACAAACTTCTATGTAAACAATTTTTGGGCTGACATAACTATTTTTTTATGATTCTAGTATATAAGTGTTGATGTATATTAAGAATCCCTATGTAGTACATGTAACCAATAAAATTAAGAGATACTTTAAGTGGCAATATGGATCAACCTCAACCATTGATTCTTACCTAACCCTAGTCCACCTCTATTTATTTAATAAAGAAAACCATAAAGATTTTGTGTGAATGTGAAGTACACAAAAGGAGATGAATGCTAAGTGTAGAGAGATCATTCATGGTGGATATGGAGGTTGTGACAATGATCTAAATTGAAGAATCAATTAGAGAGAATAGAGGGAAGCAGAGAGAGGATATAAGAGACATATATGATTAGAAGGATCAAGGATTCATCAGTAAAGAAAAGATCTGACATCTAGCAACAGAGTGCTAACCAAAGGATCATGGTGCTTAATCATTTTATTGGGTTATATAGAGTAAATCTCCTAACATAGTAGTCTTAATAGACTTGTGTAAATCTCTTAACTATGTGCTTCCTTTATTGTAAGTTTAAGTCCTCTAACAAGGCACACTTTTAGTAGGGTGTTGAAATCCTTTATCAAGGTGAGACCTAATAGTCTTTGTAAGCCTTTAACAAGGAAAAATCCTCCCAAGGTAGATCATAGTTTATGGTCAAACTTATTGTTACCATAATTGGCTATACTTTATAGTTGTAGTAGTGAAGATTTGTGGTGTCATCCCCACCCCAGTTTTACCTTCTCATTGGAGGGCTTTTAGGTAACAAATTTATTATGTCATGTGTTATTTATTTCATGCTATGGATGAATATATGTAGTTAGCTATTTTAGTTTACATGCTAAATTATGAGACTGGTGAATGTTTTATGGTTAAAGTTTTGAAGTGTTGATTCACCCCCTCCTCTCTTAGAATTTACTTTCCCATTGTTTTTTTCCAACAATTGGTATCAGAGATTTTTTCTCTTAAAGGAAATTTTTATAGCTTTGGAGGAACGATCTTGAAGATGGAAGTCTACAAGTTGGGAAAGATTATTGAGAACCAGAAGATTGAAGTACAACTTTCCCTACACCAACTCAATGAAGCAAGAGATGAAATGAAACATTCATTACAGAGAAGAAAGGAACTAGCTATTAAGCTAAATGACACTCATTACCAAGAAGAAAACACTACTGAATTATTTGAGAATTGAAACTCAAGTGAGTTTGATGAAGCAATTGCCAATCTAATGGAAAAGAATAATGCCTTGACTGAAGAGGTCAAAAATCTAAAGATAGAAAAAGAAGTCCAATCAGTATTACTATTCAAGATAATCAAATAGGGAAAAAAAAATTGAGGAAGAAAAATTCATGATTGAAGATGAAAAGAGAACACTAACCAATAGAATGGAAGAGAAGACATCTGATGTGCAAAATCTTGCTAACATGCAATTGGATATGATGAATCAATTGATGATTGCAAACCATGAATTGAAGGGAAAGGATATTGAGATTACAACCCTAAAGTTACAAAGTGATCAACTAAGGAATGAACTTTGAGAAAAAAAGGAATTTGATGGAAGTTTTAATAAACCTAGTAAAGCCATCAAATACTTTGAAAAATTGATGAAATCTCAAAGACCTAACAATGATACTATTGGATTGGGGTACACCAGCACTAAGAAAGGAGAATCATCTAAAATTGGTGAAAAAAGGAAAAATAAAGGTAAACCCACTTGTCATAATTGTGGAAAGCTAGATCATACTACAAATGTTTGTAGGAGCAACAATGCAAATCAGAACTCAAAGCAGAAATTCAAGGGTTACTATCATAAGTGCAACAAGCAAGGACATTAGGAACATGAATGTAGGACCAAGACCATGAGCACTTAGAGATTTGAAGGATGTTTTCATAGTTGTCATAAGTATGGACATAAATCATATGAATGCAGATCTAATGCCAAGTGGACATCAAACAAGTAGACAAATGTAGAAAAAAGGGCAAATCCTATGATTGGGATTACATCACAAGGTACAGTTGTCACTATTGTCAAGAATATGGACATGTTCCTAAGAACTAAATTAGAACACATTTTAGAGGTAACTACAATAGATGGTTGAGTGATACTAGATGCTTTAGTTATATCAAGACTAGTCATGTCAACATAAATTATCTAACTAGTTCATCAGCACTAAGTAATGGAAATGGTAAAGGAAAAGAAATGGTCAATATAGAGAAGGTAAAGGTGTATATGAACAAGACATGGAAGAAGGAATATTGTAGCACATCAAGATCATATGAGATCACTTCATCCAATGGATAAGGTGATCAGATCACCCCAACTAGGCAATCAAGAGGTATGTATGGGACTGATATTTCAAAATTTATATCATGCATCAGTTCCTAGATTCTAAGATCTAAAAATATTATATATGCATGAATTAAAATGCAATGTATTGGTTAGAACCTGGAAGAAATCTTTGGTATTGTTTTTTTTTTATGTTGGTGTCAAGCATGGAAGACATTACTATTGTTGATGAGCAAGGAAAGAAATAGTGGTTATTGCCAAGTTATAGAGACATGGTACTAAGTGTTGAGCTCACAATGTTGACTGAGCATGTTGACAGTCCTATGATAGTCGAACTTATAGTTTTATAAGCACTGAGCATGTATTGTCAAATATGAAGGGGTATAAAGTCAATTTTTGACTCATTTTCACTTACTAGAGTTTATTGAGAACACAAAGAGAATGAAGGAAAATAAAGAAAGGAGATTCAAGTGTTTGTGAATTGGATTCAATTGCTACTCATCATCAATCATCATATTCAAAAGGTATTTAATTGTTGCTGAGTTACATTGTTGGAATTTTTATAAACCCTAGATATTTAAAATGGCATCTATCTCTTCTACAAATCTTAGGAAGAGGGAAAAGAGGTTTTTGATGTTCAATTGATAAGTAATGATGTTATAGGCAACCCCCTGTCTAAGCTATTCCTAAGATATCATATAAAGGAGACTCATCTAGTGTGTTATCGATGATACTACCAAAAGTATTGATGATACAAGATGTTAGATGGTGTTATATGGGAAAGATAGGAGAAGTAGGTGACATAAAAATGAGAGATTCCTACAATAAACTATGTGATAATGGAGTCTTGAGGGAACAATATAAAATCATTGAATGAAAAGGGTTAAACAGTGCCCTAGATTTTCCTCAAGTGTTTAGTTCTGAGCCACACACATGATAACTATATCTAGTTGGAAGGTGGATTGGTTAAGCTCACAAAGAGGATCATTAACCAAGTATCAGGGTATCCTACCCTTGATTAACCTAAGAGCATGTGTAGTGATGCAAAGGAGGTGATTGAGAAGTATACAAGTGTAGTATGGAATAAAAGAGGGATGTCTATTGACACAATCTTAGATCCCTTAATTGTCTTTGTAGCAAGAGTGATTGCGCATAAGCTCTTTCAATCTAGCTAACTGAATAGTGTATCATGTATGGCTATTGATTTGGGTTACAAAATATTAAAAAGGGACCATTCCTATGACCTTGTTGAGTTTAACTACAACAAATATTAGAAAACTTGGAGGAAATTAGGAAAGAAAAAAGTGCATCATGTAAATTTGGTTCTTTACTTGTTTTCATATTCATTTATGTGAACACCTTCCCCACCTTTGGTACAATTCCTTGGAAGACCAACAAGACAATTGCACAACAAATTTTAGAATTCATAGTTAGAGATAATTTTGAGTCAATAATGACTAGCTACTTTGAGGATTTTAAGAAATCCATGAAATAAAGGTTAAGGATCCATGTATCACTTGTGGAAAAACATTATGATGATGTATGTTTCCTAATGGATGTAGACTATACATATGTGCAAGTAGCAATACCTAGGGTCATATGGTTGAAGCCCTTGTCATATGAGTTAAATGTAGATGAGACCTTTGCAACTATTACAACTCTATTAGAAGAAGATATTGACAAGAGTGTCACCTCATTTGGTAAATATGAGGAAGCCAAATCAAGGATAACAATAGAATTGGAAACAACTACTATTCTTAGGAAGAAGAACAAACTGGTGAAAAAGATGAAGGAAATATTTGGTGAAGGATATGATGATGAGGAACAAGAAGAAGAAGAAGAAGATGGTGATGATGAAGAGGAAGAACAAGCATAAGCCCCATTGGCATGAACTCAAGGACAAGGAGAGGATCAAGTAGAAGATGTAGAAGGTGTTGAGGGAGAAGAAGTTGAACGAGTACCAAAGGACACAAAGGCTAAGAAGAGAAAGGAAAAAGAAAAAGAAATGGAGAAACTTGAGAAGCCACTGAAGAAGCCACAGTAGAAGTCTACATTACCTACTACTAGGTCAAGCACAATGGCAACCACTATTCAAGAAAGTGAAGTTGCTAAGCCTAAAGAAAATAGGACACATAACATAGTAGAGCTAAGTGAGTCTATTAAGAAGACATATAAAATATTTAAGAAGAATTCGGTGCCTTAACCAAATTTAGATGAGGAGAAAATGGAGTTAGATGACATGAGCCAATTTAAAGTGGTAAGCCACAATCCCTCCTATGACTTAGACAATTTGTGTAATAATATCAAGTCAAATGTAGATTTACCTAGTTTCACACATATTAAATTTGATAAGATAAGGAAAGTTTATCAAAATACAATTGAGGAAGCCATATATATCATGATGGCTACATTTAAATCAACTCCTCTAGAAATTGCCAACTCACTACCAAAGAGTCTATATGACCGAGTTGAGCAGAAATGGCAATATAGCTCGCAAACTAAAAGATAGATTAGGGAATCAAATTTAGCACAAGTTATGCCAGAATTAGATAAAATAAAGATTGCTAAAGTTGTGGAGAAGCATAAGACTAAATTGTCCCCCAAATATAGAGCTTTCTGTATCTTGAATAAGAATATTGAAGATGTGGTTACCAAAAGCACAAAAATTTGGAAATTAATATATGGGTTATCCACTCTAGCAGTTAAAGAAAAAGGTGAGCAAGGATTGCAAGACCCTGAGAAAGGTGAACAAGAGGTGGTAGAGACTACAAAAGAGGTTCCAAAAAAGGACGGTAATGTGGAAGGCAGTGAGAAGATAGCAGTAAAAGAGAGCACAACTAATGAAGAATAGAAAAATGTTCAAGATGAACAAGTGTCAAGTGCTAATCCTCCATATATAAACCAAGTGAGTCAATAGGATTCAGTAAAAATAAAGGATTTTCCTAATAATTTAGCTCAGAACATCAATCCTAACTGAAGAAGATTTGAGAAAGATATTGAAGGACTCCACCACATCAGCTCAACTATGCTCAAAACCCATATTTGTGAGAGTTGATGAGATTCAACATGCAAAATTTGCACCAACAGGGGAGAAACCACAAGACACATCTAATGTGCCCCCTAACTCCACATAAGAAAAGGAGATGGATGAACAAGATCTACAAATAGATCAACATGTGAACCTAGAATAGATAGTTGCTACAACTAAGACATAATCTATAATGTTTATAGTTACATTTTAGATGAAAGAGGAAAAAGCACAATAGACTAATACATTAGTGCCTAGTCTACAAAGTTTAGGTATGCAACCTAAATTTACTATCGAGAAAGATGGAACTAAAGTTCACACAAGCCAAGAAGCTAGTCTTGTACCTACTCTACAAATAAAAGGTGAAGCACAACAAGTAGAGAGTAAAAATGATAAGCCTAAAGAGTTGAAGGTGACTACTAAAATAGAAGAACAAATTTCCATATAGACTCGGGTTACCCTACCAATTTCTATTACTCCTCCCAGTAGTCAAGCTCTTCAAAGGTCAAGCACACATGTTACACCTTTACAAATATCATGACCAAGTGTAAGTACATCAAGGAACATGCAAAAGTTGAACCAATAGGGGAGAAACCACAAGACACATCTAATGTGCCCCCTAACTCCACATAAGAAAAGGAGAAGGACAAATAAGATCCACAAACATATCAACGTGTGAACCTAGAACAGACAGTTGTTACAACTAAGACATAATCTATAATGCTTATAGTTACATTTCAGATGAAAGAGGCAAAAGCACAACAAACTAACACATTAGTGCCTAGCCTAAAAAATTTAGGTATGCCACCTACATTTACTACTAAGAAAGATGGAACTAAAGTTCACACAAGCCAGGAAGCTAGTCTTGTACCTACTCTACAAATACAAGGTGAAGCAACACAAGTAAAGAGTAAAAATGATAAACCTAAAGAGTTAAAGATGACTAATGCAACTAAAAAAAATTTCTATACAGACTCTGGTTACCCTATCAATTTCTATTACTCCTCCTAGTAGTCAAGCTCCTCAAAGGTCAAGCACACATGTTACACCTTTGCAAATATCACGACCAAGTATAAGTACATCAAGGAACATAGATGATAGATCTTTTGGGGATATCAGTTTAAATGAGGTGATTGAGTTGCCCAAGTTTTATCTGGAAACAATCATGATTGAAGAGATTGGCATTCTAAAAGAAGCTATGAAGAGAAAGAAGACACAAGAAATGATGAGAATGGAATATAAGAAAAAGCAAGATTGACATGAGATAGAAGACATATTTTATGATTCTTTTTGTCTCCCTAAGATGAATGAAGACAAGTCCATAATTGAGAAACATGTCACTATTGTTGGAAAAATAAAGGATAAAGACGTAGACTCAAATGTTAAACTTTTAGAATGGCCTAAAAGGAAATTTCACACAAATGTACTTGAGAAGATATCAAGTCCTATTGCACTAAGACAGGTTGATTTAGCAACTAAAATGGAGAGTGTGAAGAAGGCGTTAGAGAATATTTTCTCTCTCTATACCAAGCTATGCGATGTGAATCTTTTCACATAGGAAGTTTAGAGGGCTATTGGCCAACTGCAAGGAGATTTACAAACTATAGGTACTACTCTTAAGTTGTCTACTAGTCAAAGTCAAGCTCATTTTCAAAGATTATTGTTCACACAAGGTAGGCTTAACGAGCTACAAGAACAAGATGCAAACATTCAAGCTACCTTGATAAGTATTCAATCCATGTTGACCCCACACATGGAAGTGTTGCATAAGGAAATAGCCTATGCTAAGACATTGATGAAGAAAGATAGCCAACTTTCAACTTATGATGGCTTAGTTGACCTTGCTACCTAGCTAGATATTCAATATCAATCTTAGAGGTAGCATGGAACAATTGGTATGCAACATTGAAGATTATAATGGAGATCCATAAATCATTTTTGGATAAATACATTATCAGTGTATGACCCATGACATAAGTGTCAAAAAAGGGGGAAATGAATATAATGGGGAAATGAGTAATATTTTATAGTTTTGAGTAAGGGGAGTAATAATGTAGAAATAGGGAACAACAAATCTACTCAGTAGGAGTATCAAATTCAAATACAAAAAGGAAGCATTTACTCAGGGGGAGTAATGGAGAAGTAAGGTATGATAGTTAGCCATTCAGTTGGAAAAAATTTAAAGTTTTGAAATTTTGTAAGAGAGCTGAGTCATAGATATATATTGTCTAAGTTATGCTCATAATAAGGATTATATATGCATGAAAACATGCTTTAACCACTCATGTCAAAGGGGGGGATTGTTAATCTCATATTGGTTTTGATAAGGTAGTGAAAAAACACTTATTTCCTATCAGTATTTTAGTACAATCCGAGTGATCAAAGTGAGTCGAGCAATCAATGTGAGCTAAGTGATCAAATCATGTCAAGCATCAATTGTTAGATAATACACATCATGTAGATAGTATGTGTCAAGTCACTTATAAGCCAAGTAGACTATACATGTTGAGTGAAATCAAGACCTGAGTAAATAGTGTATGTTGAGCCATTCAAAAGTCAAGTTACAACATTGAGAATGTAGTGATGGTTGAGCATTAGAGCCTTTAGATGCCGAGTAAACAATTTTGGACATAGTTGTTTGTAATGGCACAAAGTTCTATATAAACTATTTTTGGGTTGACATAATGATTGTTTTATGATTCTAGAAGATAAGTATGGAGGTATATTATGAATTCCTATGTAGTACATGCAACCAATCAAATTAAGGGATGCTTTAAGTAGCAATATGGATCAACCTCAGTCACTGATTCTTACCTAACCCTAGTCCACCTATGTTTATTTAACAAAGAAAACCCTAAATAGTTTGTTTGAATGCAAAGTGTGTAGAAGGAAATGAATGCTAAGCGTAGAGAGAGCATTCATGGTAGCTATGGAGTTTGTGACAATGATCTAAATTGCAGAATTAGTTAGAGAGAACAGAGGAAAGTAGAGAGAGGAAAAAGGAGAAATAGTTGATCAAAAGGATCAAGGATTTATCAATAAAGAGAAGATATGGCATCTAGCAATAGAGTTCTAATAAAAGGATCATGGTGTTGAATCATTTTAACAGGTGATACAGAGTAAATCGCCTAATAGGGTAGTCTTAACAAACTTGTGTAAATCTCTTAACCGAGTGCTTTCTTTATTGTAAGTTTAAGTTCTTTAACAAGGCACACTTTTAGTAGGGTGTTGAAATCCTTTAACAAGGTGAGACCTAATAGTCTTTGTAAGCCTTTAATAGGGACCCCTTACAAGGTAGATCATAGTTTATGGTCAAACTTATTTTTACCATAGTTGGCTACACTTTATAGTTGCAGTAGTGAAGATTTGTGGGTGTCATCCCCACCCTAGTTTTACCTTCTCATTGGAGGGTTTCTAGGTAACAAATTTATTGTGTCATGTGTTATCTCTTTCATGCTATGGATGAACATGTGTAGTTAGCTATTTTAGTTTACATGATAAATTATGAGATGGATGTGTGGTGAATGTTTTATGGTTAAAGTTTTAATTTGTTGATTCACCCCCCCTACCTCAAAGTTTACTTTCCCATTGTTACTTCCAACACATATTTGGAAGGCTATTACAAAACATAAGAGACCATATAGAAAGGGCAAGAGAACTAAAAATGATTATTCCCCTCATGGTTATGTCCTACCAATATGAAAGAATTAAGAGAGAGAGAGACATTGATTGATTAGTAAGGTTTGTGTTCCTTACCATGAATCACAATAAGGAAGGATTGAATTGTCTAACAGGTTTATGTGTTTGATATTCAATATTGAGAAAAAAAAAGAGATCAAATAGTCTAGTGGGTTTGTTTGCCCAATAGTCAATCTTGTGTACTCATCAATAACTTATGCATGCATGTGTGTGTATGTGTGTCCACTCATTGATCAATTTCCTAGTATCACCATGGAGTGATAAATATGTGTGTCTTAACCTAGGAGGTATTTATCAAAACAAAAAAGATGTGTGTCCTAAGGATGGAGAAGTATCAATGATACCTGTGGAGGATGTAGCAAATTTCATATGTTACCCATATGTATGATATTTATAATATGTGCTTGTGTGTGCAAAAGAGACATTAAGCCACAATGTATAGATTTGAGAGTGACCTAGAAATCATACCAAGCACTCAAGGGGAAGTAATCCAAGCCATACTCAAATTTTGTATTTGTGTTCTATAGAAAAAGAGGGTGTATATATATGCCCCCATCCTTAGGATGAATATGTAGTCATAGGCATCATAAGGAAGGGAATCAAGGATAACTACTTTTTTTAACAAGGAGATATCCTCTATCAACAGTGTATACCATAAACTTAGAAAAGAGAACCAACTCTTATAAGCTAAGTAAATAGATAAATTATGAAAGGATATGTCATGACTAAGAAGCTACCCTTGAAAGGAAGAGATCTTGTGTACAAGACATCTACCTTCAAGAGGAGTGTCATGAACAAAGATATAACTCCCAAGAAAAATAAGGATGCACCTATTTAACCTCATATGTAGGTGAAAGTATGGATCCTTGGAAGAAGGATGAGAAGCTTCAAAGCACATAGTAAGGGTAAATGTTTATAACAAACATGATTTTTCAAATAAAGAAGATGTGATGATCAAGGACATGGGCATCTTGTATAAGAGAGAGTCATGATCAAGACACAACTATTATAAGAAAAGAATGTCACATAATAAATAAATGTCATTGTACTAAGGAAAGTTGATCCTTAGACAAAAAATAATATACAATGGTCTTGCCCCCCAAATATGAAATAAGACAAAAAGTCTATGGTAATATTATAGAACAAAATCTCATGAGATATAAAGATGAATTATAAGAAACAACCGATAACTATGCAAAAAATGAAAATATTCCATATTCAACGAGAAGTATTATATAATAAATCAACACCATATATGATTAAAGAAACACCATAGCATACCTAACTCTAAAAAACATAAAATGTTAGAAAAGATATCACTTATGAAGTAAACTATAGATGATTATTAAATAAGAAACATCACTATTCTTGGTATAAAAATATATTTCTAGGCAATAGACACAGGATCATACATGTAACAAAGTTTCTCATAGCCAAAGATTAAAATGTACCATAAAATAATGCAATATATAGATAAATAAGATGAAAGTATGGACAATACCACATTATGCTAACTTAGTTATCATGAAATGAATAAAAAAGGCATAATAGACCCTTGAGATAAGAAAGAGAAAGAAAAATTCAATATATTCCTTAAATGAGAGAGTCTTTATAACAAAGATGCACCTACAAACATAAGATTTCACTTAGGATGCTAATCCATAAGTAACCACAATAAATTCATGCAAGATGAAACATCAAATTATAAGAGAATGCAATTCATAAAGGATATTGGAAAAGGGAAGAGAAGAAGAATCACATCATACCTCCCTAAGTGAATCAATTTATACTAGACATGTGATTTCAAGAAAACATAAGATTTCACTCGAGATGTTAGTCTATGAGTAATCACAATAAATGAATGTAAGAAAAAATGTCATCATATAAAAGTAAAAAAAGTCATCAAAAGGAGAAACATGTATCCTTTGATATAGATGGAAAGATAAAATAGGGCCTTGCTGCCCAAGTGGGGAGACAAGGGAAATGACTATTCTTTTACTCACAAAGTAGGACAATGAGCCCCCAAAAGATAGGCTAGCAGTGTCACATATCTAGGAGCAACATAATAGGGATGTAGATACATTAAGTACAATGATCATGAAAAATAAACCATTAAATATTGCAAGTTATGTGAAACATAATACAAGCAATGAATTGAAAAGAAGGATGAAGCATAGATAAAGAAGGTCTCTTAGGTTAATTAGATGGAAATGTAAAGAGAAGCACTCAATATGCATATACTCATCAAATAAAGGTGTTGGATGCACAAACTCAAGAATGGATAATTTTGGTGTGGAATCTAGGGTTTCTCAATCTTTAAGAGTTGAGGAGCTACTGATAGATTCAATGTGAGTAGAATCCTTAGGATCTATGTTTGAATTGGTAAAAATAAGGTCATAAGAATCACATTTTTCAACAAGACCTAGATTTAAGTAAGATATGTCATGAGAAGGGGGATCAAATGTGTAGTCTTTTATTTCTAAGACACTTGTAGGAGGAGGATAAACAAAACTCAAAAAGGCCTCATGTATAGAAGGTTTATCAATTGAATTCATAGAAAGAGGTTGATTGTTTAAATGTGTCTCATGAGGAAGGGAATAATCCATGTCCTTATCTAAGGGTTCATCCCAAATAGGAGAGTCATCCAAGGATGGAGTAAAACACACATTAGATGAGGAATCTTTGTGATAAATAATGTTTTCAATATTCCTATCCAAGGGCTCGTCCCAAATAGTAGCAATATCAAGGTTAGGAACATCATGAATCATTAAAGGTTGATCAACATCATCTTTAGGAAGATTAGCCTCAATAAAAGAACATATCGAAGCATCATCATATGCATAAAATAGAATTTCTTGAATGTCATGAAAATAGTTTGAAAAGAAAGATAACAACCCCATTGAAAGGAAATACAATAACAATAAATGAAATGTAATCGAAGAATGAACTACATGCAAATTTTTTTGTATTTTTAAAATTAAAAATATATGAAAATGCAATCTATATGAAAAAAATGCAAAAGGATATATAAATACCACCAATACAAATTATAGCATTTAAAACAGATCTAGATACACCAAAATCATACAAAGAGAGATAATGAAAAATAAGAGAGATCTCAAGCAAGAGAAATCTAATTCCTAGAGAAGTGGGTAGGATGTTTTGTTCACCAAAATTTTTACTGGTAAAATGGAAGCACTTTAAATAAGATGTTGACTTCCAATTTACTTGATCACTAAGCCATTCAATTGCAATGTAAAAGGGAAAGAGGGAAATTTCCAAATATGATTCCACTTCTAACCCAACATAGACTAGCTAGGACACAAAAGAGGAAGGGTGCTAATACTAAATCTAGATTATAGGGGGAACACAGTACAAGGAAATATTCTTTTTGTCCCATTGATAGGATAACATGAATATGATATCGAACTAATTGCTTAGAAAATGTAGATCGATGCTATATGAATAAAATTATCCCAATTAAGATACAAATCTAGGGTAAATATATGAAAGGAAATGAAACATGAAAGACTCACCTTGAAATGTGTATGGGAAGATGTATTTTCACTCAAGAACTTCTAGATCTGAATCTTTTTTGAACTTTCAACTATGGATCTCAAAATAAAATGATGAAAGGAAAAAAACCCATAAATCTCCCTAAATTTTGAGACTAAACATATAGGTCAACTTGGAAGGATGTCCTACAACTAGGTTGACATAGTCCATGACTCTGAAACTTATGACTCCAGAAAGATTGTGAACTATAGTTTCTAGATCTGTAATCCTTTTCACTCCCAACATGCAAATCAACACAGAAAAGAAAGGTTTGGGGTTGGGGTTTGATGAGGGCTTTCCTTGGTCAAGCCTTAGGTTAAGGAATTGACCATGATTGATAAATGTAAATGTAAATGAAATTCTTGCATGTAGTAGATCTGAATAATATCAAGTGAAAGATACAATTACCTCCATAGATGTAATTGCCTTTGATATGTGACCAAGTATGTAAGTATAATAGCCTTGACTCAAATAAACCATAAGGAAATAAAAGAATCCAGAACCTCATGTATGAAAATATATGTGACATGCCATGGATGAATAATGGAAGAGATTGAATGGATTGAAATGATTGATCTTCTCCTTAGATCCAAACTCCACTACCACCTTGAAGGAAGAAGCTTGATGCAAGAAGGAGATGCTTGGACCTTGAATGCTTGAAGATTATTTCTTGAAGAAGAATTTGTTGAATAATTTATGTTAACATTAAGGTCAATTGGTCTATTAGTGACTCAACACTTAGTCAAATGGTTACATCACTACTGATCTCTACAGTTGCTATCGAGATTATCATTAATCCAACAGTGTTAACCAAATGTCTCAATTGCTATCGAACTAAATAGATAGTTTGTAGTTCATGTTGAGCTACACAATATCTACATAGCATTAGAGACAATTTGTAGTATACCCCAAGAATAGAAATGCCTACCAAGATATCCAATGGAAGTGATGGAGACTTTAGTGTTAACTAAGCTCTATAGTGTTAACCAAGCTCTATAGTGTCTACCAAGCTAGCAGGGTTAACGAAGTGAATCTAGAGTTCACAAAGTCATGCAGTGTCAACCAAGTGACTCAGTTGTTCATGAATTTCTTATTGTTCACTGAGTCACCCAGTGTTGACTGAGTTTGAGCTACTTAAAGAGTGATTAGTATGGACTAAGCTTCAACTTCAACCAAGTGCTAGAGTTTTTTAAGTATTGATGGTGTTTGTCATGTATCAGAATTGTTGGAAATAATCAAGACTAGCTAGGTTACTAAGAGGGGAGGGGTGAATCAACAACCTCAAAACTTTAAACTAATTCAGCACTTAATCAGCATAATTCATTCACCATTAATTCATCTAATCTACTACATGCATGAGAAACTAAAAGATAAATATTCATGACACATGAACACAGTATTTGGTGACCTAGAAACCTTCCAAATAGAAAGTAAAACTACGGTGGGGATGATACCCACAAAACTTCAATATTTTAGCATAAAGTTGACCAGTTAAGGCTAACAATGATCACTTCTGATGATCTACCTTGTTAAGAGCAATTTGGACTGCTAGATCCACCTTGTTAGAGGTTTTACAAATGTACAACGAAGTATGCACTCTGTTAAGAGATTTAAAGAAAGACTGTTAAGTCTATCCTGTTAAAGGATTTAGAAATTGATTCACCTCTTAGGATAAAATAGTAGATCTAACTTACAACTTGATTGCTAATTAGATCCTTGAAGTACAAATTTTCTCTTCATTTTTCTTCATTGCTTCCTTAACTTTTTTATTAATAAGATTTGGTAGCAATTGTCTCAAAGATTGCTCAAATATGTCCTTGACAGTTTGAGTAGTAGATTTCCATCTTGGTTTCAACCTTTCTAATAATTCATTGGAAACCTCTAGGGCAATTTGATCTGGGGAATATTTCTGTTTTCCCATCTTTGACAGCACTAGCTCCTCAATCTGCATCTTCTTTGCATCTGTCTTGGTTTCAAATTTTAATGTCTTGAAGTTTGTAATACATTACCTTCTTCTAATTTCTTTAATCTCTCTTGGAAGGTGAGAGGGGGCTTAATAAGAAAACTTCACTACCTCCTTTCTTCTTAGATATCCTAGTAAACATAGTTGTGGAGGCCTTGGGTGGCTTGGTTATAATCACCTTGCCTCTCTTTCTTATAGGCACTTCCTTCTTTTCTGATTCCTACTCTTCATCCTCTCCTTTTCGCTCAGTAAGCATAAGAGGGGCACTTGCAGTTTTCAGCTTTGCTATCCTCCTCTTACCTTTGTTTACTGCCTGGGGTAGCTTGATCTCAAGCTCCATTCTATTTTTTTCTTATTCATAGGTTCCAAAGATAGGTAACGTTGGATCTACTGGCTCATTGACTAGGGCTTCAATAATGTATTTTGTCTCATCAATGTTAACCTCATATGGAAGAGGTTTCACCCATGCAACTCTAGGCCTAGCTGCTTGGATATAAACTTTATCATAATCAACCATGAAGCATACATCATCTTTATAATCTTCAACTAGTCTAGGAGGAATCCAGAACCTGTTGTTCATCTTCTCCTTGAAAAGTTCAAAATAATTATCCATAATACTTTCAAAATTTTCACCCATTTCTACAATGAATTCATTAATCTGATGCAAAATGGGAATATCTTTCCTCCATACAACTGAACCTTTGGATGGGAAAAACTTTTGAACATAAAAGAAAAGACAAGTTAGCAAAGAACCAAATTTACAGGGGTTATTCTTTGATGTCTTGATCTTTTCCATGTTCTTGTTTAACTATTTCAACAATAAATTTGACAGATCAAATTCTAGATTCTTCTTCACAACCTTGTATGCCTGATCCATGGCCTCGCATGGAACACTATTCAATCGACTGGAGCTATATATCTTATGTGCAATGATGTGAATTCCAAACCTACGTTCCACATCAAATACATTACTGATCTTCAGTCCTCTGCCATCCCACTCAGCTAGGGTTTTCTTCTGAAGCTCTTCCTGACTTAGGGTTTTGGTTGTTTTAGCCTTGTTGAGCATAGGGAGACCCGTGATCTTATGAATCATTTTCTTCATGATCAAAATAATCTGCTCTAACCATAACTAACCATTATGCACATGGCTCAAAATATACCTAATCCACTTCACTTGGATATTCCTCAGCAGATGCAAGATATGGGTTAATCCTTTGACCTCTAGATGCTTATGCTCGAGTTTCAAAGATCCATCAACACACATTTCTCCCAGGGAAATTTCCATCTCTAGGGTTCCAATTTCTTGCATAGTACACTTAAAATGAGTGCAAATATCATTAATAAGGAGTACCTTTGGAGGAATTTGTGATTGAGCTCCATTCGGATCGAGTGACTCTGTAACTACTTGTACCAACATGAAATTTGGTGCTTTCCATTCCATGCCTTTCACCAACATCTCAAAACCTCTTTTTTTCTCATGGTTGCTCAGTAAATCAAAAAATTCTTTGAAAAATGTTTGTTGCAAATTTGCTCGAGATTGCTTAGATGCACTAAAAAATTGCTCTGCTCTGGGTATACTAAAGTTGTGGTGAAAAATGAAGTCGAATACTACCCTTTTGTTAGAATTCTTTAGAATAACTGAGAGGGGGGGGTGAATCAGTTATTCAACATCCAAATTCCCTAGTAATACTTTTTCACAACTTATAATGAATCCATACACTTTTCATCCATCCAAATTTAAATCAACCATCTTAGCAAGTTACAGAAAATCAACATGCAGTAATAAAACATGCAAGATTAACACATGACACAATGATTTACATGGAAACCCAATTTGGGAAAAACTACCAGTAACATGCTACTTGATTGTCACTCTTCTAAAGTGATGCCCTATTAAAAGCCTGCCATGTTAAAGGCTTACAACACACTATTAAATGTGACCTTGTTAGAGGATTTCACCAAACTATTAGGAATGGGCCTGATCAAAGGACTTTAGAACATTCACTTGGAATGTCACCTTGTTAAAGGATTTACAACATGGCTATTAAACCAACCTAAGTCCATAGGATTTAAACTATCTATTACAATAGCTAGAGAGTAACAATAATGGCTTTTTGATCTAATACAACTTACAACATACTTTGCAGATTTCAGATCACTCTTCAGTTCAATCCTTTTGCTTGGCTTTTAATCACTTCAGTTCTTACAGCTTGTCATCTCAAGATTCGTCTCCTTAAGTCTTCTAATCGTCATGCCAATGCAATCATCCTTGTGGTCATCTATCCAAATAAAGTTTCTATGCTTTCTTCTCCTTAGCACCTTCTTCAACACTTCATGCTTTTATGCTCGACCACTTTCTCCTCTTTTTGCTTCATGACCTTATGACTCCTTAAATAGAATTTTGGTTTTCCTTTTTTGCTCAATTCTCCCTTTCCATTTTTTAGGGTTTCAAATGGATTAGGTAGGATACAATATATCTACCCTATATCTTGCTCTTATCTAGAAACATCATCTAGACTCTAGTTGTAATCTCCAAAAATGTTCTACATGGTGTTCTGTGCCACCAGCTCATCATTCTTATCTTCCATTTAATTTACAGACTTCTAGATAACAACCTTGTCGGCTTAGATTTGGTGAATCTTCAATTTTCAAAATAATGCAGCAACTCGGCATTATTGATTTACTGATGCTCAGCATCTCTGTGTTACTCAGCACTATTGATTTTTTGATGCTCAGCATCTGTTTCTACTTGGCACTAGTATTTTCTCGACATCTGAAGTTTACTTGGCATCTGAAGTTCACTCGGCATCTGAAGTTCACTCGGCACTTGAAGTTCACTCGACACTTGAAGTTGAACTTGCTTGGCTTCAACTAGGAATCTGTTCAGCACCTACTAGCTTGCTTGGCTCCCTCTCTCAAATGAACTTTAGTTAGGCTTTACAGATGTCTTAGCTAAAACCTTACATCTTTGATATGTTTCAGTGTGCCTATTCTCTATGTCTTAGAGTATGTCATCAATACACTTTTTCATCAATGGCTTAGCTGATCCTTCTACTTCATTCCAACATCATAACTTCAACCTTTCTCTAGGTGTTCTAGTTACATCTTATTGATTTCCTCCTCCTTGTCAATCAACCACTTGATAGTATTTGGATCACTAAAGCAATTGTCATTCCTACAAGTAGCAAGTTTGACATCAATGAAAAAACAATGATTGAGAACATTCTTTACCAGTTCCATATGATCATTCCAACAATTTTCCTCAGGATCTTTTCAATCATTTCCAACAATCTCCCTCTTTAGCATTGATGGAAAAACCAAACTAATCAATTGATCAACTTAGTTACCACCAAGATTGTATACGTTGTCTGCTATTGTCTACTACTTTTCCTGACTATTACATCTTTACTACTGATCTCATATATCTCCCTCTTTCATATATATCTCCCTCTTGCTTTGTATTGATCAGGTTTCTACATATTTCTCCCTCTTTGACATAAATGCCAAAGATGTAGCATCTTTATCATGCAAAATATAAGCTTTCTCTTCTTGATGTCTTCTCCCTCTGTCACCATGCTTGTGACTGATTTGGAGTTTCTGCTCCTGCTGTCATCCTCTGCATCATTCTGTTGATATTTCAATGATTTGTTCCTATTGATGCAGGGCAGCATCCTTGTTGCTTTAAACTACTTGAGTTAGGGGTATTACCCCCAACTTGCCTCTAAGATATTCATAAGTATCCTTGGGCAATGGTTTGGTGAAGATATCTGCAGTTTGTTCCTTTGTGTGAATGTATTCCAACTTCACTTGTTTGTCTTCTACCAATTCTCTGACATAGTGATACTTGATTGCAACGTGCTTGGTTTTTGCATGCATTACTAGATTTTTGGATATGTTTATAGCACTTGTATTATCACAATACAATATCACAGGTTTTTTTACCTCTTCTTTCATTCCTTTCAGTAGATGTGTGAGCCACACAATGTTTGTACAATTGACTACTGCTGCAACATATTCTGATTCTGCAGTGGACTGGGATGTGCATGTTTTTTTCTTGCTAGTGCAAGTAACTAGCCTTTTACCCAAAAATAATGCACCTCCACTTGTGCTTTTTCTATCATCAATGTTGCCTCCCCAATCTACATCTGTATATGCATTGAGTTCAAACTTTCCATTCTTTTTGTAGTATAGACCAAAGTTATCAGTTCCTTTAAGATGTCTCATTATTCTTTTTACTACTATGAGATGATTTTTTTTGGGATTAGTAGAGAATCTAGCCACTATTCCTACTGCTAATGCTATGTCTGGTCTGCTATGTACAACATATTGTAGTTTTCCAATCATGGATCTATACATTGTTTGATTGACTTCAGTTGATTCATCATTTTTGGATAGCTTATTTCCTATCGCCATTGGTGTGCTGACTAGTTTGGACTCCTCTAATCCAAACATTTTAAGTATCTCTTTGATGTACTTTTATTGTGTCACAAATATGCCATATTTTAGTTGATGTACTTACAATCCAACAAAAAAATTGATCTCTCCAAACATAGACATTTCAAACTCATGTTTCATTTTGTCAGCAAAGCCTTTGCAAAGCACTTCCTTTCCTCCAAACACTATGCCATCCACAAAGATTGCATATACAATAATATCCTTACCTTCTTCTTCTTTGATGTACATGTTGCTATTATCATCTGTTCTTTCAAATCCTATTTGCACTAGATACTTGTGAAGTCTCTCATACCATGCTCTAGGTGCTTGTTTTAGACCATAGAGTGCTTTATGTAATTTACAAACTATATCCCTATTGTTCTCATCAAAAAATCCCTTGGTTGTTCAATGTAGACTTCTTCTTCCAGTATACAATTTAGAAAAGTAGACTGTACATCCATCTGATAAACTTTAAAATCTTTATATGTAGCATATGCAAGTAAAGTTCTTACTCCTTCCATTCTAGCAACAGGGGCGAATGTTTTCCCAATAGTCTAGTCCTTCTTCTTGAGCATAACCCTTGCATACTAGTCTAGCTTTGTTTCTAGTAATCTCACCATTCTCATCTAGCTTGTTCCTGAATAACCACTTGGTGCCAATCACATTTTTGTCAACTGGTCTAGGAACTAAACTCTAAGTTTTGTTCTTCTTTATTTGATCGATCTCTTCTTCCATAGCTTTATACCAGTCATCATCTTGTAATGCACCATATACTATTTTAGGTTTAGATTTGCTAATTAGACATGATTCATGTCTCAGTCTATTCCTTGTCATTGGTCTTGCATCTTTATCATCAATTATCTATTCAGCAGGATGATGTCTTTTTACATATTTGGATAATCTTGGCTCTATCCTTGTTTTCATGTTTGATCTTTCTGATTTAGGTTCACTATGTACTGATTTTTCAGGTTTTTCTTCATCTATTTCATGTGTACTGACTTCAGAATTAGATTGTGCATTTCCTTCATTCTGCAACTCGATTTTTTAATGCAACTCGGCATTCACTGGTTGTGACTCAGCTGAAACTAGAATTTGTTGTTGAGTTTCAATTTGATTGACAGCATCCTCATCAATAGGCATTCCTTCATAAGAATACACAAAAGTTCTCTATTCATTCATTCATTTTGGTTCTTCAGCTTGGACTTTTGTATGCTCATCAAAGTTTACATTTGCACTTTCCACAATTTTGTTAGTGTTAGTATTCAAACACTTATATGCTTTACTTCTAGTGGAGTAACCAAGGAATATGCCTTCATCACTTTTTGCATCAAATATTCCATTTCTAGCATCTTTAAGGATAAAGCACTTGCAACCAAACACTTTGAAATGTTTTACCTTGGGTGAATGACCATACCATAATTCAAAAGGTGTTGAATTTGTACCTTTCTTGACTTGTACTCGGTTGAGTGTATGAATAGCTACACTTACAGCTTCTCTCCAGTATTTTAGAGCAACAATCTTTTCCATCATTAATGTTCTAGCACAGTCAATCATAGATCTATTTCTTCTTTCAGCAATTCCATTCTGTGGGGGAGTTCTAGGTGTTGACATTTGTCTTTTGATTCCTTTATCATTACAAAATATCTTGAATTCTTTTGATGTGAATTCACCACCTCTGTCTGATCTCAAGCATTTCAAGCTCTTTCCTGTTTCCTTTTCAAATCTAGCCACATACCACTTAAACATTTGAAAGGCATCATATTTTTGTCTTAAGAACATAACAGTCATCATCCTAGAATAGTCATCAACAAACAACATTATATACTTATCTCCTCTATAGCTTTGTACTTCCATTGGACCACATAAGTCAGTATGAACTAACTTAGGTACTTCTTTAGATGTATAGTTTTTGCTTTTGAAACTTGACTTTGTCATCTTTCCTAGTTGACATTGTTTGCACATGATATTATCAGGCTTCTTCAATTTTGGTAAACCTCTGACTTTCTTCATTTTACTGATATTGACTAGATTGTCAAAGTTGACATGACATAGCCTTTTGTGCCATAACCATTCAACATCAAATTTTGCAACAAAACAAGAAACATTATCCATATCAAGGTAAAATAGATTACTTCTTTTTTTATCTCCTTTTTCTATCAGTTTACCATCAATATCATAAATTTTTGCAATTTTGTTTCCAAATTTTACTTTGCATCCTATATTGCCTAACTGTGAGACACTTAGCAAATTGTAGTTTAATCCTTCAACATAGTATGCATTATCACATGAAATTTATTTTGTAAGCTTAATGGAACCTTTTCCTTTTATTTTACATTGAGCATCATTACCAAATCTAACACTATTTTCATCATACTGAGTAAAGTTAACAAACTTACTTGTGTCTCCTGTCATGTGATGTAAGCATCCACTGTCTATGATCCATCTGTCATTTTTGTTCATACATGTTACCAATACTGTAGGTTCTTCTTCATTAGATTGGTCCTTCATGGCTACATAAACAACTTCATCATCATTATCATCAGAATTTTCTTCAACAATATAACACTTCTTGCCTTTGTCTTTGTAATCTCTCTTTTCATCATCTCTTCTGAATTTGTATTTGTTGCCTTCCTTGTAATCTTTTTTTCTGTATACATCTAGTAGAAATATGAACTACTTCATTGTAATTGAAACAAATGATAGGCATCTTACATTTGAATTTTCCTTTACCTCTATGAAATCTTCTAGCAAGTAGTGCTTCCAATTGTTCCACATCTTCCTCATCAGTGCTACTGTCACTGGATACATATTTCATCTTTCTTCCCTTATTTATTTTACCTATTTAGCATCTTTCAGTGATAGCTTGGCCTTCAAAGTAGATTCAACATTCTCAGGTCTGTAGTTGTCAAAGTTAGATAACTCAAATGTAGTGAGTCTACCCACTATTCCTTCAAAACTTAGATTGTTTCCTGGTACACATCTTAGTTCTTCTATTGCTGATACTCTAATAGCATAGATAGGGAGCAAGGTTCTTAAGAACTTACTATTAACAGTATCTTCATCCAATTGACCACTCAAACATCTTATTGCACTTACCACTTCCTTTATTCTTGTGCCATACTAAGCAGCATTCTCATTTTCTTCCATTTTCATATCATCAAATTTTTTTCTGAGGCTTTCTCTTTTTGCTCTTTGGACATTCTGATCTCCTCCATAGATGTCAAATAGGGCTTTCCACATTTTGAATGCAGTGTCACATCCTTTGATATCATCAAATTCAGCATAGTTGAGTGCAGAAGCAATCTCCAGCATTGTTTGATTATGTTCCTGTTTGTTTTTCATATCTTCTGCAATAAGAGTGCTAGTTGGATCAACATGTTTAGTAACAATTGAATTTTGGGCATAATCTCCTATGGATCCAAGATGTAGCTTCATCAAACTTTTCCATGCAACAAGGTTGTCTTTGTTGAGCTTGGGGACTTCTCTCTTAGACATTTTGATCTTTCTTGCTTATAGTCCTTTTAAACTGAAACAGCAGTTTGGCTCTAATACCAATTGTTAGAATTCTTTAGAATAAATGAGAGGGGGGGTGTGAATCAGTTATTCAACGTCCAAATGCCCTAGTAATACTTTTTCACAACTTATAATGAATCCATACACTTTTCATCCATCCAAATTTAAATCAACCATCTTAGCAAGTTACAGCAAATCAACATGTAGCAATAAAACATGCAAGATTAACACATGACACAATGATTTACGTGGAAACCCAATTTCAAAAAAACCACCAGTAACATGCTACTTGATTCTCACTCTTCTAAAGTGATGCCCTATTAAAGGCTTACAACACACTATTAAATGTGACCTTGTTAGAGGATTTCACCAAACTGTTAGGAATGGGCCTGATCAAAGGACTTTAGAACATTCACTTGGAATGTCACCCTGTTAAAGGATTTACAACATGGCTATTAAACCAACCTAAGTCCATAGGATTTAAACTATCTGTTACAATTGCTAGAGAGTAACAATAATGGCTTTTTAATCTAATACAACTTACAACATACTTTGCAGATTTTAGATCACTCTTCAGTTTAGTCCTTTTGCTTGGCTTTTAATCACTTTAGTTCTTACAGCTTGTCATATCAAGCTTCATCTCCTTGAGTCTTCTTAATCATCATTCCAATGCAATCATCCTTGTGGTTGTCTATCCAAACAGAGTTTATGTGCTTTCTTCTCCTTAGCACCTTCTTCAACACTTCATGCTTTTATGCTCGACCACTTTCTCCTCTTTTTCCTTCATGACCTTATGACTCCTTAAATAGAAATTTGGTTTTCCTTTTCTGCTCAATTCTCCCTTTCCCTCTTTTAGGGTTTCAAATGGATTAGGTAGGATACAATGTATCTACCCTATATCTTGCTCTTATCTAGAAACTTCGTCTAGACTCCAATTGTAATGTCCAAAAATATTTTACATGGTGTTCTGTGCCACCAGCTCATTATTCTTATCTTCCATTTAATTTATAGACTTCTAGATAACAACCTTGTCGGCTTAGATTTGGCAAATCTTTGATTTTCAAAATAATGCAACAACTCAGCATTATTGATTTACTGATGCTTGGCATCTCTATGTTACTCGGCACTATTGGTTTTTTGATGCTCGACAGTTGTATCTACTTGACATCTGAAGTTCACTCAGCATCTGAAGTTCACTCGGCATCTGAAGTTCACTCAGCACTTGAAGTTCACTCGGCATCTGAAGTTCACTCGGCACTTGAAGTTGAACTTGCTCGGCTTCAACTAGGAATCTATTCGGCACCTACTAGCTTGCTCAGCTCCCTCTCTCTAATGAACTTTAGTTAGGCTTTACAGATGTCTTAGCTAAAACCTTACATCTTTGATATGTTTCAGTGTGCCCATTCTCTATTCTTAGAGTATGTCATCAATACACTTTTTCATCAATGGCTTAGCTGATCCTTCTACTTCATTCCAACATCATAACTTCAACCTTTCTCTAGGTGTTCTAGTTACATCTTATTGATTCCCTCCTCCTTGTCAATCAACCACTTGATAGTATTTGGATCGCTAAAGCAATTGTCATTCCTGCAAGTAGCAAGTTTGACATCAATGACAAAACAATGATTGAGAACATTCTTTACCAGTTCCATATGATCATTCCAACAATTTTTCTCATGATCTTTTCAATTATTTCCAACACCTTTTTGATGAAAATTTTTCATTAATGCTTGGTGTCATAATGACATAGTGCGTGATAGACTATCATCCATTGACTATGCTCAGTAAAAGCTTGTGCCTCGACAATTGAACCAAAAAAATTATTACTCCCAACCTAGCTTGGTATAGTCTATGACCAACCTTGCTTGGTATGACCTGATCTTACTCAGTGAATACTAATTTCTTGTGATCCCTCTATATCTAAAATACTAATTTGGATCTTCTACTTCCTTTCATTGGAACTACTCGAGATATGAATTGAAGAAACAGTTTGAGTTCTTCCTTTAAGAATCTTATTAGAAATGGTGGAGTCACCCACTTCTTGAGTGGCATGGCCATCATTTGAATTGGCTTGCTCGGTAAATTTGAGAATCCACTAGTGTCTCATCTGCTTCCTGATGTTATTAGCTTTAGCTTTCTTTTCATCTTCAACTCTACCTATATTCATGCAATTCTTAGCTATATGACCAAGTTTAGTGCATATATAACATCTTATTGTAGTATCCTTCTTTCTCAAGTGATGCCTTGCACAGTTTATGCCAATGTGTCCATATTCTCCACAGTAATGACATCTACGCCAAGTATTGTAGTCCCAACCAAATAATGCTTTTACAAATTTTTTAGCTCGATTGAATGGTTTAGATCTACATTCAGATGCCTTGTGACCTTGCTTCTTGCATTTGTGACATTTACCATCAAATTTTGGCTTCTCCTTACATTTATTAGCTTTATGACCATTTTGATTGTAGTTGTAGCACTTTCCATTGAATTTTACCTTTCCATTGCTCCAACATTTGTTTGATGTGTGAACTATCTTCCCACAGTGATTGCAAGTAGGCTTCTAATTCTTTTGAGTACCTTGTTTGGAAGATTCACCTTCATCTTTGTATCCAAGTCCTGCTTTACCCATTTTCTTATAAAGATTCTGCTCACTTTTTTGATTCAATTGATCCATGTTTGCTTGGGATTTCATTATTATTTCATTGAGTTGCTTTTCAGAATTTAGATCAGCTTTCAATCTTTCATTGATTTGTCTTTCAGTGATTAAGTCATTTCTTAACCTTTCATTTTCAGATATCAGACTTATGATTTCCTCATTTGCATTGGAGAGCTGATTGATAAGACTTTCCTGCTGAAGGGATTGATTTTGATTTGCATTATTCCTTACCTCCAAGTATTGATTTTCTTTATTCCTTTGTTCCAAGATTTCACACAATCTTATTGATTGAATTTCCTGTTCTCTTTTCAATTTTCTTACCTCTTCTTGCAGAGAGCCATTATTTTCTAAGAGTTCTTTGATTGCCTTATTTGCTTCATCTAAACTACTTGAGAGGGGAAAAAGTCTTCAATCTTTTATTCAACATACTAGTGTTCATTCATCTATTTTGCAGGTTCCTTCCTTCTTTTTTGGGATTTGGGAAAGATGCTCCTTTGCTTCCTTGAGTTTAGCTATGGCCATCTCAAGATCTAGCTTTTCATTATCAATGGCTTTGTCAAGTCTAAATATCTCCATTTTTATTTGATCTTTGCTCAAGCTGTTAAACTTTATCCTAAGAACCACAAAGATCTGATACCAATTGTTGGAAATAATCAAGACTAGCTAGGTTACTGAGAGGGGAGGGGTGAATTAGTAACCTCAAAACTTTAAACTAATTTAGCACTTAATCAGCATAATCCATTCACCATCAATTCATCTAATCTACTACATGCATGAGAAACTAAAAGATAAACATTCATGACACATGAACACAATATTTGGTGACCTAAAAACCTTCCAAATAGAAAGTAAAATTGGGGTGGGGATGATACCCACAAAACTTCAATACTACAACATAAAGTTGGCTGGTTAAGGCTTACAATGATCACTTCTAATAATCTGCCTTGTTAAGAGCAATTTAGACTGCTAGATTCACCTTGTTAGAGGTTTTACAAACATACAATGAAGTATGCACTCTGTTAAGAGATTTAAAGAAAGACTATTAAGTCTACCCTATTAAAGGATTTAGAAACTGATTCACTTGTTAGGATGAAACAATAGATCCAACTTACAACTTGATTGCTAATTAGATTATTGAAGTACAGATCACCTAGATATAACTTTGATGCTCCTTATAGACCTTGTTGAGTACTCTACTCTACTGTTGATTCTCATTCGCATTCATCAAACATCTACTTAGTATTATGCATTCTTACATTCACTTCTTCATTCCTTGATACATTGGTATGATACAATACATCACATATATATACCATTCCAATATTTACAATTACAAGGTTGGCTAAAACACAAGTAAACAAATTACTAAGTCGGCCAAATAGTAGAAATTCAAGTTATGTAAGCTGACTTGGTGAACTTCTAATACTCAACATCCACTACATTACTTAGCATTGTCATGCACTTGGTAGAAGTAGAGGCTCAATCCATACTAATCACACAATGTAGCTTCAAACTCGGTGACCATTGGAAACTCGATAGATACTGAATACTTTGTATACCTTGCTTGCACTCGGTAAACACTGCTCATCCATCACTCAGTTGACACTAGCTTTACATCACAGAAACTGATGACTCGGTAGACACTGTGAAGCTTGGTGACCACTATCTACTTGGTGATAACTATTGGACTACACGTTGTCTACTTGCACTCGGTAGCATTTGGAATGCTTAGTATGAACTGTGAAACCTAGTTATCAATGGACTGCTTGGCAAACACTAGAGACTGAATGATGAGCTTAGTAACCATACAGAGTTGAATAAGTGTTGTCACTAATGATAAATATAACTCAATGCCAACATAGAATATCATCAATTTTGTCTTTAGAACCTGAGTTACAGAAGTTGAGCTGACTTTGTGAATTATGATGAATTTGGAATTGTAGTCAATTCTAGAAGGTAATGAGTTGGATTGGTATATATGTAATACATTGTATCATATCCAAATATGAGTGTGTATCAATAAGAAGTGGATAAGTGTGAATGAAAGAAGGCTACAATTAGTATAAGGGACATTAGAGATTTATCTATCATAGTCAAGTGATCGTTGCAACACAAAGAAATCTCATTCAACAAATCAGAGTTGTAGATCAAAGATTAGCCATTGATTCATCCTAACAAGTGCATCAATCAAATCCTTTGATAGGGTAGACTTAACAATCTTTTGCCAAATCTCCTAATAGAGTGCATACTTCATTATATTTTTGTAAATCCTTTAAAAAGGTGGACCTCACAATCCTTACTACTCCTAACAGGGTATGGAAGTGGTCAATTGTAAGTCTTAATAGGTTAACTTTATACTGCATTACTAAAGCTTGTGGGTATCATCCCGACCCTAGTTTTACTTTCTAATTGGAAGGTTTTTGGGTTACCATATCTTGTATGAAAGTGTTATGAATGTTTTGTTGCTTCCATTCTTTCATGCATGCAATTAGATAAAAATATTATATGAAGGATTAATTGGTTAGTAAGATAAAGTTTTATTAGTTCCTAATTCACCCCTCCCCTCTTAGTAACCTAGTCTACCTTATATTTCCAACACTTTCTTGTATAGATGAGATAGCTTGAGAATGGGATATGGAAATGAAGCCCCCAAGCCTCCTTCTATACTAGTTTTTAGGTGGGAAAACAACTCAGACCGACTGGGGAAGTAAATAAAATAATTGGTAAACTCAAGAAATTTTGGGGCCTAAACTCCATGATCAATGGGGACTAGGCTGACTTGGGTCAACTTAGTCCTAGTGGATAGGTCAAGAAGCCCACACAAAACTCCATAGTGTAGTGTAGATAAAACTAGAAGATAATGGAGAGGAGATGTGGTCAAAAGGGTGTCAAGACAATACCTAGAAGACCATGTCAAAAAGAAAGAGATGATGAAGGAGCATGAAATGGAAGAGGAGGGGAGAAAAAGAGACCAAAACCACACTAAGGAGGGCTAAAAGGTCTCAAAATGAAGTGTGTCCATTTTAAGATGGTACACCATTATATGTCAATAATATCTCATTCATTGTAATTTGTTAACTAATGAATTTTTGCCAAAATGTTCACTGCAAGATCTAGCATGAGGTTCTTGTAAAGCTACTTGAATTTCAACATGTCCTATATATCTTACAAATGGCCATTGTAAGATCTTTTATACAAAGTATTAAAAAAAATGGTATAATGTATAACCAATTTTTAGATACGAGCATGAGAATTTTGAGAGGAAGATGTAAGGCAGGTTCCATCTTTAAAATTCTAGAAGATATTAGCAAACCATTCATCAAAAATTAAGGTACAACATTGATTTATCATAGAATTGCTTCCAGAAATAGTAGGTTCTAAGAGGGTATGAATAGTAAATTAAAAATCCTTGTTATCATTGATACATATGAGAGATGTTGCAATAGTCATAGTGTATGGATCTATATTATCTTTGCAAGGAACTAATTGGATATTTTAAGATGAAAATTGATTGAGTAATTGTAAAGCTAGTTCACAATATTTTGTCATGTTGTTGTACAATTAATTGAGAATCACCAAATATAATCAATTTCATAATTTGAAGGGATAAAGTTGCTCATAGTCTGACAATAAGGGCTTTACATTCCATAATATTGTTTATGTATGGGAACTTTAGCTTATACAAAAGAGGAATCCAATTTTCAGAAGGGGGGACATGCATTATACCAGCTCTAGCACTAGTTTTACATCGAGAACGATCAAAACACATTTCCTAAACTTTATCCTTATCCATAGATAATATTTATGCACCAGGAAACTCAATTGGAGTTATAACTATATGTGAAGAAGGAGCCTCAGTTAAATGATCAGTTAAGACTTTTCCTTCAATATATTTATGAAATATAAGCTTTGAGTCAAATTCTGTCAAAATCATAACCCATTTTTCCAATTTCCCTAATAAGTTCATCTTAGAAAAAAAGATGTTTTAAAGGATCAAAATTTACCATCACATTGACTTCCACATTAAGAAGATAATGTCAAAGTTTTTGACATGCAAAAACTAAAGCCAAACATTTTTTCTCAATTTTTGTATATCTTTTCTCATAATCAATCAAATTACAACTATTATAATAAACTAGATATTTGTTACCATCACTATCATGTTAAATACAAACCACACTCAACACATTCAAAGAATAAGGTATGTATAAGTACAAAGGTTTATCAATTTGTGTAGGCTTCAAGAGAGGAGAATTACTGAGATAATCCTTAAATTATTGAAATGCTTGCTGGTATTCATCATTCCAAGAGAAAATAGAATATGTCTTGAGCAAGGATGTGAGTGGAATAGTTCTATCAGCCAAGTTTGAAATAAATCATCAAATAACTTGTATCTTCCCTTGTAGATTGTGAAGCTATAATATATTCCTTGGCAAAGGCATATTAACAATAAATTCTATCTTTTCATTATAGACTTCAATACCATGATTGAAGACTATAAAGTCTGGTGTTTTCTAGTGTCTAGTCTAATGGAACACTTATGAGGAATCAATCACATATTATCAAAAAAATTGCAAGATAACCACATGTTCGTTATGCTTTATTGATTTAGCAATAATGTCATCAACATAATCTTCAAGAATCTTGTGTATACAGTCATGAAATATTAGAGTCATAGCATGTTGATAAGTTGCACCTGCATTCTTTAATCCAAGGGCATCATGACCCAACAAAATAAATCCCAAGGTGTTATAAATGTGGTTTTATATTAATCTTCAAGATGAATAAAAATATGATTATAACTAGAAAATCCATCCATAAAAGATAGCAAAGCATGTCCAATGGTTGAATCTATTATCATGTCAATGTTAGGCAAAGGAAAGTCATCTTTCAAAGAAGCTATATTCAAATCCTAAAAATGTGTGTACATATGAATTTATTTTTCTCTCATGGAAACAACAAGGATGTTGGATAGCCAAGGAGAATGGTCAATTGAGCAAATGAAGCTAGCATCCAGTAATTTTTCAATTTCTTCTTTAACCAAAAGAGTGATTCTTCTATTCATCTTTTGAATTTTATGTTTGATAGGCTTAACATTAGGTTCAAGAACTATGTTTTGCATCACAATATTAGGATCAATGTTAGTTATATCAGCATAAGACCATGCAAAAATGTCCTTAAATTATTTCACTAAGTCACTTAATTCCACCTGTTCTTTAGAAGTCAAGCATTGTCCAATTTTGATCAATTTTTCAGAATTCTTTGTGTCCATTTGAACATCAATAGTTTCCATTATCAGAAAATTACTTTTCATAGGATCCTCAACAGGAAACTTTTCATCATACATATTCTCATAAATGATGTCATCTCCAAAATAACCATCAATGTTTAAACAATATGGCCTTCACTTTTATGATGAAAAGAAGGGAGGTTATCACAAACTTCTAGAAAATCCATCAGAGCTTCATCATCAAAAAGAATCTTTTAGGTTCATCTTATATTTTCATGAAGGATACATCCAATACCATATATTATCCAATAAACATAGGATTAAAATCCAAAGTTCTTGAATCATCATCTGAAACAGAATAATAAGGGTTTTTAGTCATAGATGGTTCTTCTTGAGTTTTAGTTTTTGAAAAATATTGTGTAGAAGAAGTTTCAGCATATTCTACATTCAAACAAGGATTAGGTTCATCATCTACATGTAGAGTATAAATTAGATTATTATGAACAAAAATACACCTTTCGATGTAGTGTAGAAGTAACATTATGCATAGCATGTAGCCAAAGTCTCCCTAAGAGTGAGTTATAATTCAAAGGACTAGGCATAACATGCATAGAAGGATGAGACAACACATATACATACAATCCAAAAAAGAAGAAATAGTATCTAGATTAGGTAATGGAATTGGAAGAGTAGACAAAGCATTTTGTAGAGCTTCATGGTAAGTGGGTGATGTTTGTAATAGTCACCACATAGAAATTTTAGGAGTAGCATGCAATTTCTCCACCAAATCATAATCTATGAAAGAATTAATTGATAATTGATGTGCTTGACGATGCACAAGTTGAGAGGGTGGTAAAGAAGCTAGAACAATAGGTTGAGGATTATTCTGGGTGTGATAAGTGTGAGCCAAAAAATCTTAATTAATGAAGTAGTTCAAAGGATTCATAGGTTTATCCTTAACAGTGAGTTTAGGACAACCCTGAATAATCATCAAAGGCTAATCATAGCATACAAAAGGTGTATTAATAGAACAAATAGTTGTAGAAAAAGGCAACCATGCATATAACTTATCATAGAGAGTGCTAGGAGAAGGTTAGAAATGGTGAGAAGGTAGATCATGTGATTTCTCATCCACATCTTTCTTACCAAAGGTCTCAATTGTAAAGCTAGCATCAAAGTACTCATGAAAGAAGTCAAACATTTTGAATGAAAACTATATGTAATGCAAAAATGTTTTGTTTTTTTTGGTTTTTGTTATAAAAAAAAATTGTATTTTTGAATTAAATATATGCAAATGAATATGCAATATGAGATCTAACACCAATATCACAAGTGGAAATATCATAATTCAGGTTCACCAAAAATATATCAGGGGAAACGTAAATCAAGGAAAGTAACCCTAAGTTCATCACACAACCACACACCTAAAAAGAATGAAGTCCAAGGAAAGAGATTCTTTCAAGGGATCTTACCCTCAAGTTTTTCTTTATAGAAGCGGAATCCTGAGGAGGACCTATCAGGTCCTACTTAGATCCCATTTCAGAGAAGGGTAGGTGAGAGAATTAAATGCAATTAAATTATTAAATTATATTAAATAAGTTCTAAATGGTCATAAATTGAATTTCTTCCAATTTAGGATAGTACAAGAACACCTTCACTCTCTTTAATGATCCCTTGGGTGGCCTATTGTGCAAGCATAGGAAAAGGGTGTTATGTGATTCATATATATTCTTGTTTTGTAACTTCTTATGTTGTGTGGTCTATGTGTCTGCCCTAGTTTTGTTTCTAGTTCTCCTAGTTTGAGGGTGGCTTTATAAAGACCTAGACTAGGAGGTGAGCTCTCCTTGGCATAGTTTTTATTACATTATATTATAGGTTTTTCTTGAGGAATCATTTAAAGCTTGGGAATAAAGATTATAGTTGTTAATGTTTTCCATTGTGTTGTAAATTTTCTTGTTGTAACAAGTGTGGGAGAGTCTCCCAACTAAATTCATTTTCTTGTATTGGTGTCATTTGTTAGAGGAAATTTTCATATTTTCAAATATGTTGGTTAAAAGAGAAGTGTTGATTTATTTTCAATTCAAAATCAATTCCAGAAGTAGTAGTTCTAAAGAAAACTTGTAGGTGAAATTGATGTAAAATTATATTTTAAGAATTTTCTCATAAAGATTTGACTGAAATGTTGGCATTGTAATTTCTTTCTTAGAGCTTACTATTAGAATTTTATTAATATCATATTGCTACATTTCTTTTATCTTTATTCTATGTACAATTATTAGATTATAGACAATTTATTTTCTATTATACTAGTTGCACGCATTCAAATACTTACCATATAATAATGATCATAATAGAAAAGAAATGATTTTTATTTCTTTCTCTAGCTTAAAATAGGTAATAATGGATTGGTTTACTAAGTATATCAAAAATTAAAATAAATCAATCAATCAAGGCATGACAACCTCTTTCTTACATTTTCAAGTTAGATTTTTCTATCCTCTACAAGTAGATTGCTTTATCTCTTCTTTGTACATCTAGTTATTCTTCTTTTGCATTGCATGCCTTAGTCTATTTTAATGCACTTCTCTCATGTTGAATTTTTTTTTAAATTACTTTCCTACCACTATTCTATCTCCTTTTCAATAAAACATAATCCTTGTTTAAAATATGTTCCCCCCTAAAAAGAGCAATTTGGTGTATGTGATGTTTATTTTTCCTTTCTTACATCACATTATAAGGATCTATTAGAGAAAGAAGATGATTTTAACCTTTCTCTTAATGATCTTTCTCTTTGAGAGGAGATTTGAGGATTGATGGTTACTCTTCTCCTCATATAATCCTTTGGGACATTTTTCTAGGGATGATTTTATACCTTCTTTCAATTTCTCTCCTTTTTCTTCTATGGTGTTCTTTCTTGATATAGATACCCAAACCTTTGATGATACTCCTTTTTGGGATGATTACATGGATTACTTTATTCCACATGAAATAAAATTAGTGCAAAAGGATTATATCATGGTTGATACAACTTTTATATCATTTCAACATGACGTGCTTGATATTTCTCCTTCTCCTAAAATATACCCTCCTCTTAGGAATATTTTAGATCAAGGGGAAAATGTTATAAATTATTTTATCAATGTCACCTAGCCTTCATTTGATACACCTAGTAGAGATCAAGAATTAATAGATACACCTACTAGAGATGAAGAATTAATGAAAACTAACAATCCAAATTCTAAGAATTCCTTGGAAAAAGAGGATAATGGAAATATCCTTAATGCTCCTCCTTCTAGTGATGAGTCTATGGCTAAGAAATATATGAATCAAGTTAATTTTACTCAACCCATTCTCACTCTTAAAAGTTATCATCCATCAAATAAACCACTCATCACCATTAAAGATCATCCTTTCATAACTCTAAAAGGGAAAACTAGTGATTATTTGGATTATTATATGGTGTCTCACACCTATCAATAAAGGAATAATTCTCAACCTACTCATTCTCTCCCAAATTCTCAACCCTTTCTTCCTCCTCCACCTTGTCTCTCTCAAAATCTTAGAATGTAATATGATTTGGTGGCCTAGTTACATAATACCCCTGCTAGGATTTTGTTAGAAAGGACAGGGTTTTTGTTGCACCAAAAGATCAACCTGTTAATGCTTGATACAACCAATAGTCTTATAGAACCACAAGAGGTTGTTAAGCCATGTCACGAATCTTGTGAGGGATTTTGGCCCACTGCCAACAATCCCCCTCCCAATCTCATGTGGGAAACATAGATGGAGTAACTAAGAGGGGGGGTGAATCAGTTACCACAAAAACAAATCCATAGATCCCTTAGATGTCTGATAAAACTAGTTACTATTGTCACTCAGTAAACATACAAAAAAATGTTGTAACTTGGTAGATGTAGTGTATGTTAACTTTAGCAGATCTTAAACATTCACAGTGATTAGCATGCATGCATAAAAGAAATAACATGAACACATGAGGCACCGAATTTAACATGGAAACCCAATATGGGAAAAACCACCAAGTAACTAGCTACTAATTTTCACTCTTCTCAAGTGAGCCCTATTAGGAGCCAACCTAGTTAAAGGTTACAAAACACACTGTTAGGTGTGACCTTGTTAGAGGATTTAATCACCCTATTAGGAGTGGCCTTACAAAAGGTCTTTAGAACAATTCAATAGAACTATCACCTTGTTAGAGGATTTACAAATGGTTGTTAAACCAACTCTGTTAAGAGATTTAGGAATCACTGCTACAATGGTGAGAAAGTAATAATGAATTGACCTGAATGAGATGCAACAAAATTGTTGATATAGATCTCTATTCTGCTTCACTAGATCCTCTTTGATCAAATACAACTTTGTAGCTCCTCAAGGATATCTGGCCATCCTTCAAAGTTTTCTCACACTTTCCTCTTTAAACAATCAATACACTTGCATGTTCACTCACTACATTTTTTAGAATTCTCAACTTGACCTTTTATTTATACCTTACAAATTGTCAAGTCAACTCATTTACAAGTTACAATTACCAATAATCATTACCTCGGTTAGCTATAGTCATTACTTAAACTAATTAAACTTTATTTCTCAAATTAACAAAACCCTTCATTGGTCGACCCTCCTCAGTAAACACTATCTCAAAAAATATTTCTTGTGTTAACCACCAGAAGCTTGATTAACACTACGAACCCTACAAAATTCTTTGGAGATTGAGTGAACTCAGTAAACACTAACTTTCCTTTGTTAACCTTGTGAGCTTGGTTACCACTAACTTCTGCCACAAAATCCTTCAACGCCTGACTGAGCTCGGTAGACACTATTTCCACAGTGTAATTTCTAGGAATGCTTGGTAGACTCTAAGATTTACTTTGCTAACCAACTGGGCTTGGTAAGCACTGTCTTTCAACTAATATGACATTTGTGTAACACCAAAGACAACACACAATTAAAAAATTGTATCCAACATGTCACTCACCATGGCCAGCAGGATTCGAACCTATGACCAATCTCTAATACCAATTGTTAGAAAGAACAGGGTTTTCATTGCACCAAAAGATTGACCTATTAATGCCCAATACAACCAATAGTCTTATAGAACCATAGGAGGTTTTTAAGCCATGTCATGAATCCTGTGAGATACGCTGGCCCACTACCAATAATTTTCTCTTTGAAACTCCTTCAAATATCTTTTACATATCATAAAAGCTTACAAAAATATTTAGCCACTCTTTTTAACTCCACATCCTAATCAAGATAACATCAATGTATTGCAACAATGCATGAATGCTACCCTTGTCCTATCTCAAATTGTGTTTACTCATGATGATTTTCCTCCTAAAGTGATTTAAGATCATTGTGGTGCTCTTAGGGTAGTTTTCCTTATCGATGGAAATCTAATACATAGAACCTTAATTGATAATGGGTTCAAACTTAATATTTGTAGTATGGACATACTCAAAGAGATTAAATTCAATATTTCAAACATCAAACAAGACAATGTTCCTATTGTTAGAAATAGGGAATTTGAAGAGTGGGGTGAATAAACATTCCAACACTTTTTTCCTAACTTTGGATCTTTGAAATCAAACATATAATTGTATAAATAAATAAATTGAAAAGTAAAGAGCATATCACAAAGAAATGCATAACACCATATTTTGATAACTAGGAAAAACCTGACCAAGGGAAAACCCCAATGGGGATGGTACCCAAAAAATAATACACTAATAAAAAGTACCATGTGAATGGTTTTGACCTTGTTAGGATTCTAATACATACATTTAGTAAATTTTTCCTTGTTAGAAGGCTTGACCTTTTTAGAGGTCTCAACATTGTTAAGAGTTCTATTACAAAAGGAGATTACTACTCATACAAAAATATACAATCTGTACAAAAGATATAGATATTGAACTAAAGCTGACTATACTAATATCTTCAATATCTAATTAGTCCTTATAGGTTCCTCCCATTTGATCATGCCCATGTAACCTTTATTCTTCTCTGACAATCAAATCATAGGCATAACAACATAAAAAAATATTGCATAACATAATGATGCCATAGCTCAATCAAGTGTATTTTTGCATAGCAAAAAAATATTCTTATATATCATTTTCCTTTACTTTGTCCAATTGAATTGAATAACAAAACATGTAACACTTGTCCAAAAATATTTATCACAATCTACTAAGTGAGGGTAAACATCTAGGATGTCATCCTTGTTGGAAATAGCAATGGGAAATTAAGTTTTAAGAGTGGGGGGGTGAATCAGCACTTAAAATGTTTACCTCTAAAACATTTCACCATTCATCCATCTCATAACTTAACATGTAAACTAAAATATGTAGGCATGCATAAAATCCATAGCATAAAGTAAATCAATTCATAACACAAGATTTTGGTTACCCACAAAACCTTCAAGGAGAAGGTAAAATTGGGGTGGGGATGACACCCACAACTCTTCACTACTGCAGCAATAAAGTGTAGGTAATTATGGCTGCAAATTTTTTATCATAATCTATGATCTACATTGTGAGAGGTGTTCCCTATTAAAGGATTACAAAGACTATTAGTAATCACCTTGACTAAAGGATTTAAAATCACAATTAAGTAAGTATTTTGTTAAGATATTTAAAAAATCCTATTAGGACTACTCTATTAAGAGATTTACCCTGTATCACCTATTAAAATGATGTAGTACCTAATCCTTTAGTTAGTGCCTTTCTGCTAGATGTCAAATCTCCTCTTTACAGTCTGTATCTTAATCTTCCTGATCTAATATATCTTAATTAACCTTTCATTGCTTGTCTTCACATTATCTGATTTTGTTATGCTGCTCATTCAATTATCCATCCTTTTTGTGCCTCTTCCACACAAGATACTCTCCTTAGTATCCTCCTTCACATGCATACTACCCCTTGGGTTTTACCTCTTTAAGTAGGCACCTGGAGATAATCTTAGGTAAAAATAAATGACTTCGGTTAATTGCTATTGCCACCTAATGCTTCCCTTTTTCTGATTATTTGTATGTATTACATAGGGATGTATGACATGACTTGATCATTATCTCTTCATATAAAAAAATTCAAGATTATGTCAGCCAAAAATGTTTTACATAAAAAATTTTGCCATTACAGACATCTATGTCATTAACTGGTTACTTGAAATCAATAGGCTTTTGATGCTCAATCTTCATTGTTCTCTTGTTTTGTTTGCTCGGCTCCTGAATCCATTTGCGTGCACTAACTATTTGGCATACATTGTTTGCTCGACACTTGAGTGACTCGGCACATACTAACTGATGGGGACACAACCCAAGCACAGAATGGACACAATAGGAAAGGGAAAATTTTATTAACTTTGAAAATATTCTAGTACACTTAGTGCAAAGAAACAGACTCAAAAACATGCCCTATGGGCTTATAATAGCATAAATGTGGAGATAAATTCTTCTCCCAGTACCTTCTCTCAAACTCCACTCCGAACTGCCTTTTACAGTGCCAAAAATGTTCTTAAATAGACCCTGGAGGGTTAAGGATTAGGAATACATTCTAGAAAGTGCTAGTTGACATCCACTAACCAAATAGAAGGCTCTAAAAGTCGCATTAGAAGTCTACACAAAATTAGAAGAATCCAAAAACGGTAACTGAACTTTCGGGAGGCATAACTTTTGAACTGTAGCTCCAATTGACGAACCGTTTACATTTTTAGAAAGCTCTCGAAGCTCTCTATAGCCCTATGGACCAGCTTTGCTCATCCCCCATTTTTTGGCCCTATTTGAGGTCATTTAATGCCCCTAACTTGACTTTGAAGCATTCTTAGGATGTCTCCAGAAACTGAAAAACTGCGATAACTTTCAAACCGTGGGGCCTTTTGACCTGATTCTTTTTTTGGAATGCTCTAAATTACAATGATAATTATTCGACCAATTTACACCTTCTAGTTCACAAAAATGATAGCTCAATTACATACTCCTATTTTTTTGGCATTTACACGTATCCCAAGGTGTTTAAATACTCTATCCTAAAACACTGATAGTGGAACTATGAGAGTTGGAACCTTTATTTGACCCAAATGGGTATCCAGAAATGAAAACACATGAAATAGAAACTAAGTCTAAGTACATTTTTTTTGGGTGACACAGGATTGCCCTTATACCTCTGGATGCTCCTGCATCAGACACCCAGGGTAGATTGAAAAGTGACCTTGTCACTTTATGAATGGTAGAGGAAATCCCAAATGGGAAACCTCAGCTGCTGATATCCAAGTTGAGTCCTCTATTGGCCATCCTTTCCACTTGACCAAATACTCTTCATATTGCCTATTTCTGGTACTCTTACCCACACGATGATTTAGAATGTCTTCTATCTCCTCCTTCTTAGAAGTAGGAATTGGACATGGCTCTAACATCAGCTCCTCATCTGCACCATCATCATGATACTCTGTTAAGTCTACAATGTTGAAAATAGGAGAAATGTGAATTACATCTAGCAAGTCTACTTCATATGCATTTCTTGAGTCATGTTTCTTCAAAATTTTGCAGGGGCCAAATTTCTTCATTTTTAGCTTGTTGAAAGTATCGGCTGGAAATCTTTCTTTTCTTAAGTGTACCATGACTAGATCCCCTACTTGGAATTCCTTATGTCTTCTCCTTTGATCAGCTCTAGCTTTATACTCTTGATTCATCTTGACAATGTGCGCCTGGACCTCCTCATGTAGATGCTTGATATGTTTAACAAATTCTTCAGCTTTAGCACTTGTCCTCTCCCCTTGCTCTATCTTCCTCAATTCTAGTGCAGTCCTTGGGCTACTTCCATATACAATTTGGAATGGTGATTTTCCAGTACTCCTAATTATAGGGTTATTGTAAGCAAACTCTGCTTGTGGTAGAATCAAATCCCACCCCTTGGGCTTATCCTTAACTAAACATCTCAGCAAATTACCTAGACTTCTGTTTACCACTTCTGTTTGGCCATTAGTCTATGGGTGATGTGTGGAATTGAATTTCAAGTCTGTTCTCAACTTTTTCCACAATGTTCTCCACAAATACCCCAAAAATTTAGTGTCTCTGTCAGAAACCATACTCCTTGGGAGGCCATGTAGTCTTACCACCTCTCTAAAAAACAAGTCTGCAATATGGACAGCATCATGAGTTTTGTGGCATGGAATGAAATGTGCCATTTTGGAGAACCTATCAACCACCACAAATACTGAGTCATTACCCCTTTGTGTCCTCGGCAATCCAAGAACAAAATCCATACTTATGTCCTCCCATGGCTTTGATGGAATAGGAAATGGCTGATATAGTCCATTATTGTGACTAAATCCCTTGGCAACTTTACAAATCTGACAACTCTGTACAAACTTCTTCACATCCTGTGAAATCTGAGGCCAAAAATAATGTTCTCTAAGAATGGCAATGGTCTTATCTCGACCAAAATGTCCTTCCATCCCTCCACTGTGTTTCTCCTTAATCAAATTTTCCCTCATGGAACTCCTTGAAATGCATAATTGACTTCCCTTGAATAACATACCATCCTGAATCAAATAGTCTAATCGCTTAGTTATGTCTACAGCAATAGGCTCTTTACAAGCTTTCCATGCTTCAGAAAAATCAGGATCCTTAGGGTATAGATTCTTAAGTTCATCAAACCCAACTACTTCAACCAGCATTACTGTAAGAAACAACTGTCTCCTACTTAGTGCATCTGCAACCCTGTTAGATTTTCCACTTCTATGCTTCAACACAAACGTATAGCTGTGCAAGAACTCTACCCACTTCATGTGCCTCTGATTCAATTTACCTTGGCCATTTAGGTACTGTAACGCCTGGTGATCAGTATATATAAAAAATTCTTTTGGCAATAAATAATGCCTTCATTTCTTTAAGGCTTGAACTATTGCATAGAACTTTTCATCATAAACAGAATACTTCCTTTTTGCATTATTCAATTTCTCACTAAAATATGCAATAGGCTTACCTTCTTGGCTTAATACAGCTCCAATAGCACTACCACTAGCATCACAATCCACCTGGAACACCTTTCTAAAATCTAGAAGTGCCAACACAAGTTGTTCTATCACCTTCTTCTTCATCAATTCAAAACTTCTCGTAGTTGCCGCAGTCCATTTGAACTTTTTTCTATCCCCTCTTATTGTGTCAGTCAGGAGTGCACATATGCCACTGAAATTCTTGATGAATTTCCTATAAAAACTAACGAAACCATGAAATGATCTTACCTCAGTAGCAGACCTTGGAGTAGGCCATTCCAAGATGGCTTTTACCTTCTCTGGATCCATTTTAAGACCTTCAGGTGATATAACAAACCCCAAGTAGACTAGCTCCCTTTTTGCAAAGATACACTTCTTCAGATTAATTAACAGTTTCTCTTCCTTTAACCTTTCAAGGACACTATGAATATGCAATAAATGTTCTTCCAAAGTCTTGCTGAAAATTAAAATATCATCCAAATAGACAATAACAAATTTTCCTAAGAACTTCTTAAGTACCTCATTCATAAGCCGCATGAAGGTGCTTGGGGCATTCGTTAATCCAAAGGGCATGACTAACCACTCATAAAGACCCTCCTTGGTCTTGAAGGCTATTTTCCACTCATCTCCTTCTCGAATTCATATCTGATGATAGCCACTCTTGAGATCTATCTTTGTGAAGTACTGAGCTCCACTCAAATAGTCCATAAGATCATCCATTCTTGGAAAAGGAAACTAATACTTGATGGTTATCCTATTTATAGCTCGAGAGTCTGTACACATCCTCCACTCTCCATCCTTCTTTGGTGCCAGTACTGCAGGTACTACACATGGACTCAGGCTCTCCCAAATCAAGCCCTTCCTCAATAGCTCCTAAACTTGTCTATTTAGCTCCTCAGTTTCAGTAGGAGTCGTCCTATGAGCAACCTTGTTAGGCAAACTAGCTCCTGGGATTAAATCTATCTGATGACTGATTTGCCTTACTGGTGGTAATCCTTCTAGAACATTATCATAGATGATATCTCCAAACTCACCTAGTAAATCTGAAACTTTAAGTGGTATTTCACTACTACCTTCTTTATCTTTCCTAGGGATCAAATCATAGCACATACGCTGATGTTTCATGCCATCTAAAAACTTCCTTCCATCAACAAGACAAATCTTAGCACTGCTACATACATTTTTGACTTCCCTTTTCATGGGCTTCAATTTGTGGAAAACTCCATTCTTTGTTAGAGAGTATGTGTTTGCATGACCATCATGTACTACATGCTTATCAAACTACCACAGTCTACCCAACAATAGATGGAAAACATCCATCGGAATAACATCACAGAGAACTTCATCATGGTAACTCCCAATTTTGAACTTCACTAAACATTGTTCACTTACCAGGACCTTATGATCATCTTTCACCCAAGCAATCGAATAGGGTTGGGAGTGTTTCTCCCTCTTGAGCTTCAACTTAGAGACCATCTCCTCTGATACCAAGTTATCAGGTCTACCACCATCAATGATCACATCACAACATTTATCCTCCCACTTGCACCTGGTATAGAATAAACTCCTCCTATGTCCAGGTTCAATCTCACCACTTAGTAGGACCCTTTCATTTACTAAAGTCTCTCCTCTTTTTGCATCCTCTAAATGTGATGATTGTGCATCCTCATCCACATGAGCAACCCTAGCTTGACCCTCAGGTCTCCTATTTGTCCTTCCTTGTCATTGAGGGAATTCAAAGGCATGATGACCTTCTTCATTACAATGGAAACAGGTACCACAGAAGCCTCCTCTTCCTTTTCCACGTCCTCTACCTCTTCCTCTTTGATTTCCAAAGTCTTGATCATGGAAGCGGTTGAAACCCTCGTTCCTCCGGTTCCTACTAGTACCCATCTCTTTATTTTTCTTTTGGGTTTCATTTCGGCCTCCAGATGACCTACCACTACCCCTTCCTCCTTAACCATGCCCTCTTTGTCTCCCTTCAAACCTTTTATTTAGCTTTTCTTCAACTCGTAGGGCAAACTGGTATGCCTCTTCAACACTGGTCATTCTTACCAGACTTAATTCCTCTTGGATGCTTGGTCGTAACCCATTGATATAATGAGCAACCTTCTCCTTATTTGCTTATGCATGCCCTGCTCTAATTAGAAGTCGATAAAACTCCTCCGTATATTCTTGGACTAATTTTTCAGCTTGCTTTAACCCATGCATCTTCTTAAACAAATCGAGCTCGTAGTTAACGGGAATGAATTGCTTCTTTAGTTTGTCCACCATGCAATCCCACCTTGTGATCTTATCCTTTCCTCTTCTATTTCTTTCCAATTGAACCTCTTGCCACCAAATTTTGGCATGACCTTTTAGTTTGGCCTTTGCAAACTTAACCCTATCTGGATCCTTGATATCCTCATACTCAAAGTATTCTTCTAGTTCATTAATCTAGTCGATCAACTCATCTAGTTTCAGATTTTCTGAAAATACACCCACATCAATTGTAGGTCTTTTCCCAAACTTAGTAATGGCCCTAAAAAGCCTTTCCTCTACCTGATTCAAAACTTCCCTGTCAAATTCCCCTTCTAGTCTAATTTCTTCTTCTTCATTGTCATCCTCACTTTCGTCGCCTACGACAACATTTGTTCCTCTACGGAGCTCCTCCTGCAATGCTTGTACATGCCTTTTTAGGGATCTAACCTCCTCAAGATTAATAGCTCTGGCCCTTCTACCATGCTCTCTTCATGGAGGCATCTTCTTAACTCAAACCCACAACTACACAGCCCTGGTGCAAACTCCCTCACAGTTGGCACTCTGTCTACACACTTAGGAAAACCAGCTTTGATACCACTTGATGGGGACACAACCCAAGCACAGAATGGATACAATAGGAAAGGGAAAATTTTATTAATTATGAAAATATGCTAGTACACTTAGTGCAGAGAAAAAGACTCCAAAACATGCCCTATGGGCTTACAATAGCATAAATCTGGAGATAAATTCTTCTCCCAGTACCTTCTCTCAAACTCCACTCCGAACTGCCTTTTACAATGCCAGAAATGTTCTTAAATAGACATCGGAGGGTTAAGAATTAGGAATACATTCTAGAAAGTGCTAGTTGACATCCACCAACCAAATAGAAGGCTCTAGAAGTCGCATTAGAAGTTCGCACAAAATTAGAAGAATCCAGAAATGGTAACTGAACTTCTGGGAGGCATAACTTTTAAACTGTAGCTCCGATTGACGAACCGTTTACATTTTTGGAAAGCTCTTGAAGCACTCTATAGCCCTATGGACTAGCTTTTCTCATCCCCCATTTTTTGGCCCTATTTGAGATCATTTAATGCCCCTAACCTGACTTTGAAGCATTCTAGTTCACTAAAATGATGGCTCAATTACATACTCCTATTTTTCTGGCATTTACACGTATCTCAAGGTGTTCAAATACTCTATCCTAGAACATTGATAGTGGAACTGTGAGAGTTGGAACCTTTATTTGACCCAAATGGGTATCCAGAAATGAAAACACATGAAATAGAAACTAAGTCTAAGTACATTTTTTTTGGGTGACATAGGATTGCCCTTATACCTCTGGATGCTCCTGCATCACTAACTGTTTGACACCTACTAGTGCTCGGCACTAACTTGCATTATCACTCAGCATGTATTGTCTAAAAATTTATGATTGGCATGCTTTGATCACTCAACTCGCACTGATCACTCAGCTCACTATGTTCACTTGGCACACACTATGCACTCAGTCTAAATAGTAGCTTGGTCATAGTAATGACCAACTAACTATGCTAGATGATGACTAAGTTTTTTGTCACTATAATGTCAAAACTATAATGAGATTAAAAATCTCCCCCTTTGACATGAGTGGAAAAAACACTTTGTCATGACATATGTATTCTTTCTTCATGTATAAGTTTTACAATGTATACTTTTTTCTCAGTCTCCATACAAAAAATTTCAAAACCTTCAAAATTTGCAAAAAAGTTGTTGTTACCTTGTTATGTTACTTCCCTTGAGTAAATACTTAATTTTTGTTCTATGATTCCATCTAAGTAGATATATGCCTTGACAATATCTTCAAAAACTTCTAAATCCCCCTTTTTTGACACTTATGTCTACAAGGGTTGTACGCTAACTATAAAATTTATCTAGGAATGGCATGTGTGCTTCCATTATGATTCCCAAAGTAGAATCCCAATTCTTTATGGCTACATCAAGTGATTGAATCTGTATTTCAAGATTTGTTGCCATATCCACTAGACTTTCTTGTGTAGAAAGATGGGAATCTTTCTTTATCAATGTCTCTGCAAAGGCTAGTTCCTTGTGTAAAACTTCCATGTGTGGAGTCAACATGGAATGTATGATGATAAGAGTGGATCTTATATTTGCATCTTTTGCTTGCAACTTGGCAAGCCTTACATAGATCAGCATCAGTCTCATAAAATGTAATTGACTAGTGCTAGGAGATGTTGTAAATGAAGATCCAGTAGACTTAAGATATCCTTGCAACCTATCAACTACTTGTTGAGTCTCTTGGGTAAAGATATCAACATTACATAGTTTATTGTACAAAGAGTAAATGTCCGCCAAAAATTTCTTCACACTATCCATTTTAGTTGATAAATCAACTTGTCTCAATTTTACAGCACTAGATATCTTATCCATGACCTTAGTGTGAAATTTCTTCTCAAACCATTCCAATAATGTTACATTGGTCTCTATATCATCATCTTTAATCTTATCAACTATATGTACAAGTTGCTCTAAGATAGGTTTATTGGACAATGAGTCTGAAATATCAAAAGCATCAGTGAAAATATCTTTTTTTTTTCATGCAAAACCTATTTTTACTTGTGCTCTCTTCTGAACTTCTCTTTCTTTGATTTCCTCTGTAGGGCCTCTTTTAGTATCTCCATCAAATGTGATTGTTGTTGGATTAAATGGTGGTAGAACAATCACCTCATCTAAAGTTATATCCTCCATTAATGTAGTTTCAACACTCTTTGGTGTTCTTGTACTCGACATTGATATTTGCATTGGTGTAGCCTAAGTACTGTGTGTTAGAAGAGTCTGACTGTTGGGAGGAGTTGAAATGACTAGAAAAATGACCAATGCCTGAATTGCTACTTGCTCCTTAGTCTCAGAAATCATATTATCCTCTTCTACTTGATCATCCCCTTTCTAATTTTCAACTTTCTTTTAGTGAGGTGGGTATAGGACTGGCTTCCTTACCCTTATTCTCTTCATTTCCTTCCTTGTCAATTAACAAAAGTGTTGGTATACCTGAGCTTTGTAGACTAGGCAGTAATATAGTTAGTTTGTGTACCTCTTTCTCTTTCATCTCAATGACAAATATGTTGACATTTTAGTCAAGTTTGTTTATTAGTAACACACACACACACACACACACACACACACACACACACACACACACACACACACACACAATTAAACATCTAACAGCTACTGAGCTTATTGTATAGTTAATAGTGTTAACCAAGTAATTCAAACTCTATCGAGTTCTACAACTATTACCAATTACCAGGAATAGTATTTAGTTTGCGTTGAGCAATTTCTACCAGGTTGGTGATTACTAGTGTAAACCAAGATTATTAGTGTTTACCAAGTTTCTCAATGCTAACTGAGTTCTATAGTGATTATCGAGTTCACAGATTCAACAGTGTGAATCCAGTGTTGACTGATCCACATAGTGTTAAAAAAGTGATTCAATTTATACTGAGCTCATAGTAATAGCATTGATCGAGCTATGCAGTGTGAATCAAGTGATTCAGTTTATATGTTGAATTTCATAGTATTCACCAAGTCACAGTACAGACTGAGTTCAAACTACTTGGAAAGTGATAAGTATGGACTGATCTTCTATGTCTACCGAGTTCATAATGATGCAAAGCATTGACAATGGATGTCATATATCAAAACCTCATTTAGTTTGTCTTCAAAACCTGATCTCCTGTAGTTGGGCCAACTTCATGTATTTTGATGAAACATGTATTGTAGCTAACTTTGATGAATTGTAAATTGGATTGATATATATGTAATGTATTGTATCACATCCAAATAAGTATGTAACAAGGAGTAAGAAGCAAAAGTATGAAGTTCAAGGCTACAAGAAGTATAAGGAGCAGCAAAGATTTATCTATCACAGCAAGGTGATTATTACACTCAAAGGAATCTCATTCAGTAAATCAAGTTGAAAATTAGAGATCAAGCATTGATTCATCCTTACAAGTGGAACATTTAAATCCTTTCACAAGGTAGGCTTAACAGTCTTTTGTAAATCTCTTTACCAAGTGCATACTTCATTGTATGTTTGTAAATCCTTTTGCAAGGTGGACCTAGAAGTCCTTATTGCTCCTACTAGGGTAGATCATCAGAAGTGGTCATTGTAAACCTTAACAGACCAACTTTATACTATAGTACTAAAGCTTGTGGGTATCATCCCCACCCCAGTTTTACTTTCTATTTGGAAGGTTTCTGGGTCACCATATTCTGTGTCAAAGTTTTATGAATGTTTTAATGCTTTCAATTTTGCATGCATATAATTAGATCAAAATACACATGAAGGATTAGTTTTTAAATAAATATTAATTTTTATTAGTTACTGATTCACACCCCCCCACGCCTCAATAACTTACCCTATTATATATTTCCAACAATTGGTATCAGAGCTTTGTGGTTCTTAGAGAAAAATTTTAACAACTTGAGCAAGGATCAGAGGAGATGGAGGTATTCAAACTCAATAAGGCTATTGACAATGAAAAACTAGATTTGGAATTAGCTATTGGGCAACTTAAGAAAGCAAAGGAGTGACTCTCAGTCCTTGAAAAGAATAAAAGATCTTGTAGTACAAATGAATGACAAACTCTATATTGAAGAAATAATTGAAGACATCCATTCATAAAGTAATTCAAATGAAGCTAATGAAGAAATCAAAGAACTATTAGAAAAGAATGGTACACTTTAAGAAGAAATCAAAAAGTTAAAAAGAGAACAAGAAATTCAGTCATTAAGATTGTGTGTAGTCATGGAAGAGAAAAATAAATAAAAGAAGAGTTTGAAGGAAAGAATAATGAAATTCAACATCTACTCCTTTAACAAGAAGACTTCATTAATCAGCTTACTAATGCAAATGAAGAAATCATGAATCTAAGATCAACGAATGAAAGATTATAGAATGATCTAAACATTGAAAAGCAAACCAATGCGAGGATGATGAAATCTCAAGTTGAGATGGATCAATTAAATGAGAAAATATAATACAAACAAAAGGGAAAAGTAGGAATTGGATAAATAGAAGAAGGTGAATCATCCAAGCAAGGAGCTCAAAAGAATCAAAGACCTACTTACAATAATCGTGATAAGAAAGGTCATACATCAAACAAATGTTGGAGCAATGGAAAACCTAAATTCAATGGAAAATTCTTTAATTGTAATCAGTATGGTCATAGAGGTAATGAATGCAAAGAAAAACCTAAATTTGAGGGCAAATGTCACAAATGCAAGAAGCATGGGCATAAATCTTCTGAATGCAAAACTAAGATATTGAATCTAGTAGAATAGATTGTAAAAGATATATTTGGTTGGGACTACAACACTTAGTGTAGATGTCACTACTGTGGAGAATTCAGACACATTGGAATAAATTGTGTAAAACATCACATGAGGACAAGAGACACCACTAGAAGATGTTTCATTTGTACATAACTTGATCATCTTGTCAAGAACTATATGAATACTGGAAGAATTGAAGATGAAAAGAAAACCAAGCCTGATAACATCAAAAAGCAGATGAGACAACAATGGATTCTGAAATCTTCTAAGAATGCAAGTCTAAGAAATGAAACACATGTCACTCAAGAATTGGGTGACTCGGCATTTCTACTTGATCTCTCACAAGATGTATTGGAACTAAGATTCTAAATTAGACATCCTACATTAGTTCTAGTCAACAAAAACAAAAGATACATATTAGCATTCAAGATGCAAAGGGATCACCGAGTATCTGAAGGAATTCTGAACATTACCAAGCAAGGTTAGGAGTTACTAAGTTATTATGTGGACAATGAAACATGAATGTTCCTATCGAGCATTTAAGTCAAGCTAAGTGGAAGATAGTCTGTCATCAACCAAGAGATCATACCAAGAATTTATGGTGATAGAAAGGAAAAATTTGATAAAAGGGACAAAATCAAATTTATTTGTCACTATGAATTCTCAAGAGCTATTTGTGAAGAGAAATTTCTATGCATCCCAATGATCTGTGCAAATTATTGTTGAAGTTTTCAATATTTTCTCAAACCCTACCAAGCAATGGTATGCTCCAATAGCAAGATAAAGAAAGGGACCAAGATGCTATTCCATGGAGTTGAATGGAAAGCACCAAATTTCAAGTTGAGTCCAACTATTGCGAAAACCCTAGATCCAACCAGAGCTCAATCTCAGATTCCATCAAAGGTACTTCTAGAAAATTATATTCATTTTCATTTTTGGTGTTCAATTCAAGATATAGGAACCCTAGAAATGGATGAAACTTTGAAGAAGTTGTGTGTGAATGTTGTGTTAAAACCAAAGCATCAACACCTAGAAGTGAAGGGTTTAACCCACATTCCACAAATGCCCCAAGATTTTCAGATAAAGTGGATAAGATTTATTCTCATCCATGTGCATAATGGGTAGTTATGGTTGGAGTAACCTATTTTGATAACAAAGAAAATGATCCATAGGATCATAGGGCTTCCAATGCTAGCCAATGCAAAAACCACCAAAATCCTAAGTTGAGTAGAACTAGAGAAGAAAACCCTCTCTGAATGGGATGGAAGGAGTATGAAGATCAATTGTATTACTAATATGGAGATAAAATTTGGTATTCATATAATTGCACATAATATATATAGCTCTATCCATCTCAACAATGTATCATGTGAAGCTATGGATCTCGCTTTCAAAGTGGTCAAGAATAATATGTCCTTCGACCTTATTGAGTTGTTGATGAACCAGTTCAACTAAAATATGGAAAGCATCAGAACTTCAAATAATAACCCTTGTAAGTTTGATTTTCTCTTAACCTATTTATTTTTCTTTGTGCAAAAGTTCTTCCCATTAAAAGGTACAATTTTATGGAGAAAAGATGTGCCTTTTCTTTATCAAATCAATGAGTAAATAGCAAAAATGGGAGAAAATTATGTCAGTATCATGGACAACTATTTTGATGCATTTAAGGATAAGATGAATAAAAGATTTAGGATACCAAAGAAACTTGTAGAAGAATACAAGGATGATATTTTTTTTATGGTTGATTGTGATAAAGTGTATATTCAAGTAGTCAGATTGAGAATTGTATGGATCAAGCCTTTAGGTTATGAGGTTAATATAGATGAAACCAAAGATATTATTGAAGCATTGTTAAATGAACCTGTTGATCCAAATGCCACATAATTTGGAACATATGAGGAAGCCAAAGCAATAATTAAATTAGAGTTAAAAATCCCTCAAGCAGTCAACAAAGGAAAGAAAAGAATAGCAAAATTGAAACAAACTAGTTCTACTCTGCTATTGATAGAAGGTAAAGGAGATGACATAGAAAAAGATGATGCAGAAGATGAAGAAAAATTAGAAGAAGAAGAGCCAATAAAGAAGAAGGGTAAGGTTATTATAACCAAACCTACCAAGACATCTATTGCAATGTTTACAAGAAGCGCATCAGAAAGAAACTAAAATTGGGTGAAGAATCGGGAGATGTGATTTTCAAATGGCCTCCACCCACATTTCAAGAAAGATTGAAGGAAATTGATTCTGATGCCGGCATAACAAATTTTAGATCATTGAAATATGAAATTAGACATCTAGAAGAGAAGCAGCAAGTTGAAGACATGGTTGTGTCTAAATTAGGTAAATGGAAATACTCTTTAGACCAACTTGCACAATAGATTCCCAATGAATTAATAGAGAAAATTAAGCCAAGATGGGAGCATGCAAAGAAAACTACAAGAGACATATATGAGCAGACTCTGAGGAAACTCATGTCTAGTCTAAATGATAAAGAAGTGAAAGAATCCATCAAGAAGAATGAAGAGAAACTTACTTTTAAGTTTAACACTTGCTTGATATTGATCAATGACATTGAACATGTGGTAAGGAATGCCACCAAAAACACATGGAAGAACATCTATAATCTTCATAAGAAAAGTGATTTTTTTTTCAATGTTAGTGACAAGGATGATGATGATGAAGATGAAAAGGAAGAAGAAAAAGATGATGAAGAAGAAACCAATTATGAGAATAAAAATGATGAGGAACAAGAACAAGAAGCTACCGAGGAGAATCTCCCTGAGATTTAGAATATTGAGGAGATTGACCTTGAGAAGATTGCAGCAGTAATGATAGCCTCACTTCCTCACTCTCTAAGTGAAGCATTAAAGACATCAAGCTTAGAGAAAGCTACTGCCAAGTTGGTTGTGTCAAAAACTACTAATCCAAGAAATCAACTAATCTTCACACCTATTTAGCTTAGTATTTCATTGATAGAAGTAACCAACACTTCATCTACTAAGTAGTTAGTACTTCCTCCTCCATCAATTTTGGTCACTCAGTAGCAAGGTATTTCCTCAATAAGTGCAATATCTACTTTTATTGCCAGTCCTTCTATTTCTACTATTGTTTCTATTCCAAGCATGCAAATAATAAGTAAAGAAAGTTGAGAGCAAGCCTCAACTGAGTATAAAAGTTCCTAGCAAAAGCAAGAATAAGGAAGGAGACATTGATCTTGATGAGGATATAGTTATCCCAAATTGGGATATCTCTAATCCTAATCAAATGCATATAGTAGGAGAACTACTATAGAAGAAAGCTAAGCAATAGAGGCTTAAAGAGGAAAGAAACAAAGAATTTCAAGTGCTTAAAGATGTAAAGAACATTCTTGCAAAGGCACTCAGCACTGAGGTTGACACTTCTCAACCTATTTTGGATCAGTTAGTAGAAGTGGTCCAGAAATTCAATAAAGATTTGAATGGACAAGAGAAATTTTTGCAAAGAGTAGAGAATAAATTTGAAAATAAAGTATTGGATTTAGTTGCACAAAAGATTGCAATACATTAAGTAGGCTTGTCTACTATTCTAGGCTCATTGGAAACCTCTGCCAACAATGTGACTTATCTATTTAGTAAACTTTGTGACACGTCCATTTTCACACAAGAAATTAAAGGTAAACTCTCCAAGATTGATGAAGATCTAAAGGTAATTGCACATCAGTTGTCTCTTGACCCAAGCAATAGTTCTGCTCACTTTACATATATTAGATTTGTAACTAATATGTAGGCAAAATTTCTAAGGGAAGAAGCTAGGATAAGGGCTATACTTGTAAATATACAAAGCATGATTCTTCCTAACATGGATGCATTGTAGAAAAATATTGCACATGATAAAATCCTCATCCATGATAAGAACTTATCTATTGTTGATCACATGATAGAGTTATCAGTAGAAGTTTAGATTGCATTGCACACAAGCAAGGTGTTGCAAGAAAACTGGGACAAGACAATGGTACTAATTCTTAAGGTAGATTCTGGTTTCTTGTCACATTTTGGAATAACCATGTAAAATACACCTTTGGCATTTATGTCAAAAAGGGAGAGAAGATTTATATAACACATTGTAAAAGCAAAGAAGATATAATATAAGATGTAATATACAAAGGGGGAGAAGATGTTTCATAAAGGGGAAGAAGATAAGACATGAGAAGATGTATTTAATGTAAAGTATAAAGAATATATATGTATGGGGGAGCATCATCACACATGTACAAATATTCAAATAACATCTCTTATAAAAGCAATTTTGAAAAATCTCAAAAATAAATGAAGACTTAAGATCATTTGAAACTTTTTGAGAATTCAGTTTTGATTGATAAGTGTTTTTGTCACTAATGCCAAAGGGGGAGATTGATGACATTTTAGTCAAGTTTGTTTACTAGTGACATATACAATTAATTAGATAGCTAATTTAGCTATCAAGCTTATTGCATAGTTAATAGTGTTAACTAAGTAATTTAGGCTCTATTGAGTTCTACAGTTGCTACCAAGTACCAGGAACAATATTTAGTTTGTGCTGAATAGTTTCTACTAGGTTGGTGATTATCAGTGTAAACTGAGCTTCTTAGTATTTACCAAGTTTCTCAATGCAAACTAAGTTCTATAATGATTACCGAGTTCATAGATTCAGCAATGTGAATTTAGTGTTGACTGTGCCACACACTGTCAACCAAGTGATTCAGTTTATACCAAGCTCATAGTAATAGCATTGATTGAGCTATGTAGTGTGAGTCAAGTGATTCAATTTATATGTCGAGTTTCATAGTATTCACTAAGTCACCAGTGTAGGCTGAGTTCAAACTACTTGGAAAGTGATTAGTATGGATCAAGCTTCTATGTCTATTGAGTGCATGATGATGTCGAGCATTGACAATGGATGTCATGTATTAAAACCTCACCAAGTTTGTCTTTAGAACCTAAGTTCCTATAGTTGGGTTGATTTTGTGTATTTTGATGAAACTTGTATTGTAGCTAACTTTGATGAATTCTAAATTGGATTGGTATATATGTAATATATTGTATCACATTCAAATAAGTATGTAACAAGGAGTAAGTGTGAATTTCAAGTCTACAAGTAGTATAAGGAGCAACAAAGGTTAATCTATCGTAGCAAGGTGATCATTACACTCAAATGAATCTCATTTAGCAAATCAAGTTGTAAATCAAAGATCAGCTATTGGTTCATCCTAATAGGTGGAACAGTTAAATCCTTTCACAAGGTAGACTTAACAATCTTTTTTAAATCTCTTTACTGAGTGCATACTTCATTGTATGTTTGTAAATCCTTTTGCAAGGTGGACTTAGTAGTCTATATTGCTCCTAACATGGTAGATCATCAGAAGTGATCATTGTAAGCCTTAACAAGCCAACTTTATACTGTAGTACTAAAGCTTTTGGGTATTATCCCCACCCCAGTTTTACTTTCTATTTGGAAGGTTTTTGGGTCACCATATTGTGTGTCAAAGTGTTATGAATTTTTTAATGCTTTCAATTTTTCATGCATACAATTAGATCTAGAATACACAGGAAGGATTAGTTGGTAAATAAATATTAAGTTTTATTAGTTACTGATTCACCCCTCCCCTCTTAGTAAATTAGCCTATCATATATTTCCAACAAAATGTTGGCATTGGAGATGGTGCATTGTTAAGCTAGTCTTTTCTCTCCAAAACATTATCCTATGATAATGTTTGTTCATTTGACTCTTTCCCCTTTGCCTCTACAACAAGTGGGGGCATAATAGATGTGTCTTGTTGTATCACAATGGATGCAATTTGAACCTTTTGAGATTCATCAATCCTCACCAATATAGGATTAATGCATGGAATTGTTGTATTAGACAATTCTTGTTACAATTTCTTAATATCATCATCACTGAGTGGATTTACATTCTATGTGTTGTTATCAATGATGTCCTCAATAGTCAAAGAGTCCTATTGACTCTCTTTCTCTCCTTGTGGAGGTTTGGTGCTTGGCTCATTAACATCTATGATTTCGTGTGTGTCATCCTGAGTTGTCTCATCTTGTTCTATTTCATTATTCTCTACCTCTATTCCTTTCTTCTCTTCCATTATTTCCACTATTTGTGTGGTAAACCCATAGATTTTTTTCCAAAGTAATTTTCTCTAGGTTACCACCTCTTCAACTCTACTTCTCAAAATATGAAGGGCTTTGTATTTAGGAGAAAATCTCTCTTTGGGTTTCTCTACAACATTTTTGTTCTTTTTCTTATCAAATTCAAGTATAACTTGAGCTAAATTAGCCTCCCTAATTTGTTTTTCAATCTTCATACTAAACTTCCATTTTTGTACAATTCTTTCATATAGACTTTTAGGTGATGAGTTAGCAATCTCTAAATGGTTTTTCTTAAAAGTAGCCATTATATCATTAATAACTTCTTCAATATTATGCTTATCTCCATTGTCTAATTTATCAAAATCAATATTTGGAAATCCATGTAAATCTACATTTTTATTTACATTCTCACATAGATTATCAATATTAGATGAAGGATTGTAGCTTTCCACTTTGAATTGACTAATGTCATTTGATTCTATCCTTTCATCATTTGATTCCTCTTGTGGCTTATACTTCCTTCTTATTTTCTTAGCAAGCATGATTGGCTCTATTGTATCATCATTTTCCCTTTTGCAGATTCTTGACTTCTTCATTTAGGACATTATTCTTTTCCATCAAATCTATAATCACTGCATCAAATTCTTTAGAGTTATTATCCTCAAACAATCCAATAGTGTCATGTTCTTGATACTAAATGTCATTTTGCTAAATGGCCAATTCCTTTCTTCTTTTCAATAAATGTTGTATTTCATCTCTTTCCTCCTTAAGTTGATGTAGGGCAAGTTGTATTTCAATCTTTTGGTTCTCAATAGTCTTTTTCAATTTGTAGACTTCCATCTTCAAGATCTTTCCTTCAAAGCTCTCAAACTTTGATTTCTAGAGAACAAGGCTCTGATACCAATTTTTGGAAATATCAATGGGAAAGTAAGTTTTGAGAGGGGGGTTTGAATCAACACTTAAAACTTTTACCTCTAAAACATTTATCAATTCATCCATGTCATAACTTAAAATGTAAACTGAAATATGTAGGCATGCATAACATCCATAGTAAAAAGTAAATCAACACATAACAAAAAATATTTTGGTTACCCAGAAACCCTCCAAGGAGGAGGTAAAACTGGGGTGGGGATGACACCCACAACTCTTCACTACTGCAACAATAAAATGTAACCAATTATGGCTTAAAAGTTTTGATCATGATCTATGATCTACCCTATGAGAGGTCTTCATGTTAAAGGATTATAAAGACTGTTAGGTCTCTCCTTGACTAAAGGATTTAAACTCACAATTAAGTAAGCACTATGTTAGGAGATTTACAAAAGTATGTTAGAACTTCTTTGTTAAGAGATTTACCCTATATCACTAGTCAAAATGATTCAGTACCTAATCCTTCAGTTAGCACCTTTTTTCTAGATGTTAGATCTCCTATTTATAGTATGTATCTTGATCCTCCTAATCTAATATATCTTCTCTGACCTTTCACTACTTGTCTTCACAAATGATATGTTCTCCTTAACTTATTTGTCTCTTCTGGTCATTCAATTATCCATCCTCTCAATGTCTCTTTCACACAATTTACTCTCCTTAGTATCCTCCTTCACATACTACTCCCTTGTAGGTTTTACCTCTTTAAGTAGGCATCTAGAGACAATATTAGGTAATAATCAATGTATCTGGTTGATTATTATTTCTACCTAATGTCGCTCTTTTTATGATTGGTTGCATATATTACATAGGGATGTGTGACATAACTCAATCCTTATCTCTTCATATCAAAAATTCAAGACTATGTTAGCCAAAAATGGTTTTTATAGAATTTTGTGCCATTACAGACATCTATTTCATTGACTAGTTACTTAGCATCAATAGGCTTTTGATGCTCAACCTTTAATGTGCTCTTGCATTTTTTTCTTAGCTCCTAAATCACTCGGCATGGACTAACTATTCAGCATACATTGTCTGCTCAGAACTTGAGTGACTCGGCACCTACTAGTGCTCGACACTACATTGTCATATAACTTAGCATGTTTTGTCTAGAAATTTATGTTTAGCATGCTCTGATCACTCAACTCGCACTGATCACTTGGTTCACTCTGCTCACTCAACATGCACTATGCACTCGACCTAAATAGTAGATTAGTCATAGTGATGACCAACTAACTATGCTAGATGTTGACTAAGTGTTTTTTCACTATAATGTCAAAAACCATAATGACATTAATAATCTCTACATTACTAAGTTCTTAAATTTTCAAGACAGTTCAATTCCTTATCCCAATTATCTCTTCTTTACCATATATTATGGATCTGTGATAACTGACTATTTTCATGTTATTCACCCAACACTCATTCCAAACCTCATTCTAATATTAATAAAGTTGGCTAACTAAAATTGTATGGCTACTAACAATTATTCCTAGTTATACTTAGAAAATGTCTTCATCATAATATACCAAAAACACATCCTTACAATAAAAGACCTTATCAAATAATAGTGTTTCCATAAATTACAACATCTATCCATTCACAATATCCAACTTACCAACAATATTTTCCTTTTTCATTCATGGCAACACTTAGTGAAAAATCAGCTAAGTATCAAATTTCACAAAAACTTCAAACTAACTTCAAAAACTTCATACCATAAAACTACATGTATATCTAACTATTTTCCTTTATGCCTTACTTTCCTTAGTGTAAGGAAACTCAACTGTGGAAACAACTTCCTACACTAATCCCTTAAGGAAAGTATTGTGCAAATTCCTAATAAATCCTTAAAATTTTAGATTTGATATTATGTAAACAATAATATTGCAGTCAACCATGGATATAGAAAATAGATAGAGAAAGAAAACACATAAACACAAAGATATGTTGGTGGGGAAAAACCTTTTAGTAAAACAACCCCGCCCCTCCAAAACCTACACAATGTATTATCTTCAACACAGAAGGTTACAACACACTTGCAATGCAAGTTATTTTAGGAGAACAATGACACAAAAGACCAATCCAACAGCAACATACCATACCAAAAATACACTTGATCACTCTCCAATATGCAACCCTAAAAATTCTTATATCATGCACTTTCCCTTTTAGGGCAACTTCCAAAGAACAACCATATTAGGGTTTTACCGTTCTCTGAAAAAATAGGAACCCAAAAAAATTACTCGAGTATATAGTACTCAATGATCAATTTCCACACATCTTCACATCTTCACCCATAATCAAATCTTCTAGAGATAGCTCTTAGGCATCATAGGAATTTGTCATAATCATTTCAGCCATGATCTCCTTACACACAATTCAAGATGTCGACACATACAAGTGGAGTGACACATCAACATGCCAACTAGACATGTACACTCAAACTTAATTACATTATTTGCAAAAAATACATTTACAAAACAAATAATAAGAATAGGAATAATCCAAGGTTGAGAAAACTTATTCCTAACACTTAGTACATATTTATTCCTTGTTTGTATAAATTTTTGACTAATTATTACTCCCCCTTTGACTTTAATGGAAAATGTGAGTGAACTATTTATAAGTAAAATTTGTAGTGCTTTATATTTGTATTGGTCCACCATTCTATTATGCTTTTTGCATTATTTTCAAACATGTATTCTAGTTTTAAATTCAAAAGATGAATTTATTTTACCTCGTTTCATGGCTTGTACGAATCAAACATTTGATGAATAAATATTACACTTTCTAAAGAAAAGAAAAAGTTTTATAATGTATGATTTTAAATTTATCAAGATAAAAAATTTATATGCATAAATCAATGAATGTATTATAGTTCTTGGAAAATTATGCAATATTATGAGTTTTTAATGTACCTCTCCTTGACTAGCAAAGACTTTACTTGATTGAGCACGTAGAGTGAAAATTAGGTAATACTTTCATCCAACAATTTCAAAATAGTATTGGTCCTAGTATTTCTTTAACTAGATTAATGCACTATGAAAAAGGAATTGAAGAAAAAGTGAATGATTTAATTAATATACTTAAGCATTTGCATGCTCAAATTTATTCTACTATGCCTCATTTTGATGTGAAAAATATTTTTATTTGACAAAAAGGCAATTGAAAAAAAATTCTACTTTCTTAATTCTCTTCTTTTACTCAATTATGTATAATGCTTCATAATGTTTAGGGGGGAAATGGCATCAATTAATTTAACAATATAAACTAGATGAGATGTGTCATTAGTTAAACATCTTCACCCTAACCCATTCAATATAAGAGAAAGAGGAACTTCCAAACATAACTCTCATTATAACTCAAGTTAGATTAGCATAACCCAAGTAGGATGAAGGGATTCCAATCCTAAACCCAAATATAAGGACATACACAAGAAAGTCTTCTTTAATTCAATGTTTATTTACCTTAAACATGTAATGTGAAAGTAAATTGATCTAATTGATTAAATGAAAAAGATGAATTAAGACACTTAGGTTTAATATATCTAGGAATAATATGTATTTAATCAATCCATAATAGTATGAAACTAGATCCATGATATGAAAATAAAAGAAGGAAGAAATTTACCTTAAAAATGTGCAAGGGAAAGTGTCTGTTTGCTCAAAAAATTGTAGATCTGAAACTATAACAGAAAAATTGATTATAGATCTAGGAATGGAATAGAAAACCTTAAAAGGAATGGATCTCTAGGTACAGGTCAACCTATCAAGGTATGTTTACAACCTAACCGCTATGTTCCTAGAGGGTAGAAACAAAATTGAACCTAGATCTTTGGGAAGCTTCCAATTGTAGGTTTCCAAATCTAAATTTGTAATTTTTATAACCTTCTCCTGCAAACAAGAAAAACTATTTTTTTTTTTGGGAGATGGTTTTCCTTAGTCAAGACCTAGATCAAGGAATCAACCTTGAAAATGAAATATAAATGATAAAGTAGATGATAGAAAGTAGTAGAATTGAATCTAATAGTGAGGAATGTACTTACCTTTGTAGATACAATTGAATTTAGTATGTAATCAAGTATGTTAATGTAATAGCCTTGAATCAAGAAAAAGAAACCAAAAGTAAACTAAGTAACTCAAAAATCATGAATGGGAATTCTTGTGATATGACTTGATGAAAATCTTAAGAACTTGAATAAATGAATCTATAATATCCTCCTTGGAAGCCAAAATCCACTACCACCTTGAGGGAAGAAGCCTTGTACAAAAATAAAATGCTAGATCTTGATGAATGCTTGAAGAATGCTTAGAAAAATGCTTTCTTGATATCTAATTTTCAAGTGTAAGTTTGATCTTGATTGTGTCATGTGTTTTCCTTGATAAAAAATAAAGCAAGTTGATTGAGGCCTAAAATAAAATAATTTAAAACACCCAAGAAAATAGGGCCTAAGGACCGAAATCCCTCTAGGTATAGGTCAACTTGGTTGACTTTCATGGGTATAGGTCAACTAGGTTGACTTGTACCTAAGGCTATTATGAGGAAAGGTAACCCTAAGGTCTTAGGGGAAGTACTTAAGGAATCAAGAAATAATGAAAGTTTTTGAAGATATAGCCAAAAAGGTGATAAAGTAGCACCTATGAGGGTCATTCATAAAATAAGAGATGACCTAGAGCTAAACATTGGAAGAAGAGAAAAGGACTTTTTCAGAAAATAAAAATACTTTATTTTCTAAAAGATTTTTTAGGTGTCTACATTTTGCCCCTCTTTGACATAGTGTTGAAACAACACTATTTCAAAGAAGTTCAGATATAAACGACACGAGGAAGATGTTTTAGCAACAAAGTTGCCCCAGTCTTGGATAAGAAGGAGAGACTAGACTATGAGCAATGTGAACATTGCTCATATACATTTTCTAAATCTCATAATCTAGTCTCTCCTTCTTATCCAAGACTGGGGCAACTTTGTTGCTAAAACATCTTCCTCGTGTCGTTTATATCTGAACTTTTTTGAAATAGTGTTGTTTCAACACTATGTCAAAGAGGGGCAAAATGTAGACACCTAAAAAATCCTTTAGAAAATAAAGTATTTTTATTTTCTGAAAAAGTCCTTAATGACATCATCATTTATTAATTAATTATTTATTTAATTTATTTATTTATTTTTATGCCATTAAATCCCTTTATCTTAATTTAAAATATTTAATTAAGGAATCCCTCCCAAAAATGTTTAAATCTTATTTAAACATTATTTATTTAAACATTATTTCCTTATTTATTAATTATTTAATTAATAAATTGACCAAAAATCCCAAAATAAATTATTTATTTATTTTTTGCCCAAAACTTGGCCAATTTCTTTAAGACCACTAACATCTTCCAAAATCTTCTAATCCTTCTTTAATTTTGATTAAAGGCTAATCCCATCATTTCCTACCCCTGATCCCAACTCAAAATATTTAATTAAGATTAAATATTAATCCTCATGTTTATTAAAAATATTTTAATAAATATCTCCTCAACCCAAACCCTTGAAATAAATAAAACTTTATTTATTTCCTAAAAACCTTATTTATCCTCATCCTAGGAAGTTCTAGACTCTTCTAGAAAGTCTTCATCCTCATCCAAAGCCTAGACTCTTCTAGAAGATGTCAATCCTTATCTTTGACCCTAATCCTAATCCCCCCCCAACCTTGTCACATTCCCTAAACATGGGTTAAGACTTGCTAACCCAAGCCAAAGCCAACAAATATCTCCTCCTTCACCCACCTTCATTAAATGTCATCCACTTGCCCATCTCTAACAAGCCTAATCTAATCCTAAGCCATCTCTAATCCTACTCTTAATCATTTGCACAATCCTAAACAAGCTTAAAACTTTCCTAAGCCAAGCCAAAGTCTATCCCCTCAAAATATCTCAACCATAAAACTTTATGAATCCCACGAAGCCATAAATGACTCTTACAAGCTCATTCATTGCTCTTACAAGCCATTATGAGGGTCTTTATGAACTTTGAGCCTCCGTTGTTGACCCCTCAACCCCTCTTGCTCTAACCAATGACCTTGTGACATGTGTCACTCCTTGATTGGCTGTAAGGAAGCACAATCCATGTGCTCTCCTCTCATTCAATCTAAACCTTCCATAAGCTTTCTCCCATCCTTGCATCCTAGCCCTTGATCCCTCAAGCCCTTTGCCTATTTAAGAAATCCTCTCCCAAGCCATTTTAACACAATCTAGAAAGTAAAGCCATAATGCCATTTTGAGAAGCCATTATTACATCAAATCCATTCACCAAAATCTATCAAAAATCCTCCATTGAAGCCCATTTGAGCATTTGAGCATACATACATAATCAAGCCATCTTAGCTATTAGACACACCTCTACATCAAGTGATAATCCTCATTGAGAGAGCCTATCCATGGCTCATATTCTCATTTGAGGACTTCACTTTGTCTCTCATGAAGTTATGTTAAATTAGTATGCAAATGCTTTTGATTGTTTTAATTTAGTGTTTCTAACATACTAAAGTAGTATATGCACTAAGGAGGGATAAAAGGTCAAAAAATTAAATGCTTCCATTTTAAGATAGTACATTTAGCCCCTACTTTAGCAAAGGTATGAGGTAAGTCATACTCTTGGTAAAGCAAGAAGAAGAAGAGATGAAGAGACAAGTCATAACAAGATACAACATCACCAAGCTTAAAGACATAAGTCCCCAAACCTAGGATCCTAACTCCTTTCCCATACATAAGAGAGTAAAAAAAAAGTATAAATAAATAAAGGATATGAAAATAAAAACAACAACAAAATCAAAATACTCAAAAAGGGGTTACCATTAAAGTGCAAAACAATTGGTGAAAGACACCTTAGCTAAGAAAAATGTTTCACCCAGTAATATCATGTTTAGAAGAGTGTAGGAGGGAAATGAAGTCAACTACCCTACCAACTAATGAAGGGGGAAACCAAGATTCACCTCCTAAAGTAGGCCCAATCAACACAAAAGGAAGTGTTAATTTATGACCTAATGTAAAAGGGTGAATTTATTGTATTTACTTTCCTGTCACATCCACTTTAAGAGGGTTTAAGGAAAGTAGATATGTAATGCAAATTTAAATTATAAGGATATAATAATGTGTATGCAAATGGAGAAGGAGAGATGATATACCTAGTAAAATAAAAACTTATGTATGGGCTATCAAATGATCTCTAAAATAGCTAAATCTTATATTATGGACCAGAATGACAAGATCTACAAAACACATTAATTATTTGGTTGTTTGGTAGAGTCAACTTTTCTTAGTAGGAATGACTTTAAGCGGTAGGGTAGGAATACAATCCTGATTAGCAGTGTTCGATCTTGAAACAAATTTTAGATTTCCAAAGATTGGAAAAAAGGGTATTAAATCCACAATCTATTCTCCCTTCCAAGATCTTCAATCTACAAAATAAATGATTTTCATTTTGTTGTTGTTGGATGGGGAAATTTTCCTTAGTCAAACCCTAGTTTAGGATTTAACCTTGAATTAAGATTAAAAAAAAAATAGTTAATGCTCGCAAGTAGAGGAAGTAGATCTAACATGATGAAGTAGATCTAACATGAAGAAATGTAAATCTATGAATATGCTTTTGAATTCAGTATGTAATCAATTATGTAGATGCAATAGCCTTGACTCAACTTCAAGAACCATAGGAAAGGAAATCAAAGTAAATCAAAACCTTAGTGGATGAATGTTCTTAAAACTCACCTAAGGAATGAATGCAAGGATCGATGTAGAATATGAAACAAAGGATATTGAATGTGTGAAGGGAGATCTTGAATGTTTAAAATTCTAGATCTTTCCTAAACTCTTTCAATTGCATGAATTCTTTAGTTCTTGAATCCTTGATGTTCAATAGGGAACTTGTTTGAATTCTTGAAAAATGCTTGATTGTTTGAAAGCTAACATGCATGAAGTGATATTGTGAATGCATGATGCAAAATGGAGAAAATGGATGTGCTTATAAAGGTATTGGAATAAACTTTCTCCTATAGGATGACTGGACATAGAAATTTTGACCTCGAATAATCCTAGACTCGAGACCCTAGAAGGGGACTCAAAATGGGTCCCAATCAGGGATTCGCTACGTCCCTAATTGATCAAGAAATGATCATTTTATCCTTGATTGAGAAAGGCCTAGAACCCTTAGGATTCCCTTGGTGTCCCAAAACAATTTTTGGATCTTAGAAATCAAGTGTAGATTTTAAGAAACATTGTTACATTATAGAAAATAGATCCCAAGTGATTGGATGAAGACAAGGGAGGGACTAAGTGGTTAGATCCTACATCAAGCTTTATGCCATGAAATAAGAACACTAATGAGGATCCATTAGGTACTACCCAAAAAATTCCTAGGAGAAATGATAAGAGAAGGGGAGAAATGCAAATAAATGATGACCTCACATTAAATGGGTGCAAAATCATCATTAACTTGAGGTGCTTCCAATTTAAGGTGGTACATAAAGACTATTATAAAATCATAAATGACCACATTGGAAAGATAAGTACATCACAAAATATGATAACCTTCATGATGCTATCCTACAAGCATTAAAGTTTTAGTCCTACGGGATCAAATTACTAGGGGGAATCACTATTCTATGGATTATGCATCTTTTCAACCACTCAAACCATTATCATAGCATAAGATTAACAAAAAAAAATGAAAGCATGAAAAGACATCAAAAAAATAATGAAATACTTAACATGTATATTTTTGTGTCACGGAAACCCAACTTGGGTGAAAACCACACTGACAATTAGTACCCACAAATTGTGTGCTCTTTTGAAGTACATCTTGTTAGGAGCTTAACCCTATTAGGAATTTACAAAGGTATTTTTAAGTTCCACCTAAACAAGGGATTTACCTCTAACTCTATTAGGATCTTTACACTATCAATAATAGCTTTGCTAGAGGACTTAGAACACTAGTTAAAGCTCCACCCTATTAAAGGATTTACTATAAAGGACATATTAAAATCCACTTAGTTAAGGGATTTTACCATTGCAACTATTATAGATAAACATGTTGAATGATCTACTAAATAATACCTTGCTTGTTTGATCAAATTCAATCTATCACACACAAATGCTTCTCTTCATTCCATAGTAATCTCTCGCTTGATTGTACCTTTACACTTCAACCAGACCATGATCAATGCAATATTTATTTTCCTTCATCAAATATATAACATTATATGAAACCCAAAATGTTTTACTACCTTAATATTTCCCTAACATATTTTCCTTCAATTTTAGATGCATTAATCACACACCACATGCTAAAATATTCATCTTGATGCATACAATAAATTTCCTATACAACATCATCCCATAATTAATTTTTCATTCAAATTCATAAAGAACAATCAAACATGTTTTGAATTAATACTTTCTTCTTGTAGAATCTTCATGATATGCTTGTGTCAATCCTTAGGATGCTAGATCATTAGAAAAAATCCTTGATGCATGACACTCCATTGTATCTAGCTCAACCAAATTCACTTCTTCATCCATAGCAATCATTGATCTTCGATCTACCATCGAGAGCTCTAGAAGACAAATAATTTATCTAGAAAGTTTATCTATCTTCACAACACCTGCTCACCAATCACCCAAATGAGTTGTGATCATAACCACATTCTACTTACTCCTATGACTGATCCTCCTAAATCAACATGGATAAGATAAAATAATCAAATCTCCCATTTCATGTCACTAACTATTCTAGCACATTAACTATTTACCTTCAACCGATCATAGCTTACCCAACATTTTACATCAAGAGTAGAAGTCATACATTTGACTAGATGAGACACTCCTAAGTCTCCCATAATGATAGAAAACACTAACACTTACTACAACACCCATTCATCACACTCATACTTTGAAACCTACTAAGAAATCTAGGTCAATACTTGGCATCATTGACAACATAATAACCTATCATCATGCAACCAAATTTGTAGCATGACAACTCCAATAATCTCATACCATTACTACATCAATTATTCCAACACTATCCCCATGTAGCATTGATGGTAAAAAATCTACTCAACTAAACTTATGCTTATCAACTACTTTTTCTTTACCACTTATAATTATCCTTTGTCAACTATGGGAAACTCCCCCTTCGCCTAATCTCCTATCTTCCTTCTATCTCCTTTAGTGCACATTCTCTTTCCATGATGTCTCTCTTTGGTAATGGAAACATATTCCTACTCATGTACTTACTTATATGCATGTAGCTTCTCATTCTCTTCCCCTTATACTCATTAAACTTCATGACACTTCTCAGTCTATTCCCCTTTGATAACAATGCAAAAGGTGTCAAATACTATTGATTGGACATGTACCTACAAACCACTTAATTATCCACTAAGCTAGTTTACTTCTTGTACTCCACTAACTTACTCTACTAGCTAATTGACTCACCATATTGACTGCATGCCCTAAGGAGTAGTCCCATAATATAAATCCATGCATAAGATACATAATAGATGTAATGGATTGGTGCATCAACATCATCTTCTAGTTCAAATTAGGTAGGAGAATGACACCTAACCTACCTCTTAGATACTTAAATGTATCTTTAAGAAATGACTTTGTAAATATGTCAACCACATGTTCCTTGGTTGGCATATATTCCAACCTCACCTCTTTCTCCTACACTTCCTCTTTAAGAAAATGATACTTAATATAAATATGTTCGGTCATAGAGTGCATCACTAGGTTCTTGGATATGTGAACTATCACTTGTGTCATCATAATAGATAGCCACATGTTCAATGAATTTCTCCTAAATGTCTTCCTATATCTTCTTAATCTACACCATTTGTATATAACTAATAGAAGCAACTACATACTCAACTTCTTTTGTAGACTATGACATGCAATTTTTCTTTTTCCTTGTCCATGACACAAGTATGTCACCAAGAAAGAATGTAGTGCCTACCCCTAAGTCGCATTTTAGTTATCATTGCCAAACTCTTTTAGGCCATTTTTATGTTTGATGATCAGTAGTATTATTTTAAGATTATCAAATATTCTTTTACATTCAGTTTATTATATAGTGAGATTACTTGGTACTTTATATTTCACATATTATCACATGTATTTTCTTATGGATACTTACCTCATACTGCATGTGTATGGTGTGCGTGTTTGTTTTCTTTATGTATGGTGTTTCTGATGTGGTTAAGGGAGTCATAGTCACCAACTAGTCAAGATCTACATGATGCACCACTTCCTGCCATTGCTTGTTTAGCTTAGAACATTGTGTCTATACATGCATGGATTTTATGCAAGTTGCAGGTATTGAGTATCGACTTCCCTAAATTGCCAGGATGAGCGTACCCTATCACATTATCTCAATGGTAAGAGAGGGGAGATAAATTCTTAAGTCCAAATCCTAAACCCTTAAGCCATTGTCCTAATTAAGTACCCTTTGAATGCGTCGAATGATGTTAATTCATGATTATAACCTTTTTTGTTTGTTTTAGTATGTGTTTTGCTATGATGGGTTTTCATATGTTGTTTTATGAATCTTTGGTGTATTTTCTATTAATTAAGTCTAATTAAAAGATTAATTAATAATTTAATTTAATGGAAATTATTATGACATTTTAATATTTAATTATATTTAATTAATTGAGAAATTAATTAAATAAAAAGAATTAAATTTGGAGATAAAAGTTGTAAGGATAAATTTAGAATGTGATAATATTAATTTAATTTAATAATAATATATTTAGAGTTCATTTTTAAATAAATGCTAAATATTATTATTATCTAAGTTAATAAACATTTTATCAATTAAGTTTCTAAAATAAATTAAAAGTAAAAAGATATTAAATTATTAAAAGATTCCAGATCGCATGATGCGAGCATGAGTTGAAAATAAAAGAAATTAATTAAAAAGATAAAATAAGTGAAAATAATATCATTATTTTAATTTTATAAAGTGCACATGGGATTAAAAGTAATAAATTAATTAAAATAGAAGTCAAGTGGAAAATTAAATTAAGTTATTTAATAATTCACTTAACGTGCATGAAAATATAAAAGAAAGATTAATGAAAGTTAATTTTGAGTTTGAGTCTGGTGAGCAAGGAGTCCTCTCAGGTGAACACACAATTAGTGCCCCAATTTGAGGAGAAAACTCCTTATCACAACCTTGGGGTTCATTTTTTAGGGACCGTGAATTTTGGAGACAGAAATTTTGGGAGACAACTTTTGGAAGCGAATTTTAGAAGGAGAATTCTAGGAAAGATTTTTCAAAAGAAAGTTATTCAAGAGGAGCGAATTCTCTTATAGTTTTTGGGGATTGCATATTAGCATCAGGCAGAGGTAGGGTCTTGTGTTTTGATCACTGATTAATTATGCAATTATCCTTTCCTGTCTTCTTCATGTCTGTGGATTGTAAATCTGAATTCTTTATGATGAAAGTTTAAAAATTTCAATATTGTGAATTATTAAATGCTTGTCATCAAAAACCCTCATTTTCTAGATTAAAGAAAATATGATTTAATCAAAAAATGGGTTGAATTTAAAAATGGAATTCTAAATTAAAATTTTTGGATAGTTGATAATATCTCCTCTATCAGAGTAATGTGGAAATCAAATTTTTTAAAAAATAATAATATAAAAAAAAAATTATGTGGGATGAGTATTTAATTGGAATAAACTTTATTTAATTTATAAAATATTAATTTTAAAAAAAATGCATAATAATTAAATTTTTAAAAAAATTATATATATTTCTAAATGAAATTGTTAAAAAAAAAATTTATGAAATTTAATATAATTAAAAGTATAAATTATTAATTTAAAAATAATAATAATATATATTATAAAGTGGGGCGGGGCCAACACTTTCCATGCCCCACCACCACACTGTCACAGCAGGTGGTACTGCTACGCAGTAGCAGTACGTAGTACTGCTATCTGCGGTAGCAGTAACACCTGCGGTCGCAGAGCAATGCAAGCCGGCGGGCCTTTAAACACACTTTTTAATGTGTGCATTTTTTTTAATTTGTTTTTTTTTTTAAGATTTATTATTATTTTATTTAAATTTTGTAATACGTGACATTCTAAATTAAATAAAATTTATTTATTAATAATTTTGAAATATAGTTTTATAAATTAATAAATGTTTTTCTATTATTATTATTAATGATTTAACTAAGCAACTTGAATTTTAATTAAGTTACTATTAAGATGATTGGGGTTTTAGATTGCGAATTTATATATATTATTTAATTAGATGTAAGAAGAGTAGTTATTTAATTTAAGTTTTAAAATTATTAAATTATTATAATATTGATATGATAAATTCATAGGTTAATTTCTTTGAAAATCAATAAGAATTTTTTTTAATGAATTAAATAAATAGATTACCCTTAGGTTATTTTAGAAAATTGATTCTAACTAATAGGGGTAATTCTATAAATGAAAGGGGTTGACTTGTAGGGTAAACAATGTATGTTATCTACTTGAATTTTACACTGAAAACGAGAATAGAAATCTTACACTGAAAACGAGAATAGAAATCTTACTTTAAGTCAGCAATATTTTATCATTCAAAACCAACTATAACACTGTGATGTTTTTCATGTATTGTTTATGTTTTGGGGTTTTGGGGTTGGATCTAGTATTGACCAGTCTTAGGATGTTACCAGAGGCTTAGGGGGTTATTCGATTATGATGTTATGATGTTTTGATCTCGATCTTTCTAAACCCAACCATGATAATGTGTTTAGTATGCTCTATGATGGATGTATTTATTGATTATTTTTGCTTTCCAGTTTCCTTGTGGGAAGCTAAGGTGTATGTTATGAGATACTTGACTTGACCATTTTTGAGTCATCGATCAGTTATATATATGATTTTCCTTCCAGTCGCTTTGAGAGGACTAAGATGTTTTGGATGGTTTGCTCTTGATGATGTCATGTTGTGACATGTTTGACTTGACCATTTTGGAGTCTTTGATCAGTATTGTGATCTATTTTTGGGATACTTGTTGGTTGCTCATTGGAGAACCATTGGATATTGTGATTTATCACTGATGCCTTCAGTTGCTTATAGAGAACTATCATGATCAATATGATTATCATTGGATGCTTTTCAGTTGCTCGTGGAGAACTGATGTGATTATTGTGGACTATATTTATGATGCTTTCAATTACTTGTATAGGACTAAGGTGATTTTATTATGATTCTTTGATTTGTGATTTCATGAGCCTAGGGTAGGTTATCTATGTGTAGTGTCAGGAAGTGGCTTGCAATGGGGATCGAGGCCCTAAGAGGCTGCCTGGAGAAACCCATTGTAATTTGTTTTGATAAGTGAAAATATCTCACCTAAAAATTGACTTAAATGAACCTAATAAGATAACTGTATGTTCTCTCCCATGCCTTGAGTGCTAGTACAGACTAGGATGGGGTAGAGAGAATGCTTGGTTGCTTCCTTGCATTCCGTAGTATGCCTCATCAGTACGAGAGGATACTAGTGGCCGCAGGATCATAGGGGACCCGAGATTCCTAAGGGATTGCTCGGGTAACTTCCAACATGACTTTTGTGATGACACTTTCTCGCTTGCATAGTAGGTTTCCTACGTGTCTTGTGTGCCTCTAGGTCTAGATATCTATCTATATTGGAACCTTTGAGTTAGTGTACTTTTAGGATTTTCCAGACTTAGAGAGTACTTGTGTTTTGTGTTTTAATATCTTGTTTGGGACTTGAGACTATCTCCCCAGCGCGGTGGGAGTGGACCATTTAGGTTCCATGTGGTCAGGTGGTAGTGCTTTTTCACTCTTACCATTGAGATCTGTTCAAGACACCGTGGCTAGAGTATTCTTGTTGGCATATACTTTCATTATGTTCATGGATCATTATGATGGATGGTTATATTTTATGATGGATGTTATATCTTTTTGATGTATGGATGTATCATGTATGTTGGATGATTTCATTTATTTTATTGTAGTGCATTTGCTTCATGGATCTGAAGAGGATGATTTATTTCTATTTTTACATATGTTTATTCTTTTAAGCCTCTCATACCCTGTGACATGTATAGTGGATGATTGAGCAGTATAAATTAATTTGCCAAGAGGCATTCAGAACAAATGTATATTAAATGGACTTTGGACTTTCTAATTATTCTTTCATGTGGATATGGTAGTTGATAGACTTAGAATTAATTAATTTTAAATGTAACTCAACGTCTTGGGATCCTTAAGGAATGTAACCTTTTATGTATGTTTGTTGATGATTACATGTTATTGCTTCTGCTACTATGTGTTTGATGTGTATGTTATACTTTCTTACTTTAAAAAAAAATGTTTAGCAAAGTTAGTAAAATTTTAGGTTGATTCTTTTGGATCCCTTGGTAGGGCATTACAAATAATGCACCACAACTTGTGCTCTTCCTCTGACCCACATTACTCACATAGTTTGCATTAGTAAATACACTTAAAAGAGAAATCACCTTAATGTGCATTCCAAATACCATAGTCTTCAGTCCCCTTTAAGTGCCTAAATATTTTCTTTACTGCCATCAAATATGACTCTATAAGATTTGGAGAGAACTTTACAAATTATCGAATAACCTATGCTATCTTGGGTTTGTTATGCACAAGATACTACAAGTTTCATATCATGGGCATGTATAATATTTCATGCACTTCATTGGACTCACCCTCCTTAGACAACTTGTATCCTATCACCATAGGTGTACCCATTGGCTTGGAATCCTATAATCCAAATATCTTCAACACATATTTGACATAATTGGACTAAATGATGTAGATCCCATCTCTGAGTTGTGATACCTATACATGAGTGAAGAATTTGATCTCGTGAATCCTTGACATCACAAACTCCTTCTTTATCTCATCTACAAATGAAATAGTTAACTCATTATTTCCTTCAAAAATGATGCCATCAACAAATATTTTTGCAATTAGTTACTTTTCTTCTTCATCAACTTTTAGATATACATTGTGGTTATCACAAGTTTTGATGAAACCAATATTGATCAAGTAAGAATGAAGTCTCTCATACCGTGAGTTAAGTGCTTTCTTTAATCCATATAAATCTTTCTTTAAATTTCATATCATATCTTTTCTATATGATGAGGCAACCCTTTAGGTTTCTCAATGTAGACTTCTTCATCCATGACATCATTGAGGAATGAAAACTTGACATCCATCTGATAAACTCTAAATGTCATGTATGCAACATATGTAAGTAGAATTCTTACACCTTTAAATCTAGCCATGTATACAAATGTTTCACCATATTCCAATCCTTCCTATTGTGCATAAACTTTATAAACAAGTCTAGCCTTGTTTCTTATTACTTTACTAGATTCATCCATCTTGTTCTTGAAAAATCACCTAGTAATAATCACATTCTTATCCACGAGTCTAGGAACAAGATCCAAGTCTTATTATTATCTATTTTTCAAAAATTGTTCTTTCATTTTTTTCACGCAATCATCATATTTTAATGCTTCTCCTATTGCTCTAGGGTCAAACTTATAAAGTTTATATGTACTTTCTCTTTCCTTTCTCCAATGACTTAATTAATAGAATGATTCATTTTATATACCTTAGCAACATTGGTTTAGTTCTAGGAGCCTCTTATTATACTTGTACTAGTTCATCTTCATTATCTTGTTGATTTTCATATTTAGCAACTTGCCCTAATAGTTGTACATATACAATTTCATTTTAGTCTTTTGGCTCCTTCTTGCTGGATTCATTATTCTCCTCTGAGAAACTCATCAACTCTCACACTTGCATTCTTTGTTATCTTGTTGGTTCTTTTGTTCAGACACTTATAGGATTTTTTCTTTGTAGACTATCCTAAGAATATTTCTTCACCATTCTTGGGGTCTCTAACTTTCATATATATTCATCTTTCTTAATGTAACACCTACTTCCAAACATTTTGAAATAGCTCACATTAGGTGAATGACTATGTCATAACTCATAAGGAGTGTTTTTTGTACCTTGTTTTACCTATACCCCATTGAGTTCCTATACTGCAGTGCTCACTTATTCTCTCAAAAAACCTTATCCACACTCTTTTATTTCTTCTCTTTGCAATACCATTCTACTATAGAATCCTAGGTGCATAAATTTGTCTCTTAATTCCTTGTTCTTCACTGTAGGAAATGAACTCGTGTGAGGTGAAATCACCTCCTCTATCCAACCTCAAAAATTTTAGATTCTTACCAGTCTCTTTCTTCACTCTAACTTTATATATCTTGAACATGTGAAATTCCTTTGATTTATCCTTAAGAAGTACAACCCACATCATTCTAGAAAAGTCATCAATACATAAATTACTTATTACCATGATAGCTTCTAGTTCTCATAGACCACACAAATTAATATTTATTGAACCCAAGACACCTTTTGAAGAGTATTACTTATGATGAAGGTTGAACTTTTTAACTTACCCACCTAATAATCTTTATGCATCACATTATCTATTTTGACTAGATATGGCAATCCCCTCACTATTTTCATCTTACTTTAATCAAACTATGAAAGTTAACATGATAGAACCTTTTATGCCATAGATAACTAGCCTCAAATATATCAACCATATAACTTCTAATAGTAGTGTTGAGATGGAACAAGTTACATTTGCTCAATTTATTGGTAGCAGTTAGATATCATGATTTACCAAGAATCCTACACACACCTTTGTTGAACTCTAACACATTTCCCTTGTTATTCAACTACGCAACACTCAAAAACTTGTATTTCATACTTTCAACCCAATAGATATCATCACAATTTGTTTTACTTTTCAATGTAATAGAACATTTATCGTTCACAGGATAGGGAGCATCATCACTAAACCTTATTGATCCTTCACCACATTCTTTTATTCCAATGACTTTGATTATCTCCTTGATCATATGATGAGAGAAACCACTATCAATAATCCAATATCTACTATGATTCATGTTTCAAATAAGCATCTTCTCACCAACTATGGATGGTTCTTCCTTGACTGCAACAAACATAATCTCATCTTCATCCCTTTCATCAGACTCTTCATTAGTAACACATTTCCTAGTTAAATAAAATGGCTTATTGAAATTTTATTTATACTTCCTTGGCTTATAATTCTATGTCTTTTTTAGGACATCTAGAGGAAATATGACTGATCTTCTTACTTGAAAAAAAATCAAGGGCAATTTACCTTTGTACTTAACAGTTCTTTTCTATAGTCTCCTAGTTAGTAGTGGTTCCATCTCTTGATGTTCCCTTAGTTAACCTATGATATACTCATCATCAATAGAGTAATATATTAGGTTAGAATAACTAACAACATGGTTTCCTTTCTTTGATGGAGCAAGAGTCAAAGATGACTTAAATGCAACTTCACCTTAGGCATATCATTGTCATTTTTTTTCAATTAAAATGTAGTTAACTTTCCTAAATTTATTACTTCTTGAATAGCTGATATATTAATAGCATACTAAGGTAATAAATTTCTCAAAATATTGCTTATCGCATATTCTTCTTCAAGAGTTCCTCCAACTCCCCTGATAGCAACAACCACATCTTTGATCATTTGACTGTACTGCTCAATGTTCTCATTTTCTGTCATCCTTGTGTCATAAAAATTTCCCTTTATGATATCTGTCTTTTCCTTCTACACATGTGAACTACCACCATAAATTATCTTCAACTTTTTCCACATGTCATTACCAATTTTTAGATTTTGGACATTAATGAATTATGCATCAGAAAGAGTACTTTCAATGGCCTCCATAATAGTTGTATTCTCTTTTTGTATGCTCAAATTATCTTCACTAAGAATTCTTGTAGCGAAAACATATCTTGTAATCGTGTGATTTCAATACTCTTCACTCATACCTTTGAGAAAGATCTTCATTCTTTTGCATCACACTAGGTTGTTCTCCCTTATGAACTTAGGACCTTTCTTTCACGTCATCTTGGATATTTACATTAAAAAATTAAGCTTCACCACCATAGAGGTCCTAGGCTCTAATAACACTTTCTAATCTTAAGGGACCAAATTACTAAGAGGGGAGGTGAATCAGTAATCTATGGATTATGCAATTTTTCAATGACTCAAACCCTTATCACAACATAATCTTAACAATAAAAAATAAAATCATGTAAACTCATATACAAAATAATGGTGCAACACTTAATACATATTTTTGTCTCGTCAAAACCCAAATTGGGTGAAAACTATGGCAGGAATTAGTACCCACAAATTGGGCAATCTTCTAAAGTATGCCCTATTACGAGATTAACCCTGTTAGGAGTTTACAAGGACATTATTAAGTACCACTCGGTCAAGGGATTTACCTCTGGCCCTATTAGGATCTTTACCATTCCAAGAGTATCCTTGTTAGAGGACTTACAATAGTAGTTAAAATGGTACTCTATTACATGATTTACAATAAAGAAATTATTAATCTACCCAGTTAAGGGATTTTATGGTTACAACTATTAGGAAATAATAGGTTGAATGATCTATTCAATAACAGCTTCTTTTATTGATCAAATATAATGTAGCACACATAAATACTTCACTATATTCTACACTAAACACTATCTTGATCACACCTTTACACTTCAATCGCATGACGATCAACACAACAATTACTTGCCTTCATTAGATTTATAACATTTTGTGAAACCCTAAATGGTCCACTACCTTAATATTTTCCTAACATGTTTTCCTTTCAATTTAAAATGCATTGATCATAAATCATATGCTAAAAAACACATGTCAATGTACGTAATGAATTTCCTATACCACATCATCCCATAATTAGCTTTACATTCAAATTCGTGAAGAATAATAAAACACATTTTAACCAAACAAACTCTTTCTAGAATATTCATGACATAGTTGCATTGATCTTTGGAATGCTAATCATCACACACAATCCTTGAGACATGACACCACATTTTTTCCAACTTGATTGAATTTACTAATCCATCTACAACAATCATCAATATTCTATCTACCATTGGAAACTCAAGAATACAGACAATTTATCCAAAAACTTTGTTGGTATTCACAACACCTGTTCATCGATCACCCAAATGAGTTGTGATCGTGACCACAAAATATAAAACTTATATTTTTACTCATGTAACCAATCCTATTAACTCAACATGAATTTGATTTTTAAAAAAATCACCCATTTCTTATAACTAACTTTTTTAGTAGTTTTACTATTTACCTTCAACCAATCATAACTTACTCAAGATTTTACATCAAGAGTAGCAATTATACATTTGACTGGGTGATAAACTCCTAAGTCTTTGATAATGATAGCAATCACTCACACTCACTAAAACACCCCATTTATCACATATGACATCAATGATAACACAATAAGGAATCATTATGCAACCAAATATATAGCATGAAAAATCCAATCATCTCCTGCTATAACTACATTAGTTATTTCAATAATAAATGAGAGAGAGAGAGAGGCAAGATTATCTAGCCTAGTAAGATTTGTTAGAGTAAATAATTATTATTTACACTTTACTTAAGTTTACTTAGGATAAATGCATTAGTTATTAGTTGTCATCTAGGAGTTGTTGACAACACGAGAGTTTGTTCCTACTTAGTCATACTTATCTTCTCACCTACATGGAGGATAATCCACCTTTTGTGGATGTATGCTTAGTTGTCAGCCTTATCTCCTAGCTCTTTCTAGCTTGTTCTACAAGCTTCCTAGTGGATGCTTAGTTTTCAACCTTATCTCCTGGCTCTTTCTAGCTTGTTCTACTAGGAAGCTTAGTTGTCAACCTTATCTCCTAGATCTTTTTAGCTTGTTCTAAAAGCTTCCTAGAGGTCTTTATAAATAGGCTCTCCCATTTCATTTTTGTATAGAAATTTCATTTTTCGTTGTTGCAATATAATTTCTCTCACTTTTTTGAGTTTCTCCAAGCCCTTCCTTTCCTTCTTCGGTTTCTCTTCAGTACATTATTTGCATGCATGTGATCTTGGCAAGTTGTGAAGTTGGCTTTCATCAACTTCTACAAGATTTGTGTGTCTTACTATTAATTATTAAAGAAAATTTTTAAAAGGTAGGATTTAATAGTCTAGTAGGTTTGTATACCTAGTATTCAATCGTATGGGTTGGTTAGTGGCTTTTACATGCATGTGTATGTATGTGTATGCTCACCCATGGATCAATTCCTTGGTATCACCATGATGTGTAAATATGTACATGATCTCTATGGATATACAAGGGTCCATTATCTCTAGAGATAAATGTATGTATAAAATGCATTTTTATGTGATGGACAAGGTCACTTGTACCCATTAGGGAGTGGCATGTTGCAATGTAAATTTAAAAGTGCATAAAAAGTAAAATATAGTACAAGGAGGGTGTATGTATTCCCCCTCCTTATGATTACTATGTATCCATATATACCATAATGAAGAGAATCAAGAATAACTAATAATAGCAACAAAGCGATATCCTTAAATGATAAGGTATGCCATAAACTTAGCAAAGAGCATTGGCTCTCATAAGATAAGAAAATAGATAATTGTGAAATGATATGTCACTTATGAGAAGAGATCCTTTAAAGAAAGATATCATTTTGGAAAGACATTTTCCTTCAAGAGGAGTGTTTGAACAAAGATAACAACTTCAAGAGAAAATAGGGTAGAGAAAAAAAATGCATCCATTCAGCCCCCTATGTCTAGGGGAATATAGGTATCCTTGGATGAAGGATGACAAGTTTTAAAACACCTAGTAAGAGAAATTCTTACAATAAACATAATTTTTCAAATGAAGAAGAGGTGGTGATAAAAGACATACAACTCTTTTATATAAGAGAGATTCTTGATTAAGACAACAATTCCTTGTTAGAAAATAATGTCACATGATAAACAAATGCCATTATACTAAGGAAACTTGATCATTAGAGAAAGATATATAGAATGTATAGGAATTCATGCCCCCCAAGTATAGAGGAAAAAAATCACAAATTATTGATAGAAATGAGAAGATCATGGGTGATTATAAAGTGATAAAAAAAATCTTGTAAGATGTAAAGAAGAATTTTAAGCAATGAACATAAGAGCTTTGCACAAAATAGATCACCATATATCGAAAAAGATGTATCATAGAATAATGAATCACTGTATATGGAGAGAAGGAAAGATGCATCATAGGATTCACAATTTGAAAAAAACATAATGTGTAAAATATATCACATATGGAGTAAATGATAGATAAATAAATGTTGTAAATGATAAACACTCAAATATAAGGCATGGAAAGAATTTGTTAAGCAATGAAAATCACATCTTGCATGAAACAAAATATTGCATACCCATATATAACAATGTATCATAAAATTATTCAAATCTATAGAGAAATAAAAGGGGGAGATGAAAAGATACCCTGTAATACCTACTTAGTAATCACAAAGATAAAAACAAATAGATAACGGATCCACAAAGGAGAAAAGAGAATAAGGAAAACCATGTAACCTACCTATAATACAAAGATAAAGTTGCACAAAGGAATGTAACACAAAAAATAAATTTAAGATAAGAACGTTATAAAGAATACACATCTACAAGGAATACTAAATATACACTTCCTAGTAAAAATAGAAAGGATATAAAAGTATGAAGAAATGTGCAAGAAAGAGAAAAATATATCCCAAATAAAAATTGAACCTTGTCCCCCAGTTAAGAGGAACAAGGAAAAGGGATTATTGTGTCACTCTTTAATAATATTAAATAAGATAATAGATAGAGGCCCCAATAGGCATTAGTAATGTTAAGTAACCTTATAAATAAGAAATAGAATATGGTGTGTATAAGAAAAATTATCAGTTTTAACTTTATCAGAATGTATATAAGAAACTTATGAAAATCACAAAGTAAGTGACCATTATTGTAGTGAAAAGGATATGAAAATATATTAATAACATTCTTGAAATAAGGATGATATCTTAGTTTAGGTGCAGTAAAAAGGTAGTGATAGACTCTCCTTGCTTAAGCTTTGAGAGTATCATGAAGAGGTAAGCATGGAGTTGGAAGAAGAAGATGAAGAGGAGGTCATGGAGGAGGAAAATTGTGATGGGAAACAAACCATATACCCTTATTATGTTGTTTCTCATGAGGGTTAATGAGAACCTTAATACCATGTTAATAATACCATCTCTCTAAAACCCTTATAACCTTGCCTAGTGATGATATTATAGCTCATAGTATAAGTACTTTGAAGGCTAAATGGAGAAAGTGATGAATTGTGAGGTGTATGAGAATATATAGTGTAACGAGAGATGGAATGAGGGATTTTTTGTATAAGAGAGTGAGGGGTGTTTGTAGGAGGTGCTGGAGAAGATGACTTGTCTAGGAATGGTTTAACATCAAGGTCATGAATCATATTTTGAAGATGTTTGAAGGTTGTAGAGGAGTGAGGATATTGATCATGAGTAGGTGGAATTAGATTAGGAGCATCATTAAAAAAAAATCTAATTTTGTTTAAAAGATTAAGGGAAGCACATGAAATTTTAATGATGGTCTTTAAATATGCTATATCAGGAAAATTTGTATTAGTTACTTCATGATACTATATGGATGAAAACCATGTAAAGACATGAACACCATGAAATGATAAAAACTTGTATAAAAATCATTAGAATGATAATGAGATGCAAGAAAAAAATTGACCATAGATATGATTGTGCACCAAGATACTTTAGAGAATGTCATTGTTGTAAAATAAGATCTAGATGCACAAAGAAGATTGTAATCTAACTTCACAAGATAGCCAACTAAATCCAAAATGTAAGAAATAGGTGGATGATGTCAGGTCATCAAAATTTTTGGGGGGAAATTACATAAAGGAATTTAACAATGTAAACTAGTGATATGTGTTCATTAGTTAGCAAGATGAGGGATAGAGTTAACAACACACATCTATTGGACACCATGTTGAAAGACAAATGTTGAATCCTGAAATTGGTTGATTGTGGAATCATGAAGCCCTAAAATTTGACTAAGTCTAAATTCCTAAAGCCCTAATATTTTCTAGAATCTTCATCATAGCTTAGAGAGGTCTAGAACCTATCTCAAATGAATCATTGCATATATATATAATATATCTTAAGGAAGAAGAAGAAGAAGAAGAGTAAAGGAAGAAGAGAAATGATATATTTTATATATAGGAAGCAAGAACCCCCAAAAGGGTATCCAAATCTCCTTCAAGAGAACATCAAACAAGTCAGAAAGTGCCTGTTGTTTGCCCGAGCAGGTTTTCCAATAGACCCTGTGCGATGCTTCCTACTATGGCCATGTGATACTTTCTACTATGGCCATGCGATACTTTCTACTATAGAAATGTGATACTTTCTACTATGGCTATGTGATACTTTACCAATATCACACAATACTCTTCACTACTATAGTATGATACTTTTCTAGTATCCCACAATGTTGAACAAATATCACCCAAGTTTAGAACATAAGAAATTAACCATCTAAGAGGCAAAGAAGGATTAGAACTTCCACACCAAGGAGTACTAGAGCCATCAGGATCAAGGAACAAACACTCGAGACCATTAAAAGAATAGAGAAGATCTAGATAACTCTCATAAACAACATGTTACTCTAAACCATGATAATTAACATCATAGTTAAGTAAGAAAACATCATCATAGGATACATGTACATGATCAAAATATCTAGAAGGAAAGCACAAGAAAATAAGCCACCAAACTAAAAATAATTGTGCTCATTTCCTCCCTACCATAATGGCATCATGAGACCTCAAAGGCCCGAACCATGCCCCCAAGCATCAATCTCAAATTGCCAACAAGATAGTTGGAGTTGTCTCATGAGATTGTTCTTACCAATAATCATCAAATAACATCATAAGAACAAGTATATCGAACATGCTAATCTACTAATAGCATCACTAATCCAAGATTGTGGTAAGAAAAATCATCTATCAATATGATACAACATCATGATAAAAGAATTCATAAAGTAAACATGTTAGACATCATATAGAACATGATATCAATGCACCCAAGATAAACCATAAATCACAAGAGATTGTACTCTTGACACATTGAGTTACCAAGTGAATATTTAGCACCAACCTCAAATTAAAGTAGACCATCTTTATACATCAGTCCCCAATAATGGTATAGGTAGCTACGCCTCCCAACCATGCGATGCCCATAGGTCCACACCCATCATGCTAATGGAGATAATGATCCGACCACAACCACATGTCATATAGTCATCCAAGGCTAACACTCACGTCAAATAGTAAAAAGGACTAAAACCAAGATCATGAGACAATGCAATACAACAAGTCATGGTCAAATGCTCTATGGGTCTACTATCTAGGGACTATAGTGGAGTGTAATTCACTTGGCATTGAAAAGCCCAAGCTAAACATCGTGTGAAAACTCTCCCTCAGGAGGCCATCAAACTATATCCTTGGTAAACCTATACATACACCTAACCTCAAAAAACTTGTACATGCACATACCCTCAGATCAACCTATATAGGTATTCTCTTACCTTATCTTAGTTTTCTCACCCATTCATTCATTTAGTTATCACTTATTAGAAACTCCTTAATGCTTACCTTTTCAAAGATGTTACCTGCGATAACAAAAGAATCTACTCCTCGCGTCTACCTTACATAACCATGCTCATCACATAATGAGTTCCCAAAGGCCGTGAAAGTTCCCAAACCAACCCTTAAATGAATAATCCCTCAACCAACCTATATATGGGCGTTCAAGTCTCGCAAGATCCCATCATTTGCATGTGCACGTGCTCATGTGTGGGCACAACCAACTTCACAAATATAATCACATAAAACCAATGCAAGTGTTGGATATGAGAAAAGAAAAAATTGATACAACTATAAAATCTCACTCAACTGACCTATATCCAAAAGTACAGACTCAACATGAATCCCAATAAGGCAACGAATCACCAAGCATCATGAACTCACTCAACTAGCCTAAATCTAGGAGTACAAATTCTATACGGATCCCAATAAGGCAACAAAACACCAAGCATCATGAAGTCTCTCAACCAACCCAAATCTAGGAGTATGGATCCTATAGGAATCCTAGTGTCCATGAAATCACAAGGGTTCAATGAGAAACAATAAAACATCGGGCATAAAAATCACTCAACCAAGCACATTGTTGGGAGTATGGATTTGACATGAATCCTAATGCAAGGAGAATACATATGTGGCCAGATTGGAATCTTCATGGATAATCAAAATCCATGACCAACATTAGTGCCAAGAAACACCCAAGAAAACTAGGTGGCACACAAATCGAGGCAAAGTAAAAAAAAATCCCCAAAATTCAATGTTGACAAAAATGAACTAAATTAAAACCTATTTTACAATTGGGTATAAAAACCCCCAAATATCAAATAAAATTTGGGTTTGGATTCCATATGAAAAAATGACTAGCATAATGGTCTAAGAACCCAAAATGCTAAGTCAAGAGGCAATCAAATGCTCGCACCCACCCAATCGGGTATAAACAGCATATAGGAATGGAGGGGAACACTAGTTATATGCCTCCTAGAAAACTTCTATCCAAAATAGACTCTAAAATGAAGCTGAAACATAAAAATAGGAGAGCCCTACCTGGTAGCCAAAAGGGAAAATATGGGAATTCTTGTGATAAAATAATTGCTCCACTAAAACTGACAAAAGTCTCAGCACATCAAGGTCTCTCTAAGTTGGATCCAATGAGATCGACCTCATGCCAATCCCACGTTCACAACTCCCATAATGAGCAAAATACTAATTCCTTCTTAAGAGGATTTGGGATTTTGAAATCAAGTTTAAAAAGTGAGAAGTGAGTAACAACTCGCTTAATGGGATATATATTCATTTGAATAGTGAAATATTAAAATAGGAAAAATAACCGGCTCACTTAATTAAATCCCTTTTTAACCCATACAAAATTGAGCAATTCCAATTAAATGGAATTCAGCTACACCAAAGTTGTCAGTAATTAAAATAAAGATTAAATCAAATAATCAAAATCCCTCTAATCCATTAAAATATTATTTAATTAGATCTCTTCCATGATAGATGTGGAATCCTAAATGCACATAAACACTCACAGGTCTAATCGCATAATGCATTATGAATCCAAATTTACCAATTACCAAAGGATTAAAATAACAATAAAATATACATCACTTATATAGGTACAATATTGGCTCAACATGAAAGGTATGATCACTAACTCCATATGCCATTGTCAAGGATATAAGTCCTACATGATAAACAAACTCAATCAAGTGTAGATGCATAATAATAATGGCTGAAGTGATATTTATGTGAAATCGTGTAATTAAAGTATTTAATTAATTTCATTTAAATAGTCCATTTTACATTAAATATTGAAATGAACAAGGTAAATATTTGTAGTACATAATACCATTAATCTAATATGGATAGCCCATTCTCTAATTCATTAAGCATTTAATAATGGACTTAATAATAATTACACAACAATGGAAAAGGCACCATAAATGTATAAGTTAACATAGTCCAATACATGAGTAAACATTGTTGCAAGAACCTAGTCAAGTGCAACAAGATAATAATACACCATGTAATCAATGCACACATCTTAGGGTAATCACATAAACAACATCATGATACCACATCAATCTAGGTAACCACTGGCAAAAACCTCAATGAAACTTTCAAATACATCATAATCTCATAAATCAATCAAAAGCATAATTGGCCAGCTAATGCAAAAATATAAATTAAATCACTCCAAGGGTGTAGAGCACTCATGGTCCCGATCATGATCACTCACAAAGAAAGATCATCAAGGTTGCATCTATCAGGATGACTTATAGAAATCAAATAGGAGAGGAACCACAAGATTTGGGAGTATTGTTCCATTGGCTTGTGACATGATTGATTCTATATGTGTTTATGTTTATGAGATCTAGTTCTTCTATGTGAAACTCATTTTTTTAATTTTCTTAATGTGCCCTTTCAATGTTTTGGTTTGAGAACCAATAGTATTTTTCCAATTTCTTTCATGGGACTGATATGAGTATTGTGACTTTATGAGATGCACTTCTTATGATTTTATGGTAGGTTATCTTGTGTATGTTGGGAAGTGGCTTGCAATGGGGATCAAAGACCTAAAGAAGTTGCCAAGGTAACTCATTGTAAACTATCTTAACAAGTGATAAAAATTACATTAATGGGGTTAAAATGAATTTAAAAGAGTTAGTATGTTACCTCGCCTATTCCTTGAGTGTCAGTACATGCTAGGATGGGAGTAGAGAGGATGCTTACTTGTGACCTTGCCTAGTTAGTTTCCTTGTCTATGTGAAAGGATTACTGATGCCATGTAGAGTCACTAGGGGGTTGAGTCTAGAGAGACTATCGAGGTAACCTTAGAGTTGGCTTATGTGATCACACTTGCCCATATACATATTATATTTCCTATGTGTCATTTTTTTTCCTCTGGGATTAAACATTTACATTATTGTACTTGGTAACTTTGAGATAGAATGTTATTAGGATTCCTTTACCTAGTTTTCTTATTGTGACTTGTGGATTCTTATTCATTTGGGATTTAAGACTATCTATTGAGTATAGTAGGAGTTGACCATTTAGGTTCCAAAAGGTTGGTGGTAGTGATTCTTTTATAATTGAGATTTGATAGTTGGACACTGATGTTGGATGTACCTTGTTGTAGATGTTTTATTCTTCTTATGATATGGAGAATTGTGATTATGTTTTGTGGTCATATTTTGGTATTTTGTACTTGGTTATTTGAGATCCTATGGGATATTGTAATCTTTAAAAAAAAATGTTTAGCAAACTTAGTAACATTATAGGTTAATATCTCTTGGGTTCCCTAGCATGAGTGCAACTCCCATCTACAGGTGATTGGAAATAAGAAAAGGTTATGAAAAGTGAAGGAATTCATAAGGACATTCACACTTAGAAAAATTGTTCTATGTAAAAAAAAGTTGTAAGAAATCAAGAAAGAATGAAGGATGAAGTGATTGGTGGTCATAAGGACTAGTTTGAGTCAAGGTAGTTGGATGAAGTACAAAAGTAAGATGTGCATGGCTGGCATATTACAAAGCAGGTGGATCGTGCCTAACATCCCAATTAATGGAGTTGGTATTATCACATCAAGGGGAGATGAAAGAATTTAAATTTGAATTATTTCCAAATGGACAAGCTATCAAAGTCATAAAATATATGTGACTTTTTTTTTGTACAAGGTACATTGAACAAGAACGATGCTTGAGAGTGACAAGAGTGCAAGCTAAACATAGGCTTGTGAATTCAAATTGTACCATCTTAAAATGGACACACTTTATTTTAAGACCTTTTAGCCCTCCTTAGTGTGGTTTCAATATATTTTTCTCCTTTCCTCTTCCATTTCATGCATCTTCATCATCTCTCACTTTTTGGCATGGTCCTCTAGGTGTCATTTTGATACCCTTTTGACAATATCTCATGTTTAGTTCATTATCTTCAAGTTTCACTTGTACCACCTCCTAGCACTTTCTATGTCTTACTTGTTAAGTCCTTAAGGACCAGGTCGATTCAGGTCAACCTAGTCTGGACTAGGTTGACCCAAGTCAACCTATTCCTCTATGATTATAGGTTTGGAGCCAAAAAGTCCTTGAGTTTGCCAATTAATTTAATTACCTCCCTCTTCGGTTTGATTTATTTTCTTGCCCAAAAAATAGTATAAAAGGAGGCTTGGGCATTTAATTTTCATATCATTCTCAAGCTATCTCATCTCAAAAAGAAATCAATCAAGGTGTTTCTCTTCAATCAAGCATCTTCAAGCATTCAATTCCAAGCATCTCCTTCTTGCATCAAGCTTCTTCCTTCAAGGTGGCAGTGGAGTTTGGCTCTAAGGAGAAGATCCATCATTCCAATCCATTTAATTTATTCTATTATTCATCCATGGTATGTCACATCCATTTCCACACATGAGGTTTTGGCTTCTTTGATTTCTTTATGTTTTTTTTGAATCAAAGCTATTACACTTACATACGTGATTGCATATCAAGGCTATTACACTTACATGCAATTATTTTCTTTATTATTTACATTTCAATTTACAATTGATTCCTTAACCTAGGGCTTGACCAAGGCAATCCCTCATCAAACCCCAACCCCAAAACCCTTCTTTTTTGTGTTGATTTGTAGGATAACAACAACAAAATTACAGATATAGAACCTACATTTTAGAAGATTTTGGAGAAGGTAGTTTAAAGTTGTCGAACTATCTCAACCTATTTGTAGGATGTCTTCCCAAGTAGACTTAGTCCTTCAGTCTTCATTTTTGAGGAGATTTTTGGATTTTGTTACTTTCATCATTTTATTGTGATATCCACATATAGATATTTAGAAATAGTTTAGATTTGTGAGATTTGGAGATAAAATACATCTTCCTTTACGCATTTCAAGGTGAGTTGTTTATATTTTATTTCATGTCTTTACCCTAGATTTATATCTTAATTGGGCTAATTATATTCATATAGCATCTAGATTTAATATATTTAAGCAATTATTTCAATTTCACATTCACATTATCCTATAAAGGGCCAAAGAATACATTTCCTTGTATTATATTCTCCTTTATAATTCAATTTTAGTATTAGCTCCCTTCTTCCTTAAGGTTCTAGCTAATCTAATTTGGATCATAAGTGGAATCATAGTTGGAAATTCCCCTCTTTTCCTCATGCACATATTTGAAAGGCTTAGTGGCCCAAAAATAAGGAAATCTACAATTCTATTAAAGGTCCCTAAATATTTTGGTGAATCCAATTTTGTGCCCCTTTCTTATTGGAGTTAGATTTCATCATCTCTATTTAGATGTTACATTTTGGTGTATCTAGATCTACTATTGTCATTAGTGATATTTAGACATTCATTTGCATAGATTGCATTTTCATATATTTGCATTTTGAAAATACAAAATTGCATCTAGTTCATTTTTAGATTACATTGCATTTCAATGGGATTGTTATCTTTATTTTCAATCTTCTTTCATGATATTCAAGACATTCCATTTTATGCATATTATAATGCTTCAATATGTTATTTTGTTTAGGCTTATCTTCCTAGAGATGATGTTGATCAACCTTTAGTGATTTAGGATGTTCCTAACCATGATAGTGCTACTATTTTGTATGAGCCCTTAGATGGAAATATTGACTCCTCTCTTCCTCACAAAAATTCTTACCCTATTGTGTGATTTCCTTCTTCCTTGGATGATCCTCCTATTTGGGATGAACCCTTAGATAAGGACATGGATTATTTCCTTCCTCATGAGACACATTTAGATGATCAACCTCTTTCTATGCATTTAATTGATATAACTTCTATACATGAGGCCTTTATGAGTTTTGTTTATCCTCCTCCTAAGAGTGCGATAGAGATCAAAGACCATATATTTGATGCTTCACCTTATCCCTCTCATGACATATCTTACTTCAATTTAGGTCTTGTTGAAAGAGATGATTCTTATGGCCTTGTTTTCACAAACCTATCTTTAGATCCTAAGGATCCTACTCATATTGACTCTATAGGTAGCTTCTCAAATCTTAAAGATTGGGAAACCCTAGATTTCATACAAACTTTCTTCATTCTTGACTTTGTGCATCCTAGATTTATATTTGGTGATTATATGCATATTGAATGATTCTCTTTACATTTCCATCTAATTAAACCCAAGAGATCTTCTTTATCTATTCCTTCTTTTCAATTCATTTCTTGTGTTATATTTCATATAAATTGCAATGTTGAATGGTGTCTTTTTCATGATTATTTTATTTTATGCATCCAAATCCATATTATTTTGCTCCTAGCTATGAGACATTGTTAGCCTATTTTTTGGTGGCTCTTTTTCCTACTATTTGAGTAACATAATAGTAATTCCCCTTGTCTCCTCACTTGGGGGGGCAAGGTCCTATTTTCTCTTTCCATCTATATCATAGGTTACATTCTCTTCCTTTTTATTCTTGTTTTCCTTTTATATGATGACATGTTTTCTTATATTCATTTGTTTTGATTTCTTGTGGACTAACATCCCAAGTGCAATCTTATGTTTTCTTGAAATCACATCTCTAGTATACATTGAAACCACTTAGGGAGGTATAATGTGATTCTTCTTCTCTTCTCTTTTCCAATTTCCTTTATGAACTTGCATTCTCTTATAATTTTATGTGTTATGTTGCATAGAATTATTATGTTACATGTGCAGTCTTATGTTTGTAAATGCATCTTTATTATAATAGAATCTCTCATTTAGGACATATATTGGATTTTCCTTTCTCTCAAGGATCCATTATCCCTTTATTGTCTCTTTCATGATAACTAATTTGGAATAATTTGGTATCCTTTCATCTTCTTGCTTTATTTCTCTTTATATTTCATTATTTTATGATACATTCTTATCTTTGGCTATGAAAAGTTTTGTTACATGTAGGATCGAGTGTTTATTTCCTAGCAACTATCTTTTTATACCTTGCATTCTAATCTTTATTATTTAATAATTATATATAGTTTACTTCATAAGTGATATCATTTTTAACATTGCATGTTTATATTTGGGTATCCTATGGTGTTTCTTTATTTAATCATCTATGGTGTGCATCATTGTATTATAATTATTATGGATGTAGGGTGCTTGCATTTTGTACACAACTATCAGTTGTTGCTTACAATTAATCTTTATATTTTATGAGATTTTGTTATAAAATCCTATCATAGATTTTATTTCTTGCCTCATGATTTGGGGGCAAGGTTCCTTTGTACATTAGTTATCCCTCTCTTTTCCTAAGGCTTAACTTTCCTTAGTACAATGGAATTTATTTATTATGCGACATTATTTTCCTACAAGGAATTGTGTCTTGATCAGACTCTCTCTTATACAAGAGGTGCATGTCCTTCATCATCACCTCTTCTTTATTTGCAAAACTATGTTCATTATAAGAACTTTCCCTTACTACATGCTCTAAAATTTGGCATCCCTCTAACAAGGATCCCTATTTCACCTATATAGAGGGCTAAATAGGTGCATTCTTGTTTTTCTCCCTCTCTTTGTCTTGAAGTTTTATCTTTTTTCATGACACTCCTCTTGAAGGTAGATGCTTTGTACACAAGATCTCTTCCTTTCAAGGGTCTCTTCTTGTTTGTGACATATCTTTTCATAATTTATCTATTTCCATAGCTTATAAGAGTTCAAAATCTTTGCTAAGTTTATGACATACATTGTTGCTAGAGGATATCTCCTTGCTAATAGAAGTAGTTATCCTTGATCATCTTTCTTATGATGTCTATGGCTTCATAGTCATCCTAAGGATGGGTGCATATATATGCCATCTTTTTACATCGCTTCCATGAAATGAAAATATGAATTATGAGTATGACTTAGAGTACTTTAGCCTTGTCTATTGGGTATGATTTCCAGGTCAACCTCAAATCTCTGCATTGTGGCTTCATGTCTCTTTTTCACATGCAATCACATATTCTAAATCTCATAAAAATGAGTAATGCATATACATTTGCTAAATCCTCTATGGGTATAAGTGACATCTCTTCATCACAAGGAAACACTTCTTCTTCTTCTTTTGCTAAATAGTCTATGGGTATCAGTGATAATTCTCCATCCTAAAGAAATGCAAATTATTTTTTCTTTCTAAATCCCTCATAGGGTAACACACACACATTTACACACCACAGTGATATAGGAAATTGATCTATGGGTGGACATATAAACACATACACACATGCATGCATAAGTCACCGATGGGTGCACATGATTGACTATTTGGCACACAAACCTGCTAGACCATTTGATTTTGGTTTTTTTATTTTGTATGGTTGACTATCATGTACATAATCCTATTAGATAATTCAATCATCCCTCATTGTGATTCACAGTAAGGGGCACAAACCTTACTGGGAAATATAATCACTTTCTCTCTATGCTTTTGTGTTGGTGGGATAGAATCACAAGAGATGTAGTCCTTTGTGGTGCTCTTTCCTTTCTTATGTGGTCTCGTATGTTTTGTAATAGCCTTCCAAAAATGATACTAGTGAGTGAGACATTTCCTTAGCTAAGGGCTTTATTACTAACCCTTTTTGTGTCTTTTTGGCTTTTTTCCTTTGGCTTTCTTTTTGCTTTGGAGTTAGGATCCTAGGTTCAAGGACTTATTTTATTAAGCTTAGTGATGTTCTAGCTTGATGTGTCATTGTCTCTCTTCTCTTCCTTCCTTTACCGAGAGTATGACTTGCCTCATACTCCTGCTAAAGTGGAGGCTAAATGTACCATCTTAAAATGGACACACTTTATTTTGAGAACTTTTGGCCCTCCTTAGTGTGGTTTCAGTATCTTTTTCTCCTCACCTCTTCCATTTCATGCTACTTCATCATCTCTCACTTTCTGACTTGGTCTTCTAGGTGTCATTTTGATACCTTTTTGACTATATCTATTGTTTAGTTCATTATCTTCTAGTTTCACATATACCACCTCCTGACACTTTATATGGCCTACCTATCTAGTCCTTTGGGTCCAAGTCAACCTAGTCCCCAATAATTGCAAGGTTTGAGGCCAAAAAGTCCTTGAGTTTGCCAATTAATTTAATTACCTCCCTTATCAACCTCAGTTCTTTTCCTACCTAAAAACTAGTATAAAAGGAGGCTTGGGGTTTCATTTTCATATCTTATTCTTAATTTATCTCATCTCTACAAGCAATAAATCAAGACATTCTTCTTCAAGAAAGAATCATTAAGTATTCAAGTCCAAGTGTCTCCTTCTTGCATCAACCTTCTTCCTTCAAGGTGGTAGTGGAGTTTGGCTCTAAGGAGAATGTAATGCCCCGCCCAAGGATCCTTGGCACAAGTATTCAATTCAAGCCAAGGTAAAAAAAAATTACAAGTATGAATGCACATGACAACATCATACAAGGATCAAAAAGATCACAACATAAGACTTCACCAACAATTTGAGCAACCAACGATTCTCCAAATGCCACAACCAAACCAAAAATGACAACTATGGAAGCTGCACAACTAAATTCAAATCAAACATCCTAAATTCAAAATCCAATTATAAGGTATTCAAGAACACCATAAAGGGTATCCAAAACACCTCTAAAAAACTTTCAATCAAACCAAAAAGTACATGTTGTTTGCCCAGACAGGCTTTTCCAAAACCTAGGTGATACTTTGAATCAACATAGTATGATACTTTCCAGTATCGTACAACCTTTCTAATAAGGCATGTGATACAATCAGGGTTTGGGTGACACTTCTTAAGAAGGCATGTGATACTTTACCAATATCATATGACCTTTCTCCAAGAGGTGTGTGATACAACAGAGTGTCACACGATAGAGTTTACAAGGGCATGCAATACTTTCTAGTATCGCACGATTTTTCTCCTTTGGACATGTGATACTTTAAAGTATCGCCCAATGTTGATGCATGGTCACTTAGAGAAAGAAAGAATTACTCTAAGGGCTAAAACAAAGAATAAAATAGGAAAGTAAACCTCCACAACGAGGAGTATCAAATCCACATAGATCGAGGAACGAACACTCAAGTGCATAAATGACAAGATGCCATGAACGAGAAAGAGGAACATCTATCCATCTAACCCATAGTAGAAAAAAGAAACAACTAAAAGCAACACCACAGTATACAGAAGCAACATTGCAATGTACAAAAATAACATCACAATAATTGATTAACCAAACTAAGTACGTAGTTCCTCCTAGCCGTCAATAGCATCATAAGACCATCGTGGGTCCTAGCCATCCTGCACATGTAACATCCCAAACTACCAACCAGATCATCAGTGTAATCTTATGAGGAAGTCACTACTAATATTTGCTACAACATAAGAATAAGGAAATCTAACATGCTAAAAGTAAAGCATAAGATAATCCAATAAATCAACCACATCATCTATCATATACTAAACATCATATGAAAAGGAAATCTAACATGCTAAACCAATAAGCAATAGATACACCAATTAAACAATTCACATCACCTAATCAAATGTTAAACATCATAATATAGGAATGTGTCAAATAAACTAGAATCATCTAAACATGATATTCCAATGAAAACATAAATCACAAGAAAGTATACTCCGAAACTTGAAGTATCAAGTGAAAATATCCAACAATAATTGCACTAGGATAAAAGACCATCTCTATACACCAGTCCCCAGCAGTGGTATGGGTAGCTACACCTCCCAACCACATGGAACCCATAGGTCCACTCCCACCACACTGATGGAGATAATGATCCAACTACAAATACACATAAAAAAAACATCCATGACTAACACTCACACCAGACAGTATGATGACCAAAACCAAAGGCATAGACAATGCATAGACTACAAGTCCTTTTTAGACACTCAATGGACTACTAAGTAGGGGCTGACATCATGGAGAGTCACTTGGCATCGACAAGCCCAAGCTTAGATCGTGCAGATTCAACTCTCTCAATGGTAAGGCTCTAGTATATATTATTATCTTAAGTTTTATTACCACTCATGCATTTTATTTTGTTATCACTTAGTTAAAACATCCTCCGCCAACCCTTTGGGCACAATGATCACTAGGATATGGGATAGAAGCCCCCTCCATATGCTACCCTACCCTACCCATGCTCATCCAACAAAGAGTGCCGGTAGGCATGCATATTGTCAACCCAACTCCAAATGATCATAACTTTCAAAAGTACCACAGAAGATTAGGCCTCACAAGTCACCCAAAAAATGTATGCGCATGTACTCATGTGTGGTGCACCACCATCACAAAGATCATAACACAAGGATTGGATGAGAACACAAGCAAAATATGACTCAACTGAAAACAACTCGAGAGGATGGATTCTACATGAATCCCAAAGACAATAAAACCATACATCATGAAATCACTCAACTGGCCTCAATTTGGGAGTATGGATTCTACATGAATCCCAATGATGCAACAAGATCAAACATCATGAACTCACTCAACCGACCTCAAACTAAGAGTATGGATTCTACATGAATAGTAATGTCCATGAAACCAAAATAAAGGTCCAAAAGAAACAATAACATTAGGTATAAAATCACTCAATCAAACACATCATCAGGAGTACGGATGTAGCACACATCCCAATGCAAACATAAAAGTGCAACAATGGTCTAACTAAAATCCAAATGGATGATCTAGGTCCACAACCAAACTCATGCCAAGAAAACCTGAGAAAATAGGGTGGCATACAAAATGAGGTAAAAACCCCAAAAATTGGAAAACTTTGAAATTAAAACCCATTTGGTCTTTGGGCACAAAAACCTCAAAAATCCAATAAAATTTGGGTTCAAACACCGTATGCAAAAATGGCCAGCATAATGGCATGAAACCCCAAACCCTCATCCTAAAAATAGGGAAAATGTTCATACCCGACCAATAGGGTGGAACCAACAAATAGAAATAGAGGGGAATGCTAGTTCTCAGCCTCCTAACAAATGGCTACCAAAAATATAAGTTGAAATAGAGCCAAAATAATAAAATAGGAGAACCCTAGCTCACGGCCAAAAGGGAAAAATGGGAATCTGAACCATAAAATAAAAACCCCACAGAAGTAGCTAGAAATCAAGGCAATCCAAGGTCTCCCTAAGCTAGATCCAATGAGCCCAATCTCACAATGATCCTACAGTCATAAATCCCACAATGAACAAAACAGGAAATCCTCATGAAGAGGATTTTGGGTTTTACTCTCAAACTTTCTAATTCAAAAGTGAGAAGTGAGGAATTAAATTCCTTTTTGGATATTTATTCACTTTTTGAGTGAATAATCGATTAGGGCAAATAACAAGCCAACCCATTTAAACCCCAAATTGACCCAAACGAAAATAGTCTATTCCTAGAAATAGGAATTCATCTATGGCCCAAAAATTAAATTTAATAAAAATAAAAGCCCAAAAACCCAAAAAAAACATAGAAATTTCCTTAACAACTTTCGGGACAATGAAAACCTCTAAATGCACAAACACACTCATTAGTCTAATCACATAATGCAAATGAGTTTAGATTTAATAATCACTAAAAGGATTAATCAAACAATTAAAAAAAGGATACGTCAACCATACAAAGACAACATTGGTAAAATATGAATAACTGAATCACTAACTCTATGTGCCACTGCTAGGGATATAAATCTTGCACACTAAACAACACAATCAAGTGCAATTTCATATAATAATATAGTCGAAGCAATAAATGCATTAAATCACCTAATTTAACCATTTATTTAATTATACTGAAATAATCTATTTACATCACTCACGTTCGCATAAAGCATAACAATGCAGGAATGAAGTAAATAACCATAGCATTAAATCAATCACATAACATAATCATAGATATGTCCAAATACTAGATAATCAGATATAATCATAAAACACATTGTTATCTCAAAATGGCATCATCATGCAATATGATCAACTAAACAACATAGTAGTCTAACATCTATGATATTGAAATCAAGCATAACATCTGACCCATAGGACATCTCAAATGTAAAACATAACGTAACAACTATCTCTCGAATCAAAATATAACAAGGTAAATATTTGCAGCACATAACTAATGAATCCAACATGGACAATCCATCTCTAATTATTTGAGTATTTAATAATGGTTGTTTAAACAACATTAAAAGACACTTAAAACACATAAGAAAACACAGTTATAAACATGACTAACCACTGCTACAGGAACGTAGTCTAGTGTAGTAGGGTAAAAGTACACAGTGCAATCTCTACACACATCTCAGGGTAATCATGAAACAACATCATGATACCACATCAATCCTGGTAACCAGTGGCACAAACCTTAGTGAACCATAAATCACATCATAATCTCAAAAATCAGCCAAAGTATAATCAAAGCAACTAATACAAAACATAAATCCAATCACCTCAACGATATAGACCACTCATGGTCACAATCATGATCCCTTCTCAAGGAGAGATCAACAATGTTGCATCCATTGGGATGACTTACAAAAATCAAATGGGAGAGGCACTACAAAGAAGATCCATCATTCCAATCCATTCAAGTTCTTCTAGTATTTATCCATGGCATGCCACATACATTTCCATACATGAGGTTTTGGCTTTTTTTATTTCTTTACGGTTTCTTTGAGTCAAGGTTATTATGCTTACATACTTGATCACATATAAAAGATAATTGCATCTTCAAAGGTAATTCTATCTTTCATTTGATATTATTTAGATCCACTACATGAAAGTATTTCCTTTATTATTCACATTTCAATTTATAGTTAATTTCTTAACCTAGGGCTTGACCAAGACAAGCCCTCATCAAACCCCTACCCCAAAACTCTTCTTTTCTATGTTGACTCAGCAAAAGGTTTATAAATCTGGAACCTACTTTTGGAAGATTATTGGAGATGTAAGTTCTAGGTCACTGAACTATGTCAACCTAGTTGTAGGACATCTTCCCAAGTCAACCTAGTCCTTTAGTCCCCATTTTTTAGGAGATCTTTGGGTTTTGTTCCTTTCGTCATTTTATTTCAAGATTTGGGGGCGGATATTTAAAAACAGTTCAGAGATGTGAGTTTTGGAGCTAAAATACATTTTACTTTAAGCATTTCAAGGTGAGTCATTTATATTTTATTTCCTTTCATGTTTGTACCCTAGATTTATATCTTAATTGGGATAATTGTGTTCACATAAAATCTAGATTTACTTTATTTAAGCAACTAGTTCAATTTCACATTCCCATTGTCCTATCGAGGGCCAAATAATACATTTCCTTATATCATATTCTCTTTTATAATTCAAATTTAGTATTACCTCCCTTATTCCTTTGGGTTCTAGCTAATCTAATTTGGATCATAAGTGGAATCATAATTGGAAATTCCCCTCTTTCCCTCACACACATTTGAACGGCTTAGTGGCCCAAAAATAGGGAGATCTAAAGTCCTACTAAAGTGCCTCCCTTTTCCCCCAAAACACAAAATTTTAACTCTCAAAGTATGGTTTGTAACTGAGTGGTCAAGGATCATATAAAGACTATTATTTCAAGAAAGAAGGTCAAATAGCATATTGAAAAGAAAAAAAAGCTAGAGAGTTGAGCTGATTTTTGTTGAAATCTAATTGAAAAAGAGATTGTTAAGAAAGAGATTGTTGAAGAAGATTATGTGTTTCAATCATTGTTTTGTCACTAAAGTCAAAACTATTTTTTTTGGTGAGAAAATTGCTTATAGGATTCTAGTACTATCACTTAGTTGATTGATGAGGAGGATTTGATCAATAATATGTAACAAAAGAACCTATAAGAAAGGTTGAGTCATGATTATGTAATGAAGTACAAGGATTAGTTAAGATAGTGATGACATGATGTATTGATAATCTACTTAAGGTTACAAAATGGCTAGCTACACTTATAAATTTTAGAAGAATAAGTTAAACAAAGTTTGTCTACCAAGCTTGACCAACTGGACAGTAGGTGCTGAGCAAAGTCAGTGCAAGTCGAGCAGAAAGTCAGTTGGAGTCGAGTAAAAGAAAATTCTAGTGGATATCGAGCAAAATAGTTGATGTCGAGTAAAGTTTAGTTGATGTCAAGCACCAATAAACTTTAGTTGATGCTGATCAATGTAGTATGTGCAAAGCATTAGAAGATTGATAATGTCAAGCTACTGCATTATAATAAAGATCAAAGATTTGCCGAATCTAAGCTAACAAGTTTGTTTTCTTGAAACTTGTGAACTAGGGAGAAGATAAGGTTGATGAGTTGGTGGCATAAAAATGGATGTAAACCATTTTTAGGCGAATTCAAATGGATTCTAGGAGAAGTTTCTAGAAAAGACAAGATATGGGGAAGATACATTGTATCATACCTAATCCATCCAAAACCCTAATTTGGATTATGGATAATGAGTGGGAAAATACTCTAATTTCCTATTTATAGGAATGTCTAGTCATGAAGAAAATGAGGTTAGTGTCATGTGCAAGAACCTAAGGAGGAGAAGGAATTAAGGGTTTTGCTTCATCAAGTGACCCAAGAGAAGAGTTTGCGATGGCATGCTAAGCAAGAAGGCTTAAGGAGATGAATGCTTGAAGGGTGAACAAGCTGTCAGAGCTACAAAGTATGAAAGCCAAGCAAAATTAAGGATTGAACAACGATCTATAATTTGTAAGAGAAGTTGTAAGTTGTATTAAATCAAATCTCTACTATTACTCTTTAACAATTGTATTGGTCTAGGGTAAATCCTTTGGAGTAAGATTAACCTAACAGTCATTAGAAAATCCTTTAATAGGGTGGGCCTTTCACAGGGCATCATTTTAGAAGAGTGAAAAAGGAGTAGCATTTTACTGGTGATTTCTCCCAAATTGGGTTTCCAGGTAAATCATTATATCAAGTGTGATGATGAATGTGTTGTGTTTCATACTTTACACTTCTACAAATTGATTTGATAGTAACATACAAGTTTTAGTAAATAAAAAATGGATCATATATGAGTATGAATGTTTTATGGGTTCATTTAATTGTGAAAAGTTTTATTTATACATCTGGACCTTGGATAACTGATTCACCTCCACCACCCCCCCCCCCCCCCCCCACCCCCTCTCAGTTATTCTAAAAATAATTCCAACAATTGGTATTAGAGCCTTGTTGCTTAAGAGGACTAGTTTTAAGGTACTAGAAACACAAAGATTGAGATGTATAAAGGAAAGGTACCCAAGCTCAATAGAGATAACTGTCCTACATGGAAAAGTTTGATGAAGCTACACCTTGGAGGATTTAGAGATCATGCATAATCTACCATTACAATGGAACATGTTGATCCAACAAGAGCCTTAATTGTTGAAGATATGAAGAAGAAGAAGGAACACAATTAGGTGATGTTGGAGATTGCCTCTGCCCTAAGCTATGTTGAATTTGATTATATCAAAACTACAAAGAAAATGTGGGATGCCCTACACACCATCTATGGCGGAGACAAAAATATTCAATGAGCCAAATCTGAGAGCCTTAGAGGTAAGTTTGATGATATGAGAATGGAAGAAGGTGAAAATATTTCTTAATATGTTGCTAGGATAAAATAAGTTGTTAGTGCAATAAGAAGAGCTACTAGCCATATAGATGATGATATTGTGTTAAGTAAAGTCTTGAGAACATCGCTACCTATTTATGATATTAAAGTTTTTGCAATCCAAGAATTGAGATGTATTCTAAGAAATAATCTAACTCTTGAAGGTCTGGTAGGTAGACTCACTACTTTTGAGCTATCTAACTTTGATAATTGCAAATCTGAGAGTCTTGAATCTGCATTTAGAACCAAGCTTTTATTGAAGGATTCTGATGAAATGAAGCAGAAGAAGAAGAAAAGAAAAGAAAAGTATGTATCCAATGACAGTGATACAAATGAGGAAGATGTTGAACAATTGGAAGCACTACTAATAAGAAGATTTCACAGAGGTAAAGGCAAGTTCAAAGGCAAGTTACCCATCATTTGTTTCAATTGCAATAAAGTTCATCATATTGCTACAAGATGTACACAGAAGAAGAACTACAAAGAAAGAAACAAGTATAAAAATAGAAGAGAAGATGACAATAGAGATTACAAAGACAAAGGCAAGAAGTCATGCTACATTGTTGAAGGAGGCAAGGATGATTCTGATGAACATGATGATGAAGTGGTATATGTTGCAATGAAGGATGAATCTGATGAATATGAAGCAACTGCACTTGTGACTTGTGTGAACAAAAATGATAAATGGATCATTGACAGTGGATGCTCACATCACATGACTGGAGATAGAAGTAAGTTCATTACCTTAAATTTTTATGATGGAAATAGTGTAAGATTTGGTAATGATGCACCATGTTTGATAAAAGGAAAAGGTTCTATCAAACTCACAGACAAGATTTCATGTGACAATGCTTACAATGTTGAAGGACTAAATTATAACTTGTTAAGTGTGTCACAATTGAATAATCTAGGTTGTAAGATTGAATTTGGAAACAAAACTAGCAAGATATATGACACAAATGGGAAACTGATTGCAAAAGGTGATCAAACTAGAAGTAATATGTTCTATCTAGATATAGAGGATGCTACTTGTTTTGTCGCAAAATTTGATGATGTATGGCTTTGACACAAGAGATTATGTCATGTTAATTTTGATAACTTGGTTAGTATCAGTAACATGAAGAAAGTTAGAGGATTTCCTAAGTTGAAGAAACCCAATAATATAGTGTGCAAACAATGTCAGCTAGGCAAAATGTCAAAATTAAGCTTTAAGAGTAAAGCTTATACCTCTAAAGAAATACTAGAGATTGTTCAGACTGACTTATGTGGACCAATTGAAGTGCAAAGCTACATAGGAGATAAGTACATAATGATTACTCTAGAATGATGATAGTCATGTTTCTAAAATAGGAATCTGATGCTTTTCAAATGTTTAAGTGGTACTTAGCAAGAGTTGAGAAAGAAACAGGTAAAAGTCTAAAATGCTTGAGATTAGATAGAGGAGGAGAATTCACTTCAAATGAGTTTGATATGTTCTATAATGATAGAGGAATCAAAAGACAGACATCTACACCCAGGACCCCTCAACAAAATGGAATTGCTAAAAGGAGAAATAGGTCTATAATGGACTGTACCAAAACACTCATGATGGAAAAGAATGTTGCTCTAAAATACTAGAGAGAGGCTATAAGTACAATTGTCTATACCTTGAACCATGTGCAAATCAAGAAAGGTACTCATTCAACACCTTTTGAACTATGGTATGGATATCCACCCAATATAAAATACTTTAAGGTATTTGGAATTAAGTGTTACATTCTTAAAGATGTTAGGAATGGAAAGTTTGATGAAAAAAATGAAGAAGGTATATTCCTTGGATACTCCACAAGAAGTAAAGCTTACAATTGTTTAAATGCTAACACTAACAAAATTGTGGAAAGTACAAATGTGAATTTTGATGAATTTATAGAAGTACATGAGGCTGAGCCTATGAAAGAACCAGAAGAATACAAATCATTTGTATACTTTTATGAAGGAATGTTTGTTGAAGAAGACACTACAAATCAAAGTACAAATCAACAGCAAGTATCAGTAACTGCTAAGTCACATCCTGTGAATTTCAAGTTGCATTCAGGAACTGAGCTACATTCAGATGCTAAGTTGCAAAATGAATAAGATGCACATTTTGATTTTAAGGTTAGTACACATGAAAGAGATGCTGAGACTCCTGACAGAGATGTACACAGTGACCCTGAAGTTGAAAGACAAAATGTAGAAACAAGAGCTGAGCCAAGATTATCGAAATATGTCAAAAGACATCATCTTGCGGATCAAATCATTGGAAACAAAGATGCTAGGCCAATGACAAGAAATAGATTGAGAAGTGAATCATGTTTTTTAAGCATGAAGGAGCCTAAATGAATAAAAGATGCATTAGAAGATGATAACTGGTACAAGGCCATGGAAGAAGAGATTGAACAAATAGAGAAGAACAAAACATGGAGTCTAGTTCTTAAACTAGAAAACAAAAGTGTGATTGGTACCAAGTGGGTACTTAGAAACAAGTTAGATGAGAATGGTGAAGTCATAAGAAACAAAGCAAGATTATTTTGAAGGGATATGCACAAGAAGAAGGAATTGACTATGGCGAGATATTTGCTCCTGTTGCAAGAATGGAAGGAGTAAGAACTCTACTTGCTTATGCTACATAAAAAAGTTTCAAAGTTTATTGGATGGATGTTAAATCTGCATTTCTGAATGGCATACTAGAAGAGGAAGTCTACATGGAATAGCCAGAAGGATTTTTTGATGATAACAATAAGAACATGGTATGTAGATTGCACAAAGCCCTATATGGATTGAAACAAGCACCAAGAGCGTGGTGAGAGACTTCATACTTATCTTTTGAAGATTGGATTTGAAAGGACTAATGATAATAACAATCTGTATATAAAGATAGACAAAAGGCAAAGGTATTTTGCTATCTAAAATATTTGTTGATGATATCATATTAGGAGGACAAGATGCTTTATGTAAGGACTTTGCAAATCAGATGAAGTAAGAATTTGAAATGTCTATGTTTGGAGAAATCAATTTTTTTGTGGGATTGCAAGTATATCAGATGAAGTATGGTATATACATCACTCAGTCAAAGTATGTCAAAGAGATATTGAAGACATTTAGATTAGAGGATTCCAAACCAGTAAGTACAACTATGGTGATAGGACACAAGTTGTCAAAGAATGATGATTTAACTAAAGTGAATCTAACATTATACAGGTCTATGATTGGCAAATTGCAATATGTAGTACATAGCAAACCTAATATTGCATTATCTGTAGGGAGAGTCACTTAATGGCTATGAAGAGAATAATGAGATACTTGAAAGGAACGGAAGAGTTTGGTCTATACTACAAGAAGAATGAAAGTTTTGACTTAAGAGCCTACACTGATGCTAATTAGGCTAGAAACATTGATGACAGAAAGAGCACCAGTGGAGGAGCATTTTTCTTAGACAAGAGACTAGTTACATGGACAAGTAAGAAACATAGTTGTACTTCACAATCTACTATTGAAGCAAAATATGTTGTTGCTGCTATAAACTGCACAAACATTGTATGGATCAAACAACTACTCAAAGGAATAAAGGAAGAAATCACAGAAGTAGTGATACTTTATTGTTATAATACAAGTGCTATCAATATATCAAAGAACCTAGTAATGCACACAAAGACAAAGCACATTGCAATCAAGTATCATTATGTAAGAGAATTAGTCCAAGACAAAGAGGTGAAGATGGAATATGTTAACTCAAAGGATCAAATTGCTAATATCTTCACAAAACCATTACCTAAGGATGCTTGTGAGTATCTAAGAGGTAAACAAGTGGTGATACCCCTATCAAAGGCTATTTAAGAAATAGAAGGAGTTCCCGACATGAAATAAGTTGATGTTCATATAATACAAATTGATGTAGTGGATCTTACTTTAGGAACTGCCTAAAGTAATCATAGAGCTGAAAACTCAAATCAGTCACAAGCAAGGTGATAGAGGGAGAAACTGAGGAAACTACAAAAGCTTATGTCTGCATATTTTAAGACAAATTTTTTAGTATAGGTCTTTGGAATTGTTGTTAAAGAGGGAGAAAGTACATTAAATTGATCATCATTAGAAGAAGAGTTTTACTGATCAAGTGTAAGAGATAAGAGGGAGAAAGTCCTAAATTAATCAACTGATCAAAGAGGGAGAAAGATATCAAGAATCAAGTTTGAACAAAGAGGGAGACATTGATCAGAGAGCCAGAAAGATCAATCTAGTATAAAAGAAAGAGGGAGAAATCCTAATCTACCTAGTAAGAGGGAGATAAGGAAATCAGAGGGAGTTATAAGAAAGAGTTTTTGTAACCTAATTAGAAGATGGAAGTTGTTGATAAAGGGAGAAATTTCAATACAACTTTTCTTTTTGGTATTGTCTTACTATTTTAACCTAGTCAGTTTGGTTGAACAAGATGTTCATCATTTGATTGACTTGGTTGATCAATTTGGTTTGCCATCAATGCCAAATAGGGAGATTGTTGAAATCTAATTGAAAAAGAGATTGTTGAAGAAGATTATGTATTTCAATCATTGTTTTGTCATTGATGTCAAACCTGCTATTTGTTGTTAAGACAATTGCTTATAAGATTCAAGTACTATCACTTAGTTGATTAATGAGGAGGATTTGATCAATAAGATATAACAAAAGCACCTAGAGGAAAGGTTGAGTTATGATTATGTAATCAAGTACAAGGATCAGTTAAGATGGTGATGACATGATGTATTGATAATCTACTTAAAGTTACAAAATGGCTAGCTACACTTAGAAAGTTTTGAAGAATAAGTTAAACAAAGTTTGTTTGCCAAGCTTGATCGAGTGTACAGTAGGTGCCGAGCAAAGTCAGTGCAAGTTGAGAGAAAGTCAATTGGAGCTAAGTAAAAGTAAATTCTAGTGGATGCTAAGCAAAACAGTTGATGCCAAGTAAAGTTTAGTTGATGACAAGCACCAGTAAACTTTACTTGATGCCGAGTGATTTTACAGTTGATGTTGAGCAACGTAGTATATGTCAAGCATCAGAAGATTAATAATGTTGAGCTACTGCATTATAATAAAGATCCAAGATTTGCTGAATCTAAGCTGACAAGTTTGTTTTCTCGAAACTTGTGAACCAGGAGGAAGATAAGGTTGATGAGTTGGTGGCACAGAGATTGATGTAAACCATTTTTAGGCAAATTCAAATGGATTCTGGGAGAATTTTCTAGAAAAGACAAGATATGGGGAAGATACCTTGTATCCTACCTAATCCATCCAAAACCCTAATTTGGACGATGGATAATGAGTGGGAAAATATTCCAATTTCCTATTTATAGGAATGTCTAGTCATGAAGCAAATGAGATTGGTGTCATGTGCAAGAACCTGAGGAGAAGGAATTAAGGATTTTGTTTCATCAAGTGACCCAAGAGAAGAGTATGTGATGGCATGCTAAGAAAGAAGACTTAAGGAGATGAATTATTGAAGGGTGAACAAGCTGTTAGAGCTGCAAAGTATGAAAACCAAGCTAAATTGACGACTAAATAGAGATATGTAATCTATAAGAAAAGTTGTAAGTTGTATCAAATCAAAGCTCTACTGTTACTCTCTAACAATTATATCAGTCTAGGGTAAATCCTTTGGAGTAAGGTTGACCTAATAGTCATTAGAAAATCCTTTAACAGGGTGATTGAAATCCCTTAATCAGGTCACATTTAACAGTGTGTATTGTAACCTTTAACAGGGTTGGCCTTTTATAGGGCATCACTTTAGAGGAGTGAAAAAGGAGTAGCATGTTATTGGTGGTTTTTTCCAAATTGGGTTTCCATGTAAATAATTGTGTCAAGTGTGTTGATGAATGTGTTGTGTTTCATACTTTACAATTCTATGAATCGATTTGACGGTAACATACAAGTTTTAGTAAATGCACAATGGATGCATGCATTGGTATGAATGTTTTATAGGTTCACTAAATTATGAAAAGTTTTATTTATACATCTAGACCTTGGATAACTGATTTACCCCACCCCCCCCAGTTATTCTAAAATAATTCCAACAATTTTAATCTTGAAGAAAAGGAGAAGAGAAAGAGATAAGAACAAGGTGTGAGGGTGCAGAGTGTTGACAAGAGCCAACATGCCAAACAACATAGTGATGAAGTGTGTTGTAGCTAGAAAAGTTGAGCACATTTGTGATCATGTATGAGTTGTAGAGCTGAGTGAGGGTAGAGTAAATTGTAGACATGACCAAGGACATCAAAGTGATCTACATCAAGCTAAGTGAAGTAGCTATTTTTTAAAGATCAACCTTTCTTTTGTTTTCTAATCACTACAATAATAAATCTTGTCGAGGGTGAACTTTAACAAGTTCTTTATAACAAAACCCCTAATAAGTTGCCATATGAATTTTTATTCCAAGTCCTTTAACCAGGCCCCTCTTAACTGGGAAGACTCTCACAAGTATATGCTAAATCCCTTGATTAGGTGACACTTGATAGTGTCTTTGTAATCTTTTAACGGAGATAGGCTCTTAACTAGGTGCACTTTAGGAGAGTGTAAGCTTTGTGAGGATCATCTTATGCACCATGGTTTTCACCCTAGTCAGGTTTCCATGAAATAAATTTGTGTGTTATGTGAAGTTACCTTTGTCTTGGTTTTTTTTTCTTAATCCTAACTGGTTAAGTTATAGTCGCACATTTTAGCAGATCGGTGTGAAGTGAGTTTAGGAGAAATTTTGAAGTTATTTTTAATATACTAATTCACCCCCCCTCTCAATATATTTTCCAATGAGTGGACCAACACTCTTATCGCATTAGCATCCTCTCATAGTTGCACACATTACATATACTTTTTTTCTACAATGGAGAATTATCAACCTTTGGTGGACTTGTGATTCCACCTTGCTTTATTTATAGGTTATCACATGCATATCTCCTAGTAATCATGCATTTCCTATGTATTAAGGCACATCTATGTTAGATTCATTTATTTTTTATCCATTGTTATTTGATCAATATTGAATCGATGATTTTATCACAATGCACTACAAGGCTAAGTGTATCCCCTATGGAGTTGACCAAGACCCTAGCAAATAACTATGCAACAAATAATGAAAAATAACATAGAGATTCAAACCTAATGCAACAATCTTTCATATATAAGAATCATAAGATTTACATCCAACTTTTTAGGCTATAAGGCCTTCCTGGTTATGACCATTACAAAGAAAAATACAACTCAAATCTTATCTGTGATTATCCATCTCTTGGCTATCATCCCTCAAGATGCTTCTAGTTACTCTATGAGTAATAAATGATGGCTCTATACAACACAAGACTCTACATTTATGCATCACAAGCCACAAATTGGCCTAATAGGTAAATTAAATAAACACTTAAGACAAGCCCCAAATTTATACACACAAATAACTCATATGCTAAAATAAATCTATGCGACTATAGATATAGGTCTATATGCCATCTAATGAACAATCTCTAAGATTACATAAGATAAGATCTAATGGTCGAACATCACATGAGCAATCTCCAAAGTTTATCTAGGAAATGAAGAACATGCTATCAACAACCACCAAAAGAGACCACACTCAAACATAATCAAGCCAAAGATTGTCCGAACATAAGAAATGGTCCACTGATACAACCCAAAAATAACTCCAAAATCATAGAACATAAGGTCCACTCAAAACCATGCTTGATTCTCCCACATCAAGTCATATCATTTTGTCTCTCTTATTTGTGCTATCAATTGAGCTTCTAGATCTTAGCATTTCATTCATTGTCATATAAAAATTCTTACATGGTATCAGAGATATAAGAGTGTCATTGGTTAGTGATTAGAGAGTTATTTGCTTCAATTTTGGAGGACCATGCTTTAGATTCATATGTAAAATAGTTTGTGGGAACATCTAGAGCAAGATATGATCCCCCTATTATGTCCAAGTGGTCATTGTGATGAATTTTGACTATAAATTTTCCTATCTTAAGAAAAAGTTAGATCAAGGCAATTTTTTTGCAAATAAGACTTGGGCAGGTCAACTTGCAAATAGATTTGATATTTTTTTGTCAATTTTGTTTTGCAAAAAAATGGTGTTTTTGTGGGGATTACACTACTTTTTATTATCAGAGATCACTAGTTGTTTGTAGAATATCTAAGATTGTTGAATTGTCAAATTAGAGTAGAATGAAAATGCAAAGTTGTACATGCATTCAAATCAAAGTAGGATGACACTATCAATTTGTATAGGTGGCAAAATTGGCAACAAGGTTTGGACACCCATCTCTCGCTCTCATCACTATCCTTTTCAAATAATAGCAAGCAACTACTAGCGATCTTAAAGATCAATGACACAACTATGTTTTTGATGAAAGAATGGATTGGTGTAAAAAAAGGTGGGAATTACTCTCAAATCCCATGCACATGGGACAAATAGTAGAGTTTTAAGCTTATTGATTGGTGTGTCACATTTTCCCTCATTGGTATCTTGAGGTATGTTCTCGCTATAATACAATCAACATTTATAAGGTAAGTCATCCATATTTACACACAATATCTCTATCTCAGCCCATGGGACACTCTATCAAGGTCAATTCTTCCACATAACACACTCCTCTTATACAAGTACTAAGCCACACAAATGCATGCATCAACATTGACTTGGCATAATTTACTGCAGACATTTGATATGCATTGGATCTCACTCAAACTATATAAAGCATCCAACACTGATTAAACTAGTTTTGCAAATATTAAATTAATATTTTGTTGTCAAGAATTGTAGAAAAATTCTAATTAGAATTGATATTGCTCCAACTTAATGGTGAAGACTTCGACTCCAATGATATGATCCTTTCAACCAATTAAAACTATTTTTTTCTTTCAATGTTGTGTGCTTGTTCATAGTGGACTATGACCATAAGATTTGAGTGACTTGAATCTTCCTTATGTGGATCTTCATTTCTATTGTGATAGTGTCCCCCATATGCAAGATAGAGAATTCAAGCCTACCCAAATTTTCCTTTTTCATTTCTACCCAATTTCTTTGGGTTTAAAAATGATACGAGTATAAGAGTCATCATGGCAATTTTATTTTTGCTTGAACAATTGTATGGTCATTAGTTTTAAGGTCATGCTCGCATTATCATTTTACCATGGTAATTTTGATGACCCTATGATAGTTATTCATTTTTATCCTCTTTGAATTCCTACAACAATCATTTAACTATTAAATTTAGGATCATGCTTCCTCTGACATCATCAATATTTACAAATTTGGACCCTTCACCATTTGGAGTCTTGAATTGGTAGTTCAACTTTGAGAGGTCATAACTTATCATCTAAGCTCCAATTTTAGTGTAATTCATTTTTGTCTAGAATCTCATGAATTTCACAGTGGCATTGCTAGTTTCTAGTTTTGGTGGGAAGTGTTTATATAAATTATATATTTTGGTGGCTAAACCTATCTAATCCTTGATTTTGAAACTTCAGAGGCTTCATTCAAACTCATACAAACACATTTTTAGACACATTTTTAAAAAAAAGTGTATAATTTTCCAAAAAAAAAAAAAAAATCTATCAAATTATAGGCTTATTTGGGCATAAATATCACTTTCAATATTTGGCCTATTTTGGCACTTGTAATTAATAAGATGCTCAAGTAATCTCATGTCTTCTTTTGTTGAGTCTTCTATAACCTCATATATGTTATTATAATCATCAAAATTTGAAGTCCACTTTGGTCCATTTGAATAGTTATAATTACACACACATTGTATATAAAGTGGCAAAATTATCTATTTTTGGGGTGTTCTTTGATTGGGCAAATTTAGGGTTTTGTCATGTGTGCTTGGGTCTCTTTCTCTCTTTTGCTCTTTTTTACATCATGGCTTCTCTTGCATGTCTACTATTAACTCCACATTATAACTATGCTACATGGAAAGATAAAATATGGAGCATATTAATGGTAAATAGTTTGAATAATTATGTGGATAGCAGAATTAAAGAGCTTATTGGTGATGAGAACAAAAATAACAAATGGATCATCAAAAACTCTAAGTTTTTATTCATCTTGAGATTATATGTTGATGATAAAATTTAATATTACATCTCAAACATTAACAATGAAAAGGAAGCTTTGGATAAACTTACAATTTTTTATGGTAAAGTTGATGAGGAAAATGAATACCCAATTGAGGTTGATCTTCTCGAATTGGATCCTAGGAACTTTGACCGAATTGAAGACTTCATTAAAAAATCCAATGATTGCAAAGCACAACTTAAGGATTTTGGTAATCCCATGAAGGATGACAAGTTGATCCATCACTTGATGAAAACACTTCCTCCTGAATATGTGGCTTTTGTTTCAAGTTATAATACCCACAAATTGACCATGGAAAGTTCCTTCATTAAACCTTTATTTGAATCATTTTCAGAAATTTTGTTCTTAGAACATGAAATACTAATGAGTATGGGGATTAAAAATCTTCATATTTTGTGAAAAATTGTTGGCTAATGAAGGGGATCAAGGAAAAAAGAAGCAAAAGTAATGGAAGACCAAATCATAATACAATACACAACAAGAGAAAGAGCAATCCACCTCCTCACCCCAAGGAAAAAATAAGTATACATCATACAAGGGAGGCTTTTTTACTTGTGAATATTGCAAGAAGAATGGACATGAAGAACATAATTTCTACAAGAAGGAAATAGATGAACTCGAGTATTTTCTTAGGAAGGATCAAATAATACCACCTTTAAGAATGACTACTTCATCATATTCTTCACATTCAAATTTTGATAAAGAACGGGATCACAAAAATGATAAGAGAAAAGTTCAAGCCTTAGTTGATACTTCAAGTCATGATTAAGGGGCTTCTCATCATAACACATCTCCATAGTCTATGTTTTATTCATTTAAGCCTTGTCGTACACCACTGATTTTTATGGGCAATCACAATTATATGAATGTGGTTGGGAAATGAACTATTAATAAGGGTGAGGGAACATTCAAAGATGTATTATGTGTACCTCACCTAATCCATAATATTATTTCCATCTATCAACTCACCAATGGAGAAACAAGGAGGACTATGGAATTCACTCCTAATTCGGTTATTATCAAAGAATTAGAGAGTACGGATTTCATGTATACAAGGGTGGTTGCTCATGCATCTCAGCTGTACTACTTCACAATATTTACTCATGATGATAACAATGATTCTTCAATAAATTTTGATCACACTTCTAGTGTTGATTCAAACTTTGAGGACTTTGGCTACTTGAACTTGTGTATTAATGTGTTATTACCTTCTTGAGCAATCCATTCCTTATCCTCCTATTGAGAGCATTTCTATTTTTTCTCCTAGTGATGCTTGGATTCATACAACTACATGTTTAGGTGATTTAGTGCAATAGCATATTCCTTGTATTCCAAACTTAATTTCATGGGATCATTACTTGAGAAACATTGCAGGTTTATTTATGGAGTTCTACATTGAGTATTTATGAGACTACTTTGATGACATTCATCTTCTCTTTGCTAGGGATGATCATTCTTAAATTGTTTTAAGGGAACACTTTGTATTTCATCATTCTCCATTTGATCCTTCTTTCAAATTTGATATGATTGTGGACCCTTTCATACAACATTTGGAGGTTTCTTTCTCTTCAGAGAATACATTTTAGTCTTTGGAGATAACATTCGCGAGTCACATACTTCACTTGAGATGTCAAATTACATGGTTCAAGTTGATCATACTCATGTATTATGGATTCCTATTCAATTTCCTCAGACATCATACATTTTGTGGACTCTTCTTAAATATTGGGGAGGATTCATTTTTACACCTATGGAATTACTTCTTCCTAAACGGTAGAACAACATTCAATTTTCTTGGCACAAATTTTACATTGATCTAGGAGCACACACTTAAAAGACATCATAATTCATTTGGATTCCCCTTCTTTGTATCCATAATGAGAAGCCTTATTTCAATTATACTTGGTCTATTTTCTTTCTAAGGGGAAATATTGTTTTTATACATTAGACTAAGTTTTTCCTTTAAAAAATCACCATCCATGGAGGAGATTATTCATTGGGTGGGGGGGGGGGATAGACCCATCATGCATTGTGAGGTTAATTTTATTCTTGTGAGTTTAAGTGAATTTCCCTAAGTTACACACGAGGGAGGGGGGGGAGTGTTGGTATAATTAAATATTCACTAATTATACTTTACTTAAGTTTATTTAGGATAATGCATATGCATATTAGTTGTCATATAAACACATTGGAGTTTTTATTCCATTTTAGTATTATAGAAAACCACTTTAGGTAGAGTTAGTTGTCATATCATACCTCTATGAGTGTTAGATGAACCTTTAGTGCTCTTATCATAGTATCATCCTTCATTATTCTACATACTTTGTTGTATAATGGAGGATGATCCATCTTTGGTGGACATGTGATTCCACTTTGTGTGATTGCTAGTTTATCTCACACATATCACCTAGTTATCATACATTTCCCATATACTTGAGCACATCTACTTTGTATTCATTAATTTTGTATCCATTATTATTTGATCAATATTGAATCAATAATTTGATCATATTATTTTTTCTCTTTGATTTGTGTTATTAATTGAGCTTCTAATTACTTGGCATTTCATTCTTTGCCTTAGGAAAATTCTTACAACTTTATTTCTTGTTTCACTTTTTGTGCATGCATATAGAATGATTCAATGCAAGATCTAGATTGCAAATGGCCAAGGAGAAAATGATGTCCTTGTGTTCATCATTTCATTGGATCCCATAAAGAAAATAATTTTTTCCTTAAGGATTGGTCCTCCTTTTCTTAGATCCCTTAACATAGACAATGCTTTCCTTAAGGACTAATCTTTCTTATTTGATTCCTATGGTGACAATACTTTCTTTAGGCCTAATAACCTTTATTTAATACCCTAAAAAAGGTAATTATTTTGTTAAGCAATGATCTTCTTTGATGGGTTGACTATGATAACACAACTTGCTAGATTTTCAATTCCATATTTTATAACACTTTCTCTTTGTGTGATCCATAGTAATACAATACCTCACTAGGCTAGTGCTCTCTCTCTCTCTCTCTCTCTCTCTCTCTCTCTCTCTCTCTCTCTCGTAATGCTTGTTTTATCTTTGTCTTGGATTTGATGAAGACTTAGGTAACTTGGGGGTTTAATGTTCTTTTTTCTACTTGACCTTGATAATATTGTTATTTTGAATTGATGTACTTTACCAAGAGCATGAATTACTCTCATATTCTTGTTGAAGTACAAGCTAAATGTTTTATCCTATAAAGTGAGCACCCACGATTGGATTCTTTATTAGGACCTAGTGGACCCATTTTGTTGATTTTGATATTTGAGTATCCATTATGATTGATCTTGGCAAGATAATTCATGTTTTCCAACACCTTTCACTTTCCCTAACCTCTTGTTCAAATTTTGCCCCATTTCTCATGAGACATGTCCCTAGCTTTTAAGGCCTAGATTTCACCTAGAGCTTGATGCTAGGGTTTATTGGGAGATTTTCTTTTATGGTCAGCCAATTTTGAATCTTGAAATGATGGAGTGAGTATAAAACCCTCTATCTCTCCTCATTTTTCATATCAAAACCACACCCAAGCATTTTTATAATGACACTATCAAGATTTTTAAGCATTTAAGAGTAGTTGAACATTTATATTCAAGATTTGAAGGCAAATACCCAAATCAAAATCTCCAAGTTTCCAATTCTCTAAGATCATTCAAGTCAAAAGAAATATTCTCCAATTAATGTGAGTCTCTCTCTCATGGTGGCCAAGTAGATGAATACTCAATCGAGCAAGAAGATCCATCCTTCCATCTACGTTTTCTCTACTTCTTTGCAAGTGGTTATCAAAAATATCTACATTCAATATCTATGTATGAGACTCATAAATCCATGCATTTGTAAAGACATCCTTAATTCTACATCACATTCCAAGGTCAACTCTTTTGATCTTATGAACATGCAAGAATCTTCATGGATGTATGAGCAATTTCTACATATGTCCATTAGGGCTTATGCAAGGTGATTCTATATTTTATCTTTCTATTTACTCTCCTTTATGAAATTTTATTTTGAAGGTTGATTCCTAAATAGGGATAGACTAAGGGAAACCCCTTTACCAAAACCTTTTTTCCTTTTTTTTTTGTATGCATGAGCATGTTATGAAGTTTTTAGACAAAGTTTGGGAAAATTAGGAACAATTAGATATGCAAAAAATCTAGTCAACAACACTAGGGACAATGTCACATTGCCATTCAATTCCTTGCATTTTGAGCATACATTTTGGCCACAAGTCATATCTATCTTTAGGTTTTTCATTTCTAGATTTTTTTATCGAGTTTCTATTTGTCACAGTTAGTTTTTACCATTTCTTATTAATTTTATTAATTAATCATCTACATTGCTACATTTTTTATGAAGAAAATAAGAAGTTAGAAGAAGAAAAGAAAAAGAAGTTAGAGGAAGAAAGAAAGAAAAATGAAGAGGAAACAAAGAAGATAGAAGAATAAAAAAATAAATTGGAAGAAGAGAAGAGGAAGTTAGAGGAGGAGAAAAAGAGGAAGGAAGAAGAGAAGAAGAGGAAAGAAGAAGAGGGAGAGAATAACAAGGAAGAAGAGAAGAGGAAAAAGGAAGAGAAAGTTAAGAAGACGAAGACAAGTGAACCTAGTTCCTCTAGGTCAACACTTGAGTTTACATTAGCAATTTTGTTAGGAAACAAGTTAGATGATGACGATCAAGTTGAATTGATCTCATCATTAAGAAAATTGTTTAAAAATAACAAAAAGGTAAAGAGTTTACAAAGCTATTTGATTAAAATAATAGTGAACTTGCGTAGTGTAATATCTAAGAAGGTTATTGAAACTAAATCCCAAGATAGAGCAAAGGTAATGATCAAAGGCTTTGACATTGAATTCATGCACTTATCAAAAGTGGCAACCACCAAAGCTCAAAACTTACATGATGAAAAAATGTTCTGGAAAGTTTATGAAAATATTAAGGGAGATTTGAAAACTCTTGATGAAAAATTCAATGAGTTAAGAAAATGTTTGATAGAAGGCAAGACTATGTATGGGAAGTGTTCTATCACACACATTTATTAGAGAAATTTTAGATGAGTTGAGCGTTAAAATAAGAGAGTTAGAGGCACTTGTGAATGAATTGTAGAATCCCTCAATTTAGATTGTAGACCTAGAAACAAGAATAAGTAAAATTAATGATGAAATCAAGTTTTTGGAGCTGTAAAAGGAAATGATACTGAAGATATATTCATGTTAAGGGAACACCTTACTCTGGCAATTGATATTGTATGGAGACAATCAAAAGAATTCCTATCACTTAAGGCATCTAATGAGAAGTTTGTGTACATATACTTCTAAGTAGTAGAGATTTCTTCATATGCATTATGCGCAGTACTTAGCATTTTGGATGTAGTGAAGGATAAATGGGATATGGAGTTTGTTACTTTGAAGACAAACTTTTCTGATTGCATCTAACAAATATCCACTTAGAATCCAAGAAGGTAATGTAATTTTGACATGTATATGGTTCCTTTTTTAAAAAATTTCATTGATTTCAAAGGGGGGGAGATAAAGAAAATTGTATGTATATATATCAACACTGGGGGGGAGGGGCAGTGTAGAAATTGCAATCAGAATGAAGAATTACAATTATAGTCAAAGGGGGAGTTATAATGTAACTAGGAGATATAAGGAAAAGATGGTATATGTGATGATCCATTGTTTTGAAGTTTTGACATTTTGACATTTTTTAAGGCCACAAGTTTTGTAAATTTTGAAGTTTTTGAGAAGTCTTGTTTTGGGACTTAGCTGACTTTCAAATATATCGCCATCAACACCAAAGGGGGAGATTGTTGAAATTTTGGCTAGGTTAGACATTTTGATGTTGTCATGTATGGCAACATAGCAGTCACATGAAGTGTTCAGAGCATGAAGATGAAGTTATGGTAGTTAGACTTAAAAAATTGTTAAGTATTATATAATTTATCTCGTAAAACAATTAGAATTTTGATTGGTGAGATTCATAAGCATGCTATGGACACACAAGAAGTTAGGTAAGACTACCTAAGACTATGATGATGATGTTTGCAAGTTTTTAGGACAATACGCACAAAGTTACAATGAATTTACTGGTTACAACATTGTACATGCAACACATATCATGATAAGGAAATGGGAATTTAGGTTAAGGAATTATTTTATTTATGAAATAATTACTTAACTAGTTAGGGATGCCATCCTAGATTTTAACCCTAAGTGGGAAAAAGTAAATTTTGTATTTTGATAAAGTCTATAAAGGCGTGAAGGCCAACTGAGCAGATATTTGTTAATTAGCAATGTATAAAGGAAGATTGCTAATTGTGATGATATGTGTGAGTTATGTGATATTGATGTAATGTTTATGAGATGTGAATTCTGATGTATTATTAGAGGAATGAGAATTATGATAATTTTTTGTGAATAGCAACAAAGACAACATCAAACATTAAAGATATCAACAACAATACAAATGTTTTTTTATCTATCTCTTTGTATTGAAGAACTTTATTGTACATTGCATGTTTGGGTAGTGAGATCATCTTGCATATATTTTGTAATTATATATAACAAACCCTAACATGTTTGAGGCTTCTAACAAGGACTGAGACCCTATAAAAATGTAATAGACTCCTAATAGGGTCAATATCTTTAACCAAATACTTTTGATTAGTGGATCATTTTGTGGGTACCATCCCCACCGGGGTTTTCCCTTGGCCATGGTTTCCCTAGTTAACAAAATATGGTGTTATGAGTTACTTTATTACATGGTTATGTTTACTATTCAACATAGTTATATTACTCTCTCATGCAAGTTATAAAGTTATTAAAGATATCCAGTTTTGGGCAAAAGTTTGTGAAATATTGATCCATCCCCCCACCTCAAATTTCCTATTTCTAACAATTCATATTTGATCAATCACATATTTTTGTGGAGGAGCACTATCTCACTTTGTATATGAGTCCCCTCTTGAACCTAGTGGGGCATGTTTCTTCTAAAATGTGTAATGAATGAAAATGAGAATTGATTCTACCTATCTATATCATTACTTCCCTTTTCACCACACACACAGTAAATGTTGTGGTTACATAGTAAACTAGGGAAACCCTACTTGGTTTTGAATGACCAAAAGAGAAGGAGGTCTTACCTACTGCAACTATTGGTCCCCAACCACCCAACTTGAAGATAATTTTGTCATAATCTTCCTAGATTTAACACCCTTGACACATAGATCATCAAGCTGGGATCTACGATCTACAACTTTGATTACCGAAAACATTATATAATTTTATTTTTATTTAATATTTTTTAGCATTAAATATTTTATATATAAGTGCACTACATTTCTACATCAATACACTTATGTAAGACTAGTCTTATTGAATTAACTATATAACTATTATTTCTATATTTTTACTTAAATTACATTAATTGATTTGAGTGAAATTGGACCAAATAGAAGTGAAATCCACATAACTTTTTAATTTTATTATGATGAAAATTTAACACTCATGTTCATTCACTTTAGGTTTTGGAGCCCTTGGTTTGATTAAAGCATTTATTATTATTATTGAGTATTGAGTCTACAATAAGATATTTTCTAGTGAAACTTGACTTTTTGTCCTTACTCTTTTGTATTTCACCATCATTTATATTTGAAAATCGATCCAAATATCTAGATTAGAATCATGAGTATAGAATTAACTATATTATTTATTTAGTCATGAATTTGAACCTCACACTTTTATGTCCCAAAATTCATGATTAATCCCTTACAATCTATTCAAAGTCATTGTCACTCTCACACATTTGTGTTAATTTGTGTGCTACAATATTATTTTACAAGAAATTCACATTCCATTTAAAATCACATTCATTCCCTAATTCATTTTCACATCATCATAGCAACACCATTGAGAAGATTAACAACTTCATTATCTAAACACACACAATGCATCATCCTAGGTATATTGTATGCCTATCTCCCACCTTTGATCTTTGTTGGAAACTTACAATTGGAACAATTATTACTTTCTCATTGATGTCAAATCTATTGATAAGACATATTGCTACCTAATCTAAATGTCATATCTATTTGACTGATGAAGATGATTTGAGAAATTGCTCATAACAATAGCACCTAGAGAAAACTTTGAGTTATGGAAAGGAAGCTACAATGGACATTTGATTAGCTAGACCTTGATAAGACAACGTGATTGTGTATATCAAGAAAGTAAAGCTAAGTTGATCAATAGAGTAAAAGGTTAAAGAATACTGAGTGATGCTAGTCTCAACCGAGACACAGTAAGTGCCAAGCAAATCTAATGTTGATCAAGCATCAATATTTTCCAAGAAAGTTAGTTGATACTGAGCCAAGAAGTTTTTATAGTGATTAAGTGATGACCAAGTGTTAGAACTTAGTGATTGCCCAAGTAATAGTGTTAAGAATGAATTTGAGGAAATCATGTAGCCAACTTAGTTGATTTCTTGGGAGATGTAAATTGTGTTGAAGATAAGATTGATGAATTGGATCATTAAATTCAAGGTGAGGATTAGGTATAATATCTATGACCTAATTTAATGGATGAGAAGATTCTAGAAAAGAAGGAAGATGAACAAATACAATGAACCTGATCGTAAACCCTAAGATCTACAAAGATCATGGAAAATAGCAAAGCAAGAATTACCTATTTAAAGAGGTATAAAGCCAAAATTGAGTGAGGTGCATAGAGAAAGGTGGATTAGAGATGCACAAGGGTGAACTCAAGTGTAAGAGTGAGAGTGAAGCAAAGGGGGATTGCTTGCATAGATGTTGCTGATATTGATAAGTGAATATGAGCAGAAGGCTTAAGTTTTGTTGAAAGGAGAAGATTGATTGCTTGAAGGTTTGTTAAGTGAATCAAGATCATAGATGAAAATGGGGAGCTTATCAGTGAATCAACACATGAACCAAATAGTGATCTGTACCTGCAAAGTAAGTTGTATTCATATTGAACAAAAACTTACTATTTTCTTTCTAATCATTTTAAACACTTTGTATTGAAATCCTTTTAACAGAGGTTGATGTTATTACCAAATATTGCGTCCCTATCCAAAGTTTTTACCTAAGGACAAACTTGTGAAACATGGAAACAAACTCCAAGTTGTGGGACTTGAACTATGAGGTTGAGTCTCCGGAGAAGGTTGGCTTCCTTTGTTATCGAGATACACCTAAACTACACCTGGAGGGGAAAAGGGAGAAGGAATGCGTGAAAGAAACTACCTAATCTATTTTAAGGAGGTGATGCACAAGAATAGAGTGTTCAATCCTATCTCTACTCATACATGCACAATTAACTATTATGAAACTAAAAGATATATAGATTCAAACTTGTTTTAACCTATCAATCACATGTAGATCAGAGAACCAAATGAGTGATACAAGGAAAAGAGTTCCACTATATATCATTTATAGGCAAAAAGAGATACAATGATGCAAATTATAGATATCCACAATACATTAAAGAGAGGCAAGTAGATCTTGCACAATACATCAATGGCTGAAAGAGATGAGGCAAAATATCATGAATAGTTCAAAGGCAAAGGCAATTTACACTATGCATGCCAAAACATGCCAAGGAAAACAAAAAAGAATTGACCCTTCAAAATATTACAAAATGTGCTTTTATAGCTTAAGCATAACTCTAATAGCTTCTATGTTAAGACAAAACTTAATAACTGTATTCAAGATGGTAGAGAGTAGTCACTGCAAATTTGCGAAAGATCTAATCATGACACACATCCAAACATAGGAAAATCACTTATTCACCAAACAAAGCCCTTGAGAATCTAGAAATGGTAGCCATTAACATTCTACCTGATTTGATGGACCAATAGGCAGCGATGGAGTGTCTCTCTTCATTTATCAAACATACAGAATGATGAAAGTGGTTGCAGGAGATTGAAAAGATCAAATCTACCATCAAAGAGTTGCTTCCTTTATCATTAGTTTGCCAAATCAGGCAATTCATTGGCCAACTTGGAGTCAATCTTTAGAACTTTCCATGTGGACCAGTCGTTCTTTATTATTTTTCCACCTTGCTAGCATTCAACTTTTATGTTTCATGTTTGACTACCCATGATCACAGCTTCACAACTTGTCTTCAACATTTCGCACTAACTGTCATGACCTTGCAAAACTAAGATCCTAACCTGCATTCATGTCATCGCCACCTTAACTTGAGGATCACCTCTTAACCTTGTGACCAAGTGAAACAAAGGAAATTGCTTGATCACAACTCTAACCATAGTTCTTTCTTAACACGCCGTGATAGTGCACTAGCCATAGATCTAAAAGATCTAAAGGCAAAAAAATGCATCTTTAAAGAACTAAAGGTTTTTCCCTTATTACACTATCACAACTTAAACCATGGTCTATCAAATGAACCTTGTGATCAAGCAAAAATAACACAGTCACCCTGTCGAGACCCTGACCTTGGTTGAGCCAACTAACTCTGTGATGATGCTAATACAGTGTCATTGCACCTTTACCACTTGAACCCCAATTAACACTTAACCTACCATGATTGTGTGAACCAAAGGCTGATTCGTATGGTTACAACTTAAAATGTTTCAAGGCATGACATGAAAATAGGGCTGCAAGACTTAGGATGGAAGGGTATAGTCAAAGGTTTTTAAAAATAGATCCATATATAATATTTGATCATTTGAATATTTTAAAAGGTATGACTATTGGACATGTTTGATAGGAAAACTAAAATTTGGTGGGAGGGGAAATATGGCTAACAAATTTGGTGACTTAAAGAGGATGCAAGCCTACTATGCATGGACTGGTAACCTATGCATCCATTGGGTAACAGAGTCATAGAAATCACAAAGATCCACCCAACAAACAACCTAAAAATGTAGAAAAAACATGCCCAGTAAAACCTCAGAACTGATCTCTACAACTACAAAGTAGGAACCAGACTCATTGCAACAAAACATGTACTCGTGCACTTCCTGGAAAATAGGAAATAATAGGAAGCAAACTAACTAAATATATACATTAAACATTTATTTCTATCAAAAATAGGGCTTAAGGTATATTCCATTGACTGAAATGGGCAAGATTTCACCATAAGGCTTGCTCAACTGGAAAGCATTAGCCTGCTTGCAATTGATAATTACATAGGGACCACTCCATAGTGAATCAAATTTTGAGTGCCTCCTTGGTTTTTCTCTATCTACATCCCATTTTAACACAAGATCACCCTCTTTGAAAATTCTAAACTTAGCCTTTTTATCAAATCTCTTCTTCATCTGATCTTGGTGTGCTTCCAAGGTTTGCATGGCCTGATTTCTTCTTTCTCCTAGCTCCATCAACTTTGTTATTCTTATAGACATAGCATCATTTTCAATTAGTTCCAATTGATGGGCTAATTCCAAGGATGGAAACTCCAATGAGATAGGAAGCCTCACTTCCCTGCCATACACCAACATGAAAGGTGAGTTTCCAATAGCCCTTTTAGGTGTTATTTTGTCATCCCAAAGGGTAGTTCTCAATTTCTAATGCCAACACCTTTGATTATTTTTAATAGTCCTCTTGATGATTCTAATCAAATTCTTATTAGAGGAGTACTCAACCAAGCGATTACCTTGGGGGTAGTAATTGGGAGAAGTGCTCAGGTATATGCCATGATCAATTGCCCATGCACAAATTTGAGCTCTTATAAATGATTTCACACTATCTAAAATTATGGTGGAAGGGGAACCACACGTTGTAACCAGTCTATCTAAGAATTCAACAACTGAATTGCCCATGCACAAATTTGAGCTCTTACAAATGATTTCACACTATCTAAAATTATGGTGGAAGGGGAACCAAACCTTGTAGCCAGTCTATCTAAGAATTCAACAACTAAATTCTTAGTAGCATCTTTTAATGCAATTGCCTTTGTCCACCGGTAAAGTAATCTATAACAGCTAGAATCCATTTATGACCAAAGCTAGAAGGAGGATTGATAGGGCCAATAAAATCTAATTCCCATTGAGTAAAGTGTTGATCTACTTGAATGGGATGAAGTGGAAGGGTTGTGAGTCTTTGCTTACCTGAAAAGAAGGCACAATTTTCACACTTCCTTACACATCTGCGACAATCATGGAACAAGGATGGCCAATAGTAACCAGCTCTCATTATCTTCATGGAATTTGTCCTTGTTGAAAAGTGGCCACCGTTAGGACCATCATGAAGCTCCTTAATCATTCTCTCAGCTTGATCTACATCAATACATCTTATCAAATCTCCATTGAAATCCTTCCTAAAGAGAATACCATCAACTATAGCATAGGGGATTGAATGCAATCTGAATTGTCTCCTTTTAGCTTTGTCCAATCCTTGAGGATATCCATTTCCTACTAAGAAGGTCTTCATGTCATCTATCCAACTCTTTAGAATATCATCTCTCACCTCCTACTGTTCTGTCGACACCAAGGTGACTTCTTGATTTGATTCTTGAGATGAGATCATCTACTTGTACAATCCTTTCCCCCTTACCAACTTGGTGATCTGGATGTCTACATCATATTCCATCACTTTGGTGATCCAACCTACTCTTTTCTCATTAATATCCTTGCTTAAAAGGAAATCTTTCACATTGGCATGAGGCACTAGCAAATGGATTCTATTGTGAGATAGGAGATGTCTAAACTTCTTCAAATATTTGATAATTGCAAGGGCTTGTTTTTGCACATAACTTTACTTATCTTCATACTCCTTCAACCCTTCACTAAAGAAGGCAATAGGTTGTTCTCCATTGTTATCACTCAATTGAGTCAAAACAACATAATTGCTTGATTGTCCTCCTAAGGTGTAAAGAATAAAGTCTTTCTCAAAATTTGGATTGATGAGAGTAGGGGTTGAAGCTATGGCTACTTTGATCTCTTCAAAACCTGCTTTCCCTTCCTTGTTCCATGAAAAGACCATGTTCTTCTTAAGCATAATTGTAAGAGGTTTCACCATGGTAGCTAAATCAGGAATGGATCTCCTCACAAAATTTATTCTACCAAGAAAACTTTGTAGCGCTTTCTTGTGGTTGGGAAGAGAGAGAGCAAGTATTGTCTTAGTTCTTTTTGGATCAATAGTCAGACCATCCTTGGATATAATGTGTCCCAACATATTTCCTTGATTAGTAGCAAAGACACACTTGCTTGGATTCAAAGATACTTCATCCTCTCTACATCTTATGAATACTTATATGAGATGGCCAAAATGATCTGCTACATTCTTTGAATACACTGTAATATCATCAAGGTTGACCAACACAAACCTTTCAATCATGTTCTTGAAGGCCATCTCCATTTCCTTTTGAAATGTGGCACTTGTATTTGTTAGTCCAAAAGGCATCTTACTGTAGGCATAAGTGCCCCATTTTATGGTGAAAGCAGTCTTATATTTGTCAACCTCTTTGACTAACACCTAATTGTAACCAAAGAATCCATGAAGGAATGAAAATCTCTGTGAACTACTGACCTTGGATAGGATCTGCTCCATGGAAGGAAGGGGATGATCCTTAAGGGAGGCTTGGTTAAGATCCCTAAAGTCTACACATTATTTGAGTTCTCCACTCTTCTTCCTAACAGGGACAAGGTTTGCTACCCAAGAGGAATGCTTGATAGGGAAAATGATATTGGCCTCAATTAATTTGGATAGCTCTTTTCTCATTAATGACTCAATCCTAAGATTCACCAGCCTCTGCTTTTGCCTAACAGGTTTGACATTATCAACTAAATCTATGGTATGTTGAAACAAAATTGGGTCAAAACCCTTTAAATCATTATATGTCCAAGCAAATACATCATTAAATTCTTGACATATATGAACATAACTTTAAGCTCAGTTTTAGAACATACCATCCCCATGTTTAGAGTTCTTCCATCAATAACTGCAACTGGTATATGATCATCTTTGTTTGTAGCAAGGTTCATGCCTCTATCTCTTGCTTGATCATCAAGATTGAAGGCACTCTCCAAGGTAATCAGTGTTAGATTGTGGTGACTGATCAAGAAAGTATATGGCCGACATGTTATAACCCTAAAGCAGTTTAATACTTGTATAAAAGGGCTTAGGATTGGGTATTTTTCATAATGTTGTGATACAAAATTGGTTCTTGCGACGGTATTGAGTTGTAAGGGATTACGGATTGTAATTAGGTTGTAATCACTGGATTGTAATAAGATCGGACTTGCTGTTTGGTGGACGTAGCCCAGGGATTGGGTGAACCACGTTAAATCTTGGTGCCTTGTGTTCATTTCTGTGTTTTCTATTATTTTCTGTTATTGGTTATATTTGCATGTAGTTTTTAATTTCTGTCCATGGTTTATCCTAACAAGTGGTATCAGAGCAAGGTTGTCTTTCAGTTATCCTCTGCAAGAAAGTCTCATGGTTAAGTGGGAGTCTCACAGTTGAGTGGGAGCGATGGCAGATGAGGGTAAGTTGAGGGTTGATAGGTTTAATGGGCAGAACTTCCAGTTATGGAAGATGCAAATGGAAGACTATTTATATCAGAAGGATTTATGGAAGCCGTTGGAAGGAAAAGCCAAGAATCAGGGAACTATGTCAGAGGCTGAATGGGATCTTTTGGACAGAAAGGCACTCGGAAGCATTCGGTTATGCTTGGCACCATCGGTGGCATTTAATATTACAAAAGCAAAGACGACAGAAGATTTGATGAAAACCCTAGCGACACTGTATGAAAAGCCCTCCGCTTCAAATAAGGTATTTCTCATGAAGCGTTTATTTAATATGAAAATGGCAGAAGGTGGATCTGTTGCAGATCATTTAAATGAGTTTAATACTATTACTAGTCAATTATCTTCTGTGGGTATCAATTTTGATGAAGAAATTAGGGCTCTCTTAATTTTGTGTTCTTTGCCTGAAAGCTGGAATGGCTTGGTAATGGCGGTGAGTAATTTTGTTCCTGGATCTAGTACCCTAAAATATGATGATGTGATCGGTGTTATTTTAAGTGAGGAAACTCATAAAAAATCCTCAGGTGGATCTACATCAAGAAGTGCTTTGAATGCACAAAGCAGGGGCAGAACGACTGAAAGAGGAAGTAACTCTGGAAATCGTGGGAAATCAAGAGGAAAGTCAAAGGGGAGGAGGTCTCAATCGAGAGGACCAAATGATTGCTGGTACTGTGGGAAACCAGGGCACAAAAAGAAAGATTGCTGGAATCGAAAGAAAAATGAAGGAGATAAATCAGATGGAGACAAGGAGGCAAATGTGGTAAGTAACAAATCCGAAGAGGATGCTTTGCTTCTGTCTTTAGAGAGTGTTGATGATTCATGGGTTTTAGATTCTGGTGCTTCATTTCATGCTACACCTCATAGAGGTTATTTCATTGATTATGTCCAAGGGGATTTTGGGCTTGTTTATTTGGGGGATAATGAACCCTGTCAAATTGTTGGAAAGGGAAAATTTAAGATTAAGTTGCAGAATGGGAATCATTGGCTACTACATGAGGTAAGACATGTTCCAAAACTAAGTAGAAATTTAATTTCAGCAGGGCAACTCGGTGATGAGGGTTGTGTAGTTACTTTTAATGATAAAAATTGAAAGGTTTCAAAAGGTTCCCTTGTAGTAGCAAAAGGTGTGAAAGTAGGCACCTTATATCTTTGTACAGGTCATATTGTTCCTTCTACTTTGATTGTTTCAGAGAAAAATGAATATTCAGGAACAATTACTGCAGTTGAGCAGGGAGAACAAATAGCTGCTGTAGATTCTGATACAACGTTGTGGCACAATAGACTTGGGCACATGAGTGAGAAAGGTATGAAAGTACTTCATTCAAGGAAAGTTTTACCAGGTCTAAAATGTGTGAATATGGATTTCTGTGAAAGTTGTGGGTATGGAAAACAAAAGAGAGTGAGTTTTGTAAAGACAGGGAAGGAAAACAAAAAGGAGAAATTAGAGCTTGTGCATACAGATGTATGGGGACCAGCCCAGGTATCTTCCCTTGGTGGCTCTCATTATTATGTTACATTTATTGATGACGCAACTAGAAAAGTATGGGTTTATTTCCTTAGACAGAAATATGATGTATTTCAAACTTTTAAGAAATGGAAATGCTTGGTTGAAAATGAGACTGGTAAGAAATTAAAACGTCTTAGATCTGATAATGGTGGTGAGTATTGCAGTCATGAATTTGAAGATTATTGCTCCACTAATGGTATTCGTAGAAAAAAACTGTTCTAAGGACTCCACAGGAAAATGGAGTGGCTAAACGCATGAACAGGACTATAATGGAGCGCGCAAGGAGCATGAGGTTGCATGTTGGGTTGCCCTTACACATGTGGGCGGAGGCTGTCAATACTGCAGTATATTTGATTAATAGAGGTCCCTCTACTCCTTTGGGCTATGGTATTCCAGAGGAAGCATGGACTGGTAAGAAGGTGAGTTATTCTTTTCTCAAGACCTTTGGTTGTGAAGCTTTTGCTCATATAGACTCTGAAAATCGAACCAAGCTAGAAGCTAAATCAAAGAAATGTGTCTTTGTTGGATATGGCATTAATGAATTTGGTTATAGGCTTTGAGATTTTGAAAATCTTAAAATTATTAGAAGTCAGGATGTCATATTCAATGAGAAAGTGTTGTACGAAGATCTGTTGCAGCAACATGAGAAGAAAGAAGATGATTATGTAGTGCTGGATGATACTCCAAAAGCTGATGTTCTAGCCATTCCTCATGATGTGCAACAACTGCAACAACAAATACCACACACACTAGTGAATGTTAGATGGCCAACAAGGCAAATTAGACCTCCACAAAGGTTTTCTCCCTCTTTGTATTCTATTTTACTTACTGATGCTGGTGAACCTGAAAGTTATGATGAAGCTGTGCAGGTGGATACTAAGATTCAGTGGGAGTCTGCAATGAAAGATGAAATGGACTCTTTGCTGAAAAATAAGACATGGGATTTGTGCAAGTTGCCTACAGGTAAAAAGGCTTTACAGAATAAATGGGTTTACAGGTTGAAAGAAGAGGAAGGAGGTAAGAAAAGATTTAAGGCTAGGTTAGTTGTAAAAGGATTTGCACAAAAAAAGGGAATTGATTTTGATGAGATATTTTCTCCTGTTGTTAAAATGACTTCTATTCGTATTGTTTTAAGTCTTTTGGCTACTGAAGATTTTCATTTAGAGCAGATGGATGTTAAAACAACCTTTCTTCATGGTGATTTGGATGAAGAAATATATATGGCTCGGCCACAGGGTTTTCAGGTCAAAGATAAGGAGAACTTAGTGTGCAAATTGAAGAAAAGTTTATATGGCTTGAAGCAAGCACCTCGGCAATGGTATCTGAAATTTGACAATTTTATGCATGAGCATGGATATAATAGGTGTCATTCAGATTACTGTGTTTATTTTAAGAGGTTGGATGATGATAGCTACATTATTTTATGTTTATATGTTGATGATATGCTTGTAGCTGGGTCTAACATGGATCATATTAAGGGGCTGAAATGCCAATTAGCACATGCATTTGCTATGAAGGATTTGGGGGCAGCAAAACAAATCCTTGGTATGAAGATTTGCAGAGATAGGAAGAATAGAACATTGACGCTATCTCAAGCTGATTATGTTGAGAAGGTGTTGCAACGTTTCTCTATGGAGAATGCTAAAGTTGTCAGCACACCTATACCTGGTCATTTGAAATTGACTAAGGAGATGTGTCCCAAGACACAGGAAGAGGAGGATAAGATGTCCAAGGTACCCTATGCTTCAGCTGTAGGAAGTTTGATGTATGCTATGGTATGCACTAGGCCAGATATTGCACATGCAGTGGGAGTCGTTAGCAGGTATATGAGTCATCCAGGATTTGAGCATTGGAATGCTGTCAAGTGGATTCTCAGATATTTGAGAGGAACATCCAATAAGTGTTTACACTTTGGGGGCTCTACTACTGATTTACAGGGCTATGTTGACTTAGATTTGGCTGGGGATATTGATACCAGGCGGAGTACTACAGGTTATGTCTTTACTGTTGGTGGGGCAGCCATGAGCTGGGTTTCTAGGTTACAGAAGATTAATGCTCTCTCCACTACAGAGGCAGAGTATATTGCTGCTATAGAGGCAGCCAAAGAGATGATATGGCTTTAGTTCTTCTTGGAAGAATTGGGACATCCTCAGAAGGATAATTATTTGTTCACAGATAGTCAGAGTGCCATTCATCTTGCTAAGAATTCAGCTCTGCATTCTAAGACCAAACACATACAGTTGCGGTACCATTTCATTCGGTCAGTTTTGGAGGATGGACAGTTACAGCTGGAGAAGATACATACCAATGACAATCCAACAGATATGTTGACAAAGGTTGTAACAAGGGAGAAGCTGAACTCCTCTTCAACTTCGGTTGGTCTTTTAGATTGAACATGAATAAAAGAATAGTAGAGTCCAGGATGGTTTGATCTAGTGGGAACCCCATGTGGTAGTGGTATTGCTACAGGATCAGTCTCCAAGTGGGTGATTGTTGTTTAGTGTGGAGCCTGATCAGTCCCCAAGTGGGAGATTGTTATATTGTGGTGACTGATCAGGAAAGTACTGTACATACTTCATAAATAGTGGAAAATTTTTTTTGGGCAGTAGCCGACATATTATGGCCGACATATGGCCGACATGTTATAACCCTAAAGCGGTTTAATACTTGTATAAAAGGGCTTAGGGTTGGGTATTTTTTATAATGTTGTGATACGAAATTGGTTCTTGCGGTGGTATTGAGCTGTAAGGGATTACGGATTGTAATCACTGGATTGTAATAAGATCGAACTTGCTGTTTGGTGGACGCAGCCCAGGGATTGGGTGAACCACGTTAAATCTTGGTGCCTTGTGTTCATTTCTGTGTGTTCTATTATTTTCTATTATTAGTTATATTTGCATGTAGTTTTTTATTTCTGTCTGTGGTTTATCCTAACAATCAGACCCTTAGGCAACTTGTTAGAACTGAGATTGATGATCTGATCCCCATACTAGTCATGTAGCCTTGACTGATTTATATTTGAGAACTCTACTTCATTCTGCAAGAAACTTACAATTCGTGGATCAGATTAAAAAAACTTGTCAATTTACATTATTATTAGAGACAACAGGTCTAACCACCACTCTAATTTGCCACTTATTTTCATCTTCAAGGCTCCCTAGCACATCATAAGACATACCAACTACTGCAAGTCTATCAACATGTCTATTTTCTTTTCTAGGGATGCTTTGAATATTAAATGCATTGAAACTTTCAAGCAAGTCCCATACTCTATGTTTATGAAACTTTAGCAAACCATTCTTAGTGACATTTTGATTTCTCACCTAATTGACAATCAACTCACTATCTCCATAAACACTTAAGACTTGAATTCCTCTTTTTTGAGCAAGTAGGAGACCTTGGATCAATGCCTCATACTATGCTATGTTATTAGTACAACTAAATTGAAGCCTAAATGAGAAGTAGTACCTTTCTAGTGCAAGAGAAACCAACATCACACCAGCTCCTGATCCATTTTTATTTCTTGATCCATCAAATTACGTGCTCCATACCCCACTTGTGTCCTCTTTCTTCTTCATTAGGTTAGGGACAAAAGCATCCTTTTCTAAAATATAATAAGTACCAAGGCCTATCTCAAGTTTCTGATATAGGATCAAACTAGTATGCATTAGCCCATTCATCTAAGAGAAAATTAGGTATCTCTTCTAGGGAAGTGGCAAGCTCATTTGCTATGTCATTTTCATCTATCTCTAGGATAGTACAAATCATATTGATAAGATTAGGAGTGTGGGGCTCAATATGATTGAGGGCTAAAGGTTCTACTCTGATTGAAGCTTTAGTTCCATATCTTGTTCTAAAAAACATGTATGACCAATCAAAGGATATGTAGCCACCTATTTGGGTGGTGAAATCTCTTGAAAGGTAGATGGAAAAATGTGACTTAACTTCAGTAACTGATACATCTTAAACTACAATATAGCCAGGGCATGCATGTAGGGCCATATCAACATTCCTAAGGATTCCTACAGCCTTGACAATACTACCATCCAACTACAATATATCCCTAATAATAGGCTCATATTTCATTTCTAAGGCATCAACAATACACTTGGGCATTACCGAACTACTAGCCCCTGAATCAATCATGCAATTGTGGACTAGCTTATCCCTTCCAATCAGAGACACATAAAATGGAGGAGGTCTAACCCTTTTACATTTATGTACCTCCTTTGATGGTTGTACAAAACTTGTGGCACTCTCCATGCTAAGTGGTTGATCCTTTGGTTCAATGCTCTCCAACTCTCATTGCAATAGCTTCTTCTGTGATGGTATAGTAGCAACAACGTCCCACATGGAAATATTCACACATGTCTTCTTCATTTTATCTACCACACTGAATGATGCATTAGGTGTTTTGTCAGAAACCTTGGGAGCTGCATATGTAGGAAGTTGAGATGGGACGACCTGAGGGTCATTCAAATCTCTTTTGATATTATTTTGCTTTGCTGTCAAGGAGCGTTAGCAAGTTGATTAGTGTTGTGTTGCTGATCCATTGCTTGTGCATGAGGTGTTTCATTTGATGTTGAAGCCTAATTGTGAAGAGGGGGAGTAGCATCTTCAATGACTCTTCTTTTGTTCCCAATATTGCAAGCATAGGAATCTTGTTTTACATTACAATGCTCTTCCACCTGATGATTCATGAAATAACAACCACCCTGCTAAGAAGCATCAATAGATTGATTAGCATTGTGTTGCTAGCCCATTGTTTGTTCCTGTGTAGTTAATGCTAAATAAGACTCTGCCCTCTGACACATATAATATCCATAGGAGTAGTTACAAGAAGGGCAAGAATCTTGATCTTGAGCAAGATTATTTTGAGGGACTAAAGCCCTATTTAGGTTGGTATTCATAGTATGGGTGTTGTTAATAGGTCTATTCTGATTGTAGGGGACATGACTCTGGTTCAGAGGTCTATTATGTATGGGACCTTGATATTGAAGGTGGGGAGGCTTATTATTTTGAGCTTGTTGCCTCTTCATAGTCACCAACACATTACCCATTTTTTGCACTACTGTACTATTGTCCTCCATCTTCTTTTCTTGATTCTGCATCCTCTTGTCCACATTCTACATCAACACTTGCATCATGGCCTCAATCTTATCAAACCCATTAGAGGATGTGGAAGATATTGGGACCACAACAAGAGGTTGACTTATAGAGGAAGTATGAATATGGGCTACAATAGGCTGACAATTGGGCATGTCAGGAAAGAAGGGCATTGGAGGTCTTGGAGCTAACTTCCCTCCTTGTATCAAGATATTTTCTGCTCTTATGGAAACCTCACAAGCATTTGGTAAAGTGTCCCCTCCCACAGATTGTAGAGTGGTAGCAATATCGCTATTAAAGGCTCCGAGGTAATACAAGAATGCATTACCTAGAGAAGGCTTTATTGTAGTGGGTATTCTATCCCATGTCTTCTGAAAACTATAATTAAAATTTGTCATAAATTCATGGGGTGCCCTCTTGATAGTTGTTAGTTTCTCTAGAAGTGATAGGTGATCACTTTTGTCCTCAAAATGCTTACAATACCCTGCTCCTAACCCATCCCAATCAATAATAGAGTTATGAGACAAACCTCTATACCATTGTAGTGGTTTCTCTTTTAAGGACGAAGCTAGAAGCCTAACAACAACATCATCCTTAGATAGTCTATCTATATTACAAACATTTGCAACTTCTTGGATGTGTTCTAAGGGAGAGATGGAAGTTTTACTAGTGAAGTCAGGTATACTTTTGAGAGCTGACACTGGAATATCATGTCTTCAAGCCAAAAGGAGAGGACTCCCACCATCAAAGATGGCAAAAGAATGAGCTCTAGGTTGAGCCATATAAGAAGGTGATCTATTGATATGAGCAGATGGCTGTTAGGAATAAGGTGTCTCAACCTTGTATAATTCCTATTCTTATTATTTGTTTTGTAAAATGTTTTTCTTGCAAATAATGTTGATGTGTCGACATCTTGAATTGTGTGTAAGGAGATCATGACTAAAACAGTTATGACGGATTCCTATGACACATAAGAGCTATGTTAGGAAGATTCAATGACAAGTGAAGACATGTGGCAACTAAGATATTTGAGTACTATACACTCTACCCAAATAGTGGGGTTTCAAAAAAAATTTTGGGGTTCCTATTTTCTTGGAGAATGGTAAAACCCTAATACGGTTTACCTTTTGAGAGTAGCCCTAAAGTGAAGTGCATGTTATAAGCATTTTTAGGGTTGCGAAGTGGTGTGAAAAATGTTTATTGTTGGTACTGCAAGTAGCTATTGGAGTCTTATGTTGTTGATGTTGAACTTGCATTGCAAGTGTATTGTAATCTTGTTTTGAAGATAATACATTGTGCAGGTTTTGAAGGGGTGGGGTTGTTTTACCGAAAGGTTTTTCCCCACCGGAAAATCCTTGTGTTATGGTTTTCTTTCTCTGTCTAATTTCTGTATGCATGGTTGGCTGCAATATTGTTATTTACATGATATTGAATCTGTAAGTGTAGAAGATTTTAATAGGATTTGCATCATACTTTCCTTATGAGATTAGTGTAGGAAGCTATTTCCGCACCTGAGTTTCCTTACAAGTGGTATCAGAGCTTGATCAACTTTTGATCCTAGTTGTTGGGTAGGGTTTTTTGAGCTAATCTCAAGTTGAGTGGGAGTCTTGTGTAGAGCATCCTGAATCTTATTTGCAGATTGAAATGGCGAGTTCATCATATGGAAGAATGGAGGTGGAGAAATTTAATGGCACTAATTTTGAGTTGTGGAAACTCAAAATGGAAGACATGCTGGAAGATCCTGACCTATGGGAAGCGACTACAAGCGCTAAAAGACTAGCAACTATAGCTCAAGCAGATTGGGATATCAAAGACCGTAAAGCTAAGGGTCTCATAAGACTCTGTTTAACCGATGCAGTCCTTCTGAATGTTCTAGAAGAGAAAATCGCATATAGTTTATGAGAGAGACTTGGGGCCATGTATTAGGCCAAATCTTTGGTGAACAAGTTGTTCCTGAGGAAGAAGTTGTATTCTCTGCGAATGGAGGAAGGTGGATCCTTAACAGATCATTTAAATGCATTTAATCTACTGGCTGCACAGTTGACATCAGCTGGTGTCAAGTTAGAGGAGGAGGATCGTTACTACACACTTTTGTGTTCTTTACCAAATTCATGGGACCATCTTGTGATGGCTCTCGGAAGCACGTTAGTCACTTTCAAAATGGATGATGTGGTGTCTTCGTTGCTATCAGAGGAGATGTAGAGAAAGGCTTCTGTTTCAGAAAAAGAAGCCCTTGCCGTTCGTGGGAGATCCACTGAAAGAGGAAAGAAAAATGACAATAAGTCTAACAATAAGGGTAGATCCAAATCCTGTGGGAAGTCAAAGACTTCCAATAAGTCCAAGGCAAAATGTTGGAACTGTGATAAGACTAGGCACTTCTGTAAAGACTGTAAAGAGCCTAAGAAGAAGAAGAAAGCCTCAGATTCTGGTTCTGAAAAATCTCAAGAAGATGGCGATGCATTCATCATAGCTTTGGCAGGCCATGCATCTGATGATGTGTGGTTGGTTGACTCGGGTGCATCTTTTCACATGACCTCTCATCGAAATTGGTTCTCAAGATATGAAGAGTTCGATGGTGGAAAGGTGTACTTGGGTGATGATTCTCACCTAAAGATAGTTGGACACGGAAGGGTCACTATCAAATTTCCTGATGGACGAGTAAAGGGAATCAATGGAGTTATGCACATTCCAGGTTTGGCATGAAACCTATTATCTTTAAGTATGCTAAATGATGTAGGTGTGCAAGTTGTTTTTTCTAAAGATGGATGTAAGATGATAAGAGGAGCTATGGTACTTGTTAAGGGTACGAGGAGAGGTACTTTGTTTCAGCTTGATGCACACATTTCTCAGTGTAATAGTTCTTCTGTTTCAAAGAAGAGAGTAGCTATCACTTCATCCCCACCATCTGAACGAGCAGTAAAGAAGACTATGGTTAGTGGTTCTGATGGTAGTGCAACAAGTGTACCTAAGGGTGTAAACACTTTGGAAGGAAAGCTTCCTGCAGAAAAGACAATGTTGTGGCATATGAGATTTGGCCACATTGGTGAGAAGGGTCTCAAAACCCTGAAAAATAAAAATCTTGTTGAGGGGTTAAATGATTGCAATCTCGAGTTCAACTTCTGTGAACACTATGTATATGGTAAACAAAATCGTGTTGAGTTTTACTCTAGTTCTCACAAATCCTCTGATGTTTTGGATCTTATTCATTTTGATGTATTTGGTCCTGTAAAAGTTCCTTCAATCTCCAAGTCTGTATTTTTTGTATCTTTCATAGATGATTACAGTAGAAGGACATGGATTTATTTCCTTAAAAGTAAGACACAAGTCTTTAGTCAATTCAAGGAATTTAAAGCCCTTGTAGAGAATTAGACTAGTAAGAAGATTAAGTGTGTGAGAACTGACAATGGTGGTGAGTTTTGCTTAGCAGAGTTTGAACAGTTTTGTAAAGAACAAGGTATCGAGAGGCATAAGACAACTCCTTATACCCCGCATCAAAATGGAGTTGCAGACAGAATGAACAGGACATTGATGGAGAAAGCTAGCAGTATGCTTAGTGGAGGTGGTTTAGAACAAAGGTTTTGGGTTGAAGCTATGGCCACTACTTGGTATCTGGTTAACAGATCTCCTACATCAGCTCTTGTTGGTAAGACACCCATGGAGGTGTGGTCTAGTAAGAAGCCTTCAGTTAGACATCTTCGTGTTTTTGGTTGTGAAGCTTATGCACATGTTCCAATGGAGAAAAGATCTAAGTTGGAAAACAAAGCTATTAAATCTATTTTCATCAGGTACAGTGCTGGCGTGAAAGGATACAAGCTTTGGGATCCTGTGACTAGTAAGGTGTTGTATAGTAGAAATGTTATTTTTAGAGAGCTAACATCTTCTCCTATTGTGCTACAACAAGATGAAAAAGAAAAGGAAAAAGATGTTGTTCAGTTGCCTCCTACCCCTGAGAAGGCTGAACAGAGAGACCATGTTGGATCTAATGATGAGGAGAGCTCTTGCAGCTCTGATAGTTCAGAAGAAGAGGAAGAACAACCTCAACCTCAACCCTTGCGGAGATCCACAAGAGAAAGAAAGCAACCAAAAAGGTTTGGTTATTCTATGTTAGATTCCAATTGTGCTTTTGCTTTGATTACTAACACTGATGAGCCTAGATCTATGAAAGAGGCTTTGGGCATGGAAGATGCAGGTTCTTGGATTGAGGCTATGTATGATGAGATGGCTTCATTAGAGAAAAAAAAAACATGGGACCTTGTACCTTTGCCTAAAGGGAGAAAATCTGTTGGCTGTAAATGTGTGTTCAAGAAGAAATTCTGTGCAGATGGCAGTGTTGAAAGGTATAAAGCTAGATTGGTTGCAAAGGGGTATTCATAGGTAGAGGGAATAGATTATGGTGAAATATTCTCTCTTGTTGCAAAGTTGACATCCATTAGATTTCTATTATCTCTTGCTTCATCATATGATTTAGAGATAGAATAGATGGATGTGAAGACAACTTTCCTTCATGGTGATTTGGAGGAAGAGATTTATACGTCACAGCCTGAGCACTACATTGTTAAAGGTAAAGAATCCTTAGTTTGCAGATTAAAGAAATCGCTATATGGTTTGAAGCAATCTCCTAGGATGTGGTACCTTGAGTTTGATGCCTTTGTGTTGTCAATTGGATTTGTAAGATCGAAATCAGATCATTGTGTTTATTTCAGAATTGAAAATGATCGCCTTCTTATTGTTGCATTATATGTTGATGATATGTTGCTGTTTGGGAAGGGTAAGGGTATGATTTCTGATTTTAAATCTCAGTTGTCAGCACAGTTTGAGATGAAAGATCTTGGGGCAGCTAGGTACATCTTGGGTATGGAAATCAGTAGAGACAGGTCTAACAGAAAACTTTGGTTGAGTCAGAGTAAGTATGTGAAGTCTGTGTTGGACAAGTTCAGCATGGCAGATTGTAGACCACTATGTGTTCCTATTCCTGTGGGAACAAAGTTATCTGTAGATGATTGTCCAAAATCTCCTAGTGAGGTGGAGGACATGAGTAGAGTACCTTATGCTAGTGTAGTTGGCAGCCTTATGTATGCTATGGTCTGTACTAGACCAAACATTGCCCAAGTAGTGGGAGTCTTGAGTCAATTTATGGCTAATCCTGGACGGATACATTGGGATGCAATTAAGCGAGTATTCAGATATTTGAGGGGTACATCAGATTACTCCATATGTTATCATGGTAACTCTTCTGGATCTCAGCATTCAGATTGTATTCATGGGTTTGTGGATTCAGATTGGGCAGGTGATATTGACCGTAGGAGATCCACCAGTGCTTATGTGTTCACTATGTTTGGTGGTGCCATCAGTTGGATGAGCAAGTGACAACCCGTGGTTGCTTTGTCCACTACAGAAGCTAAGTACATGGCTGCTACTCAAGCTTGTAAGGAAGCCATTTGGCTTAACAGATTGTGTTCTGATGTTGGTGTTGATGCAGAACATATTACTATTTGGTGTGACAGTTAGAGTGCTATTTGCCTGGCAAAGAATCCAACTTTCCATGCCAGAACGAAGCACATTGATCTGCAGTATCACTGTGTGAGAGATATGGTGGAAGATGGAAAGGTAAATTTGGAAAAGGTAGATACTGTGAAGAATGTTGCAGATGCATTAACGAAACCAGTGGGCACTGAGAAGTTCAGATGGTGTTCAGAGTCTATGGGCCTTTCGGCCTATAGCGGTTAGTTCCTGTTATGTTCCTGTTGCTCTTACAAGGTGTTCGACAAGTGGGAGAATGTTAGGAATAAGGTGTCTCAACCTTGTATAATTCCTATTCTTATTATTTGTTTTGTAAAATGTATTTCTTGCAAATAATGTTGATGTGTCGACATCTTGAATTGTGTGTAAGGAGATCATGACTAAAACGGTTATGATGGATTCCTATGACACGTAAGAGCTATGTTAGGAAGATTCAATGACAGGTGAAGACATGTGGCAACTAAGATATTTGAGTACTGTACACTCTACCCCAATAGTGGGGTTTCAAAATTTTTTTTGGGGTTCCTATTTTCTCGGAGAATGGTAAAACCCTAATACGGTTTACCTTTTGGGAGTAGCCCTAAAGTGAAGCACATGTTATAAGCATTTTTAGGGTTGTAAAGCAGTGTGAAAAATGTGTATTTTTGGTACTGCGAGTAGCTACTGGAGTCTTCTGTTGTTGATGTTGAACTTGCATTGCAAGTGTATTGTAATCTTGTTTTGAAGATAATACATTGTGCAGGTTCTGAAGGGGTGGGGTTGTTTTACCGAAAGGTTTTTCCCCACCGGCAAATCTTTGTGTTATGGTTTTCTTTCTTTGTCTAATTTCTATATGCATGGTTGGCTGCAATATTGTTATTTACATGATATTGAATCTGTAAGTGTAGAAGATTTTAATAGGATTTGCATCATACTTTCCTTATGAGATTAGTGTAGGAATCTGTTTCCGCACTTGAGTTACCGTACAATGGCAACATAGGCTAAGATCTAACATTAGGAGGAGTGGAGATGGATCTTGCAGGAGTATGTGTTATTGTTGCACTCCTAACTGGTGATAGAGATACCTAGGATTTGAAAATGAGAGGCCAGTGTATTAAAAATTACCTGTAGAAGATGCCCTTGTATGAGCTTTGGGCATGAATCACAACAACTTGGTCTAGAAACCAGATATATTGTAGGATAGAGTGGCCAAGTACTTGAAAATGGACCTCTTGAAAGCCTAAAAATACTAAGAGCAACACTATCTTTTTAGCATGTATTAGAACTTTTCTTCCTTGACACTGGTGAACATATAAAACTTCAAGAGTGTGTCCCGCCGGGCATGCCAAAAACTATTGTCACAAAAGCTTGCACCCTTGTCCAAAGTTTTTACCTAAGGACAACCTTGTGAAACATGGAAATAACCTTCAAGTTGTGGGACTTGAACTATAAGGTCGAGTCTCTAGAGAAGGCTGACTTCCTTTGCTATTAGGATGCACCTAAACAACACTTGGAGAGGAAAAGGGAGAAGGAATGCATGAAAGCAACTACCTAATCTATTTTAAGGGGGTGATGTACAATAATAAAATGTTAAATCTTATCTCTACCCATACATTCATAGTTAACAATTATGACACCAAAAGATATACAGATTCAGACTTGTTTTAACATATCAATACCATGAAGATCAAACAACCAAACGAGTGACACAAGAATTTTTTTTTCACTATATATCATTCATAGGCAAAAAGAGATATAGTCATGCAAATTACAGATCCACAATACATTGAATAGAGGCAAATAGATCTTGCACAGTACATCAATAGCTGAAAGAGATAAGGCAGAATATCATGAATAGTTTAGAGGCAAAGGGAATTTACAATGTACATGCCAAAACATGCCAAGAAAAATAGAGAAGAATCAACCCTTCAAAAGATTACAAAATGCGCTTTTATAGCTTAAACATAACTTAGATAGCTTCTACCTTGAGACAAAACTTAACAACTGTATTCAAGATGACAGAGAGCAGTCACTACAAATCTGGGAAAGATATGACCATGACACACATCCAAATGCAGGAAAATCACTTACTCACCAAATAGAGCCCTCGAGAAGACAAAAATGAAGACCATTAATGTTCTGACTGATTAGATGGACCAACAAGAAACGATGGAGTGCCTCTCTTCATTTATTAGACATAAGGAATAATGAAAATGGTTGCAGGAGATTGAAAAGATTAGATCTGCCATCAAAGAACTGCTTCCTTTGTCATTAGTTTGCCAAATTAGCTGAGTCATCAGTCAACTTGGAGTCAATCTTTAGACCTTTCCATGTGGACCAATTGTCCTTTATTATTTTGCCACCTTGCCAACATTCAACTTTTATGTTTCATGTTTGACCGCCCGTGATCGCAACTTTGCCACCAACTTTCTTCATTAGCAGTTATTACTTGCGAAATCGTGACCAACTATCTATCACTACTTCGCAACTTGTCTTCAACATTTCCCACTGACCATCGCAAGCTTGTGAAACTGAGATCCTAACCTGCATTCGTGTTGTTGCCATCTTAACCCGAGGTTCACCTCTTAACCTTGTGACCAAGCAAAACAAAGGAAATCGCTCGATTGCAACTCTGACTACAGTTCTTTCTTAACACATTGTGATAGCACATTGGCCATAGATTTGAAAGCTCTAACGGTGAAAAAATACATCTCTTAAGAACTGAAGGTTTTGCTCTTATCGCACTGTCGCAACTTAAACCATGGCCTATCAAATTAACCTTGTGATTGAGCAAAAATAATGCAATTGCCCTGTCGGGACCTTGACCTTGGTTGAGCCAACTAACTTTGCGATGATGCGAACATAGTGCCATCACGCCTTTGCCACTTGAACCCTAGTTAATGCTTAACCTACCATGATTGTGCAAACCAAAGGGTGATTCACATGGTCCCAACTTAAAATGTTTCAAAGGCATGACATGAAAATGAGGCCGCAAGACTTAGGACAGAAGGGTATAGCCAAAGTTTTTTAAAAATAGATCCTTATATAACATTTGATCATTTGAATATTTGAAAAGGTATGACCATTGGACATGTTTGGCAGACAAACTCAAATTTTTGTGGGAGCGCAAATATGGTTAACAGTTGACCTAACAGTCATTTGAAGGACTTAATAGTCTATGTAAATCCTTTAACAAGGTGACATTCTAAATGGAATGATCAAAGTCCTCTAACAAGGCCACTCCTAACAGGGTGATTAAATCCTCTAACCAGGTCACATTTAACAATGTGTATTATAAACCTTCAACAGGATTGGCTCCTAATAGAGCTCACTTCGAAAAAGTGGTGACATGTTGCTGGTGGTTTTTCCCAAATTGGGTTTTCACATAAAAATCATAGTGTCAAACTTGTGTTGAATGCTTCATATGTTTTACATTTGATAAAGTTTACATTTGACAAAGTATGTTTGAGATAGTACAATAGATACTGAGCAACAACAGTATAAGTATAACAATGAATGTTTTATTTTTGATTGTTCAAATGGTACATATGGACCTTGAGTAACTGATTCACCCCCCCCTTAGTTATTCTAAATATTTCTAATAGATTCATCATCATTTAATTGATCTACCTTGAGGCTTCACTTAGAAGAATTTGATACTGGCTCAACAAGCTCTTAAATAATGTCTTAGAGATCTCTCAATTTTATACAAACATAATGGGCTAAGTTGAATTTATTACAAATATTCATTCTTTACCTATTCAATTTTGCTATTCAAGATTATTTTTTTGTGCTACATGAATTTCACATAATCTAGAAACAACAAATAATCACTTTAGAAAAGTTGAAATGTTCATTTAAAAATAGGATTAAGAATTTTTTTAATTAGATAGAAAAGGAAATAGATATCTTCATTCATGTTTGAAGAATGCTAAGTAAGAGTCCAATGTCAAATTTTGGTTGTGCCTATAACCCTCCATGATCTTCATATACACACAATTTAGATTTATTAAACTTAAAAATTTATATTGTACTCAATATATTTTGTAAAAAGATTTTTATTTCATCAATTTTAAAACATCAAGAAAAGAAGTAGCAGATCAATTAGTAATGCATATACACCATATTTATAATTAGTTTTATATAAATTGTATAAATAAATTTATATTTTTTTATTTTTTATTGATTATTCGTTCCACCCCTAAAATTCAGTGATTGTCTATTTGTTTAATTGTTTACTCTATAAGAAGTTTAAAATCAAAACAAAACTAGTAAACTGGTTTTGATTCTGATAGAAATTGTTCCATATTCGTCGATCTCCGTGCAAAAATAAGTGTTTCGAGTGATGTTTCTGCGTTACTAAATTTATCGGGGACGCAGGCTAATGAATTGCGTACCCAAAAAAAAACAAAATCAAATCGCTTCACAGACGAGGTATGTACGGGCTTCCCTTGTTGCTAAGCTGTAATTCGACATTCATTCACTCTGCAGTAGAATTTTTTATACGTTTCTAAACCCTATTTCTTCACTCTCTCAAGTTTTCAAGTACCATGAGTAGTGGTGCGTCTCCATGACAGTTTAATCACCCATACCTATCTTTGTTATTGCGCGAGAGAAAAACAGGAAGAGTAGATATCCTCTCCCTGTTCCATTCACGTGTTTGAAACCCTACCTATGATGAAGAATCGTCTAAAGCTTTCAACCATATATTTAACTTATGTCAATTTGAGCATAACGAAAGGCTTTGTAAGGGATGAGTGACCCTCTTGGAAATTCAGGTTATGCGTGTATAGATGACAGTTAGTTCATTTGGCTACTTCAAACTTCGAACTGTCACCAGCATCACCTGCTGCATTCAAATGTAATAATTTCTATTCACTTTTGCACCTAAACATTATCAAATACCCTTCCGCAGGTATGCATAGCCTCCGATTCCGGTAAACCCATAACCAGAAGTATAGCAACGTGAAAGTGATCGGGATATCGGTACTAACCCAAAACCTATGATCAGACAAAATGATCTCTTTCCCCTTTATTCTCTGAACTGCTCTCAGTGTTACATCGTCCACGTTGTCATTGATTATCCTACTCCATCTTTCTTTAGTACCCCCCCCCAAAGAAATCCACTTGCATTGGGCTCTTAATTAGTAGACAACGTATAGCCGAATCCATTTGCAAAGACAAAACCTGTGGAATCGTTCCAAGTCAGGAAAGGGAGGATGCAACCTATGCTAAATGCTGAAGAAATAGGAAGACCGAAAAGGCTGCCAATTTGACATCAACGGGAGGATGTTTTCATGCTCGTCTATGCTTACATGTTTGGAATTCATGTCCATGAGGGTCGCAGATGTGCTGGTGTTCGATTTTTTCATTCGCTCCCTGCACTATAATTATGTGATTGCAAAAGATCTATAGGTGGATTATGAGGAAATATAGACAATAAAGAGATACATATTTTATGATTATAGCTTTGAATATTGATCACGAATTTTTCAGTAATTCATATTTATTCATGTTACAACATTGGGAACAGTATATGCTTTTAGCATTGATCTGTACATTTCTCTTCATGAGTAGTTTGATTCTATGAACTATTGCTAATCTCTCTAAAAATGCTTCCAGGACGGATTGAGAAGCAACAGAATGATGAGAGGTTATCATTATATTCAAAGTCTTGCGGGCTGTAGAAAAGAACACACGTGGATGCTACCTGCAACCATGGGACTGAATTGGTGGCACATAATTTCATTAAAGAGGAAGTACCTATACAAATTGTCATTGTGATTAGTTTCTTCAAAAAGGAAGAAATGACATTCAAAAGGAGACTATACAGCTACAAAAATTAGATTGAGAGGGAGCTTGAATGGCAAGGGGAGAGTGTTAGATCCTTTTGCTGAGGATGAACAAGCTCATGTAGTAGTATGATTGCTGAAGCTCCTTGTTTGGTCAAACTTGGAATCAACTTTTTATTGTGTTAATCAAAGCAATGAGAATGTTGTTCCTATGAAAGAGATTCCTATCAAGAGAGAGTCTCAACTTATGTGATTCTTATACATGTTGTTAACGAGTTCTCTGTAAGGGAGAAAATCCCTTGTTAATGAGTTCTTCTTCGTGAGGGAGAAGTTCAAGGTGCAATTTTTTGTTAATGAGTCCTCCATGAGGAAGAAGTTTGAGGTGCAATTCCTTATTAACAAGTTCTTCTACGTAAGGGAGAAGTTTGAGGTACAATCCCTTGTTAACAAGTCCTTCTCTGAGAGGGAGAAGTTTAAGGTACAATCCCTTGTTCCACCCTTTGGGAGTTGCCATTGTGGAAGTTGTGTGAGACTCCATGACTTAGCTCGTGTAATTCACCCTTTGGGAGTAGCAATGGTGAATGTCATGTTGAGATGACAATATCACATTGAGATAGTTTGTGATAAAGTTTTGTTGTTGACATTTATGGGTGTAGCCATTGTGTTTATCACAATGACATGAAAATCTGGAATAATATCTCTTCTGCCAAGAGGAAGTGTTAATGTTTGTAGCTGCAGTAGATAATATTCTTACCTATGATGGACATGTTGTCTTCATTGTTGATGCGCGGTTTGAATTTGCTAATCATGGTTATTTTTAATTTGTTCCTTTGTTTAAGTTCAATCACTCTGTTAGCTTCATTGTTCTCTATTAATCTATATTGGAACCTAACTGACTCATCATTGCCAACTCAGATGCCTTTGTGATTCATCTCATGGTTAATATATGCAAGACTTTGTATGCTTTGAGGGTGAATTGGCTATTCTTATAATCATCATTGCTCTCGCATTGTAAGTCAATGAACAAGTGTCAAATAGCATTTATCTCGGGTGAATGTGCGATGTATGAGTTCCTCTTCATGTTTACATTCATCGCTGGAGGAACTCGTAATGTCTCTATGAAACTGTCACCAACTCATACATGGCAATGGTAATGACACTTCAGTTACCAACTTCTTCTCAAATTGATACCATTTTAGTTGGCTTGTGATTTGGAGTAGAGCCAATTTTTGGTATTAGAAAAGTGGAGTGCGACTTTCGTAGGAAAGATGTCATTATGTAACAATCAGATTTCCCGAGTCTTAATTAACAACTAACATATAGTTATTACTTCAATTTCATAGGAAGATAGTTAAATCAGTTTTATTCATATGAAAGGGATTGACGGTTAAAATTAGTTTAACAAATTTTTCTTAACTAAGAACTTAGAACACTATCATATGAATTTACTACAGAAATTGAAATCCATATACCATGGAATTTGGATCCGAGAAATTATTGTAAGAATGCTTCTGCAATCGCCTAGATTAGTCAACAAATACCACTATAACGACTATCATTCAATACTTCCATATCAAAATCAAATGACGTTTACTATTAAATACCACTACATAAAATTAGGGCATCACAAATCACTGTATCAATTAGGGCATTGATTACCATTGAATCAGTTAGGGCTTCGAAAACCACTGTATCACTTAGGGCTTCAATCTCCATTGGATCATTTAGGGCATTAGATACCATTGTATCAAATTAGGGCTTCAGATACCACAGAATCAATCTAGGGATGCTTTAGATACCATTGTATCATTCCTTTCCTTTCAATTGCTTAACTATGGCAATAACTCAAGATTAGAAAATATGCTCATATTTATTATTCATGTAAGACAATCCATAAATCTATCTTTCGCATCTAGGTGTAAAATAATCGTAATGATGAAAAAACTCAATTAATCTTACCTTCTTGCACATACATCATAAAAGTGATAATACCTGTATCCGACAACAATTGAATGTATAGTTTATCTTTGTCTGTTGTACGTCTGACAACTTGGGGAGAGGTGAAACAATGTTAGTGGCTTAACCACCCAACCTCGGACCATAACATATCCCCACACAATCTCTAACAAGAAAGGCCCTTCCTACTTGGAATTGGACTTGGAACATCTTTCATCTACTGGGCAATTTTGGTATCACACCATTTGTCTTGGCAACAGGAGGTTACAATTAACAGGATCATGCATGAGCTATTAAGTGTTTCATTATTCAAATCTGATTTCATTGTTGATTCTTGCAGGTTAATTCCACCTCTTCACCCTTCCGTGGCTTCTATGCCCAGGTGAATCCTAGGTGTTTGAAATTTTATGATCACTTTGTTATTATTTACACCTCTTCACCAATTCTATGGCATCTTACCGGTGAATTCCTCAGTGTCTGTAAGATTGTAATCATTCTATTTTTATTTACACCTCTTCACCATTTCATGGTTTCATCGCTTGGTGAACCTAGGTGTTAAAGATTTTAAGAGCATTCTGTTCTTTGTTTCGGGAGTTATAATAGCATGGTTATTGATAATGGTTCATAAAATCATTTAAAACTCGTTCAGCTACCATTCGGTTTCATAAATGATATTTCAATCACAGAGCTAAAAACTAAGAAGATCTACAATGGAACTCTATGAAATGCAAGAGATTAACAACAAGGTATTTTGCATTTAAACAATGTATAATTGGCTGTATTCGGACTTCGAAAAGGAAGGCTTATGATATATGAATGCATGTATTGTTTTATTTACAGTCCTGGCAATGTATAGCTGGCTGCAATCGAACTTATACTTCAGAAAAGGAGGAATTACGAATGCATATATTGTATTATTCACAGTCCTAGCAATGTATAGCCGGCTGTAATCGGACTTATATTAAAAAAAAAGGAAATAGGAAATACAAATGCATATATAATTCATGACTTGGGGTTGTGCTTGAGGTTTGTCTGGACGTGGCTCCTCCCGTCCTCAGCTGGAACTCTTGTTAGCTATTTGTTCTGCCTGCTAGTAGAGACTTGATTTCAGATTTCGAACGCTAGAGTAGTAAGGGAGAACAAAGTAATGTTGGCTGTGTAGTCAGAAAGAATGCTTCGGCTGGGAATGAATATACTCGGATTGAATTGGGAAACATAGCAGACAATAAAAAGGAGAGAAGAATTTCAGAAATGTGTAAACAAATGGAATAATAAAAGTTCGGCTCCTCTCATGGTTTCCTTAAATGAAGAGCAATAGGACTCCTTGGCTCCCACCGGTTACAAAAAGATTATTTCCCATTCGAATTCCAAGCATTAAATTGATTGGAAAAAGAGAAGGAAAAGAAAATAAAAAGGTTGGAAGAGAAGTTGGAAAGATTAAAGTTTGATTATTACCAATTTATCATGCCAAGTGTTTTAATCGGTTAAAAGCAAAGAATATTAAAAAAAGGAAAGAATAGAGTTGAAAAATTGTAATTCGAATATTATTAAAATTCAAACGTTATTATATCTTGAATATTATTATTTATATAAGCACATGTAAATATATTAATGAGGTGAGAACACCTAATTATAATATAATGGTGCAATTTCATTTTTATATCAATATGCACGTATATAGATATATCTATTATAATAATATGATGAAAGATTATTTAACTTCTTTTAAGGTACGTTTTATAATTCAATTATTTTAATTAAATTATTAATTTAAACAGCTCATGCGGGTCCCATAGATGTATCCTATTTTCAAGTTGGTAGGTCCTCAACCCATTTGCCTAGTGATGGTGATGTTCCCGACTGATTCTTTTCTGACAATGCTTCCACCCTTTCGACATGCTTCCTACAAGGAAATTCTCCACAGTTAAATTATATTATCATAATAAATTATTTAATTATAAATAATCACAACGGTTAACCATCTTCTCAATTTTATGAATTAGTGATTAATAATCAACTAGCATGTTATCTTCACTTGAAATTATAACGACTAACTATCTTACCATTTCATAGGATTACAACCAATTTAACTGTCAACTAACTTCATGTGAACCTCAACGGGTATATTTCAAATTAGGTCAAAAATTGGAATGTAACACATTATATTAATAATATCAGATTCCACAATCCATTTTCAATGATTTTTGTTTTTGGATTTGATTGTGTATTTTTTTTGACATCAATGTTTCAGATCACACTCGGTGATCCATCATCAAGATCATAGAAGGATGTAAGATGAATATGTAGAATAGCTCGACAAAGGAGAAATAAAAAGACTAGAAGAGAGAGAGAAGCACGCAACACAAAGAACATAAAAAGAAAAAAAGAAAAAAATATACAAAACAACTAAACCAAAAACTAGAAACAAAAAGAAGAATTACAAATATAAACATAGAAGAAAGCATAAATACACCCAAGAGAGAATATTAAAGCAAATAAAAGAAATAAAAGAAAAAACAAATATAAAAATAAAAATGAAAAAATAATAAAAAATGGAGCACAATATATATATAAACAACACAATACTCAAAAAACAAAAAACAAAAAAGAAGTATAAGTTTATATATGTCAGTATATACTATATATGAACAAGCTCAATATATAAAAAGCCTGTTCATATATATGCGTATAAATTTATACAGAAATTAAAAGTTGTCATTATATTGTTGAGACTGTGAGGAGTATTTTACATCAGTAATAATCAGGAGGTTGATATAATGCAACTGTGATTATCGAATATGACTCTGATCATTGTATTGGTGCTCCAGCAAAATTCTGTATCTATTTAGATACTATGTTTATGATCAGATCTTGATTATTCTTATCGTGCCTATATTTTATTTAATATCTGTCAGATACTTAGTGTATTGATTGTACTGTAGGAGTTAAGCAAACTATGCTTGAACTCTCAAGGAGTTAGAAACATCTGAATTGTTTTGATCATCTGTTCAAGATTGAGATCTTTGTACAGAACATTTGAGTTTTTGAATAAAATGATCAATTTTGAGTGGGACTGGAATTTTCCCTCGAGCAGGAGGGTTTTCCTAGGGTAAATCTTAGTGTCTCAGGTGCTTACGTGTTTTGATTTTCCTGCTATTTATCTGTTATTCTGGTTCTTGAAAACTTTAACAGATATTATCTTCTTTCCCCACCCCTTCAGTATTCCCCCTCAAGGCTTTCTTTTTCATTTTTGGACATAGTCTTTTATGATTATTCAATGGGATCAGACCAAACTGGGTTTGAAATTTACAACCGATTTTTGTTGAGTTTGAATGCATAACTTCTCCTCCAATTTGGAAGGGCATGGTTCACCTTCTCACACTGGACAGTAATGATGAAATTGTCTCATCTTCCTCCAAAGGTCCAGTGAGAATTTCTTTTCTAGTGTTTTCAAGAGAGGATTGATGTTTTTCCATTACCCTTTTGACTTCCTCTTCCCTGAATCCATATTTCCATCCCCTAATTCCTGACTAAAATCTGATCCATCTAATGGCATTGCAGATTTCCTGCTACTATTTGGGGTTTCCCCTACCCTTTTTTGGAGTCACCAGGGTGACCACCTTATTACTATCTGGTCCATCGTCGCAATTTAGATTATTGTTGAATGATTGAGTCCTGCTTCCAAATTGGTAATGGTATCATCCTTTGCTCTACTTCCCTGCAACTGTCTTCTGACAATATTTGATCTGCAATTCTTCAATTATTTTTGTTTATCAAACGAGCACCTCTGTACAAAGGCTTCCATATCATGATTGGTTATATGGGCATCAACACATAGTTTATCCTTACAGAGATCCTTTGGATTCAAACAATTCAAAAAATTATCTAATCCCTCTATCATTAACATTATAAACAGATATAATGAGAAATGTTCTTTCCAACAGATATCACACCATTATTTTTAGATGGTGTATAAACAAGTGGCTAGAAGAACTCAAAGGTCTCCACAAGAATTGTTGGTTTCATAGACATATAAATTATGGTGCAATCTTGTTAAAAGAATTTGGCTTATACAATGCTCCAGAATCATTAAGATTGAAAAATCCTTGGAGTTTTGAGTTACATAACAAGTTGCATTTTTGTGATTGGCACCCCATCTCAGAAGAGCTGTTGTGAAAGTTTCAGCATTATTTCTTGTTAGTGACATATATGCCTCTAGGTATTTGTTTGAGAACAAGACAAATTATTTGGGGAACTAGAGCTTCAAATGGCCTGAGTTTTTAATAAAGATAAAACTTGACTTCGTAAGCATTTCAATGCCTCTATATTCCAAGAACTGAATACTATCCACTTGGATGGGATTGGCCTCCAAAAGATGTTATCGAAGATGACATTGTCAAAGTATGATCAATTTTATTTGCCAAATGTATTGAATGGAATCAAATTTGTTAATGTTATAATTCTGTCGGATAAATTATATTTTATATATATGAGATATATAATATATGACAATGTTATATATGGAATAATTAACTTATATTAAGAGTGATATATATATATATATTATTATATATATATTTCATTATAATATATTGAGAGTATATTATTGTGTTATAACTATAACTAATGTAAGTTAACATATTAAAGAGACATGTCTCTTCAAGAGGCATGCCTCTTTATATCATATATATATTCATTGGAATAGTAACTTGCAAAACACATAAAAATTCCACAAGTGCTATTACAAGTTACAGATCGTATTTCACTAACATGGTATCAGAGGAGATTCGAACTCTTAGAATAAAAGATTATAAAACAAACAATGTCTGATCTTCTATATGCGATTAAAACCACAATGGATATATTCCAACCACATTAAATCAAGACATTACTACAGATATGATTTCTCCCAATTTGTCACATACTGCAGATGCCCTATGTGGGTAAAGTTGGCACGGTTATTCCACCTTGCGTAGACGAAGAAGCTCCCTGTATGAAGTGATCTAGCCAAAAACACTCATCATTCATGTGACAATTGTTGCTGCAACAACTTGCCATTGAATACTCACAGGCGTAGTTGTGGTGATTACATCTTGGACATAGACAGTCAAAGTACTGTCAAGATTGGAAGTACAACAGTATCAAATCATGAAGAGAAGGACTCTACTCACATATAAAAGAAAGATCCGTGTACTCTATGTTGACTGGTTGAACTTTTGAGCAAGCTTGTGTTTGCCCTATTTCTTCCCTGCGTGATCTTCACGGAGCTAGGGAAATCGGTCACTTTGGAGAATATGAGAGAATGGTGGTTTATCCCCGTTAATGTTATGATCAGCACAGAAATAGGGTGCATTTTGGGTTACTTGGTAGCTCTGATTTGCAGACCACCTCCTTAGTATTTTAGGTTTACCATTATAATGATGGGGCTCGGAAACACGGGGAACCTTGCAATTGCCATTATTGGATCTATCTGCCATACTAATAAGCAGCCATTTGGGCAACACTGCAATACAACGGGAGTCGCTTATGTTTTCTTTGCACAATGGGTTGCTGTGATTTTGGTCTACACCTTTGTGTACCACATGTTGGAGCCTCCCAAGAAATTTTATGAGATTTTTCCTAAGGATGGGGAGATTGAGAGGGAGGAGATTAGGGATGCAACGGTGCCATTGCTCTTTGAAGCTGAATGGCACGCGATGCATCACAAGGAGATGGAGCATTGCAAAACCCCCTTCATTGCAAGGATCTTCAGGAACATGTCTGAAAATATGGAGTATAATTCTGGAGTTCTGGGTCATTACGAGGAGGAGATGCATGTTGAAGGCAGTAGAAGTCCTAAATCTGTTAGGTGTTTGACGGAGCCAAAAGTGGTGAGAAAGGTGAGGATTGTGGTAGAGAGGACTCCAATACAACATATACAAATACCCAATTAAGGCAAACATTAAAGGGACTCATGTTACGAGAATAACCACATTAAGGAAGGAGAGCACTAGTTAGTATTAAGGTATCGGGTCCCAAATAAGGTACGTCAAAAATTTCCATATAAAAATATATTAGAATTGATATAGATGAGCATGGAATGGTGGAATTTACAATGTTCAGAGGTATTTATGAAATGGAAACCAATCCAAAATGCCTTGGATCTAAGTAAAGACAAGGTCTGCAATCACTTGGAACTATTCCAATGTGATTTAGAATAGTGAGATAAGTATTCTCTCTCAAGATTAATATTTTTTATTTTGCAATCAGGCTCTTATATGTATCCTTGTATGTATTAAAAGTGTTATTTATCTCCTTATGCTTTTGTTCTTTTCTTTTGTCTCTGAGTATGTTCAATAATATAAGAGTGGGAATATAACATTGTAAGGGGAAATGATAACCAATGTTCTATTACCATTTGATTCATCCTTATATGGGAGCAGAAAAGACCTACTCATATTGTTTGACAAATTCGTATTACATGTATCCACTCATTGTAGTCTCTCACTCATTTTGTATTTCTATAATTACTATAAAGAGTTATTTGCCTTGATCTTTTCCTTTGTCTCTGAGGATGTTTTTGTAGGAAAAGAAAATTGGTACATTAGGTATGCTACCAAATATTGTGTAGACTCAATCTTATGATAGTAGTTCCAAAGAAGTTGTGATTTAGGATTCATGAATCATTTGATGATTAGGTTGGATAATGTGAGTTTCTTGAAGCAAATATCCTTGATAAGTGAAATTATGAGAGGGAGTCTGATAGTTCATTAGAGGCAACCTTGGAAAAAGAGAGGGAGCAGAAAATAAAAAAATGCTTAAATCAAACTTTTGACGATATTGGTTCAGAAGGAGTAGACCTTGTTGATGGATTCAACACTAGTCAGAAACTATAATAGCTAAAAGACTATGATTCATGGGATAAAGTCTCATGTATGTAGGCTGGAAGGCTTTATGCTATCAGGATACCCATTGAACTAGGGAAGCATGACATGACTTGCTACCAAGAGATTAGAAGGATGATAACAGATTCAGAGGAAGTCTGATACTTCATCGGAGAGAACCTTGTGCTAAGAGGTCAGAAAAGTTGATATCAAACTAAGAGGGAGAAACCTTATTCTCTGATATGCTTATGGTGAATGTTGTGACAACACCACATGATAGTATTCATGGAGACTTCATGTGAACTTTTGATGTCATACATGTATGAGCCTGTCCCTTGTGTACATCATGAAGAAGTGATGACTTCCAAATGATTATCACTTGTATTAGGAGAAGTTGTTGTAAAGTGACGTCCTTACAATAACTTGTAGCATGATTCATTTTTGCGAAATTGTTTCATGTAAAGACTTTATCTTATAAATCAACAACTAGGTGGTTGATATCATTAATTTGATTATCTACAAGTTGCTTGTATAGATATATTTTTTGGTACATGGTGTATATCTTGCCTTGATATTCTGATAGGCCATTACCACATTGAGTACTTGGTGGATATCATTTAGTTGATGTTCTGATAGGCCATTACTCAGAGTATTTGGTGAATGTCATTTGATTGATATTCTGATAGGCCAATGCTCATGTTACCAAATATGATATCAAATAGTAATTGGTGAATATCATATGTTGATATTCTGATAGACCAATACTTACATGATATCATATTCTAGAAATCTTCTGATCAAAGATTTCCTATATGTATTATTTTTGAAATATTACCTATGGTGTAATATCTATGTGTTTTATCCTTCTTCATTAAGGAGTGTTAATGTTATAATTCTGTCGGATAGATTATATTTTATATATATGAGATATATAATATATGACAATGTTATATATGGAATAATTAACTTATATTAAGAGTGATATATATATATATATATTTCATTATAATATATTGAGAGTATATTATTGTGTTATAACTATAACTAATGTAAGTTAATATATTAAAGAGACATGTCTCTTCAAGAGGCATGCCTCTTTATATCATATATATATTCATTGGAATAGTAACTTGCAAAACACATAAAAATTCCACAAGTGCTATTACAAGTTACAGATCCTATTTCACTAACAAAATTTAATAAGTAGGATTAAGGCGAATATTTTTTACTTTTGAGCTCAGTGGACATATTTGATAAACCTCATCATTTGACCTGTGATGACTTAATGGCTTCTGGATTGTCTCAGGATCTTCTGCAGTCCTCCGCAGTCCCCTGCATAACCCTGTGTACTCTTTTCTTGTTGAGAAACATTGAATGAGTAGTGTCTTGTGAGTATTTTAAGCTACACAGTCATTTTGACAAAGGTTAGAAGCTAATGACTTGGTAAGTTAAACTTAGAAAACTTTCATGATTCATTTCAGATCACCCTGTTGTCATTCCTATGTGCTTTGATCTGCTCTTTGGTAGATACTATCAGGGTGATTGGCCAATCAAACAGAGCATAATCCTTAAGTGACATCGTTTGAAGAGAACAAAGGTGTATGCTTATCTAACATGTTAATGTTCTGAACCAGAATAATATGAAAGCAATATAGAGAATCAAGAGAAGCTTACGAACTGATGACACCATTATTTACCCTGGGAAAACCCTCCTACTCCAGGGAAAAACCCAGCCACTCCCAAAAGATAGATCCATTATTTATATCTCAAAGATAAATACAAGTATTCTTGCTTATGTTTCAAGTCTTCAACCAGTCAATCAATAAGCTTGACTTTTCTCTTATCAAAATAATATTTCAGTCTCACAGATTTCTAAAACCAACTGATTACAATCACAATGAATCAGATAAACAACTGAACAATCACACACTGATCGAAGCAATAAGACAATACACAATATAAATGTGATACTTGTTAATGTTTTAGCCCAGAAATAGAGATAAACAGAAATAAAAGAGCAGAAATAATAAATAGAAGACACAATGCATTTATCCTGGGAAACCCTTTCACTTGAAGGGAACCCTTTCACTTGAAGGGAAGCCACACCAACAAAATATCTGTTTTATTGATCATAAAATGTTCAAGCACAAGGTTTTCACTCAATCGAATTACAATATACCAAGCAATCATCTAAATAGATTGCATAAGACTCTTCATCTTACACACGAAGGTCTCTTTGAGTCCCAAAAATAAGACCCTTCAAATTTCTATACATTCCCTTACACATGCCCCTTTGCATGACGTATGACACGTGTTCTGCATAATATTAACTTAAATATAATCACAAATATCTCTTTCAGCTGAAGATGACCGTAACGGTCATAACAAACATATTTTTATCAGAGATAAAGATATCCATCACAGTTACAAACTTCAACAATACTCACATATACACTTGGTACAACTAAGTATTACTACACAATACACAGAGATATCTTCACAGATATATTCTCAATATATGTTCACATGTGATAATACTACCGACAGTACTCAATTCTCACTGACAGCAGTCAGTACCAAACTTCCTTTGATAACTAATCTGAATTCCTGATACTGCAAATGGATTACCAAATATTAATTGCCGTGATTGCAGATGACAAACAATGATTGGCACACTCAGAACTGCCAAAGTAAGTAGCTCTTCTAACTGTAGTCACCTACACCAATAGCTCACACTGATAATATTCTCATAGCAACAAGAGAACATAAGAGAGGACATAGCTGAAGCAGCACATCCATACTCAAGCATTAACGGTTACAAAGAGAACGATGTGGCATTAATATTAAAACCTTATGAGACCATAAATAATCACCGATGAACATGAGTAGGCACCAGCACCACATCTCAACAAAGCTGGTACAAGCAAAGGTAAGCATAAACATAAACTCCCGACACAGTTGATTACACTTCAATGATGCTTAGTCAGCATGAATGTATGAACATATGAAATATACTCCAGCCACAAAAGGAAAACTTAAGCTGCACAATGACAGGAGAAGGCATGAAGGAGCTTGAATCACAATGCCAGAGAGACACCTGATAAAGAGGTGAAAGGAACCACCAAGAAATGAACTCTCTGAGCAAGTCAACACAGGTACAGAGATCTCTCACAGCTATAATCTACAACATAACAGTGATGTTGTCTAATGCACTTAGGGCCCGTTTGGTTGCTGGAATACAATCATAATAGGAATAGAAAATTAGAATTCATTTTTAATTCTCTGTTTGGTGCGTCAAATCGGAATTGGGAATAGGAATACGTATTCCCATTTTGCCCCAAAATGAGCATTTGTCCATTCTCCAAAATACTTGTAATTGGAATTGCTATTCCCATTCCCATTTTGAATTTTTCTTATTTGAAAATGTTTTCAGATCCGCTTCATTATAACTTCTTGTGGAGCTCCCCAAAATGAAAAATCATGGCCATTTTCAAACTGATGATACTGAAAAAATATATATATTCCTTGGATTCTACTCACGGAAGACCAGCGCACAGTGGCCAACGAATCGCTCAGCAGCGCGATTCGATTGCTCGATTTGGGGATTTGGATTCACCTGTTTTAGTGTTTTTTGCTTCAGATTCTTTTTGCAAACGCCATGAATTTGTTAAAAATAAGCACGTGAGAAGATGAAACCCTCTATAAATTATGTTTTTTCTTTTTCATTCATAAAATTTGATGGGGTTCGAACCTTCAATCTTCAATTCAAGTTTGTGCAACCAAACAAGAGATAAATGGGATTGGATTATAATTTCGCATTCTCATTCCCCATTTCCATTCCCATTCAAATTTTCTCTTCTAATTCCCAATTCCTATGCCTGCAACCAAATGGGCCCTTAAGTACCTTTTTCAATCCTAGTTTGTAGAAGACTCTGTTGATCTATTTAGAGGATCATCTTTGGTACACTAACCAGATAACACTTCCATAGGTGAGATTAAACGTGGAAACTGAACCAATCAATAATCAAAACATGCAGGTCACATTGTGTATAAGCCTTCTAGTTGCCCTGTCTGCAAAAGCAATACTTTATGTATACTAAGTGCTTGATTTTTTCTGAAAACTTTAGATTGCATTAATAATTGTTTGATGGCAGGGAAGATACAGTGATGCTTTTTGAAGCAAGTAGGAAAATACTTAAACACAAGCACCTTCACATCTTTGTAAGTGACAGTATCGGATATACCAATGAGGAATTTCTGACCTTCCCAACTTGGAATTTTTGCCACATGGATAAGGCAACAAGTTTTGTAGCCACCTTTAATCTTGTTGTATTACTATTGAAGAGTTCAAGAGTTTATGATTCTCTCATGGAGGATATTGCAGAGTCTGGAAAATGATACAACATTTTCATCTTCCTCCTGGAAGATGAAATACGAATTTCCTAGTTAGAGCTTTTCTTCACAAACTA